>JAQPPZ010006144.1:0-724564 GCA_028583015.1 Wollemia nobilis | reverse complement strand
TCTCCCTACACCTTTAAGAAATCAAGATCATTCCCTAATGTCTTCTACAATATGTTTTAGGTAAAAAAAACCAAGGTGTTTCTCTCCCTGTTCAAAATTTTTTGGTTGCTTCTGCCAATGTTGTGAGACGTGCTCCTTCCTCGCTACCTGTTTGTTGTCGAAGTGCTTGCCTCTTCCAATTTGGATTAGGTAAAATGTCAATAACATTGTCCTTCAAAGAACTTCAATGGCCCTTATCTTCCCACTCGTTGAAACGGTATAGTGAGGCCTCTTCCAAATCAAAGTAAGTAAAAAAAAAATTATCTAATCATGGGAGTATAGTGAAGAAAAAATGGTAGATCCAATGAAAGCATGGTGGACCCATATCTCATATTCATTGACATCTATTGTAATTCGAATAGATTTTTTTTAGGGCCCTTATAAAGCTCGAGTATCTCCATTCTTGAGAAGAAAAAGTCATATCTTCTATTCACCACTATTTTTTTTTTAAACCAATACTAAATAAAGATCTTCTCTTTATATTAATAGAGATCTAGTCTTTGTTGTTATTTCTTTCTTTAGTGCCTATTTTTTTGCCACTAAAAAGAAAAAAATATAGGTTTGTAACCTCATTAATAATATTTTTTGGGGAGGTTTTAGAGGTGCCATTTCTTGCACCTTTGTTCTAAGGCTTCAAGGGGGTGGTTGTTATTGATCTCTACTTCTTGTTTTTTCTCATTGGCTTTATTCTATTTTTTAAGAATAAGTTCTATTTTTATCAACTAAAGGAAATATTAAATGAGAAACTAATTTATGGTTTTTTTAATTATTTAGCCTCTTAGAAATCCACTTTCATTTCATTTCATCTTTTTCTTTCAAAGGAACAAGAAGTAAAATTCATAATTTATATGTTTTAAAATTATTCATTACATCCATTCATTAAAAGCACTTCCAATTCAAAAAATTCCAAGTATTGCACTTCTCAAAAACTTATAGTTTCCCTCACGTAAGGGTGGGTTATTGAAAAAAACAATATCTTGGTCTAGTTTATTATCTTAAAACATAAAACCTATGTACCATGTACCTTTCTCTCATTACTTATAGTTTCCCTCTCGTAAGGGCGGGTAATTGAGAAGATAAGTATAAAGGCCTGGCCATTTTTCTTCCTACATAAGCCTATTTCAAAGTATCAAACCTCTTCATTTACTTATAGTTTCCCTCTCGTCAGGGTGGGTATATTGAGGAAATTGGTATTCATCTCAGGTTTTTTGTTTCCTTCTTTAATCTCCATTGTATTCTCTAAACTAAATATACTTGAAGTCAAAGGAGGGAATTATTGGTTCACTTCAAATTTCTTTGGAAAAATGAATACAATGAATATAATTGATCCTCTCACCCCTCATAACTATCATACATGGAAACCAAAAATATTAAATCTCATTTCTCAAAAAGGGCTCACTCACTTGCTAGAAGAGAAGCAACCTGAATTTGAGAAAGAATATGAAATATTTGTTCATAAAGGCAAGATGTATGAAACAATGGGTATTATAAGCACTAATGTAAATGAAAGCTTATGGTTTCACATTACATATTGTAAAATTCCATATGAAAGTTGGGAGAAACTAAATAACTTGTTTGGGAAAGTAGATCAAATAAGATCAATGCAACTAGAGGCATAATTAACAACATTATCTCCTGAAGACTTCAAGTAATATTATTGACTTTCTCACCAAATTTAAAGAAGTCCTCACTCAATACAAAGGCAGTGGGAAGAATAAAATATAAGAAGAATTCATATATCTAATTATTTATAAATTAAATGGTGTATTTCAAATTTTTGCAACCACCTTTCTATCTACAAAAGATGCTCTTGGTGCAAGCTTTAAAATGCCCTCCTTAGAAGAATTTTGTGATAGGCTAACTAGAGAATAAATATAACTTGCAAAGTATGAGATCTCTTCCTCTTCCTCAAAAGCCTTAGTAGCATCCACCTTTACTAAAGAAAAATTCAAAAAGAAATAAAAGAGTCCTATAACTTGTACTCACTACAAAATGAATGGCCATTCTATGAACAAATGTTGGAAAAGACTTCAAAAACTAGAGGCAGCAATGAAGGATCAAAAGGTAGACACTAAGAAGAATATAGGAAAAGCCTTAAATGTTCAAGGAAATACTATAAAAACTTCATCAAAATACCGGGTTCTAGATTCAGGAGCAACTCATCACATGACTTCCTCAAATGAGTCATTCACTTCAATCTCCTCAAGTTCAACATGTAGCATAGAATTTGGTAACTCATACTTTATCCCAGTCAAAGTAAAATGTGACATATTCATTGATGGTGGTTATATCAATAATGTTCTCTATGTGCCAAACATTGCAACAAATCTCCTCTCTATATATCAGATTAGTACTTTTGGAAATGGCAAAATAGTTCTCTTCTCCCCAATAAGAGTTGAGATAAGAGACTTTCAAGACCCTCACTCTCTCATAGCAAAAGAATATATTGATCACAATACTCACCTATTTCACTTCAAAGAATTCAAAAATTCAGAAGGGACCTCCTATTTTTTTGCTCATGGAGATTTTGAAAGCAAAAATTTGGCATGAAAGGTTTGGACATCTCAGTTATAACTACCTAAAAGAATTGAACACCCATGAAATGGTAACAGGATTACCACAAATCTCTTCTATTTATGGAGTATGTCCTAGTTGTGCTCTTGGAAAGCAACATCAAGATCATTTCCACCCAAGTAGTTCTCTAAAGGCCTCATCCCCTCTAGAGTTAATCCATAGTGACTTGATGGTCTCTCCAGAACCTTTTTTCAAAGGAGAAAAATATACTTTAACCTTCATTGATGATTTTTCCATAAGAACTTGGGTCTACTTCCTAAAATACAAAAGTGATGTTCTATCCCACTTCAAAATCTTCAAAGCCTTAGTTGAAAATTATTCCTCTTGGAAAATCACGTAAATTTGTATAGATAATGGGGGGGAATACCTTAGTAATGAGTTCTCCAATTTTCTATCAGGTCATTGCATAATTCATCAACATTCTTTCTCCCATAATCCACAACAAAACGGCATTGCAAAGAGGAAAAATTAAACTTTAAAGGAAATGGTAAACTGTATGCTCCATTCAAGAGATATTCCAAAAGTATTTTGGGTAGACGTAATTAACTGTGCCAACTATACTCAAAACCAAACACCTCATAAATCTCTTGGTCATTTGACTCCCGAGGAAGCATGAACTGGCTCAAAACCTTATGTCTCTTTCTTCAATATTTTTGGGTGTACTACTTGGGCGCATATCCCAAAGAAGAAAAGGAAGGCTCTAGATAAGAAAAGCAAAAATCTCATCTTTGTTTGTTATTGTGAGGAAATGAAAGCATACAGGTTCCTTGATCCCATAACTCATGAGGTATTTTTTCATAGGAATGTCCAATTTGATGAAACATTCCCTCATAAATATCCTCAACCATCCTCTTCCTCCATTAATTCTCTTGAGCCTTCTCCAATGTTAGAGCCTCAATATAAAGAAGAACCAACTTTTTAGAGATTAATGATCAATATGAGGAACCTATAACTCCAACTCAAAGTCCTACCACTCCTACTACTCCTTCCACTATGCCAAAATGGGCCCGCACCATTGTTAAAGAAGCTACTCCATACATCCAAAATATTCCATCATCCATATTAGGCAACTCCGTAGGCTTTGATCTTGTCTGTCAGTCCATTTTCATAGATCCTCAATATTTCAAAGAAGAAATTGGTATTAAAGAGTGGGATGATGCCATGGAGAATGAATTCTCTTCCTTAATTAGAAACAAAACTTGGGATTTAGTTCCCCTACCTAAAGGAAGGAAATTAGTTCATTGTAAATGGATTTATTGAATGAAATATGGATCTAATGGATAAATTGACAAACACAAAGCTCGCTTGGTAGCCAAATGTTTCTCTCAAATTTAAGGGATTGATTATTTTGAAACTTTTGCACCAGTTTCCAAAATAGATTTTGTTAGACTAGTTCTTGCTCTAGATGCTTCCCAAAAGTGGCATGTCTTTCAAATGGATGTAAAAAGTGTTTTCTTACATGAGGACTTAAAGGAAGAGATATTCATGGAACAACCTACTGGTTTCACTCAAGACTCCTCCCTTGTTTGTAGGCTAAGTAAGTCTCTCTATGACCTCAAACAAGCTCCTAGAGCTTGGTATGAAAAAATGAACTCCTTCCTTCTTTCCTCAGATTTTTCTCATTGTGATTTTGATGCCACAATCTACATTTGGAGAGATGAATAAATGATGATCTACTACTCACTGGTAGTGACTTCACTCACATTTAGACTATCAAGGACTTCCTCTCTAAAAATTTTAAAATGGTTGATCTAGATTTAGCTCATTACTTCCTTGGGACTCAAATAAATCAAACAGATGTAGGAATTTCATTGTGTCAACAAAAATATACTCTAGACCTTCTTTAAAGGTTTAAGATGATAGATTGCAAACCTTCTTCTACACATTTTTAGTCTAGAGTCACTCTAAGTACTTCATGCACATCCTCTCTATGTGATACAACTCTATACCATCATCTTGTAGGGATTCTGTTATACCTTACTCATACTCACCTAGATATCTCATATGTTGTTGGCTTGATATCCAGATTCTCACATCAACCTCATTTTAGTCATTGGCAAGTAGCAAAAAGAATCCTCCACTAATTTTAAGAAACTCCTCACTTTGGGCTCTTATATGAGGGAAAATCCATGGAAATCATTGGTTACACAGATTCTAATTGGGCAGGTTTAGTAGAAGACAAATGTTCAACTTATGGCTATATATTTTATCTTGGTTCTTCATCTATTGCTTGGTTATGCAAAAAAACAACAAGCAATGACCTTATCATCTATAAAGGCATAATACAGGGCAACAATTTTGACAAGTCAGGAAGCTCTTTGGCTTCATCAGATACTAAGAGAATTTGGTTTTTCCCATGATAAACCTATTACTTTTTGGTGTGATAATCAGAGCACAATTCATATTGCATGTAATCTAGTTGAGCATCAGTGCACCAAACACATTGAGATTCACATGCACTTCATTCGGTAGCATATTCAAAGAGGGGAAATATACTTGGACTATATTCCCACTAAAAATCAAATTGTAGATATCTTCACCAAGTCATTTCCTTCTTTGCGTTACATTCAGTTGCGAGAGAAACTTTGGGTAAAGCAGTTGCATTAGAACAATAGAGGTCTTTCACCTCTACTCTCTTCGTATTGTTGTATTCTTTGGAGGATGGTTTTTTACCATGTGGTTTTTTTATCATCTCTCCTAAAGTATAAATTGTGCATGAGTACTTCATCAAGCCAAGTTGTCGGGACTCATTTTTTTTCTTGAGGACAATCTTCACCATTCAAAGCCATGCCTCTATCTATATTTTTTGATAGATGGTTTTTTCCCAAGAGGTTTTTTCACCATCTATATATTGTAAATGAGTACCTCATCAAGCCCTGTTACCAAGACTCATCCCCTTTTTTTTGTTAATGAGGACAATCTTCGTAAACCAAAGACATGCCTCTTCTTTTTTCCTTTTTTATATATGGTTTTTTCCCATGTGCTTTTTACCATCTCATAAAATAGGATCATTGTACATTAGTACCTCATCATGACCTATTTCTAGGACTCGTTTGTATCATACACCCATATTATCACTTAAGGGGGGGTGTTAGAATAAGTAATTATTCTCTTAAGTTCTACTAGGATAGACATACTTAAGTTTCCACTCCTCCATGATTCAAGTGAACTCTTAGTATAGTCTAGATCATATTTGATGAGTTGTTGTAATCCAACGACTCTCAATGATCAACTTTACTATTTATACAAAGTTGATCCATAGAATAAATCAATCAGATCTATTTTATTTCTTCAAATATTATAATGCTTTGTAGTTCTACTCTTGGGAATTTCTAACAATTCCAAAATTCAAAATGTAATTTTTTAAAATGGAGAAAAATAGAGAAAATATTTAACGTAACAATATAGGTACCTGGAGGTAAAATAGGAAAAGTGTCAAATTAGATACCTCTAAAATTTTGTAAATAATATTTAAAATGTTGTTGACTCATTTATATCTATCACAATTTTCCCTACATAACATTTTTATCAAATGCAACCAGTCATACCATCCTCTCATGCCAATGTAACAAAAATATTGTCATTATCTTTAGAAATTTTTTTAAGTAACTCAATGTTTTTTCTATGCAAAAAAGTCTACCTATGAGTTCATTAGCATTTGAGGGTTGTCAAAAAAATATTTTCCTCTCATCTATGTTGCAAAAGAGAAAAGAAAATGATTTTTTTTTTTTTTTAAGATTCATATAATATAAATAAGGATTTCAAAACTTAAAAAACTTAATCTTGAAACTAGGGCATTTGTCTAGTCAAAAATAAAATACAAGATAGTGGACTAAGTATCAAGAAAGGAAATAAGAACTTATTGGTAAATATTTCTCCTAGATCATATTTATTGAGACCAGGATGAGCGTGATCCAAATCCTCATAGAGGTTACCCATGTGTTGTAGGTGAGTTGGAGAGGAGAGGGTAATCCTCCAAGGGAGGTCCCAGGTTCAAATCTCCACCCTACCAAAAAGTTGAATTGGGTATTCAAAATCCAATTGATAATGTTGGTGCGAGTAGGGTCGGGTGTGACCCCGGGTGACTTTGACGGTGTAGAACCCCTTGTTCATGGTCTCTCAGACCAAGGCGGCTCCGCAAGGGGTTTTTTGCTTTAAAAAAAAATTCCTCATAGAGGTTTAACACAAAACCTTTTTATATATTGTAGGCAACACAAAAAATTTCTTATGGATGCTTCCAAACAATATTATCCTTAGGAGATGCCATAGAAGATGAATTATCAAAGACAAATAATCAAATAATGGATATTTACACCCACTTTGATAACATGTTATATTTCACAATACTTTCTAGAAATGAATGGAATCAACACATTACTCAAACATATAAAAATAACTCACAAAAAATAAAATACATGATGTAAAAAGGTATCCATGAACACCAAATATCTAATTAAAGGAAATAGAATTACACTCTAACCAATGACCAAATCATTGGTGTAAAGGAATATTTACATATAATTATGAGAAACATTTAGGTCAAGATCAAGAAATTGACCTTTAGATTAAATAATCAAGTAATATAAAATAGTCACCTATAAAAGGTGCAAAAAGACCTAACAAATGAAGAATAATATACAAATATAAATGAAGAATAATATACAAATATAATAGTCAAAAATTTATATTTAAGAATATTTTAAAAAATTAGAGTACCATAATTATTACCATGAGATGGATCATTGTCAAGCTAAACATGTAAACATTATTATTTAAGTTGAATAATAATAATAATCAATAATTATAAATATTTGTAGAAATAAACAATTAATTCAACTAATAATTAAAATTAAAAGTATAATGTTAAAAAATTAAAAAAATTATCAAAATATTTAAAAGTTTAAAAAAATATATAGATCTAATTCAACACAATACATATTTATCACACACCAAACACATGAAAATTTTATCATCAAAAACAACTATCACCATAGAAGATGAATTATTTAAGTTGAAAAATAATAATCAATAATTATAAATATTTTTACAAATAAACAATTAATTTAACTAATAATTGTAATTAAAAATATAATATTAAATAATACCAAAATATTTAAAGGTTTTAAAAATATATATAGATCTAATTCAACACAATACATATTTATCACACACCAAATGAAAATTTTATCATTAAAGACAATAAATGCAGAAGTATAAATGCAAGAATTAATAGTTTATTAACTCTTATAAAATTCAAGAATCAAAATAAAAATGATTCTTATGATTTAGAATACATGGATTAAAAACAAGATGAGAGGTTCTAAAGAGCATTTGGAAGGTCTTCAACAATCTATAGGATATTATGGACCCAAATTGACATGTATGAACTCCATTCTCAAGCTAAAGCCTATCATAGTTGAAAGTATTAAAAAAATAAAACTCAAACATTAAGTCGTGGAAGGAATGCATTAAGATAGACAAATGTCCATCATCAATACAGCTTCAAATCATGATATAATGATTTACCAATTTGGTATAGCATATTCACCAAAAAAGGTACCAAACATCTGGTATGCTTTATATGCCTGCCACACATTCGAGATGCGTTGCTAAAATTTCTTCATTACTTCTATCTAGATGCCTGATCTGATGAAATGTGAAAGATCAATAACATTGTGGATTGACCTTGTCCACAAGCTCTACAGGAGCCGAGATCTGTATATCGTGTGGAAAGCACAAGAAGAACACCACAGACAAGTGATTCGTCCATCCATTACAAACTACGCGATGCTCTGTGCTATGATATCTATCATTTTTCCATCCCTACAATCACAAAGCCTAAATTTTAGCCCCAAATATGAACATATTAACACACAAGAATGCTTCATCTACGAAGGATTCCTATCTTAAGATAGTCTCCTATGTTCACAACAAACGAATCAGAGATAGGCTTGACACTAAGCCACTTTCCCTCCTTTGATCAAATCTCAATCCCCCTACATCATCTTGGTAAAGGATTGTGATGCAACCCACATCTATGTGACCAGGAAGAGCTCTTTCTCCTAGAGGTTTCCCCTCAAATTGATAGTGGAGTATAGGTAAGTTGAACAAGCACTTTTCAAAATCAGATCAGTTGAAAGTATTGACATCCAAACCGAGGCTTGCAAGAATGATCGTGGTGACTTTGTCTACTAGAGTCAATAGACAGGAGGCATACATTCAAATGATGTCACTGCAAGTGCAAACAATTAAGATATTTCAGTTAACATTAGCATACCTTGAAGTTGTTATCAGAAAAGACAAATACGAAGACCTTAAATTCTTTAGGAACTATGATAATTTGGTAGTAATGACTCAACATGATATGTGTAATTGGAAAATGCATGATTTGAGAATTATTTATTAGTAGGATTATTTAAATCATGTGTTTATTAATATTTTAAAAAATTACCAAATTTATCTAATTTTAGTGATAGATAGGGTTATCCTTTATCAAACCAAGTAAGGGAGGGTACCATCAAGGAGTGTTTAAATTTGCAATATTTTACATAAACCTTTCAAAACATTTATTAACCATAATTGTATGTCAAAAGGAAGAAAATGAAATTACAAATAGTAGTAGTGAACAATAAAAAAGAAATAAAAGGAAATAAATGGGGACAACAAGAAGTATAAAATGCGTTCCCATGGACATAATAATATATAACATTTTTATTTTCATACAAATGGATCATCATTGAGATGTATATATTATCATACAAAATCCCAAAGAGGTCAACCTTGTTAGAAATTATTATATCATGAATAATTTGAATGTAAGTTGAGTAACCACTCAATACCTAGTTTGTAAGGTTTACTAGAAGACAAGGGTAGTTACAAGATTATTTAATATTTGGTATGTCATATTTGGACATTCATTGTATTTAAATACCCTTCATTTCATAATACAAAATCCATGAAGCATTAAAATTTAACATGTGGTATTAGATCAATTAAAAGAAATAGTAATTTCTCCTTTTGATCCTCCTCAACCTTTGACACGGAGAAGTCATAAAGAGCTATATGTTGTAAAGAGTTTTTTAAGGGTAAAAAACCCTACAAATATTGATTAAGTTTAACCTCAAAAGAAGAGGTAACCATATTTTTTGTGAAGCAAATTCATGGAAGAATAAAAAAATGGACAATTTCCCAATTAAGAACTATGGCCTACCAGTAAATACTTTACAATTATATTTACAAAATATTATCAAAGAACATGAGTATCTAACATTCTATAAACCAAGTGAATGATCCCAAAGAACATAATATGTTTCACCAAGTAGGAAAAAAGCATCATGAAATAAATACCAAGGAAGTATTTCTCTCATATAAGACCATGAATATTTTGCAAAGCATAGTCCTCAATTTGGTGTGAGATATCCTTATTAGTGTTATCAACTCCTCTATCTTAATGTGGTATGCATCAATTTGTATAAATATTTATCTCAGTTAGCATTAGTGATTTTCTAATTTGCAAGATGAATTCTCTTAATATAGTAAGTTATCCCAATTTGTAATAGTTTAACAACCTAGTTCATTAGGTTTTCCAAAAATAGTCTCTTTCCATATAAAATCTCATTTTTGTTTATTTCAATACCATATTATTCATTATCTATTTAATATCAAGCTTGAACATAATCAACTGGTATGTTTAGAATAGTATTGTTCAAATGAATTTTACCTAGGCTTGCTTAAGAGTATTCATTGATGCTAATGATAGTTGGTTATGGTTTATGATTCATTGTAATTGAGAATTTCCTATCTTTAGAGATCATTAATTCATATGTACTTAAAATTCATATATGAATCTCATAAACAAATAGTTTGTTAATAAGGTGAACTTGTTATGCTCTCACATACCTTAGAACATTAGCCCTAGACTGTAAAGAGAATATGGGTTCAATCAAAACTTAATATTTATGAACAATCATAAACTTTTGTAAGTGTACAATGTTGTAATAAACCTATTTTGTGGTACTTTGAAAATCATTTCAGCATAGAGAATGTAAGTTTACTTAAAGCAAATTTTGATAGAGATATTAATCATCCAATTTTGGTAAGGAGGGTATCTAACAATGTATAATCCAAATGTGCCTATATTTATATTAAGGTAGTATATGCACATTTTATTCCAAGAGGTTACTCATTTGATATTATCACTTATACAATTATGTTTCTATATTTTATAATTTACCTTTTATTATAGGTTTGTTGTCCATTAATATATAAAAAATACATTTGATCCATTTATTCTTATCGAAAGTGCTAGAAATTGTAAATCTTTAATTGAATGTTGTTGCTTAATAACATACAATGTATTGGAATAATTTCAATCAGAAGGAAAATTTTAAGGATGTTAAATCAGGAAATAACAACCAAAATTTCATACAAGCAATGCATTTTTCAAATTTTGATTACTTAATATTTAATCGAACTAAGACATGAATCCATCATAAAGCAATTTAGATAATAGGTCATATTTGTCTTCATTGTTTTTGTAAATGAAGTATAACATTATCACTTAGCAATTAATTCCTAAAACACTATTTAGTTGTTTACATATTTAATACATAATATTATGTACCAACTGTTCCATTTTAAAATTTATTCAAAGCGAACAAATTTTTGATAATTTAAATGTTATCATCATCATTTTCATTAAAAATTAAGAACTATAGTTATGAATACAAGCATTTAATAATAATACTCTTTCTCATTTATTCTTGGATTTCGTTCCTTTTAATCAAGTGTACAATAGTGCCAGCAATAATTTCCCTCTCAAAGCTTACACAACTCAATATAATGCCATCATAGTATAATTTACATTAATGGTTATGATGTCTAGTCTAATACATATTAGATTTGATATGTTTTATTATAGAATCATTATCAAATAAAATATCATAATTATTGCTTTAAAATAGAGAGGGAAAATATTGTTTAGACGTTTATCTACAAAACCAAAAAAATTCCACCGTTGAATCACTATTTCAACTTCCTTCATAGAAGTTTTAACCCTCCAAGGGAGGTCTAGATGAATAGCACCATCAAGACAAAGATAAATATGTAAGTGCACATCCTTCTTCATGCATTCCATAAAACCACATAGCTATATACAATGAACATATGACTACATAATTATAGACTTGATCAAAACTTTTGTATGCAATGATAAAATCCATACCTAAGGAGGATGCAACCATTATGCATTCTATAAGCACTCGTCAATATTTTATACACACTAGTATGCCATAAAATAGCATATGTTGAAAGCAACTATCCATGCATGTATAAAAGTCTATACATATTTCTTGTGTTCACCCACATAAACCTAAACATTTAATCTACTCTCATAATGATGCTTAGACCTCTTGCAAAAGCAGTTTAAACAAGTATTTATATCAAAGTAAAATCAACAAAAATTTAGCTCATATAGTCCTTTACTAATGAACATAATTATGAGTTAACAATAATAGCCTATATACTTCTACTTTTCCTTATGATGGATGTAAATATTGAAATAAATAGAATACATAGAAGCTATATGGAAGGAAACAAAGCTAATCACTTAATAAAATACATCATATTTTTTATAATACTTTCAAATTTAGTTAATAATAACAACAATCCTCATGATAGAGGCTACAAATTTTATGATGCATGTAAATATTAATTGTAAAACAAATCAAGGTTCATCAATAGAAATCTAGTATATATGCTAAGTTTGAAAATGTATACAATAAACTGAGGCATTTGTAGTATCCTAAACCACCTATGCTTAAGGCTATATTCAAAATTATTTGACACATATTGAACTTGCAATTTGTCTAAAGAAATCCTTTACTATAGTGAAGGCCTCTTAAAAATAATTCTACAATACTTTGATAGAAATAAACTAGATGTTCTAACCTGTATCAAGAGATTTTGAGATTCAAAATACTTTAAGTCTAAGGTATTGAAACAAACCCCAAGCAATATTCTTAATCTACAAATATTGAACCACTTAGATATTGTTTCTACAATATGGTTTAAAGAAGAAATATTTAAATATTTCTTATCAAAATTCTTGAGACCAAAATGCATACTACAAAATTTCTATAGATAGGTTATAATATCTTGGGATCTTCCATGAATTTGGAATAGGGATTATTTGACAAGCATAGAAGAAATTTGATATCTTTTCATTAAGACTATACAAGTATAGGTGTTCATGGTTTTGCATGTGTTTACACATTTATACATATTTGTAACTTTGCATAACAACTTCTCATTCAACCCATGAAAGATAAATCCAACATGATACAAAAACTTGTTCAATAATTTAGTCTTAATATACCCAACAAGCAATATACAAAGCATTCTCATATAATCATAAAACATAGATATAATATTTCTACAATAATTTTTTTAAAGTTAAAAAATCCTTGACGCTATATGGATAAGCTAAAACTCTAAATAATAGAAATATCTTTATTTTTCCCATTTCTTCAAACTTGTTCTAATACAATATTTGGAAACCAATAGAAATACAATAACAAATTTCGTATATTTTTAATGTCTAGGATGAAATATTCTCAAATCCATAGCAAATAATTTTAAATGTAAAAATATTAACATTCATTACATCCTTAATCGGTATCCTCAAAATTGAAATATGGGTATTTGTATTTTTGTGATATTTATTTTTTACACATTATAATATAGATAAATCTCATCTACATAGACCATATAGTCACTTTTTCTTAAATAGCAATAATCTTTCTCTACATAGGCCATATAGTCACTTTTTTCTTAAATAGCAATAATAGCCATATAAGAGTTTTTGTAATTCATATTTGACCATTATGGCAATGGTAGGGTGCATATTTCAAAGTTTTTTCTTGACTGGTTTCACGTTATTGTCAAGCATGAGGTTGTGGACCACAAGCGAGGGGTCAAATCCAAGCATATCGGTATAGGACAAGGTGAATACTTTCTTTTACTTCTTGAGGAGTGCAATGAAATCAACATGTTATTTAGGGATAAGTTTACTCCTATTTTGAGAATATGGGGTCGTTAGGGTCATCATTTATATTTGATGTTGATGGTATCTTCCACAAGCATGTAGGAGCTATCTTCAAGTTGGGTAGGTGTGGGGATGAGATGCATATCATTAGCTACAATTTCCACATGTACTTCATCTTCATGGATGACCTTGACCTGGTGTACGAAAATATGAAGAGGAGGTGGGGGAACGTAAGCATTAGAATAACATATGACCTTATGTGGAAGGGAGGAAATCATGTGGGGAAGGATTTGGAGGAAGGTGATCAAAGTCAATGTATTTGATATTAATGCTAAAAATTTTGTTGGGGTGAGTTGCGTAGTGAAGCGGGGCAAAAATTTCAACATAAATCATGTTAACTTTAGGGTGGATGTCTAATGCATGTCACGTGGTACTATTGGCTACAATAGATATTGTTAGGTCTTGTGGTCATGGTAAGAGTTGGTGAAGAATTGGAGGAGAGTTAGGTCGAGATGGTGGTTGACATGGATGCTCACATAGGATGAGGAAGTGAAGAATGGGTAGTGGAATTGTATATAGATGAACTAATTCGGTGCTCTCATCAGACTATTCGATGATGATAATGATAGAGGATGACACATATTCATATCTAATTATCAAATTGTTATTTGGGATCATCCTCAAAAGTGTTAGGAGACTTTGGTTGAATCATGGAGACTTGGAAGAATTATATAGGGATTTCTATCAAGGATTTGGAATATTGGCTTCCGCTAGGGGAATTAACTCAATATCGATGGGATCATCTTGTTTGTCTTTAAGAGATGTGATGTCAAGGTGTTGAAGTTTATCTTCTAACACATACTCAGATTCATGATAGTAGCCTAAGCCAAATTTATCCTTAAACTATTGGTAAGGAGGAGCAATGAGGTTTTGCAGAACCTGCTTATGATGACCTAGGTCAAACTCATGCTAGTTATAATGTTGGAAGTAGTGTAAGGCATATGATGGGTTGGAAAAATAATCTAGGTTTGCACAAAATTGGACCACAGGCTTGGGAGACTTTGTTGCTTCTGATGAGGTGTCGATGCATCCGTATACAAAATTTGTTTGGTTTGTGGAGACACCCATTGGGATAACGATGCCTACGATCAATGGTATATTTTAAGGTCAACCAAAATCATGCATTGTTTGAATGCTAGGAGGGGGAGATACGAGTGTTGTAGATAATATATTTCCTTGATCTTAGAGTAGTCATGAGAACTGAGATATGTGGTGTCTCGGGATAAATTGGTGGTATTGAGGATGTAGATGGTTGCACTTTGGGTGGAGGATTGACAGTATGAGGGGAAATGAATGGTGATGAATTGGTTGTCAAAGTAGGTGTGGGTAAAAGTGGAGTAATATTAGAGGTAGAAGTTGAATAAGGTGACAATCAAAGAGGGGTATGTGTTGAATATGTAGAAGGTGGAGAACAATCCAATAACGGTTGGGAATCCTGATGTGGCAGAGGAGTAGGGAAAGCAACTAAAGATGTTATCAGAGGTGCAAATGAGATTCCTAGTTGGGTTTATGTAGTAGACCTTATGGATATGGATGTGAGGTGTGTTGAAAGAAGCGTAGGAGCTGATGAGAGGATGAAAATTTTGAAAAATTTAAATGGCTTCTCATCGATAGAGATGTGATGTACTTACCCCTCATGAAGATATTTAAAGCAATAATGTATTGGGGAGGGGATGCATTTCATATCTTTGATTCATGGTCTATCAAGGAGAATGTTGTATTGCATCTCCCTTTTAATGATATGGCACAAGGTAAATATAGTTTTGATGCCTACCAAGATAGGTAGGACTATTATACCAAGTGTAGAGCACATGGTGCCATTGAAAGACTCCAAGTCCATGGTGGGAGTGAGAAGATTATTAGGTGGGATGTTTAAGTGTATGAGAGCAGGGATGGTGATTATGTTAATGGAGGACCCAATATCAATCAAAATGCATTTGTACATGATACTATAAACACATGCCATTATATGTATGGGGGATCTACCCCCACTCCCTCAAGGATTGTCATTTCATGATCATAAAAAACAATGGAAGGTTGCATGCATGTATGCACGTTGCCTATAAAGTTGGTGAAGGTATTGCTATCACTTGTTTCTATATATATAGACTGTAGGATATTTTTAAGACCTCGTGATGAGGTTGTAACTATTGTAGTAGGTTGTAGATAGATATTTTAGTTGGTGTGGCTATCAATTGGTGTGTGAGGCTACTTTTGATAGTTATGATTGATCATAGAGGTGGAGGGGGGTCTTGTGTTGGAGGGGTCATGAAGGAGGATGGTATCTGAATAGGTGTTGGTTATTGGGTAGGGAAATATGGGTATAATTGATTTCATGTCATGATATTGATCATTCTAACAAAGGTTTGACAAGTAGGGACATGATTAACCTGATTGAATTGTTGGTGTAATACTTTTAAAGTTGAGGCATATACCTATGTGTGTGGTGTATCGTGCTGAGATAAGGGATTCTGAAAGATGCTCAAGTTCTAGTTAGGAGGAGTAAGAGGATTATCAAATTGAATGGCTCATCTCTTGATGAGGTCCTAAATGAGATACCATAATTATTGATAACTATTAATGTCATACCCCTTTCGATGATGATAATCACAAAATATGTATTCTTTAAACCCTCTTGGTCTTTGATGGTTGGGATCCTCTGGAAAAATTTTTGGTAAGGCAATGTGGCCCACATCGTAAATATTTTGAAATATATTGGCCAATGGCTCAGTGAGAGGAGTCCAATTGGAAGGTTGTTGATAACCCTGGCATTGTGGTTGGGCGTTTGGGTGAAATGGGGCAACAAACATATTGAGCACCACATTATTTTTTTGTAGGGCCTTAGGCTAGCCTAGGTTGGTATTTCCCTTGTTGAACCTATTTGGAGAATAATTCAGCTTTTTGTGGGGTTTTATCTTCCCCTTTTCAATTTTGATGTCTTCCATCAGGTTTAGATTCAATCAAAGGATACTTAGAAGATAGCATTCAAGACTAAGTTTGGGATTTTTAAATGGTTGGTCATGCCCTTTGGTCTCATGAATGTTCTAACAACCTTCATGAGGTTGATGAACAAGGTTTTTAGGGGCAACCTTCATAATTTTGTGATCATATATTTGTATGACATACTTGTGTATTAACCCAATTGGAAGGTACATCAAGAACACCTAAATCAAGTTCTCAAAACTCTTCAAAAGAATAACCTATATGCAAACCTTCCCAAGTTCTCATTTCTCAAACCTCCATATCCTACCTTGGTTTTATCATAAATTATCAAGGTATTTATGTAGATCCTACTAAGTAGAAGTACATCATTGGCCAAATCCTTCTACAGTCACTGAAATTAAGATTTTCCTTGGACTTGTGAACTTCTATCACAAGTTCATACTTGGCTACTTTACCATAGCAGCACCCTTGCATCATCTCACTAAAGCCAAAGTAGAGTTTCATTGGACAAAGAACCATGCTCATGCCTTTAATTCCTTGAAACAAAAACTATACAATACCCCATCCTTGTCCTTCTAGACCTCTCTCAACCCTTTGAGATAGAAACATATACATCATAGTTTACACTTGGAGTAGTGTTGAAGTAAAGTGGTCATCCAATGATATATCATTCAAAGACATTTTTAGTTGTCAAGAGGAACTACTTCATATATGATAAAGAGTTGTACATTTTTGTGCAAGCAATCAAGTATTGAAGACATTAATTTATGGGTAAGAAGATAATTGTACACATATATCACATGCCTCTGAAGTTTCTACAATACCAAAATAATATTGAAGAAGCTAGGCATATGAAATGGGTAACATACTTGTAGCAGTTCCATTTGTTAATCAAGTACAATAAGGGAACAAGTAACACAATGGTAAATTATTTCAGTCACCCTCCAACAACTCAAGCCTTGGCTATTCTGACTACTTTCCATTTTAGTTTCTAGACTTGGCCTATACTTTATGTGAACACTATCCTATTGTGAACACTCCATGGAGGATATTTTTGGAAATAGAAGACACTCCAATATCTACAATTATTTTTCTATTGGCCTCACATGTAGAGGGAATTTTTGCAATTTTTGAGACAATATGCCATTTTTGTCACTCCAAGTCAGCGAATAAAAAATTGGGTCTATGTGTTCCATTGCCCATTCCTTCTTGTCCATGGGAGAGCATCTCCATGGACTTGGTAAGTGATTTTACAATGATATTTTGACAACATGACCATGTTTTTGTGATTATAAATCGATTTATAAAAATGACTATGTTGATTCCATGCAAAAAGAGCAACACAACACCTAACTTAGAACACCTCTTCTTTGAGACAATATGATACTCCTTTGGTCTACCAACAAGTATTGTATCTAATTGTAATCCATGTTTTATGGGACATTTTTAATGATCCTTGTGGAAGATTTTAGGAGTCTCTTAATTTCTCCATGACCTTCCATCCATAGTCAAATATGAAGACTAAAGTGGTCAATCACACACTTGTGCAAATCTTGAGGATCTATCACCACTCTTCTCCTACAAATAAGGATTTGAACCTCATGCACATAGAGCATACCTACAATTAAGCTATCCATAAATCCATAGGATATTCATCCTTTGAGGTTTTTTTTTGCATTTCAACCACTAGCCCCATATGAGTTACACTTAGCCTTGCTATCTCCAACCATTTCACACATGGAGAAGGAACAAGATAAGGTAATTTTATTTATTTAGCATTTATAGAGCCTTTAGTCCAAGGTAACATAGATCTTGTAGAAGACTCGATAGCAATAAAAACAAGAAATGAATAAACATCGTGTCCCTCATTCATTTCAACTCAAAGGTAAATTTTAGCTTTACTTAGACAAATGACTTTTTCGGAGAAGGTACATAGTAAGATCAAACCTCTTTAATATGTGCCTTATACCATCCTTTAGCAAGTCTCTAAAAATACCTTTCGTTTGGATCTTCCAACACATCTTGACATACATGATGTTGTCCATGTTGATCTCCTAAAGCCATACTAGGATTTCACTTTGGAGACTAAGCCTATCATCAACCATTCAACATATGTGGTACCTCACTTATAAATTTCACTTGATATCGAAAAATAATTTGACACAAAGACTTATCAAACTTGACAAGGGTCTTCCACATCATACCTTTTTGCTTGCCATAGTTAGCGTCCACATTAGGCTAGATGGATATATCACCACTAAATAGCCCATGAATTTCATAATTTATTGAAAACATTGGGGTCCAATGCTTCTATGGTGGGGGGAAAAATGAGGAAAATGCATGAAATATTGTATAGCCTTTGGCTCACATGGAAAATAATTTAATATTCACATGTAGTCCCTTTTTGGCTTATGTAGACTAGGATGGTTAAATTAGTTGTAGTTGACCTTGTCTTATTTAACCACCATTTAGCATGATTTGTGTGAGTCTCTAAACTCACATGGATCACTCTTTGGCAGGGATATTGTGAATGTATTAGATCTACCTTGTTTTTGTATCCACTTGAGGGGATTTGGTACCTATTTAAGAATCCTCCTCCATGATTTTAATAGCTTCATATTTCAAACCATATCAATTAAGCCTTTTTAATGAAATGTTTTCTACTCCAATTATTTCATGCCTATGACTGTCACCAAGAAAAACATACTCACACTTGGGAACTTCATTGTACATTATGAACTAAACTTTCTTGGATGTCATATGTTGAATTGATCTTATGTCCAAGTACAAACACTCCATAAAGCATAATCTTATAGGTGAAGTGAATGTGAATAATTGTTCTTGATCACTACATGAATCTATATTAGCTTATGCTTCTTCTTATTCTTCACCTCTTCAACCCATGCTAACATTATATTATATTGATTCTTAAAATTCCCTTGAACACCATAATAAAAGTATTTTTAGGTTCCTTTTCCTTCTCTTTTATACCCTAAATATTTTAAAAGGTATAGAGAGAATCATTTTTCATCTTTGTTTTAACCTTGGCCTTGTATACTATTGAAAATAAGTTTTAGAACTTTCGACATTCAAGCTTGCATCCTTCTCTCTCACTTCTTTCTAAAATATTAATGTTATTACATATTACAAATTCATATTGGCTTGAGTAGTAGAGCTACTATTAATTTGTATATGATTCTTGAAAGCTCCCAAGAATTCATCATTGCATTTTATTTTAAAATTATTGACCCACATGATATCCACCAATTTCTAAAGGACTTAAATTGATTTGAGTGATTTACAATACTTCATGATTAATATTTTCAATCAAAAAAACTTATTTTGAAGATACAATCTAGTATTGACATCTTTCAAGTCATATACTTAAGTCAACTAATCCCAAGAATCGTTTTCTATTTTTAACGTCCTAACATGTAGAATAACATTACCCTCACATTCAAGAGTATCTAAGAGTGGTCCTTACCATATCTTGTCTCCTAGTTGTTGACTACATCTAAATCTTATGTAATCTTGGCCTTGTTTATCAACTAACCCAAATAGATCCTTGTTCAACGAGAACATGTATAATATGAGCTTGTAGAGATTAAACCCTTCACCATAAAACTACTCTACAAGCCTTTGTGATTCTCCAACATCATGTACTACCACCTCTTTATCCTCATAGGTTTAGAATCTTAAAATAATTCTTATTAATAACAAATGAGAACTTTATCTTTGACTCTAATACCATGTAAACATTTACATGCTTAACTTTTATTGCTTCAAATTAAATAACATATATTATATACAAATTGGATGATTTGTGACTCCAACTAATAATAGTAAAAGTTATTCAAATCAACTCTAACAACCTAAGACCTACTTTAATTATTGGCATATATCTACTTTCTAAAATTGGTTTTTACATACTTAATAACTTTCATTGCATCAAGTAAATCATATTTTTATCCTATGCCTTGTTGAAAACAACTAATTTCATCTTATCTCTATTCTATGTTTTACTCAAAATATCCAAGATATTTGGCTATCCATTACTTTTAACAATGTTATATTCAATGTAACGAGAGGTTGAATGGATTCACATGTTATGTATGAATGTGTATTATAGCTCTAATGAATTCCTTTTAATTTAAGGTTACATCATTTATTCCTTTTCTAAGACAACATGGCCATACTGTAACCATGAGATACTTTATATATTGTATAACAATAACTATCAATAACAAAGCCTATAAAAATTATGGTTATAAATATAACATGCACCAAACTCAAAATCAAGTTAAAAAACATTAATAATTTAATGATATTTTAGTGATTCATTTCAATATCTTATAATGCATGGACATCGAGGTCTTCACAAAGTGGTGAGTAGGGAACGCTTATTATGATGAGATCAAGTGTTCAATCCTTGGTGTATTAGGTCATTATCTATGTATATATCATTTCTAATAAAAAACACCTTATAATATGTATAAAAAATAATTCATTTTTGGGAGGATAACGTGATTTTTCTCTTTTTTCTCCTTTATTTGTTGTTTTCTTCCTCTTGGACATTTGGTCCCGGTGGGTTCAAAGTTATATTTTTGGCTAGCTGGTTTTACCTTTTGTTTTTCCTTGGATTTTGAACAGGGGGTATTTTCCTTTCTTCTTGCTTGGTTTTTTCCCCAAGATCGTTTTCGAATGCCTTAGGCATCTACAATATGTATTTTTTTTCCTTTTCAGAATAGAGATTGTGATTTTTTCTTGGAAAAAAAAATAATAATTCATTTTAATATCTAATAATCATTGCATTGCATAATTATCAAAGTATTAAAAGGAAATAGAGAAGCATGATAAAATCATTTTAAACACGAAGTCACTTATTAGTCATAAGGAATAATTTTATGTGTCCATGCATGTATTAAGAAAACTCTGCTCTTTGCAAATATATAAAAGTCAAACAAAACTCTAGGAAAAATAGCTTTTAGGTGGGAAAAAATGTGAGGTTTGCTAGGTGGAAAATATTCTATTCAACTTTGATGGTACTTCACAAATAGAATTCCATTAGGATCATGCAATATATCTATCTAGAAAGGAAAAAATAAATAATACAAACAAAATCATTTCTCTTTAATAATATTTGAATTGGCTACATGGGATTAAAATGAGCCTCACCCATATTACATCATGATCACATAGTGGTATTACAATAAGCTTGAAAGTTATTTATGTATCTCTTGGCAATATTTGAACCTTAGTCTCCTCCTTGAAAGTTAAGGAATCTAAATTTTTGAGCTAATGTCATTTGACATTTGTCTTTAATATTGTATTGGATTGTTAAAATATTTAAATTTAATAAACATAATCTACGAGTTTTATAAATTTTAAAGATAGCAATGAGTCATAAATAATTTTATAAAATAATTTCAAAAGTTATAATAAACTATGTTAAAACTTAAAACTCTAAAGTTGATAAAATACAAGAGCTAAGGGAGAAAAGTCACATTTTTTTCTTGTTGTAAGTACTTGGTAATGACTTGTACATCATTACAATTCAAAAGGATTTTATCCACAATTATACATGGGATCATATTATCAATTGTAAATATAAAAGAGCCACAAAAATTTAAAAAATCCATTATTTTATGTCATTATCTCACTTTGACTGGATTTGAAAGTGAAGACTTTATCACTTTGAATAGGAGATATAAGGTTTGAAACCATGAAATGGTATATTTATACAATATTTTTTGTAAATAATGTCTGGAAGGCCTGGCTCATTGGATAAGTAACATTTTAGGTTAGCAAGATTATCCCACATGGCTTACAACATCATGGTGATTTGAGAAAAGTAGGGGTTGCTCAAATTTCTTCAAGGAATGATGTAGAATCCATTTTAGAGCATCAAATTTGGTTCCCATATAGAATATTAATCATATAGGTTGATACCAACTCTTAATTTGGTGCCAAAACTTTGTTAGCACTAATCTACTTTGAACCATAGCTACAATAGCCCAAACCTTCTGATCCAAAACTCAAAAATTTGAGTCATGGAAGATTAATAAAGAATGTAATTAAACAATAATAGAGTATAAAAAATTAAAATACATAAATATATAATCTAAATAACAATGATTTTATTGCTCAAAAAATAAAGTACAAAACAAACAATCTCTAACAAGATATGTGAGGCTATAACATTGTATTCATTACTCTTTTTTTACAGTTAAGGATACATATTTCTTTATATAATATTATTGGTGTATTTGAAATCCAATATATTGAATGTGAAAGGTCTCTCACATGAAAAATGTGGTGGTCCACTTTGAATGAGCTAGAAGGTCACCCATATGAAAATTTGGTGATTCACCTTCCATGAAACAAAAAGTGCATATTAAACAAAAATTATATACACAGAATATTCTTTCATATTTTATCTTCAATTAATGCATCAATGTGGCTATAGATGCATTTTGCCTATTAAAATCTAAAAATAGAAAATTACCATTTTCAATAAATATTTTATTTTGTATTTTTGAGGTCCTTTGTGAAAAGGAAACTAGAAAAATGTGGAACGACTTCCTAGTTAATCTTTAGAGGAAATTAGTGCAAAAAAGACTTATACTTTTAATTCTAGAAAGAAAAATATCACATACACCTCACATAAGAAGCAACATATGCATTAGGAAAACCCTTTTAAAAAGTACCTAATAATGAAGGAGCACTCGATGTATTTAATCAGTAATCCACAATCTACTTTTACAATATAATTATATAGTATCCACTCCTTTAGTCCCATTTATCAATAAGGCTAGAAATAGACTTGTAGTAACATAGTTGTTCTATAGTAATACAACTGACCTATAGTAATACTATTGGAAATAGACTTACAATAACACTATTGGAAATAGACCCATAGTAAAACTACTAGAAATAGACATGGAGTGACATAGTTGTAAATAGACTTGTAGTAACACAATTGTATAGAGACCTACAGTAACACTATTGGAAATATACTTGCAATAACACTTTTTTAATTAGACCTGTAATAACACATCTATAAATAGACTTGTAGTAACACTACTAGAAATAGACCTACCATAACACAAATATCCTATAGTAACATTATTGACCTACAATAATATAGTTGTCTTGCAGTAACACTGCTAAAATACCACAGACTCCTTAATGCCTTTATCTTTCTTTAATATATGCACTTAACATAAAAATGAGACAATTAGGATTTGTAAGGTGTATAACACCTATTTCCAACATTCTCTCACTTTTCATATACCTTGTAAGAGCAAAAGAGAATCACCAACAAAAGAGTAAACTAATTTGTAAGTGCATAAATACCCATACCCTTGCAACACCATATGAATTTCTTAGTGCTCACATACTTTGTCAAAGCATCTACAACATTTACTAAAGTATCCACCTTCTCAAGAATAACCTTTCTATCCTCCATAATTTCATGAAAAAAATGATATTACACATCAATATGCTTTGTCCATGCATGAAGTATAGGTTTCTTTTCCAAGACAATAGCACTTTGATTATCATAGTTAATTTGTATTGCTTCCTAACTCAACCCAGCATCCAGACATTTTTTTTGAAGTCATTCTTCCTCCTTAATAGTATGAGTAACTACCATATACTCTACCTTTATAGTGGATAAAGTGACTAAAACATATTGCTTGTTCTTTTAACTAATTGCACCACCAAATAGGCTAAACACATAGCCATTGGTAGACCTTCTACTATCAACATCTCCTACCCAATATGAGTCCACAAATAATTGTTTGTCTAGCTACTTGTAGAAATTTTTGGCTACCAAGCATCCTTGATAACAAATAGAATAATTTGAAGTACCTCGAAGATATCTAAAAACCCTCTTCATTGCTACCTAGTGATCCTTTCTAGGATTTTCCATAAACTTGCTCAAGACTCCCACTACTAGGGTAATTTCCAGTCTAGTGAAGACCATAGAATACATGAGGCTCCCAACTACACTAGCATAGGGCACATAACTCATGTTCTCCTTTTCTCTATATGTATGACACTACTCAACAAAATTTTTTGTTTCCAAAAAATAGGAACACTCACTAGTTTACAATTCTTCATGTTGAAACACTATAAAATAGAGTCAACATACTTTCTATGACTTACCAAAGTTTTCTATTGGCTCTATCTCTTCTAATCTCCATCAACTTAGCAACTTCTAAATCCTTCATTTCAAGCTATAATGAAAGTTGAGATTTCAATACCTTAATGATATCCTTATTGTTATCAATTAGTAACATGTCATCCATATACAAAGTGATAACAATAAAATGACCATCCTTTTATTTATAATAAACACAATGATATAATTTGAATTTAACAAATCCTAACCTCAAAACATAAGAATCAAATTCCTTGTACCACATTCTAGGAGACTATTTAAGACCATAAATAAATTTCTTTAACTTGCAAACTAAGTTTTCCTTACCCTTTTACATAATGTTCTAGGTGTTTCAAGTAGATCTCTTCCTATAGGTCTCCGTGCAAGAAAATTATCTTCACATACATTTTCTCAATATCAAGATCAAATGCAGTAGTAGCAGATAAAAATAATCTAATTGATATAATCTTTGCAATAGGAGAAAAAATATTACCCAAATCTATTCCCTCCACTTGGGAATATCCCTTAGCACCCAACCTTTCTTTATAATTCTCTACCTTACCCTCAAAATTGAACTTCTTGAAAACCTATTTGTAACCAACAAGTTCCCTTTCCTTAGGAATATGAACTAGGTCACATGTCCTATTCTTCTTTAGATTTTCCATCTCCTCATCCATGGCCATCTTTCAGGACTCTTTGTCATTCATCTCTATTGCCTCCATAGTTCTAAGCTCACCAACATTAGTAGATAAATAAAAAATACATCTAAAATAATGTGGGCTATACCTTTTTGGTTGCCTTTGCTATCGAGTGGACCTCCTCACCCAATGATATGTAGGTTCTTCCTCCTTTGAACTATTTGAGCTTTCTAGAATCCACTTATTATTTTGTCCATCCTATACTTCTAATTCAATCTCAGGTGTAGCCTTCATGGATTTTGGCTCAAGTTGCACTATTTATTTTGCATTATCAGTTGGTTGCCCAACTTTACGAGAAGACTTGATCTCTATAAATATTATATTTTGATTGTACACCACCTTTATTATCTTAGGATTCTAAAGCTTGTATCCTTTCACACCATCAACATATCCAATGAAGATGCATTTTTCTAATTTGAAATCTAACTTGGGGTTATAGTGTTAGTGTTATATTTATACCATGGGTGCCTAGTGTGCATGGGCTTATTATGATGTAACCTTTATTTTTATTGTAAGTAGGAGTTAGTGTCTTGAGTTCCCTCTCTCATGTGGTTTGACCCTTGAGCATTAGGTTAGGGTAAGTAAAAGTGTATATAAGGACATGGGTTTGGAGTAGAAGGTATATCATATTTTAAAATTTTGTATCGAAGCTCTACTTCTAAGGAGGTTACCCCTTAAACAGTCATGCAATATCAATTCTACTTTATTAATATAAATTTGTTGCTATTTACATTAGGTTTTTGTGAGCACTTATGTTACTTTCATTTTCATGATCATTTAGTATTTCCAATTCGTGAGCATTTCCATTAATTTATATATTATTTTTTTTGGTACTATTAAGAAGAAAGAGGATTTTGAAAGGGACCCCACAACCTTTTACAGAGCAACCTGCCACAAAGGTAGCCAAAATAAAAACAACAAAACACAGCAAAGAAAAGAGGACCTACAAAAAAAAATAAGGGATATAAGATGAAAGCAATCAATGAGAAAACTGAGAGAGCTCTACAACATTAATACGATTTCATGAGCAATATTACCAGACATTTGATTAACCTCCTCAAAAAATTCCATCACCATCTTAACAGAACTCCAAACCGCACATTGTTTAATTTCAATCAGATGTAGACTATACAAAAGAGCACTTTTCTTCGGAGAAGCTTCCCCAAGGGAATAGACATTAGCCACTGATTTATCCTTAATGTAATCTCTAGGAAGAACCTCCACATCTTCATATATGGCTAAGAGAGAGGACTCCACCACATCCCTTTTTTTACCACTAAGCCATAATGACCTACGAGTGTCACTACCTTTTGCAACGCTGCAAGAAGAAGGATCCCCCTTCACTGGAGTAGCAATAGAAAAAAAGTTGTGGAGTTCTTAGCCAACTTAGTAGAAGAGTTCTTAACCATAGATCCCCTAATGCCTTTATCAGAAATGTTAACCTTGTGAGAGATCTTCTCTGGTCTAGAACCCATGGAAAAGGAATAAACATCCTCAAAGTCCTCACTCAAACTCTCCAAAGCAAGCAAGACATGACCATGCGTAGGGATTGGAAGAACATCCAAAGACTTCAGAATATCCTCCACAACAACCCCTTTATCCATTGTAGCTTGTTCAAAAACCAACAAGGCCAATCCCTAATGAAGGGGAAGTTGACCACACCCACCTTGAACTACCAACATCGACTTTCGCATAGAATTAAACAAAACAAGGGGATATTCATCTACATTTGTCTCCTCAAGTGATTCAAGAACATAGCATAAAAACTATGAATAACATCATACTAAGAATCCAACGTGAAAAATTCCATAACCACCTTAATCATCCTATCCCATGGTGGAGACAAAGCCTTGGCACTATACGCATTTTGGATTCTGGGTAATAATTCATCTCCTTCCAGGAATAAGTTGATTTCTTTCAATAATGAGTGCCTATCCCAATCGTGATATACACCATCCAACACTAAGCCTGTTGTGTGGCTAATTAACTCCACAAAAACCTCAAAGGACCATGATCCTACTCTTACCCATCCCTCCTTCCACGTAGCAGCCATCCATTTAGAAAAACTAGGTTATGTCCATGAAATTTTTGGACACATTCCAGTAAGCCTCCATTCTTCAAAATTGATAAAACCTTTTCATCAACAAACAGAGCATCAAGCTCCACCCTAGATTTAACTTGCTTCAAATTGAATCCAATAAATTTAGCCTTCCCCATCTTCAAACAGGGCACAATATTCCAATTCCTTAAAACCACTATCTTCCACACTGATAATCCAAGAAAGAAGACACCCGAGTAAACTATAAAATATAGGAGACCCCATAGCAGGCCTGAGCACAAATAGTCATTCACCCCCATCATAGACCAGATGAAAACCCCCAAGTCATATCTGAAAGACCACAAAACTAGAGTCTCATGATCATCGATAATAGCCAAAGAGCCAAAACTTCTCCATCCATACTCCAAAAAGAAGAGAATGCACCTAAGAAAATGCAAAAGAGCAACAATGATAAGGAGCACAAAAAATCAAAGTACAAATACGGGCATCCTTTTAAACCTAATAGCAAGGGGGAAAAGGCCACCTAAAACACATTCAAACATATAAATACTCCACACACTCCTAGCTGGCCAACGGACAAAAGATCTAGAGGCAAGTGTAAGATATTCGAAAGAACACATTACAAGAAATGACACCAAGGTAATTATTACTTTAGCTATATTTATTTTTATATGAAGGTTCCTAACTAACTAATGATGACTAATATACCTCAATTACCTATAACTAAGATGTCTAATTTATGATGCCACCATTGACTAACATCATCTATCGTACCACCATAACCACAAAGTCTCTCATTCTAGAGAATGAAACATGAGTCAATCTCTCACCCAACTTATATATCTCATTTGGCACATCATAATACCCTAAGGCAATTATGTTTAATCCATTATAAACATCCTTAATCACCTATTGATTAAGACAAAATTCCAATTTATTGTTTGTATAAGTGATGTAGAATATAGAGAAAATATTGAGATCTACACTCATGACATGAAGAACCACATAAATGAGGAAGAATCAAAACTAACTGCAATCATATCCATCTACCTATAAGTACTAATTATCCCTAATAATGACATATTTTTTATAATTTTATATGTTGTAATAATATAGAAGGTGTAGGTTCTTGGTCATGTGTTAATTTACCCCTATATTTGTAATCCACTCATCATAAGAAGTGGATGTCCAATATGTTGAATGAATAACTATATATATTTGTAAATTTCACCATCACGATAATCCTTACCCTAAATATAGAAGAGAGCAATATCAATACCCCATTTTTGATTGCTTCCTCAAGCTTCTTTATGTGTCCCCAACAAAATTATACTTTGTGTCCTCCTTTCTTATAAAAATTATAATGTGTATTCTTAATCATATTCTTAGTTTTATACTTACCTTACTTTGGTTTTTGTTAGTCTCAATATTGATCACTTATTTTTCATAATCATAGATGTTAAGAGTATGACTCTTACACTAGTGTACTTGATACTAATTGTGAAAACAATGCTTGAAAACTTCATCAATCAAAGGGAGAGAAGAATCTAGGAAGTAGACATGAACACAATACTATTGAACATCTCATGTTTCAAAATACAAAAACTATCTCATGTCTCAAATACAAAAACTATCTCATGTCTCAAAAATACTATTGAACACAATGTTAAGAAGCTTAAGGTTTTCTTACCATCATCAAATTGCTTCTCCTTCTTTATAATTCTTCTATCACTACAAATAACATCTTCCAACTTCTTTATCCAAATGATATACTCATTAATGGTATCAAAAGAACCCATAGTCAAGGTAATTAGATCTTCCTCCAATCTATTGATTTATGTGAAATTAACGTGATCACACAATCCCTTAAAATTTTCAAGCAAGTCTTAGGGATTCATAATGTTGTTAGCTTGGGTGTCATAGATCTCATCAATATGAAGAGTTATTACACCAAGATCACCATTCTTTTATCCCTAAATACCTACTTCATTCTTCACAATAAATATCTAGAGGTTTCTCATTCACAATTTGGGAAACCACTTGCTTTGAATAAAACCATAAATTATTAATATTTTAAGTAGTATAGTTTAGACCATTCAACAAGGGTACATGGTAATCCATAACCTTATTTTCCAATATATAAAATCCTTTGTGCATTTATGACTAGAAATAACATTGCCAATATAGAGAAATCAAAATAATGTGTGATTTAAAAAAGGCTCAAATAACTTTTGTATGTATAAGTTTTTGGTCTTAAAATCACATAAAATATCTCCAAAAGCTATGAAAATTAAAAATAATAATTTAGTATCTATAGTGAATGGGGAGGTTGCTATGTGTCATTATATGAGTGGTTGAGGAAGTGCTAACTAGGAATTGACTAAATTAAGGAACAATGAATTATAGATTGACACACATCACTATTTTATGCACTGGGTGCCAACTAGATGTTGGCTATGCAGGTCACTAGATAATATACTAGCAAACTAGATCATGCTAATTATAATATTCAAATTCACTCTAAATCCTACCTAGATCAACTCACTTATTCCACTATGATTTACTCCAAAATTTATAATTTTCCAAATCTATTATTGATTGTGTGACTATTCAATCAATGGGTTTGATGGTTTGGAAACTATGATTGGTTAAACCCATATTTGTAACTTTTATATAGAATTCTACCTACTATGCTGGCCTCTACCATGTCAATCCCTACCATGTTAGCATTTTCCATGTCATCATATGTTATGTTAGTAAATACCATATCATTTTCTACATTGTCATCATATAATACGTTGCTAAATGCCACATCATCATTAGTTGTTATGTTATCCTATGGTGCCATATCATCATAGGATAACATGTCATCACAAGATGTCACATCATCATAAGGTACCATGTCAATATATGTGGTGTTAAGGAATATAACATCATCAACACATGCCCTATCATCATAATTCCACATCATCAAGGAGTTCAATATCATTTCACAATGCTTTGTTAAAATTACTAGCATCATTAATTGAAGGGATCACATAATTGTTGTTACCAAAAGGTGAAGGACATGAAAGTTGAACCTTGGATCTCCATGGTCCCAAGGTTTAAGGAAGGCTCCCTTAGATACCTTAGCTTGGTGCCAATGAAAATTAAAGTGCTAAGACTATGATTTGAGGGAGATAATTCCCCTATTACCTTTAAATTACATGTTAAGCAACCAAATATGCTTTGATTTCTCATTTGACCATGCTCTCAACCATACATCAATATAATGCATGCATCATTTTTATCCCCATATTGAATATTCTTTGTAATATTCATGTTAGAATAAGTAATTATTCTCTTAAGTTCTACTAGGATAGACATACTTGAGTTTCCACTCCTCCTGAGTCAGGTGAACTCTCAGTATAGTCTAGATCATATTTGATGAGTTGTTGTAATCCAACGGCTCTCAATGATCAACTTTGCTATTTATACAAAGTTGATCCATGGAATAAATCAATTAGTTCTATTTTATTTCTTCAAATATTGTAATGCTTTGTAGTTCTACTCTTGGAAAATTCTAACATGGTACCAGAGCAGGATAGATTCTACTAAGCATTCTCTCTTGAAGGCAGTTCACAAACTGGTTCTTATCTCTTATCTTTTTTTTTTTTAAAAAGGAGTTTTTTATCTATTGTAGATTGCTCATATATCATCTGCAATTTTTTTAAAAGTCTATTTATGGTTCTATCTAATTTTGTTTTAGAGTCCACTTTTACCATAATAGAATCTCCTTATGTTTTTAAAAAGATATTGATATTTGCTTCAATAGGATCAGTTTCGAATTTTTTTTTGTCAATTTCCAAAGGTAATATTAAAAAAAAAATCAATTTTCCTTTGGTTTTTGCCATTTTTTTACTTGTTCTCCACAGATATCGAGAACAGATCATGCTAGTTCACATATCTTGACTTCACTTTTGCCTTGGATCCTCCTTCGCAATCGCTGCATCCTTTTTTGTGGAAGAAAATCGTGGGTGTTCCTTTTTTCGTGGAGATCATTCAAAAACGTGGCCTCTAAAATCTCATGAGTCTTTGTTTTTTTTAAATACTCCAAAGTAGATCGTGAGATCCTTTTTAAATCTCATGAGCCTTTATTTTTTTAAATACTCCAAAGTAGATCGTGAGATATTTTTTAATATCTTTTCCTCACGCCTATTTTTTAGACATTGGGTCTATTATTTAATATAGCACTTATAAATCTCTCAAGATCCTTTTTAAAATCTCTTGAGTCTTTGTTTTATTAAATACTCCAAAGTAGAATTGCCTAAATCTCAAGCTTGGAGCACAACATTTTTTCATCTTCCTCAATGGTTTCAAAATGATCTTAGAGCTCGACGGAGGCCAAATATTCAAGATTTTTTCCTCTTCACTTCACTCTAAGCTCACCTTCTATCCGTTCTCTAGCACTTCTCATATCATATTCAAATTTTTTATATACGATTGTGTGAATATTGCTCTCTCATTCAAGCTTCGATTCAGCTTCATTATTTTTTTGAATACATTTAGCTTTATTGTGAATTTTTTCTTTTTGTGTTGCTTCCATTCTATGATAAGCAAGCATACTTAATGTTTCATAGTGTTTTTTTGCAAGCACAACGAACACAAAATGTTCTCCTTCTCTAGCCCTTCCATTGGCTATAGGATGTTGTTCTTCGCTCTCCCTACACCTTTAAGAAATCATGCTCATTCCCTAATGTCTTTTGCACTATGTTTTAGGTAAAAAAACCAAGGTGTTTCTCTCCCTGTTCAAATTTTTTTGGTTGCTTCCGCCAATGTTGTGAGACGTGCTCCTTCCTCGCTACCTGTTTGTTGTCGAAGTGCTTGCCTCTTCCAATTTGGATTAGGTAAAATGTCAATAACGTTGTCCTTCAAAGAACTTCAACGACCCTTATCTGCCCACTCATTGAAACGGTACAGTGAGGCCTCTTCCAAATCAAAGTAAGTAAAAAAAATTATCTAATCATGGGAGTATAGTGAAGAAAGCATGGTAGATCCAACGAAAGCATGGTGGACCCATATCTCATATTCATTGACGTCTATTGCAATTCGAATAGATTTTTTTTAGGGCCCTTATAAAGCTCGAGTATCTCCATTCTTGAGAAGAAAAAGTTAGATCTTCTATTCACCACTATTTTTTAAAAACCAGTACTAAATAGAGATCTTCTCTTTATATTAATAGAGATCTACTCTTTGTTGTTATTTCTTTCTTTAGTGCCTATTTTTTGGCCACTAAAAAGAAAAAAATATAGGTTTGTAACCTCATTAATAATATTTTTTTGGGAGGTTTTAGAGGTGCCATTTCTTGCACCTTTGTTCTAAGGCTTCAAGGGGGTGGTTGTTATTGATCTCTACTTCTTGTTTTTTCTCATTGGCTTTATTCTATTTTTTAAGAATAAGTTCTATTTTTATCAACTAAAGGAAATATTAAATGAGAAACTAATTTATGGTTTTTTTTATTATTTAGCCTCTTAGAAATCCACTTTCATTTCATTTCATATTTTTCTTTCAAAGGAACAAGAAGTAAAATTCATAATTTATATGTTTTTAAATTATTCATTACATCCATTCATTAAAAGCACTTCCAATTCAACAAATTCCAAGTATTGCACTTCTCAAAAACTTATAGTTTCCCTCACGTTCCCTCACGTAAGGGTGGGTTATTGAGAAATACAATATCTTGGTCTAGTTTATTATCTTAAAACATAAAGCCTATGTACCACGTACCTTTCTCTCATTACTTATAGTTTCCCTCTCGTAAGGGCGGGTAATTGAGAAGATAAGTATAAAGGCCTGGCCATTTTTCTTCCTACATAAGCCTATTTCGAAGTATCAAACCTCCTCATTTACTTATAGTTTCCCTCTCGTCAAGGTGGGTATATTGAGGAAATTGGTATTCATCTCAGGTTTTTGTTTCCTTCTTTAAGCTCCATTGTATTCTCTAAACTAAATATACTTGAAGTCAAAGGGGGGAATTATTGGTTCACTTCAAATTTCTTTGGCAAAATGAATACAATGAATATAATTGATCCTCTCACCCCTCATAACTATCATACATGGAAACCAAAAATATTAAATCTCATTTCTCAAAAGGGCTCACTCACTTGCTAGAAGAGAAGCAACCTGAATTTGAGAAAGAATATGAAATATTTGTTCATAAAGGCAAGATGTATGAAACAATGGGTATTATAAGCACTAATGTAAATGAAAGCTTATGGTTTCACATTACATATTGTAAAATTCCATATGAAAGTTGGGAGAAACTAAATAACTTGTTTGGGAAAGTAGATCAAATAAGATCAATGCAGCTAGAGGCAGAATTAACAACATTATCTCCTGAAGACTTCAGTAATATTATTGACTTTCTCACCAAATTTAAAGAAGTCCTCACTCAATACAAAGGCAGTGGGAAGAATAAAATATAAGAAGAATTCATATATCTAATTATTTATAAATTAAATGGTGTATTTCAAATTTTTGCAACCACCTTTCTATCTACAAAAGATGCTCTTGGTGCAAGCTTTAAAATGCCCTCCTTAGAAGAATTTTGTGATAGGCTAACTAGAGAAGAAACATAACTTGCAAAGTATGAGATCTCTTCCTCTTCCTCAAAAGCCTTAGTAGCATCCACCTTTACTAAAGAAAAATTCAAAAAGAAATAAAAGAGTCCTATAACTTGTACTCACTACAAAACGAATGGCCATTCTATGAACAAATGTTGGAAAAGACTTCAAAAACTAGATGTAGAAATGAAGGATCAAAAGGTAGACACTAAGAAGAATATAGGAAAATCCTTAAATTTTCAATGAAAACTATAAAAACTTCATCAAAATATCGGGTTCTAGATTCAGGAGCAACTCATCACATGACTTCCTCAAATGAGTCATTCACTTCAATCTCCTCAAGTTCAACATGTAGCATAGAATTTGGTAACTCATACTTTATCCCAGTCAAAGGAAAATGTGACATATTCATTGATGGTGGTTATATCAATAATGTTCTCTATGTGCCAAACATTGCAACAAATCTCCTCTCTATATATCAGATTAGTACTTTTGGAAATGGCAAAATAGTTCTCTTCTCCCCAATAAGAGTTGAGATAAGAGACTTTCAAGACCCTCACTCTCTCATAGCAAAAGAATATATTGATCACAATACTCACCTATTTCACTTCAAAGAATTCAAAAATTCAGAAGGGACCTCCTATTTTTTTGCTCATGGAGATTTTGAAAGCAAAAATTTGGCATGAAAGGTTTGGACATCTCAGTTATAACTACCTAAAAGAATTGAACACCCATGAAATGGTAATAGGATTACCACAAATCTCTTCTATTTATGGAGTATGTCCTAGTTGTGCTCTTGGAAAGCAACATCAAGATCATTTCCACCCAAGTAGTTCTCTAAAGGCCTCATCCCCTCTAGAGTTAATCCATATTGACTTGATGGTCTCTCTAGAACCTTTTTTCAAAGGAGCAAAATATACTTTAACCTTCATTGATGATTTTTCCATAAGAACTTGGGTCTACTTCCTAAAATACAAAAGTGATGTTCTATCCCACTTCAAAATCTTCAAAGCCTTAGTTGAAAATTATTCCTCTTGGAAAATCACGTAAATTTGTATAGATAATGGGGGGGAATACCTTAGTAATGAGTTCTCCAATTTTCTATCAGGTCATGGCATAATTCATCAACATTCTGTCTCCCATAATCCACAACAAAATGGCATTGCAGAGAGGAAAAATTAAACTTTAAAGGAAATGGTAAACTGTATGCTCCATTCAAGAGATATTCCAAAAGTATTTTGGGTAGACGTAATTAACTGTGCCAACTATACTCAAAACCAAACACCTCATAAAGCTCTTGGTCATTTGACTCCCGAGGAAGCATGAATTGGCTCAAAACCTTATGTCTTTTTCTTCATGATTTTTGGGTGTACTACTTGGGCGCATATCCCAAAGAAGAAAAGGAAGGCTCTAGATAAGAAAAGCAAAAATCTCATCTTTGTTTGTTATTGTGAGGAAATGAAAACATACAGGCTCCTTGATCCCATAACTCATGAGGTCTTTTTCATAGGAATGTCCAATTTGATGAAACATTCCCTCATAAATATCCTCAACCATCCTCTTCCTCCATTAATTCTCTTGAGCCTTCTCCAATGTTAGAGCCTCAATATAAAGAAGAACCAAGTTTAGAGATTAATGATCAATATAAGGAACCTATAACTCCAACTCAAAGTCCTGCCACTCCTACTACTCCTTCCACTATGCCAAAATGGGCCCGCACCATTGTTAAAGAAGCTACTCCATACATCCAAAATATTCCATCATCCATATTAGGCAACTCCGTAGGCTTTGATCTTGTCTGTCAGTCCATTTTCATAGATCCTCAATATTTCAAAGAAGAAACTGGTATTAAAGAGTGGGATGATGCCATGGAGAATGAATTCTCTTCCTTAATCAGAAACAAAACTTGGGATTTAGTTCCCCTACCTAAAGGAAGGAAATTAGTTCATTGTAAATGGATTTACAGAATGAAATATGGATCTAATGGATAAATTGACAAACACAAAGCTCGCCTGGTAGCCAAATGTTTCTCTCAAATTTAAGGGATTGATTATTTTGAAACTTTTGCACCAGTTGCCAAAATAGATTCTGTTAGACTAGTTCTTGCTCTAGATGCTTCCCAAAAGTGGCATGTCTTTCAAATGGATGTAAAAAGTGTTTTCTTACATGAGGACTTAAAGGAAGAGATATTCATGGAACAACCTATTGGTTTCACTCAAGACTCCTCCCTTGTTTGTAGGCTAAGTAAGTCTCTCTATGACCTCAAACAAGCTCCTAGAGCTTGGTATGAAAAATGAACTCCTTCCTTATTTCCTCAGATTTTTCTCATTGTGATTTTGATGCCACAATCTACATTTGGAGAGATGAATAAATGATGATCTACTACTCACTGGTAGTGACTTCACTCACATTTAGACTATCAAGGACTTCCTCTCTAAAAAATTTAAAATGGTTGATCTAGATTTAGCTCATTACTTCCTTGGGACTCAAATAAATCAAACAGATGTAGGAATTTCATTGTGTCAACAAAAATATACTCTAGACCTTCTTTAAAGGTTTAAGATGATAGATTGCAAACCTTCTTCTACACCTTTTCAGTCTGGAGTCACTCTAAGTACTTCATGCACATCCTCTCTATGTGATACAACTCTATACCATCATCTTGTAGGGATTCTGTTATACCTTACTCATACTCGCCTAGATATCTCATATGTTGTTGGCTTGATATCTTGATTCTCACATCAACCTCATTTTAGTCATTGGAAAGTAGCAAAAAGAATCCTCCACTAATTTTAAGAAACTCCTCACTTTGGGCTCTTATATGAGGGAAAATCCATGGAAATCATTGGTTAAACATATTCTAATTGGGCAGGTTTAGTAGAAGACAAATGTTCAACTTATGGCTATATATTTTATCTTGGTTCTTCATCGATTGCTTGGTTATGCAAAAAAACAATAGGCAGTGACCTTATCATCTATAAAGACATAATACAGGGCAACAATTTTGACAAGTCAAGAAGCTCTTTGGCTTCATCAGATACTAAGATAATTTGGTTTTTCCCATGATAAACCTATTACTTTTTGGTGTGATAATCAGAGCACAATTCATATTGCATGTAATCTAGTTGAGCATCAGCGCACCAAACACATTGAGATTCACATGCACTTCATTCGGTAGCATATTCAGAGAGGGGAAATATACTTGGACTATATTCCCACTAAAAATCAAATTGTAGATATCTTCACCAAGTCATTTCCTTCTTCGCGTTACATTCAGTTGCGAGAGAAACTTTGGGTAAAGCAGTTGCATTAGAACAATAGAGGTCTTTCACCTCTACTCTCTTCGTATTGTTGTATTCTTTGGAGGATGGTTTTTTACCATGTGGTTTTTTTATCATCTCTCCTAAAGTATAAATTGTGCATGAGTACTTCATCAAGCCAAATTGTCGGGACTCATTTTTTTTTCTTGAGGACAATCTTCACCATTCAAAGACATGCCTCTATCTATATTTTTTGACAGATGGTTTTTTCCCAAGAGGTTTTTTCACCATCTATATATTGTAAATGAGTACCTCATCAAGCCCTGTTACCAAGACTCATCCCCTTTTTTTTGTTAATGAGGACAATCTTCATAAACCAAAGACATGCCTCTTCTTTTTTCCTTTTTTATATATGGTTTTTTCCCATGTGCTTTTTACCATCTCATAAAATAGGATCATTGTACATTAGTACCTCATCATGACCTATTTCTAGGACTCGTTTGTATCATACACCCATATTATCACTTAAGGGGGGGTGTTAGAATAAGTAATTATTCTCTTAAGTTCTACTAGGATAGACATACTTAAGTTTCCACTCCTCCATGATTCAAGTGAACTCTTAGTATATTCTAGATCATATTTGATGAGTTGTTGTAATCCAACGACTCTCAATGATCAACTTTACTATTTATACAAAGTTGATCCATAGAATAAATCAATCAGATCTATTTTATTTCTTCAAATATTATAATGCTTTGTAGTTCTACTCTTGGGAATTTCTAACAATTCCAAAATTCAAAATGTAATTTTTTAAAATGGAGAAAAATAGAGCAAATATTTAACGTAACGATATAGGTACCTGGAGGTAAAATAGGAAAAGTGTCAAATTAGATACCTCTAAAATTTTGTAAATAATATTTAAAATGTTGTTGACTCATTTATATCTATCACAATTTTCCCTACATAACATTTTTATCAAATGCAACCAGTCATACCATCCTCTCATGCCAATGTAACAAAAATATTGTCATTATCTTTAGAAATTTTTTTAAGTAACTCGATGTTTTTTCTATGCAAAAAAGTCTACCTATGAGTTCATTAGCATTTGAGGGTTGTCAAAAAAATATTGTCCTCTCATCTATGTTGCAAAAGAGAAAAGAAAATGATTTTTTTTCTATAAGATTCATATAATATAAATAAGGATTTCAAAACTTAAAAAACTTAATCTTGAAACTAGGGCATTTGTCTAGTCAAAAATAAAATACAAGATAGTGGACTAAGTATCAAGAAAGGAAATAAGAACTTATTGGTAAATATTTCTCCTAGATCATATTTATTGAGACCAGGATGAGCGTGATCCAAATCCTCATAGAGGTTACCCATGTGTTGTAGGTGAGTTGGAGAGGAGAGGGTAATCCTCCAAGGGAGGTCCCAGGTTCAAATCTCCACCCTACCAAAAAGCTGAATTGGGTATTCAAAATCCAATTGATAATGTTGGTGCGGGCAAGGTCGAGTGCGACCCCCGGGTGACTTTGATGGTGTAGAACCCCCTGTTCGTGGTCTCTCAGACCAAGGCGGCTCCGCAAGGGGTTTTTTTGAATACATTTAGCTTTATTGTGAATTTTTTCTTTTTGTGTTGCTTCCATTCTATGATAAGCAAGCATACTTAACGTTTCACAGTGTTTTTTTGCAAGCATAGCGAACACAAAATGTTCTCCTTCTCTAGCCCTTTCATTGGCTACCGGATGTTGTTCTTCGCTCTCCCTACACCTTTAAGAAATCAAGCTCATTCCCTAATGTCTTCTGCACTATGTTTTAGGTAAAAAAAACCATGGTGTTTCTATCCTTGTTCAAAAATTTTTGGTTGCTTCCGCAAATGTTATGAGACGTGCTCCTTCCTCGCTACCTGTTTGTTGTCAAATTTCTTGTCTCTCCTTACCTGTTAGGTAAAATTTCAATAACGTTGTCCTTCGAATAACTTCAATGGCCCTTATCTACCCACTCATTGAAACAGTACAGTGAGGCCTCTTCCAAATCAAAGTAAGTAAAAAAAAATTATTTAATCATGGGAGTATAGTGAAGAAAGCATGGTAGATCCAACGAAAGCATGGTGGACCCATATCTCATATTCATTGACGTCTATTGTAATTCAAATAGATTTTTTTTAGGGCCCTTATAAAGCTCGAGTATCTCCATTCTTGAGAAGAAAAAATCGGATCTTCTATTCACCACTGGTTTTTTTAAAAACCAGTACTAAATAGAGATCTTCTCTTTATATTAATAGAGATCTACTCTTTGTTGTTATTTCTTTCTTTAGTGCCTATTTTTTGGCCACTAAAAAGAAAAAAATATAGGTTTGTAACCTCATTAATAATATTTTTTGGGGAGGTTTTAGAGGTGCCATTTCTTGCACCTTTGTTCTAAGGCTTCAAGGGGGTGGTTGTTATTGATCTCTACTTCTTGTTTTTTCTCATTGGCTTTATTCTATTTTTTAAGAATAAGTTCTATTTTTATCAACTAAAGGAAATATTAAATGAGAAACTAATTTATGGTTTTTTTATTATTTAGCCACTTAGAAATCCACTTTCATTTCATTTCATATTTTTCTTTCAAAGGAACAAGAAGTAAAATTCATAATTTATATGTTTTAAAATTATTCATTACATCCATTCATTAAAAGCACTTCCAATTCAAAAAATTCCAAGTATTGCACTTCTAAAAAACTTATAGTTTCCCTCACGTAAGGGTGGGTTATTGAGAAATACAATATCTTGGTCTAGTTTATTATCTTAAAACATAAAGCCTATGTACCACGTACCTTTCTCTCATTACTTATAGTTTCCCTCTCGTAAGGGTGGGTAATTGAGAAGATAAGTATAAAGGCTTGGCCATTTTTCTTCCTACATAAGCCTATTTCAAAGTATCAAACCTCTTCATTTACTTATAGTTTCCCTCTCTTCAGGGTGGGTATATCGAGGAAATTGGTATTCATCTCAGGTTTTTTGTTTCCTTCTTTAATCTCCATTGTATTCTCTAAACTAAATATACTTGAAGTCAAAGGAGGGAATTATTGGTTCACTTCAAATTTCTTTGGAAAAATGAATACAATGAATATAATTAATCCTCTCACCCCTCATAAATATCATACATGGAAACCAAAAATATTAAATCTCATTTCTCAAAAGGGCTCACTCACTTGCTAGAAGAGAAGCAACCTGAATTTGAGAAAGAATATGAAATATTTGTTAATAAAGGCAAGATGTATGAAACAATGGGTATTATAAGCACTAATGTAAATGAAAGCTTATGGTTTCACATTACATATTGTAAAATTCCATATGAAAGTTGGGAGAAACTAAATAACTTGTTTGGGAAAGTAGATCAAATAAGATCAATGCAGCTAGAGGCAAAATTAACAACATTATCTCCTGAAGACTTCAGTAATATTATTGACTTTCTCACCAAATTCAAAGAAGTCCTCACTCAATACAAATGTAGTGGGAAGAATAAAATATAAGAAGAATTCATATATCTAATTATTTATAAATTAAATGGTGTATTTCAAATTTTTGCAACCACCTTTCTATCTACAAAAGATGCTCTTGGTGCAAGCTTTAAAATGCCCTCCTTAGAAGAATTTTGTGATAGGCTAACTAGAGAAGAAACATAACTTGCAAAGTATGAGATCTCTTCCTCTTCCTCAAAAGCCTTAGTAGCATCCACCTTTACTAAATAAAAATTCAAAAAGAAATAAAAGAGTCCTATAACTTGTACTCACTACAAAATGAATGGCCATTTTATGAACAAATGTTGGAAAAGACTTCAAAAACTAGAGGTAGAAATGAAGGATCAAAAGGTAGACACTAAGAAGAATATAGGAAAATCCTTAAATGTTCAAGGAAAACTATAAAAACTTCATCAAAATACCGGGTTCTAGATTCAGGAGCAACTCATCACATGACTTCCTCAAATGAGTCATTCACTTCAATCTCCTCAAGTTCAACATGTAGCATAGAATTTGGTAACTCATACTTTATCCCAGTCAAAGTAAAATGTGACATATTCATTGATGGTGGTTATATCAATAATGTTCTCTATGTGCCAAACATTGCAACAAATCTCCTCTCTATATATCAGATTAGTACTTTTGGAAATGGCAAAATAGTTCTCTTCTCCCCAATAAGAGTTGAGATAAGAGACTTTCAAGACCCTCACTCTCTCATAGCAAAAGAATATATTGATCACAATACTCACCTATTTCACTTCAAAGAATTCAAAAATTCAGAAGGGACCTCCTATTTTTTTGCTCATGGAGATTTTGAAAGCAAAAATTTGGCATGAAAGGTTTGGACATCTCAGTTATAACTACCTAAAAGAATTGAACACCCATGAAATGGTAACAGGATTACCACAAATCTCTTCTATTTATGGAGTATGTCCTAGTTGTGCTCTTGGAAAGCAACATCAAGATCATTTCCACCCAAGTAGTTCTCTAAAGGCCTCATCCCCTCTAGAGTTAATCCATAGTGACTTGATGGTCTCTCCAGAACCTTTTTTCAAAGGAGAAAAATATACTTTAACCTTCATTGATGATTTTTCCATAAGAACTTGGGTCTACTTCCTAAAATACAAAAGTGATGTTCTATCCCACTTCAAAATCTTCAAAGCCTTAGTTGAAAATTATTCCTCTTGGAAAATCACGTAAATTTGTATAGATAATGGGGGGGAATACCTTAGTAATGAGTTCTCCAATTTTCTATCAGGTCATGGCATAATTCATCAACATTCTGTCTCCCATAATCCACAACAAAATGGCATTGCAGAGAGGAAAAATTAAACTTTAAAGGAAATGGTAAACTGTATGCTCCATTCAAGAGATATTCCAAAAGTATTTTGGGTAGACGTAATTAACTGTGCCAACTATACTCAAAACCAAACACCTCATAAAGCTCTTGGTCATTTGACTCCCGAGGAAGCATGAATTGGCTCAAAACCTTATGTCTTTTTCTTCATGATTTTTGGGTGTACTACTTGGGCGCATATCCCAAAGAAGAAAAGGAAGGCTCTAGATAAGAAAAGCAAAAATCTCATCTTTGTTTGTTATTGTGAGGAAATGAAAGCATACAGGCTCCTTGATCCCATAACTCATGAGGTATTTTTTCATAGGAATGTCCAATTTGATGAAACATTCCCTCATAAATATCCTCAACCATCCTCTTCCTCCATTAATTCTCTTGAGCCTTCTCCAATGTTAGAGCCTCAATATAAAGAAGAACCAAGTTTAGAGATTAATGATCAATATAAGGAACCTATAACTCCAACTCAAAGTCCTGCCACTCCTACTACTCCTTCCACTATGCCAAAATGGGCCCGCACCATTGTTAAAGAAGCTACTCCATACATCCAAAATATTCCATCATCCATATTAGGAAACTCCGTAGGCTTTGATCTTGTCTGTCAATCCATTTTCATAGATCCTCAATATTTCAAAGAAGAAATTGGTATTAAAGAGTGGGATGATGCCATGGAGAATGAATTCTCTTCCTTAATCAGAAACAAAACTTGGGATTTAGTTCCCCTACCTAAAGGAAGGAAATTAGTTCATTGTAAATGGATTTACATAATGAAATATGGATCTAATGGATAAATTGACAAACACAAAGCTCTCCTGGTAGCCAAATGTTTCTCTCAAATTTAAGGGATTGATTATTTTGAAACTTTTGCCCCAGTTGCCAAAATAGATTATGTTAGACTAGTTCTTGCTCTAGATGCTTCCCAAAAGTGGCATGTCTTTCAAATGGATGTAAAAAGTGTTTTCTTACATGAGGACTTAAAGGAAGAGATATTCATGGAACAACCTACTAGTTTCACTCAAGACTCCTCCCTTGTTTGTAGGCTAAGTAAGTCTCTCTATGACCTCAAACAAGCTCCTAGAGCTTGGTATGAAAAATGAACTCCTTCCTTCTTTCCTCGATTTTTCTCATTGTGATTTTGATGCCACAATCTACATTTGGAGAGATGAATAAATGATGATCTACTACTCACTGGTAGTGACTTCACTCACATTTAGACTATCAAGGACTTCCTCTCTGAAAAATTTAAAATGGTTGATCTAGATTTAGCTCATTACTTCCTTGGGACTCAAATAAATCAAACAAATATAGGAATTTCATTGTGTCAACAAAAATATACTCTAGACCTTCTTTAAAGGTTTAAGATGACATATTGCAAACCTTCTTCTACACCTTTTCAGTCTAGAGTCACTCTAAGTACTTCATGCACATCCTCTCTATGTGATACAACTCTATACCATCATCTTGTAGGGATTCCGTTATACCTTACTCATACTCGCCTAGATATCTCATATGTTGCTGGCTTGATATCCAGATTCTCACATCAACCTCATTTTAGTCATTGGCAAGTAGCAAAAAGAATCCTCCACTAATTTTAAGAAACTCCTCACTTTGGGCTCTTATATGAGGGAAAATCCATGGAAATCATTGGTTACATAGATTCTAATTGGGTAGGTTTAGTAGAAGACAAATGTTCAACTTATGGCTATATATTTTATCTTGGTTCTTCATCTATTGCTTGGTTATGCAAAAAAACAACAAGCAATGACCTTATCATCTATAAAGGCATAATACAAGGCAACAATTTTGACAAGTCAGGAAGCTCTTTGGCTTCATCAGATACTAAGAGAATTTGGTTTTTCCCATGATAAACCTATTACTTTTTGGTGTGATAATCAGAGCACAATTCATATTGCATGTAATCTAGTTGAGCATCAACGCACCAAACACATTGAGATTCACATGCACTTCATTCGGTAGCATATTCAGAGAGGGAAAATATACTTGGACTATATTCCCACTAAAAATCAAATTGTAGATATCTTCACCAAGTCATTTCCTTCTTCGCATTACATTCAATTACGAGAGAAACTTTGGGTAAAGCAGTTGCATTAGAACAATAGAGGTCTTTCACCTCTACTCTCTTCGTATTGTTGTATTCTTTGGAGGATGGTTTTTTACCATGTGGTTTTTTTATCATCTCTCCTAAAGTATAAATTGTGCATGAGTACTTCATCAAGCCAAGTTTTCGGGACTCATTTTTTTTTCTTGAGGACAATCTTCACCATTCAAAGACATGCCTCTATCTATATTTTTTGACAGATGGTTTTTTCCCAAGAGGTTTTTTCACCATCTATATATTGTAAATGAGTACCTCATCAAGCCCTGTTACCAAGACTCATCCCCTTTTTTTTGTTAATGAGGACAATCTTCGTAAACCAAAGACATGCCTCTTCTTTTTTCCTTTTTTATATATGGTTTTTTCCCATGTGCTTTTTACCATCTCATAAAATAGGATCATTGTACATTAGTACCTCATCATGACCTATTTCTAGGACTCGTTTGTATCATACACCCATATTATCACTTAAGGGGGGGTGTTAGAATAAGTAATTATTCTCTTAAGTTCTACTAGGATAGACATACTTAAGTTTCCACTCCTCCATGATTCAAGTGAACTCTTAGTATAGTCTAGATCATATTTGATGAGTTGTTGTAATCCAACGACTCTCAATGATCAACTTTACTATTTATACAAAGTTGATCCATAGAATAAATAAATTAGATCTATTTTATTTCTTCAAATATTATAATGCTTTGTAGTTCTACTCTTGGGAATTTCTAACAATTCCAAAATTCAAAATGTAATTTTTTAAAATGGAGAAAAATAGAGCAAATATTTAACGTAACGATATAGGTACCTGGAGGTAAAATAGGAAAAGTGTCAAATTAGATACCTCTAAAATTTTGTAAATAATATTTAAAATGTTGTTGACTCATTTATATCTATCACAATTTTCCCTACATAACATTTTTATCAAATGCAACCAGTCATACCATCCTCTCATGCCAATGTAACAAAAATATTGTCATTATCTTTAGAAATTTTTTTAAGTAACTCGATGTTTTTTCTATGCAAAAAAGTCTACCTATGAGTTCATTAGCATTTGAGGGTTGTCAAAAAAATATTGTCCTCTCATCTATGTTGCAAAAGAGAAAAGAAAATGATTTTTTTTTTTAAGATTCATATAATATAAATAAGGATTTCAAAACTTAAAAAACTTAATCTTGAAACTAGGGCATTTGTCTAGTCAAAAATAAAATACAAGATAGTGGACTAAGTATCAAGAAAGGAAATAAGAACTTATTGGTAAATATTTCTCCTAGATCATATTTATTGAGACCAGGATGAGCGTGATCCAAATCCTCATAGAGGTTACCCATGTGTTGTAGGTGAGTTGGAGAGGAGAGGGTAATCCTCCAAGGGAGGTCCCGGGTTCAAATCTCCACCCTACCAAAAAGCTGAATTGGGTATCCAAAATCCAATTGATAATGTTGGTGCGGGCAGGGTCGAGTGCGACCCCCAGGTGACTTTGATGGTGTAGAACCCCCTGTTCGTGGTCTCTCAGACCAAGGCGGCTCCGCAAGGGGTTTTTTGCTTAAAAAAATCCTCATAGAGGTTTAACACAAAACCTTTTTATATATTGTAGGCAACACAAAAATTTTCTTATGGATGCTTCCAAACAATATTATCCTTAGGAGATGCCATAGAAGATGAATTATCAAAGACAAATAATCAAATAATGGATATTTACACCCACTTTGATAACATGTTATATTTCACAATACTTTCTAGAAATGAATGGAATTAACACATTACTCAAACATATAAAAATAACTCACAAAAAATAAAATGCATGATGTAAAAAGGTATCCATGAACACCAAATATCTAATTAAAGGAAATAGAATTACACTCTAACCAATGACCAAATCATTTGTGTAAAGGAATATTTACATATAATTATGAGAAACATTTAGGTCAAGATCAAGAAATTGACCTTTAGATTAAATAATCAAGTAATATAAAATAGTCACCTATAAAAGGTGCAAAAAGACCTAACAAATGAAGAATAATATACAAATATAAATGAAGAATAATATACAAAGTTGATCATGGCCTCAATTGAAGTTTAACTACCACATAATCCAACAAGAGAATCCAACATGAGTTGCTAATTTCCCAATCCAAATACATGAATATAGTTTTGCTTAAATAAACATAGTCAAAAATTTATATTTAAGAATATTTTAAAAAATTAGAGTACCATAATTATTACCATGAGATGGATCATTGTCAAGCTAAACATGTAAACATTATTATTTAAGTTGAATAATAATAATAATCAATAATTATAAATATTTGTAGAAATAAACAATTAATTCAACTAATAGTTAAAATTAAAAGTATAATGTTAAAAAATTAAAAAAATTATCAAAATATTTAAAAGTTTAAAAAAATATATAGATCTAATTCAACACAATACATATTTATCACACACCAAACACATGAAAATTTTATCATCAAAAACAACTATCACCATAGAAGATGAATTATTTAAGTTGAAAAATATTTGTACAAATAAAAAATTAATTTAACTAATAATTATAATTAAAAAAATTATATTAAATAATACCAAAATATTTAAAGGTTTTAAAAATATATATAAATCTAATTCAACACAATACATATTTATCACACACCAAACACATGAAAATTTTATCATTAAATACAAAAGTATAAATGCAAAAATTAATAGATTATTAGCTCTTATAAAATTCAAGAATCAAAATAAAAACGATTCTTATGATTTGGAATCCATGGATTAAAAACAAGATGAGAGGTTCTAAAGAGCATTTGGAAGGTCTTCAACAATCTATAGGATATTATGGACCCAAATTGACATGTATGAACTCCGTTCTCAAGCTAAAGCCTATCATAGTTGAAAGTATTAAAATGAATAAAATTCAAACATTAAGCCATGGAGTTCGTATACTTACATAAATAAATAAATATTTTTTATTTTTTTAAAGATTTAAAGTTGTATGGTTATGTTTTAATTTTTATAAAATAATAAACTCGATTCTTTTCTTAAAAAAACCATGATAAGCTAAGCTGATAAAATTTTATAAAAGAATTTTATAAAAGATAATGATGAGTAAAGATACTCACACTAACCAAGCAAATGTCAATCATCAATACATCTTCATATCATGATAAAATGATTTACCAATTTGCTACAAGCGTATTTACCAAGAAGGCAGCAATATCTGGTACCCTTTAAATGCCCGCCACACGTTCGAGACGCGTTGCTAAAATTTCTTCGTTATTTCTATCCAGACGCCTGATCTGACGAAATGTGAAAGGCCTGTAACGCCGTGGATTGGCCTCGTCCACAAGCTCTGCAGGAGCCGAGATCTCCATATCGTGTGGAAAGTACGAGAAGAGCGCCACAGACAAGCGATCTGCCCATCCATTACAAACTACGCGATGCTCTGCGCTGCTATATCTACCGTTTGTCCATCCCTACAATCACAAAGCCTAAAGTTTAGCCCCAAGAATGCTTCAGCTGTTGTGGATTCCTACCTTAAGACAGTCTCCTATGTTCACAACAAACGAGTCAGAGATAGGTTTGACATTAAGCCACTCCCCCTCCTTTGATCGAACCTCAAGCCCCCCTACATCATCTTGGTAAAGGATTGTGATGCAACCCACATCTGTGTGAGCAGGAAGAGCTCCTTCTCCTAGAGGTTTCTCCTCAAATCGATAGTGGATTATACGCAAGCTGAACAAGCACTTTTCAAAATCAGATCGGTAGAAAGTATTGACATCCAAACCCAGGCTTGCAAGAATGATCTTGGTGACTTTGGCTACTAGAGCCCATAGACAGGAGGCATACGTTCGAATGGTGTCGCTGCAAGTGCAAACAATTAATATATTTCAGTTAACATTAGCATACTTAGAAAAATACACAGAAGACAGGTTCTATTACATTTATAGACAAAGAAGAGTCTAAAAGGAATCGGCACCGATCACCTTATCAGTCGGTGACAAAATGTATACAGAACCCACTGTGCAATAACTTCAGGCCACTCTTGTTGCAATAAAATTCATGTTTGGTGCAAGAAAAAGACGAAAGAGGTTACATACCACAAGTTTGGATTTCCTTCTTCGGGCCATATCTTTCTGCAGCTTTCCTCGACAGTATCTGAATTGAATAAATCGGGAAAAGAGAAGGCCTCGTAGTTAGGGGCAAACTTAGGGCTACGGCAGTAACTTTCCACTGGATTACAGGTTGTGGCTCTGTCTTTGGCCTCCGTGGAGGCGGACAATAACTTCCAGCTAACAGTCTCGACCTTTTGGAAAAGATCTGGTGGAATTCCATGGTTGACAAGGCGGAAGAATCCCCATTCGTTGCAAGCTACTTTGATTGTGGCAACACCCAGATGATTTTGAAGACGGCTTTTATTTCTTGCTTGTCAAAGTCTGCCGGCGAAAACTGTGAAATATCAAGGACTGGAAGATCTATTTCATTTGCAGTAGCTTCACCTGGGGATTGCAGCGAGGAAGGCATTTTCAGAGTAGAGTAAATGAATGCCTTGATACTTCTTTTATCAAGTAATGTCGTGCAAGGATATGGGAAAGTGTGAAGAGCATAGGGAGATGATCATCGGTCCAGCCACGAGTAAGAAGGTACAATCCAACTACCGTTAAGTAAAATTATTGATCAAATACTATCAATCACATGGGGAAATGTCTTGTCATATCAATTAAATAATTGAAATGAAAGGATCGTAATGCGCCCATACTTTGTAAAAGACAGCGAGATTCTTTAATATCCTTCCCACTCGTGTAGGACAATAAGAAGGATAGGAACCCCATTTAACCAAAGATTATCGGATGCTTCACTTTAAAAATAAATATTATGCTAAGAATTATTATTTTTTTTATAATTAATTGTATGGGAGAGGTGAAGTTTTATATATATATAAAAAATGATTATATAATAATAATATTATTTATTGTATTTTATAATTAATTGTATGGGATAGGTGAAGTTATATATATATTATAATGATTATATAATAATAATATTATTTATTGTATATATAAAAGATCAATAATTAATAATATAATGAATAAATCACATATTAATATTATAACATTTTTCGTAATTATTATGTATTATTTATTAACATTAAGGTTTTTTTTTAGGAGAAATTTTACAAATAACATCAACAACCAACTTCAAGGGGTTTGAACACAAGACCACTTAAGAAACAACCAACATCTTTAGCCACTAAGGTAAGAAACAACCACCATCTTTAGCCACTGGGGCAACTGCCCCGTCGGCAACATTAAGGTTCTTTTTAAAATTAATAGAATTAATTGAACTATTTTTCCTATATCCACAAAAAGTGTGGTCCTAGTTGTACCATCCATTACTTTAATGTAATTAATTAATTTATAAATAAATAAATAATAATATTATAAATCTATCTCTAAAAAATATTAATTGAATTAATATTTTTTTATTTTTACTGTCAATTTAATTAATTAATGATACAATAACTAAATCACATATTAGTAATATTTATGTATCATTTGCTAAAATTAAGTTTCGTGACTAAATCACATATTAGTATTATAACATCTTAGTAATTGTGTATGTATCATTTGCTAATATTAAGTCTTCTCTTAATGTAATGATGCAAGTCTAGTGACATATTTCATGATTGAAATTGTGTTCCAAGTTAACAAGTGCCTTGTTAGTGCTTATTGTGTTGTGAGACTTGATTGATTGATAAACCCAACACTTGCCATACTCTTTACCAAACTTTGTGGGATTTTTTACCCTTATTAACATCAAGTTTAGGCATGTGTGAGGGGTTGGCCCTCTTACTTTCTAACCGGTTAATGTGATGATGCGAGTCTAGTAGTATATTTCATGATTGGAATTTTTTTGGTAGTAATATCTATCAGTCTTAATTTCAATTTCATTTATTTATTATTAGTTTATTTAATTAATAAATAGATTTGAGCTACAAATTAATGATATAATGATTAAATATACTTGAAACACATTTTACTAGTTAAAAAATATATAATTAATTGAAGTAATTTTATTTATTTATTATTAGTTTATTTAGTTAATAAATGGATATAAGCCAATAAATTAATGAAATAATGATTAAATATACTTGAAACTTATAACCACTTTTTAATCATTTTAGAAGTTTAAAAAAAATGAATATAATAAATTAAACTAACTTTATTTATTTATCATTATTTTATTTAATAAATTAATATAAACCACAAATTAATGATATAATGATTAAATATACTTGAAACTTACAGCCACTTTCTTAGCATTTTACTAGTAACTAATTTTATTTATTTATTATTAGTTTATATAATTAATAAATAGATATAAGTAAAAAAAAATTATGTTTTCTCGAATTGTAATCAATTTTATCATCTCATTTTGCAATGATCCTATGTGTTCTTATAAAACTATTAATCTCTCATGAGATAAACTAGTCATTGTATCAACATATATATATTTTTTGGTAAATAAAAGTCTTCATTAATTACCGGGTTTTGCAGGTTAACCCAAAACCTATTACAATATCCAGCCTTCTGCTAAGATTGTAGATCTTAGTCATCCTTGAAACTTTCTTACCAAAAATTGTGTTGAATCCCCTACTGACAAAGCTCACCCATACCTAAACATAACTGTAAACATTACTTACATTGATAGGAATTGAAGTTTGGAACTTTGCACTTGTGAAACCTGTTGCTTGCCCATTTCCTATTCTCTGTCAGAATCTTCCAAGGCTTACACCCTTTTACCTTCATTTCCAATTTGGTATGATTTAGAGGGAAACCCCATAGTTATTACCAGCTCCATGGAGAAAAAACACCCATTCATCCATTCATCTTTCTCCTTAACGGGTAGGTTTTATTTTTCATGACTGATAATGTTTTCCACTTCACGTGACACACCTTGTGTCCATGTCACCAAACAACCAACATCAACACCTATGTTGGCTAATTTGTATCAACATATATATTGAAGCTAAATGAACATATCAAAAACGCTTACACTAAGAATTTTAGAGGTAAAAATTCAAAATAATAAATTCTTGGTCTAATGTTTTTTTAATAATAATTTTTTAATTATATATTTAATTTGTTTATATATTTATAATATAAATTATTATTATTTATAATTTTTATTTTTATTAATTTTAATAATTATTATAAATATATATATAAATGATTTTTAGTACATGTTTAACCGATCCTGCCAAAAGAAACTTCTGTATGGAAACATAACATTACATGAATCCATTAAAAAAGCAAGAAGATCAAATACCCATAACTTTTATCTAACTTGATTGACTCACAATTAATTATTTAATATATACAGTGCCTCTTCCCACGAGAGTCTCATTTATACATACTGTAAATACTTATTTTATTTTTACTGTATTTCAAAAAGTTGTTTAATAATGCTTCCTTTGTTTTAATATTGTCAGATTAGGCATTGTTTACATGTGAAACTAAATTTTATAATCAGGTCCCACGGCAGATACCTACTTTTAATCACGGAGAGGACTGTCCCGTATGCTTCAGATATTAAAATATTTTAAAAATTATAATCACTGTCTAAAAAGTTGTTTGCATGTTAAATTGTTTATTATATATATAAAGTAATGTGGTAACAAAACTTCAAAAATCATTTTAGTTATGGGCTACATCATCTCTGGTGTGGTGCCCTCTGTGACGTGTAAGTGAAGATTTTGAGTGCATTTACATCATAAATCTCATGGCTGGCGTTTAAAATAAAAAAAAATTAATTGGTTTTCATAATTTTTGGACGTATTTTATAGATTCTACTAAATTATAACAGTGATAAGCCTACAATTTTCTTATATCTGTAAGAGGAATTATATTTAAATTTTTAAGTGTTGTTATATCAGATATCAATAAAAAAGGCTCTCTAGTCAATTCATGTTTTCCATGCGTTTCACGATTCAAAGGAAAATAAAAAATAAAAAAACAAGTTGTGACTTCTGCGGAATTTAAATTTTTATAGTCTCAAACCGTAAGATTATATATTTTTTTAATTGCCTGGCAAGCAATTAACCAGGCGGATGGACCAATGTTTTCGATGGGAAGGTGGCTGCTTGTGAGAGTAAGGAAGAAGGGGCAAGTGCGGACTTGGAAATTCTTCTTCTTCCCTCAACAATGGCAGCTTTGGAAGCTGACGATGAATTCCTGTATTCTCGTCCGTCATAAAATTGTAAGAGTTTTCTGTTTTTAGGAGCTGTCGTTCTTTGACGTGTTTAAAGTCTATTCTATGTTGGTGCGATGTTTGCACGATGAGTTGTCTGTTATTAACATGGTGGTCATTGCGTTATATCAGTTTCCACGATAAACTGTTTAAGTCATCACGGTGAGCTGTTTGAGTTTGCTAACAGTTATTCGAAGTCTATAAGTCTATAAAAAGCATATGAAAAAACAGCGTGAGCCAACGTGTGGATTATAAGTAGCCTCTTCCATTTGCTCATCAATCGTTATACTTCTGGTGATTAATGATGACTGATACGTTTTTTTTGTGACGATTGTTTTCTTTGGTTCGAATGAAAATGTCAGCTCTTAGATAAATGGTTGTATTTTTGTTCATTTCAGGAAAGCTTGGTGTACATGTTTGACCGAGTTGCATTGTAAGCCTCAGCAATGTTGAAGGAGGACAGAATGAAAGACGGGCGCAACAGGAGGGTTGCACCTGGATTAGGCCCAACAGGAGGGTGCGCCTAAGTCTTAGGCGCACAAAGGGAGTGCGCTTTGCTGACGTGCGCAATGGAAGGTTGCGTCGGTGGTTGGGCACAATGAGGAGTTACGTCGGAGGTTGGGCGCAATGCGGAAAGTTGCGTCCGGGTCAGGCGCACAACAAGGTTGGGCTTGAGTCTAGCGCAGTTGAATAATGCACCAGGGTCAGGCGCACTGAAGGAGGTGCACATGGGTTATTCGGGCGAACTGTGCAAGTAGTTAACTCGGGTTTTCACTGTTCAACTTCACAGCTAAACAGGTGTTGTGTTAAAGAGAAGTTCTAACACAGAATTTCAACAACAAAGAGAGATTTTATTTATTGAAACAAAACAGATTACAATGCTTCCTTTTGAAGCTATACAGACATCAGACATCTGTAAACTATTTGTTGAATAAACACCGGAGGAGATTTCGGGAGGCTACTACTCCTTCTCCTCTGCTCTTCTCTGCCACCCCTCGCTCTGCGATAATCCTCCAGATATATGCTTCTGAAAGAACACTCCGCCTTATATAACCGAGCGGAAGGGAGGATAAGGTTTATCCTCTAACATGCGCCGCATTAGGGTTTTTGACCACGAACTAGGGTTTTTGACCAATCTTCAAACTGCAACTACCAGCATTAACTGCGCATGCTTGAAAATTGTGCCGATAGGATTTGGGGTGATACGATCTATCAGGCGTCAAATCAGGTTTAATTTTCTAACACCCTCCTTTAAACCGGATGTCACAAATAATTTGACGTCCAACATTTCCCAAAGTCTGTTGAAGTCTTCCTCCAAAAGTTTTTTGAAAAGTTTTCACCAGCTCTCTGATGAAGTGGTAGTGGATATTGATATGCTTCATCCTACCATGAAAAACTGAATCCTTCGATAGTGCTATGGCAAATTTTTTGTCACAAAAAATGGTTGTCGCCCCTTTCTATGGATGATTCAGCTCATCCAAGATTCTTCGCAGCCATATTTCCTAACATGCGCTGATGTGCCAACAACATACTCTGCCTCTGTAGTTGACAATGCAACTATCGGTTGCTACTTGGACAACCAAATATGAAAATATGAACGTGCAAGAATGCTTCAGCTGTTCTGGATTCCTACCTTAAAACAGTCTCCTATGTTCACAACAAACGAATCAGAGATAGGCTTGACATTAAGCCACTCCCCCTCCTTCGATCGAACCTGAAGCCCCCCACACCATCTTGGTAAAGGATTATGATGCAACCCACATCTGTGTGAGCAGGAAGAGCTCCTTCTCCTAGATGTTTCTCCTCAAATCGATAGTGGATTATACGCAAGCTGAACAAGCACTTTTCAAAATCAGATCGGTAGAAAGTATTGACATCCAAACCCAGCCTTGCAAGAATGATCTTGGTGACTTTGGCTACTAGAGCCGATAGACAGGAGGCATACGTTCGAATGGTGTCGCTGAAATTGCAAACAATTAAGATATTTCAGTTAACATTAGCATACCTTGGAGCATAAAAAAGATGAAAGAGGTCACATACCAAAAGTTTGGATTTCCTTCTTCGGGCCATATCTTTCTGCAGCTTTCCTCGACATTATCTGAATTAGATAAATTGGGAAAAGTGAAGGCCTCGTAGTTAGGGGCAAACTTATGGCTACGGCAGTAACTTTCCACTGGATTACAGGTTGTGGCTCTGTCTTTGGCCTCCGTGGAGGCGGACAATAACTTCCAGCTAACAGTCTTGACCTTTTGGAAAATATCTGGTGGAATTCCATGGTTGACAAGGCGGAAGAATCCCCATTCGTTGCAAGCTACTTTGATTGTGGCAACACCCAGATGATTTTGAAGACTGCTTTTATTTCTTGCTCGTCAAAGTTTGCCGACGAAAACTGTGAAATATCAAGGACTGGAAGATCTATTTCATTTGCACTGGCTTCACCTGGGGATTGCAGCGAGGAAGGCATTTTCAGAGTAGAGTAAATGAATGCCTTGATACTTATTTTATGAAGTAATGTTGTGCAAGGATATGGGATAGTGTGAAGAGCACCTCAAAAGTTAGGGAGATGATTGAGCATCGTTGGTCCAGCCACGACTAAGGAAGGTACAATACAGCTACAGTTAAATAAAATTATTGATCAAATAATTCACATCAATAACATGGGGAAATGTCTTGTCATATCAATTAAATAATTGAAATGAAAGCAAAGAAAGCGAGATTCTTTAAGATCCTTCCCACCCGTGTAGGACTATAAGAAGGATAGGAACCCCATTTAACGAAAGATTATCGGATGCTTTAGTTTTTTTTTTTAAAAGCGAAAATCCCCTTGCGAGGCCGACTTGGTCTAAGAGACCACGAATATGGGGTTCTACACTGTCAAAGTCATCCGGGGTTGCACCCAGCCTTGCCCGCACCAACATTATCAATTGGATTTTGGGTACCCAATTTAGCTTTTTGGTAGGGTGGAGATTCGAACCTGGGACCTCCCTTGGAGGATTGCCCTCTCCTCTCCAACTCACCTACAACACCTGGGTAAAATTAATTTATAGTGGAAACACCTCTTTCGGGGTGCCACTTTCAACAGGTTGGGCATAGGAGGAATGGAGCCTTGTCGGCCTCTACCAGCACATAGGACATTCCTAACTATACCATATATCTATAGGATGAAGACAAGGGGAATGGAACCTGGGTCGGCCTCTACTAGCACCCAGAGCATTTACCACTGCACCACAACAAGCATATTCAAATGCTTTAGTTTAAAAATAAATATTATGCTAAGAATTATTATTATTTTTTATAATTAATTGTATGGGATAGGAAAAGTTATATATATAATAATATTATAATAATTTTATAATTATGTATAATATTGTATTTGTTGAATATATGAATTTGAATTTGTATTAATGTTCATCAATGACCAAAAGAGGTTAATAGGATTGTAAAGTAAGACATATACAAAGCAACGGGAGTGTCTAATGCAGCTCCAAAGAAAATAAAGTAAGAAAAACAGTAAACATAATGACATATGATATACAAGATATGTGGATCAAGGATTACTCCCAACATTCAAGGTCGAAGAGAAGTAAATGATATATGAAAAACCAATAATTAATGGTATAATGATTAAATCACATATTAATATTATAACATCTTCATAATTATTATGTAAATGTTATAATATATATATATATATATATATATATATATATATATATATATATATATATATATATATATATATATATATATATAAATGGTACAATAACTAAATCACATATTAGTAATATTTATGTATCATTTGTTAAAATTAAGTTTTCTCACTAAATCAAATATTAGTATTATAACATTTTAGTAACTATGTATGTATCATTTGCTAAAATTAAGTCTCCTCTTAATGTAATGATGCAAGTCTAGTTACATATTCCATGATTGAAATTTGTTTCCACGTTAACACCTGATTGAAATTTATTTCCACATTAACACCTGCCTTGTATTGTGTTGTGAGACTTGATTGATTTATAAACCCTAGCACTTGTAAACCCTAGCACTTGCCATACTCTTTACCAACTTGATTGATTTATAAATCCCAAAACTTGTCATACTCTTTACCAATGAAGTAGCAGGCTTAAAGGTGCAAGTCCTTGGTCTCACTTTGTGGGATTCCCCACCAATATTTGTCAGGAGGGAAAACTGAAGGGATTATATTATTCATAAAATGAGTTACATATATAGGTAGAAGGCCTATATTCAACACATGACACTTGTCAAGATAAACTGACAAGTGTCAAGGAAGGCAAAACTTAAGAGGTTTTTTATTCATGAAATGAGTTACAATATATAGGCATAAGCCTATATAATGAACATGACACTTGTCAATGAAACTGACAAGTGTCAAACTGGCATAGTGCACATTACATTAACTCTAACATTCCCCCTTAATGTGCACTATCCTAACTAAAGAAAAAAACAAGTCAACATTAGGTAACATTCCCCCTTAATGTTGACTTCTCTAAAACTACCTATCATCCTCTCTTATTGTTGATTTGGTCTAGGCTCGTGCTCTATGCTCTTGGCTCTCCAACTGTGAATAATGCTAGATTCACTATGTATACATCTCGGTCTGTTGCCTCAGGGTCAGCCACTTCCACGGGTCTATTGCCACTGGGTCAGCCGTCTAAGTGCCTCGGGGTCATCATGGGTGCCTCAGGGTCAGCCACTTCTAGGTCTATTGCCTCTTGATGCAGGAGCATCCGGAGACAATGGAGCAATCTTGCATCCTCCAAATTTCTTTTAAGTTTTCTAAGTATTTTGTATCTCGATCTCTTTTAGTTCTTCTCCCGGGTTGAAGTTTTGTAGAGGCAAAAGGAAAGTTTGAGTTTTTTTTTAAGTGCAGAGGAGTTTGAGTTCTTAAGAGCAGGGGAGCCGCGAAATCGTGACATGTCACGATTTCGTGACATGTCACGAAATCGCGGCTCCACAAAGGCAAAGGCTAAAGGCGGGGTGGGGAGCCACGAAATCGCGACATGTCGCGATTTCGCGACATGTCACGAAATCGCGGCTCCCGAAGGCAGAGACAAAAAGCAAGGGCGGGGGAGCCACGAAATCGTGACATGTCACGAAATCGCGGCTCCCGAAGGCGAAGGTTGAAAGCGAGGGCTGGGGAGCCACGAAATCGTGGCTCCTAAGGCGTAGGCGGATGGCGGGGGCAGGGGGAGCCGCGATATCATGACATGTCATGATTTTGTGACATGTCACGAAATCGTGGCTCCCAAAGGCAGGACTAGTGCATAAGGCATGGGGGTCGCGATACCGCGACCAATAGAAAGTTGCCACGTGGATCCAGGAATCGGTGCCAAAAGGAAGATAGGCTAGAAAATAGACATGCGGGCAGCCACGTGTTCTAAAACGAAGATGAAGGCCACGTGTATTAAAAGGGAGATGACAGCCGCGTGCATTAAACTGGGATAACCATCTTATGGAAGTATTCCGACAAAACAGCCATTGCAGAGCATGGACAGTATGGGTTGAGGCAGCAGTACAGAATAACAGTCAGAACTAAACGGCGGGTGCAGGTTGAGGGAGGCCATTAATGCAAGCTTCATGGTGGATCGGGCAGTTGCCCATTTATGGCAAAAAAAAAAAAAATTTTTAAAACTCGGCCGAGGGGAAATCAAATTTGAATTTTTTGTTAGGCGGGGCATTAATTGCCTAGAGGATCGAGGCCTCGATAAAAACTCGAGAAAAATTGTAAGGAGGGATGGTGAGTTCGGGATTGAGGGGGAAAGTTCTATGCCTGGAAAAGGGTATTGTAAAACTGTATGAAGCAATTTACTGAAAATTAATGTGAAGTTTGTTGTGTGAATCTCGGCTTGCCATCAAGTGGTATCAGAGCGGGAGCTCCTGAGCGTGTAACAGATCACCGAAAGAGAGGCAGTTACACCAGGATCTGTGGAAGGATTTATAAGGGAAGAAAGAAAAAAAAATGCCTCCACGAAGAAATCGTGGTGGAGTAGGAAATGTGGTGCCGGCCGAAGACTTTCGAGCCTTGTAGAGACAAGTTCAAGCCCTGCAAGAAGAGTTACGCAGAAGGCACGAGCCCGGAAGGGATGAGGGAAGTGAAGACGAAGTTGAAGAAGAAGACCAATCTGAGGAAGAGGAAGAGGTTGTGGATCCTGCACAAGCCAGGTTGTACAAAGCCATCTCTCAGATTGGAAAGCAACCAAAAATGGAGGTTTCTACATACTCGGGAAACCTAAATCCAGAAGAGGTGATTGATTGGATAAATGACTTAGAAGAATATTTCGAATATGAGGAGGTTGAAGACCCTAATCGGGTCAGATTTGCTAAGACCAAGTTGAAGGGTCATGCCAGCATTTGGTGGAGGGGAATACAGTTGGAGAGGAACAGAAGAGGGAAGGAGAGAATAACAAGATGGGATAGAATGGTGGAAAAGCTGAAAAGACAGTTTATTTCGACAGATTACGAGTTGGATCTGCTAAGAAAAATGCAGAGTTTGAGACAGACAAACAAAACTGTCCAAGAATACACCGAGGAGTTTTACAAGATCTCTATTAGAACTGGGCATTTAGAGGCAAACAAAGAAAAGGTAGCCCGTTATATCAATGGGTTGAGACTCGGTATCCAGGAAGAGGCTGAGCCTAGTTCGGGTAAGCACCATTGAGGATGCTTACCAGTTTGCCTTAAAGGTGGAAAAAAAGCTGAATAGGCGGTTTGAAGGCAAGCAAAGAGGAAGGGGCCATGGTGGAAGAACTGGTGGGAGAACCAGTGGAGAAAAATATAAAGACCCAAAGAAGACTGGTGAAGCCAGTAGTAACCAGGATCAAAGGGAAGAGGATGTTTATCAGCCCCGAGATCAGAATAGCTACCCAAGAGGACGGGGTGGATCTGGACGAGGATTTGGAAGAGGAGTATTTCGTGGGACATGTTTCCACTGTGGTGAAGAAGGACATCGAGCATTCGAGTGTCCACAACATCGAGAAAGAACAAACAAGAGGCCTGAGGGTCCAGCCAGAGCTGCTGTGGCAGAGGAAGATGCTGAATCTGAACATTCGGAAGAAGCGGAGAGAGGGGAAGCAATGATCGTAAGAAGAGTCCTATTGAATGAGGAGAAGGACACAGATCAGAGAAGAAGTTTATTCCGCACAAGGTGTAAATGCACGGGCAAGGTTTGCAATATTATTATTGACAATGGTAGCACGGATAACTTGGTTTCGGAAGAAATGGTTACCAAGTTACAATTAGAGAGGAAGAAGCACCCGCATCCATATCGGGTCGCATGGTTACAGAAGGACCATAGGGCTTTGGTCAATGAGCAGTGCTCCGTTAAATTTAATATTGGAAATTATTGTGATGAGGTCCTGTGCGACATCCTGCCTATGGATGCTTGCCATATGTTGCTGGGAAGGCCCTGGCAGTTCGACCGGAGTGCAGTGCATGACGGCCGTGCCAACACCTACTCATTGACAAAAAATGGTGTACGCCATAAGCTGAAACCCATGAAGGAGGCGGATGAAAAGGTGTGTAACAGCTCCAGAATCTGTCTAGTTGAAGGGAGAAAATTTTTGGACGGTTTGAAGCATGAACATTTGTGTTATGCAATAATTCCTAGAATTAGGGAGGAGGAATGCAAGGATACCCCGACAGAGGTCCTAGACCTGTTGGAAGAATTTCTAGATATTGTATCAGATAATGTGCCTGAGGGTTTACCCCCAGTAAGGAAGATCAGCCACCATATAGATTTGGTGCCGGGATCAAGCTTGCCAAATAAAGCTGCACACAGAATGACACCTGTAGAAACTGAGGAGTTAAACAGACAGGTCCAGGAGTTGCTGGAGAAAGGATTGATTAGAGAGAGTCTTAGCCCGTGTGCAGTGCCTGCAGTACTAGCACCCAAGAAGGATGGAGAGTGGAGAATGTGCATAGACTCTCGGGCAATCAATAAAATCACTATCAAATACAGATTCCCATTGCCAAGGATGGATGATATCATGGACTGTTTAAGTGGAGCTGAGTACTTCACGAAGATTGACCTGAAAAGTGGTTATCATCAGATCCGTATCCAAGAAGGAGATGAGTGGAAGACAGCCTTCAAGACAAGAGAGGGCTTGTATGAGTGGTTGGTCATGCCATTTGGGCTGTCCAATGCACCAAGTACCTTCATGCGGCTGATGAATGAAGTACTGAAGGAGTTTTTGGGAAAGTTTGTCATTGTTTATTTAGATGATATATTAATTTTCAGCAGAACCCTGGAGGAACACCTGATGCATATCAGGAAGGTTTTTGAAAAGTTGCGGGAGGAGCAGTTATTAATAAATCTAAAAAAGTGTAATTTTGTCAAGAAAGAGTTAGTCTACCTGGGGTTTGTAATCTCAGCAGAAGGTCTAAAAATGGACCCAGAGAAGGTGAGAGCCATCATCGAATGGCCTACCCCGAGAAGCACAATGAAGTAAGATCATTTCATGGTCTAGCCAGCTTTTACAGGAAGTTCATAAAGAACTTCAGCAGCATCTGTGCACCTCTCACGGAAACAATGAGAGGGGATAAAAAAGAGTTCAAGTGGACATTAGGGGCTGAGAGGAGCTTTGATGCATTAAAGAAAAAGGTCACAGAACAGCCTGTTTTGGCACTCCCAGATTTTAACAAGGTATTTCAGGTGGACTGTGATGCCAGTGGCAGTGCAATAGGGGCTGTACTGAGTCAGGAAGGCAGACCTGTTGCTTATTTCGATGAGAAGCTAAATGATGCTCAGAAAAAGTATTCAGTTTATGACCAAGAATTTTATGCTATAGTTCAGGCTCTGAAGAAGTGGAGACATTATTTATTGCCAAAGGAGTTTGTTCTATTTACTGATCATCAGGCTTTACAGTACATTAACAATCAAACAAAACTGAACCAAAGGCACATGAAATGGGTGGAGTTCCTTCAAAGCTATACCTTTGTGCTTGAAGCACGAAGCGGGAAATCAAACAGAGTTGCAGATGCCTTGAGTAGAAGGCAGAATTTACTGATTGAAATGACAGTGGAAGTAGTGGGATTTGAAGAACTGAAGGGTTTGTACCTTGAAGATCCGGATTTTGCAGAAGCCTGGGCGGCTTGCTTGACACCTGTTACTGTGGACAGGACAAGATGGTTGGATTTTCTAATCCAAGACGGAATGTTGTTCAGAGGAAGTAAATTATGCATTCCAAGGAGTTCCATGCGGGAAAACTTAGTCAAGGAGAAACACAGCGGAGGACTGGCCGGACATTTTGGCCGGGATAAGACAATTGCCCTGGTGAGTGAAAATTACTATTGGCCACAACTACAGCAAGATGTGAAAAAGTTTGTACAGAGTTGTAGAGTATGCCAGATGGCAAAGGGCAGAAGACAGAACACGGGATTGTATCAGCCGTTACCGATGCACTGAGCGGCCATGGGAGGACGTCGGCATGGACTTCGTCCTCGGATTGCCAAGAACACGAGAGGGGAAATGACTCTGTATTTGTAGTAGTTGACAGATTTTCCAAGATGGCACACTTTATCCCATGCCAGAAAACAAGTGATGCAGTTCACATTGCAGGGTTATTTTTCAAGGAAGTGGTACGACTTCACGGTCTACCAAAGAGCATCGTTTCTGATAGAGATACAAAATTTGTTGGTTATTTCTGGAGAACTTTGTGGAAGAAGTTGAAGACAGATCTGAAGTTCAGTTCTGCATACCACCCACAGACTGATGGACAGACAGAGGTGGTAAATAGAAGCCTGGGTAATTTACTGAGATGCTTGATAGCAGATCAACCCAAGGGATGGGATTTAGTTTTACCACAGGCAGAATTTGCGTATAACAGTTCAGTCAACAAGAGCACAAATAAATCTCCGTTCCAGATAATATATGGAAACAGCCCAAGAAATGTGTCCGAAGCGAGAAAGTTGGATAAGAGAGAAAAGTGCAATGCCGAGGCGGAAGAATTTGCGAGAACATATGAAAAGTCCGCATGAAGAAGTAAGGAAACAAATTATAAAAATGAATACTCAATATAAGACAAGAGCGAGACAGAAGCGGCGGTTCAAAGAGTTCGAAGTAGGAGATGAAGTCATGGTCCATCTCAGGAAGGAAATATTTCCTGCCAAAACTTATAACAAATTGAAGATGAAGAAGTTTGGGCCATGCAGAATACTGGAAAAATGGGAGTCAAGAAATGCATATAAAGTGGAATTGCCAAATTGGCTTGACATTTCACCTATTTTTAATATTTCAGATTTAGTGGAATATCATGAGGGAGAGAGTACAGAGGTACCAAGTACAGAAGTATGGCAAATTCCAGCATCTACTCCAACCACCGACGAGGTCGAGGAAATATTAGACACTCGTGAAGGTAGAAGCACCAGAAACAAACAGTATTCTGAATATTTAATAAAATGGAAGGGCAGACCTATTGAAGATGCAACTTGGTTGTCTAAAATGGAGGTTGACCGCCTGGGTCTCCCCCTAACAAAACAGAAGTGAGGATCACTTTTAATTTACCCCGGGTGTCTGATGCAGGAGCATCCGGAGACAGTGGAGCAATCTTGCATCCTCCAAATTTCTTTTAAGTTTTCTAAGTACTTTGTATCTCGATCTATTTTAGTTCTTCTCCCGGGTTGAAGTTTTGTAGAGGCAGAAGGAAAGTTTGAGTTTTTTAAGTGCAGAGGAGTTTGAGTTTCTTAAGGGCAGGGGAGCCGCAAAATCGTGACATGTCACGATTTCGTGACATGTCACGAAATCGCGGCTCCAAAAAGGCAAAGGCTGAAGGCGGGGTGGGGAGCCACGAAATCGTGGCTCCCGAAGGCAGAGACAATAAGCAAGGGCGGGGGAGCCGCGAAATCTCAACATGTCACGATTTCGTGACATGTCACGAAATCGTGGCTCCCGAAGGCGAAGGTTGAAAGCGAGGGCTAGGGAGCCACGAAATCATGGCTCCTAAGGCGTAGGCGGATGGCGAGGGCAGGGGGAGCCGCGATATCGCGACATGTCACGATTTCGTGACATGTCACGAAATCGTGGCTCCCGAAGGCAGGACTAGTGCATAAGGCGTGGGGGTCACGATACCGCGACATGTCACGATATCGCGACATGTCGCGATATCGCGACCAATAGAAAGTTGCCACGTGGATCCAGGAATCGGTGCCAAAAGGAAGATAGGCCGAAAATAGACATGCGGGCAGCCACGTGTTCTAAAACGAAGATGAAGGCCACGTGTATTAAAATGGAGATGACAGCCACGTGCATTAAACTGGGATAACCATCTTATGGAAGTATTCCGACAAAACAGCCGTTGCAGAGCATGGACAGTATGGGTTGAGGCAGCAGTACAGATTAACAGTCAGAACTAAACGGCGGGTGCAGGTTGAGGGAGGCCATTAATGCAAGCTTCATGGTGGATCGGGCAGTTGCCCATTTATGGCAAAAAAAAAAAAGAATTTTTTAAAACTCGGCCGGGGGAAAATCAAATTTGAATTTTTTTTTGTTAGGCGGGGCATTAATTGCCTAGAGGATCGAGGCCTCGATAAAAACTCAAGAAAAATTGTAAGGGGGGATGGTGAGTTCGGGATTGAGGGGGAAAGTTCTATGCCTGGAAAAGGGTATTGTAAAACTGTATGAAGCAATTTACTAAAAATTAATGTGAAGTTTGTTGTGTGAATCTCGGCTTGCCATCACCTCTGCAGGTCATCCTTAGAGGATTTTGCCTCTCGTAGGTCACTGACTAGATTCACCATGAGTATGAAATCCCTCCTCATGGTGAACTCAATCTAGAAGGTGTTAGTCTCTACCGAAAATGCACCTAATGAAAGGAAAAACAAGCCATTTAAGAGTGTCGGTCTCTGTCGAAAATGCACTCAATACAATAAAATGAGCCATAGATCAAAAATAGGAGGAGAAAAAAAGAAAAAAAGAGAATCTTCTAAAGTGTCTTCATCTGTAGTCTTCAGAAGTAGATCCGAAAACAACCTCGGATAGAGTCTAGGGTGTCTATGTTTGTAGTCCCTAGTATAAGTTTCCTTATGGTGACCATGTCATCCCACCAAAATGCATGGGTAACCAGCCGCTGCATTTGCCAGGTGTATAGAAAAGGTCACTAGGTACAAGGATCACATATAAAATTACCTTGGGAGTGTCGGGTACAACCGAGAGTGCACTCCAAGGTAGAATAATTTTGAGGCTAAAAAAGTTAATGGAAATAGCCTCAAAATTACAATTTGACACCACCATTGTGTCCGTCGTGAAAAAACATTTCCAACGACTATAAATACCCCTATACTTGGGTTTGAATGGGGCCTTCAACTTGCTGAAAAAACAATAGCATGCCTCTCTAGGCAAAAAAATAAACCTCAGGAATAAAAAATTCCCGACATCACACTCTGGCGACATAAAAAATAGTCTCAGTTTCCCTCGTAAGGGAATTACATGTGGGCCTTCCATTCTCCATGTTGGCCTTACAATCCCACTTACTCTCCATGGGCAATCCACTATCAATGTGGAAAATTTAAAAAAATGACCAATGTTCACACAATTCTCTCACATCGAGTGCTTCCCCAACTGCACGTCGTCACCATTGTTCTGCAAAATCACAAAAAATATTCATAGTTACAGAAAAAATAAATATACGCCCCGATCTTCTTCACTATTCATCCTGAGCGTCTTCAACAGCAAAGGTATCCTTCAACAGGTGCGTAACAACTCGCACCACCACTGATTTGCTATCATAAAAAAATGTCCTTCTAGCAATGGCTTGAGCGCATTGATATTCCATCTACAGCTCTAGCATTTATTTTTGAGAACCCCACTGCATTTGTTTTACATTCGCTCAGAATGCAACACTGCTCCAACTAGTATGATTTTGTGCTATTAAATCGGAGGCAACAAATGGCAAACCCTTATCACAGAGCCGCTTCACAAGTAATCATAATGCGTGGGTACACAGCCATGCACAAATATTAAGAAGTGAACACAATATATTAATAGGAGAACATAGCCTGGACTAAGCACTTTTACAGCCTCCACGTCTTCACGCCCACTCGTCCTCATCTCCAAACAAAACATAGCCAAAAAATAATGGACTGGAAATCAATCCATGCAGGTATGATGCCATGTGCATTTAGCTACTCCCTCTATCATTGATGTAAACAAACTCCACGATGTGAGCAGAATGTTTCTCCAAGGATTTTTCCATCCGATAACCAACTCTTCCTCACGATAAATCTTTGTGATCTTCGCCACGACCACGGAGTATTAAAAAAATTTGGCAGTAAGGCTAGATTGAAGTGCACATTAACTTCTACATATACCCAACCGCATCCTTCGTCTACTTCCACTCTACGTACAAAATATCCTCCATCGAACATGCATTGTTTGGTAACGGTGTCTCTCCATAATCACGCCATTGATTGCACATTCTATGACGCAACCTCCTCATAAATAAAAATTAAAAAATAGCACACATCTAGGCGCTGAATGGGCCACTCTGCCTTATCATGATTTGAAATAACGGCTTCTAAAAAATTGTATGCAGTCTCCACCATGTTTCCACTACACCACGACAGATGAAAAACCACCATCCGATGAAAAAAGAGTCTCCCATTGCTGGCGCACACCCCATGGGCAACCTGGGGTGCCCGAATTTCACCTTCTCCACTGCATCGTTTGCCAGAAAATAGATCGTGTTCACCAAAAATAATGCTAGACAATGTCGATGGTTCAATCTTCGGCGTTGTCTTCGAACACGTCGTAGAAAGGCCGGCGCAAGCCCCAGCGGCGATCGTGGCCTTCAGAGGAATGATTTTGCAATCCGACATGTAGAGGGGAAGTCTATCCTTCAAGCACGATCCTTACAAAATAGTAGCAGCAACTGGAAAACACAGGCAGCATCACAGGAAGCTTCCTCTAGAAAAAAAATAAAAACAAACAGTGTCACAGGTAGCGTTCTTTGTGTAAGACACACACAGCATCACATGCAGCATTCTTCATGTAAGACACAGGCAGCCTCCTTCGTTTGCTAGCAATGCGCATCAATTTTTTTTTTTAAAATAGACTTTGTTTCACTGCCCTTGCTCCAAAAATTCGGTCTTTCCTTCGATCCGCTGTTGGGTTGTTGGTGTCCATCGATCCAGGCATGCTAGATCCATGCAACAATTCTTTGGATCATCTTTGTTTTGACATCTCCCTCCGAAGCATGTAGAAGAGAGCACATATGGGCTAGTGATTTGGATTTTTCATATCTTCACATGGAGATTACAACACTCGATGGCTTGCTAACAGGAATTAAATTCAAATCACGTTCGATTATAGAGAGTAGGCTTAAATCTAAGGGAGGGAATCAACCTAAAAAATTAGAAAAAATTTAACCTCCCAATTTTTAATATTTTTACCATCTAGTTTCTGATCCATCAAATGATGGAGAGCATACTCCCTCGGTAAAAAAACTTAAAAAAATAGGGAAGAAAAAAAAAATCATGGGGGAGGGAGGATTTCCATGAGGGAAATCCCCCCTCAAGGGGTTTCACAGGGCAGGGAAAGCCTGCTCTGATACCAAATGTTAGGAGGGAAAACTGAAGGGATTATATTATTCATAAAATGAGTTACATATATAGGCAGAAGGCCTATATTCAACACATGACACTTGTCAAGAGAAACTAACAAGTGTCAAGGAAGGCATAGTGCACTTTACTTCTAACACTATTAACATCAAGTTTGGGCATGTGTGCGAGAGGTTGGCCCTCTTACCTTCTAACTAGTTAATGTGATGATGTGAGTCTAATGATGATTGTGATGATGCGATTGGAATTTGGTTCCCCATTAATACCTATCATTCTTAATTTCATTTCATTTATTTATTATTAGTTTATTTAATTAATAAATGGATATAAGCTACAAATTAATGATATAATGATTAAATATACTTGAAACACTTTTTTAGCATTTTACTAGTTTAAAAAATATATAATTAATTGAGGTAAATTTATTTATTTATTATTAGTTTATTTAAAGAATAAATGGATATAAATCTGCCCATGTAGAGGAGTTGGAGAGAAAGTGGGTAGTTAAAACTCTCGAGTTGAAATCGAGAGGCCCAGGTTCAAATCTCTCCTCTCACATGTTATGGATATGCTATGTAACGATTATATCTATGGTGACCACATAATAAATATTTACCCCTTTGGAAAAAATATATTAATAAATATATATATGCCAGAAATTAATGAAATAATGATTAAATATACTTGAAACTTATAACTACTTTCTAATCATTTTAGAAGTTTAAATTAAACTAATTTTATTTATTTATTATTAGTTTATTTAATAAATTAATATAAGCCACAAATTAATGATATAATGAGTAAATATACTTGAAACTTACAACCACTTTCTAAAAATAAAACTAATTTTATTTACTTATTATTAGTTTATTTATTTGATTAATAAATAGATATAAGCCAAAAATTAATGGTATAATGATTAAATATACTTGAAACTTACAATCACTTTCTAAGCATTCCACTAGTTTAAAAAAATAATATAATTAATTGATCTAATTTTATTTATTTATTATTAGTTTATATAATTAATAAATAGAATAGATATAAGACTGTAGTCAATTCCATCATCTCATTTTGCAAAAGGATCCTATATGTTCTTCTAAAACTATTAATTTTTTATAAGATGGACTAGTTATTATATTAACATATATATTAGCTAAATAAACATATCGAAAACTCTTGCACTAAAAGTTTTAAAAGTAAAAAATCAAAATAATAAATTTTTGGTCTAATATTTTTTTAATAATTTTTTTTAATTATATATTTAATTTATTTATATATTTATAATATAAATTATTATTATTTATAATTTTAATTTTTATTGATTTTAATCATTATTATAAAAAATATATATATAAATGATTTTTAGTACATGTTTAACCGATCCTTATAAAATCTTGCCAAAAGAAACTTGTGCATTTTAATCATTATTATCATGATATTATGTTTCTCAACTTCTTTTATTGAGGCTCTCAATTGCTTTCTTTAAATTATATTTAAAATGGATGGATCGATTTCTTTAAAAAAATTATTAGCTTCAAACTGGCGATCCCAAGAAGTATTAAAGTGTAACTGAATTTCAAACTGGCGAAAAGGTATTAAAGTGGAAAGGAATGTCAACATAGGAATGCCATTGGAAATAAACAACTTATATGAAAACACAACATCGCATAAACTGATTAGAAAGTAAGAGGGTCAACTACCTCATAAATTTCGTCTAACTTAATTGACTTATAATTCAATATACAATATATACAAGTGCCTCTTCCAACAAGGGTCTCGTTTATACATAGTGTAAATACTTATTTTATTTTTACTGTGTTGCAAAAAGGTGTTTAATTATGCTTCTTTTGTTTTAATATTGTCATATTACATGTGAAACTAAATTTTATAATCAGGTTCTACCCTAGATACTTACTTTTAATCATATAGAGGACTGTTTCGTATGCTTCAGGAATATGTTATTAGAAATAAATAGCTTGTGTGAAAATACAACATTACATAAACTGATTAGAAAGCATGAAGGTCAACTACCCCATAACTTTCATCTAACTTAACTAACTCAGTTCAATGTATAATATATACAGTTGCCTCTTCCCACGAGAGTCTCATTTATACATAGTGTAAGTACTTATTTTATTTTTACTGTGTTACAAAAAGTTGTTTAACTTTACTTCTTTTGTTTTAATATTGTCAGATCAGGCATTGTTTATATGTGAAAATAAATTTTATAATCACTTTTCACCGATACCTATTTTGAAAATAAATTTTATAATCACTTTTCACCGATACCTATTTTTAATTAGGGAGAGGACTGTCCCGTGTACTCAATATACAGTTTGTATAAAAACAAAATATCACATGAACTGATTAAAAAAAAGTCAACTACCCCATAACTTTCATCTAACTTGATTGACTCACAGTTAGATGTGCCTCTTCCCACGTGAGTCTCGTTCATACATAGTGTAAATACTTATTTTATTTTTACTGTTATAGGAAAAAATTGTTTAATTATATATTGTTTTTTAATAGTGTCAGATCGGAGATCGATTGTTTACATGTGAAACTAAATTTTATAATCAGGTCCCACGGTAGATACCTACTTTTAATACAGAGAGGACTGTCCGTATGCTATATTAAAATATTATAAAAATTATAATCACTGTCTAATGTCTAAAAAGTTGTTTGCATGTTAAATTGTTTATTATTATATATAAAGTAATGTGGTAACAAAACTTCAAAAATCATTTTAGTTATGAGCTACATCTTCATCTCTGGTGTGGTGCCCTCTGTGACGTGTAAGTGAAGATTTCGAGTGCATTTACATCAAAAATCTCGTGGCTAGCGTTTAAAATTAAAAAAATAATTAATTGGTTTTCATAATTTTTTTTGACGTTTTTTACATATTCTACTAGAGAAATTATATTTAAATTTTTAAGTGAAGTTGTATCATATATCAATAAGAAAGGCTCTCTATTCAATTCATGTTTTCCATGCGTTTCATGGTGGTCATTGCGTTATTTTAGTTTCCACGATAAATTGTTTGTCATCATGGTGAGCTGTTTGAGTTTGCAAACAGTTATGTGTACTCCTTATTCGAAGTTTGTAAGTCTATAAAAAAGCATATGAAAAAACACCGTGAGCCAACTTGTGGATTATAGGTAGCCTCTCATCTGCTCGTCAATAATATGAAGACTGGTTAAATATTTAAAAAATATCGTAGTCATGCCTAACGTAATGCTCTAGGGTAATGGGTCATAATGCATCTTATGGCAAGTATAATAATGTATAGTATGCCACAGCAAATGAATTTTAAATGTTAAAAATATTAACATTAATGTCATCCCTAGTCGATATCCTCAAAATGTAAATATGGGTATTGGGATTTTCGCAATATTTAAAAAAAAAAAAAAAACAATTGTATGCAATGAAGATAAAAATTCTAAACTAGTTTTTCCTTTTAATCGGAATATCTTCAAATTTAATTTTTAATGAGTTTCAACTATTTACGTTGACATAAGAGAAAGGAAGTGTTTTTAATCACAAAATATTAAAATAATTAATGATAAGTTGATAGTTATATGATCGTTGACCCCGAGAATTTAGACATAGAATTGATAGTTATATGATCGTTGACCCCACAATATAATTTAGAATAAAGTCTATTTAGATTCAAGTCCCCTCCGGAATTTCCCCTGCGTTCCAAAACAAAAAAACTTAAATGGATCTTGTCAAATATTCAACATTTCTTATGATCATTTCTCCCTTGGGTATTCGGGGAATCTTCCCAGATAGACGAAATATTACCATTATGTCAATGTCAATTGAATCAATGTTACTCGCTGTCAATTCGAACTTTTCTGTATTTCCCGTTTATCCGGATGATATGATGGGTTAATTATTCGCTTTATCGGTGTTAACGGTGGCAGCTGCGGAATCTGCTATTGGGTTGGCCATTCCGGTTATTACTTTCCGAATTCGAGGGACCATCGCAGTAGAATCCATCAATCGCATAGGGTCGAGCGAGTTATTTTATAATATAATGAGGCCATCTCTTTAAGATTATGAGGAAGAAGAACACAAATACGAAGAAGTATTACTTTAAGAGCGAGCTCACTGATATAAATAAAGAAAGGTTCCAATTTCTTTAAAGAATGCCGAGAGCCAGAGCCTTTTAATTTCATTTAATTTAAAGGTGTCGGTGTTGGATTTCGATGTTTCGCTCAATGAGACGAACTGGCAAGTGTCTCTGTTCCTGAGCACTGAAACCCCATTTTAAATAATAGAGAGACTTAAACTTCACTATCTTGAATGTGGTGACCGAGCGCCCTGAAACGAATGGAAGTTGTATCTGGGTTCAGGCATAAAAAGGTTACTATTATCAGAAGGGTTGGTCATAAGTTCGTCACCCGGGTGCTAGTAGCGGGAATTCTGACCCCTCTCTCCCCACCCCACCATTTAAAAGGGGGGCAAAAGGGATAGAGAGCTTTAACCGTTATAGAGAGCTTGGTCGAGTGCTTAAAAGCAGCTATCTCCCCAGCTTTCATATCTCAGTCGATCTCCGGCATTATTAAAGAGCGGTCGAGTCCTCTCCTCTATTAAAAAAGGGGATACGTATTAACAACAACACGCTTTGCCCCCTTTGAAATGCTTATAAACTTGGGGGGCCCAAAGCCAGCACTCAACCTGATGCTTATAGAGGGGTTTAAAAGAGAATAAAGCTTTTAGGGGGTTATTAAAGAGAGTTTTTCTCTAAGAAATCTTAAGAGGTCTGTTATAAGCGCCCGGTTGTCGAGGGAGAGGGATGGGGAAGTGTGAGAGTGGAGTGAGTGTTCGATTCTCTTTATTCCATTAGAGCTTTAGCTCTCATATAAAATAATTAATGATAAGGTAAATAAAATGTATAACCTATAAAAATTGCTAAAAATCAACCATAAGACTCAAAAATATTCTTTTTGCTTTCTTGACCTTATTTTCTTTATACAAGCATGCATCAATACAACCATTTCTTTCATCATAAAGCACGTGACATGATAAAAAAAAAAAGGTCAGCTCTTTTCTTCTTAATGGGTTCAGCACGTGACATGTGGCAATACTAGGAGAGCACAACATAACACAAAGGTTAACCAAATCATGCAATCATAGATAGCCATGTGACCAGTCCTTTGTCAAACACCACCAAAAGAATTTTTTAAACCAAAGGTGATCTGCTAGTGTGACTCAAGTGCTTAGATGATACTTTTTTTTTTAAGCGAAAAATCCCTTGCGGAGCCGTTTTGGTCTAAGAAACTACGAACAGGGGTTCTACATCATCAAAATCACCCAAGAGTCGCACCTAACCCTGCCCGCACCAACATTATCAATTGGATTTTGGATACCCAATTCAACTTATAATATTTTTAGCAACCTCTACATCGTTAAAAAAAAAAAAAAATCTAGGTTCATACCCAAATCATATCATAAACTTTTATCCTAGTCTAAATAGTATAAGAAGAATTGAAGATATACCACTTATAAAAAAAATGGGAAACCCCTATTTTTGAAGTCATGGGATATGGAGGGTATTGGAGAGTGCATCTATTGTTGCACCATATCTACAATATGAAGAAGATCACCCGTCATGAAGAGAGGACGATGGCATTTGAACCCTTTCCTTTACAGAGCTTGATGAATCGTCCATGGCTTCCATAAACACTTCATAAAAATATGCAGAAGGAAATACCATATTCCAACAAAGATCGTTATCCAAAAAAACTTAACGCTATCGAGTGATGTCATGGAAAGTTACAATTATCTCGTCACATGAATAAAGTGGAAAGGCTATTAGGGACTAAAATAGTTGTAATCCTTAATCACTAGGCGATTATCGCACATTTATAAATAAATTGTAAATTAAATCTTCAAATTTTCAAAAAAAAAAAAACTAATATTTTGAGACAAAGAGAGTATGTTTTATTAGTATGTTTAAAATAAAAAAAGTTAATTGGTTTTCTTAATTTTTGGACGTATTTTACAGATTCTACTAAATTATAACAGTGATAAGCCTACAATTTTCCTTATATTTGTAAGAGGAATTACATTTAAATTTTTCAGTGTTTTTGTATCAGATATCAATAAGAAAGGCTCTCTATTCAATTCATGTTTTCCATGCGTTTCACGATTCAAAGGAAAAAAAAACAAGTTGTGATATTCGCTTCTGCGGAATTTAAATTTTTATAGTTTCAAACCGTAAGATTATATTTTTTTTAATTGCCTGGCAAGTAATTAACCAGGTATAACCTCAATGCTCTTTGGACCAATAATCTTCGTGTTAAATATGTTGAGAACAAAAGTCCTGAAGACCTTGCTGGTTATCAACTTTCTACCAAAGGTTCTCCCATTTTAGAAGATTGGTGAGGATTTGATAAAGAAAAATTTATTAAATTTTTGGACAGATTCTTGGGATGGTCACAAGCCTTTGATAACTCACTTTTCCGATTGGAGGTCTTGGATGGAGGAGCTTCACCGAGCTAACTGGATAAAGGTGGCTAATTACTATCGGTACCATACTGGTAATTCAAAGGTTGGTAGATATTGGATCCCTATTGAGGACTGGCCTATTCAATTCCCAGAAAGGCAAAGACAAGATATCCAAGGCATCCTTCATATGAGATCCCTCTCTTGGTCTCATGAAAAAGATTGTTTTGGATGGAAAAACACTAGCAAGGGTGAGTATTCAGTTGCTCAAGGTTATTTGACCTTATGCCATAATAATCTCAACCATTCTTCTGAAATATTTTCTCTATTGTGGGTTCAAAAGCTCTAGCCTAAGGTGAGGTTCTTTAATTGGCTTTTATTGCATCGTAGGGTGCCTACTGGTGAGCAACTTATGAAGCGTGGTTTTCATGGCCCTTTTAGATGTGAAATGTGTGAAGAGAATGTAGAAACTCTCAACCATATTTTTATTGAGTGTATTTTAGCCTCTAAGCTATGGAGGAGAATTGCCACTTTACTTGGCTTACAGTGGTCTATTTTTTTTACTTTTGAACATCTTTGGAGGGATTGGCCTAATCAAGAGGGTGTTGATCATTTTATTAGGTAGTTAGTTTGGATGGGTTCTACCATTCTTCTTTGGAATATTTGGAATGAAAGGAACAACCAAATTTTCAATCAAGATAGGAAGGATATTCACTATATTTGGCAAAATACCATAGCCAACTTAGTTGAATCAGTCCATCAACTCCTTAATCACCCCCAAAACTCCCACCAAATATGGGATCAAGTGATGCAAAGATTGAAGATTAAATCTTCTAAGGGCAACCAACTTAAAGGCAATGCGAGTATTAGTAAGATGAATAGAACAAGAAATTGGCAACCTCCTCCTAAGGATTTTAAAAAATTCAATACTGATGGAGCCTCTAGAGGGAACCTTGGAAAAGCCAGTGTGGGAGGAATTGGTAGACTTTCATATGGCTCCCTGGTTTTTACTTTTGCTGAGAATTTGGGTATTCTTTCCAATAACCTTGCTGAGGGGTACGGTATCCTCAGAGGCCTTCACAAGGCTACTAAGGTTGGATGGGAAAAGGTGTTAGTTGAGTCTGACTCTCAACTTATGATTAATCTCTTGAAGACTCCTAAGAATCATAATGTGGATTGGAGAATAAAAAGAATTATTGAGAAGATTCAATTAATCCAGATGAGATTTTTGAAAGTTGATTACAATCATGTGGTCAGAGATCAAAACAATAGTGTTGATGCTTTAGCTAATTGGGCTTTGGACAAAGGTGGTCTTACTTGTTATGGCCACTCTCCTACATGGTGGGCTTCTCAAATTAGAGAAGCTCTTCTTTCTATCATTTCTTTGGATGGCTCCAGTTTTGAAGGTACCTAGTTTCTTCTTGTTTTTTTTTTAAGTTTCTTTTTGGTTCATTCAGTTTTTTTTAGTTCCCTAGCTCATTCTATTCTTTCTTTTGTTTCCTTTGTTGATTCTTGCCTTAATAGTCTTCTGGTGTAGATAGGTCATTATTATGTTCAATTTTTTTTCTTCTTTTTTTTTTGTATTTTTGTTTAGTTTTTTAAGGTGGGTGGATTCTTTTGTTTTTGTGTTCTTTGTGTTTTTTTTTTTTTTTTGTTTTTTTTTTTTATGTTTTTTTTTTATTGTTCTTGTGTTTTTTTCGTTCTTGTTCTTTGGGTTACTCTTTGTTTGTGTTAATTCATGTTTTTATGTGTGAGAGTTTTCTATGTTTTTTGTTTTTTTTTATTCTCTGTTGTTGGTTGTTTTTTATTTTTATTTTTATTTTATTTTTTTAATTTTTTAGGTTTTGGTTGTGTTTATTTTTCATGTTTTTTTTTGGGTTATGTCTTTGTAGTTTTTTGTTGTTTTTGTCTTGTTTATGGTGTGTTATGTGGTCCTTGTATTTTTCTATGTGGTTCATGTTGTGGTTTATTTTATCTTATTGTGCGTTTTTTGGTTGTGCTTTTGTATTTGACAAGCTCAAGGGGCATGTTTTTTATTTTATTTTATTATTTTTGTTGTTATTTACTTATTTTTAAATTGGTTTTGTGTGTTTGTTTGCTCCTTCAGTATGTCAAAGGTAGTACACCACGTTCAAGTTCTAAGCGTTTTTGACGGAATGGATACCCCTCACTCCTTGGGTCTTACCCAAAAGTAACATCCTTTTGGGATGTTTTCTATAAATAAATAAGCAATTAACCAGGCGGATGGACCAATGTTTTCGATGGGAAGGTGGCTACTTGTGAGAGTAAGGAAGGAGGGGCAAGTGTGGAATTGGAAACACGCCTTCTTCCCTCAACAATGGCATCTTTGGAAGCTGACGATGAATTCCTGTATTCTCGTCCATCATAAAATTGTAAGAGTTTTCTGTTTTTAGGGGCTGTCGTTCTTTGACGTGTTTAAAGTCTATTCTATGTTGGTGCGATGTTTGCACGATGAGTTGTCTGTTGTCTTATCATGGTGGTCATTGCGTTATTTTAGTTTCCACTATAAACTATTTAAGTCACCACGGTGAGATGTTTGAGTTTGCTAACAGTAATGTGTACTCCTTATTCGAAGTCTGTAAGTCTATAAAAAGCATATGAAAAAATACCGTGAGCCAACGTGCGGATTATAAGTAGCCTCTTCCATCTGCGCATCAATCGTTATACTTCTGGTGATTAATGATGACTGATACATTTTTTTGTGACGATTGTTTTCTTTGGTTCAAATGAAAATATCAACTCTTAGATAAATAGTTGTATTTTTGTTCATTTCAGCAAAGTTTGGTGTACATGTTTGATCGAGTTGCATTGTAAGCCTCAGCAATGTTGAAGGAGCACAGAATGAAAGATGAGCACAACATGAGGGTTGCGCCTGGATTAGGCGCAACAGGAGGGTGCTCCTAAGTCTTAGGTGCTCAAAGGGAGTGCGCAATGGAAAGTTTGTGTCGGAAGTATTGACATCCAAATCCAGGCTTGCAAGAATGATCTTGGTGACTTTGGCTACTATAGCCGATAGACAGGAGGCATATGTTCGAATGTTGTCGATGCAAGTGCAAACACTTAAGTTATTTTAGTTAACATTAGCATACCTTGGAACATAAAAAATATGAAAGAGGTTACATACCAAAAGTTTGTATTTCCTTCTTCGGGCCATATCTTTCTGCAGCTTTCATCGACAGTATCTGAATTGGATAAATCGGTAAAAGTGAAGGCCTCGTAGTTAGGGGTAAACTTAGGGCTACAATAGTAATTTTCCACTGGATTACAGGTTGTGGCTCTATCTTTGGCCTCGGTGGAGGCGGACAATAACTTCCAGCTAACGGTCTCGACCTTTTGGAAAAGATTTGGTGGAATTCCATAGTTGACAAGGCGGAAGAATCCCCATTCGTTGCAAGCTACTTTGATTGTGGCAACACCCAGATGATTTTGAAGATGGCTTTTATTTCTTGCTCGTCAAAGTTTGCCGACGAAAACTGTGAAATATCAAGGACTGGAAGATCTATTTCATTTGCACTAGCTTCACCTGGGGATTGCAGCGAGGAAGGCATTTTTAGAGTAGAGTAAATGAATGCCTTGATACTTATTTTATCATGTAATGTCGTGCAAGGATATGGGAGAGTGTGAAGAGCACCTCAAAAGTTAGGGAGATGATTGAGCATCGTTGGTCCAGCCACGACTAAGGAAGGTACAATCCAACTACAGTTAAATAAAATTATTTATCAAATAATTCACATCAATAACATGGGGAAATGTCTTGTCATATCAATTAAATAATTGAAATGAAAACAAAGAAAGCGAGATTCTTTAAGATCCTTCCCACCCGTGTGGGACTATAAGAAGGATAAGAACCGCATTTAACGAAATATTATCGGATGCTTTAATTTAAAAATAAATATTATGCTAAGAGTTATTATTATTTTTTATAATTAATCATGTAGAGGAGTTGGAGAGCAAGTGGATGGTAAAACTTTCCAATTATCAAGAGTCCCAAGTTCAAATCTCTCTCCTCACATGTTACGGATAAATTATTATTATTTTTTATAATTAATCATGTAGAGGAGTTGGAGAGCAAGTGGATGGATAAAACTTTCCAGTTATCAAGAGGCCCAAGTTCAAATCTCTCCCCTCACATGTTACGGATATGTTGTATATAAAAGGTTCCTCATAAAAAAAAAAATTATATATATTATAATAATATTATTATTTGTTGTATACGGATATGTTGTATATAAAAGGTTCCTCATAAAAAAAAATTATATATATTATAATAATATTATTATTTGTTGTATATGTAAAATATCAATATTTCATAATACAATGATTACATCATATATTAATATTATAATATTTTGGTAATTATTATGTATCATTTATTAATATTAAGGTTTTTTTTAAAATAAATAGATTTAATTGAACTAATCTTTCCTATATCCACGAAGTGTGGTCTTTGTTGTACAAGCCATTATTTTAATAAAATTAATTAATTTTTAAATAAATAAATAATATTATTATAAATTTGTTTCTAAAAGTTGAAACTAATTAATTGAATTAATATTATTTTATTTTTACTATTAATTTATTTGTTATATATAATTAATTAATTAATTAATTAATGGTACAATAACTAAATCACATATTAGTAATATTTATGTATCATTTGCTAAAATTAAGTTTCCTCACTAAATCACATATTAGTATTATAACATCTTAGTAACTATGCATGTATCATTTGCTAAAATTAAGTCTTCTCTTAATATAATGATGCAAGTCTAGTGACATATTTCATGATTGAAATTTTGTTCCACGTTAACACCTGCCTTGTCAGCACTGTGTTGTAAGACTTGATTGATTTATAAACCCCAACACTTGTCATCCTCTTTACCAATGGAGTAGCAGGCTTAAAGGCTCCTTGGTCTCACTTTGTGGGATTCCCCACCCCTATTAACATCAAGTTTGGGCATGTGTGTTAGGGATTGACCCTCTTAATTTCTATATGTATATGTATAAGAAGTATTTACTCAATAAAAATAATATTTTTTTTAATTATATATTTAATTTGTCTATATATTTATAATATAAATTATTATTATTTATAATTTTAATTTTTATTGATTTTAATAATTATTATAAAAATGTAAATAAATGATTTTTAGTATATGTTTAACCGATCCTTATAAAATCTTGCCAAAATAAACTTCTGCATTTTAATAATTATTATCATACTATTATGTTTCTCTAAGTTTTTTTTTTTTTCTCGAGGCCCGAAAGAGTTTTCGACTCAATTGCGTTCTTTAAATTAATATATATTAAATTAGTTATATGAGATTGAAAGAAGATTTAATGGTAAATCATAGTAATTATATAGTAGTGATAATTATGTAATTATGTATATATAGTTGGAATTTTTTTTTTTTAATGAAAACACCTTATATTAATTAAGATTAATTATGCAAAAAGGATGGGTGGAATTAACACACCCTACAAACCATAAAAATTGCTAGGTGGAGGAAATCACACCTCCTTGTAAAAAATAAAGACCAACAAGTATTACTACATGTCATTGTCAATAATCATTACACAGACATTCCAAGACATAATCATTAAGCAAATATCAAGAAGCCAAGTGGAATTTATCTCCCTTGTTGACATTTTATCAGCCTCCATCCGAAGAAACTAGGGTATTCCATCCTTCTTCTACATTACCATCAACTAGAGTTTGTTGAGGAGCGGTAGGTGCATCGGTATGATGAACAACAACCAAAGTAGTAGTAGTGTCACCCCACCCAACAACAAGCTCAAAAGCGACGGGTTGAACATCCATCCGAAGGAGGAAGGACTAGCTCCATCATCTAGGCATCTGTGGTACTGAGAGGGTTGGGACCAGTGTCTATTCATCGAAGAATGGATGAAGCATAGAGAACCTCAATTGGATCAAGAATAGGACCTAAAGGAGCTTATCCAAGAATTTGGAGGGACATGAATAACCATGCATGGGGTATTATCCCAATGATCCATCAAAGCATGAAGGTGTTGCAACTCAACGTTCACCTTGTCCATATGTACATAAATTTGCATCCAACAGTAAAAAAATAACATACTTATCATCGAAAGAAAATGTCAGAGTGGAGTAAAGCTATGTAAAAGTCACCTTACTCTTAGTTTTTCACAAATAGAAGAGAGTACTGATAAAAAAATATTCCACATTGGTTCAATATTATCAAAAAAATCAATGGTGTCCCCCATAAGAGTGTGAGGCCATAATAAGGGACTCTGCATGAAAGGTTGAAAGAATTCCAGGAGCCATTTCCAAGCAAGAGAAGCCTGCTGATATTGCCAAAAAATATGCAACACACCCTTAGGTTCATCGCAAAAAGGATAGGTAGGGTTCTGAACACTTAGTTGCTTAAGTCTATTTCCTAGAGGAAGTTCTTGGTGAATAAGACTTCAAACAAAAAAATTGTTTAGGCTTAATATATGAAGCCCAGACTTGGGTAAAATGGAAACTCCACCTTGAGGGTGAGGAGACCAAATCCTATTTAACATTCAGCCTATGTGACATGGGGACCTAGGGAGTAAGCCAGTTATACCTAAGTTGGGCTTTATACTAAATTAGAGGGACCTTCTTAGGCTAGCACCAATTTGACCACCAAGGATTTTGGAACGTCTTATGTAACTTGATCCAAAGCAAGAAAGGAATATTATCTATGACAACATCATACATCTATTTATCCTCATTTTTGAGACTTTAAGAATGCTTGAAAATATCCTAGGGTATCTGTTAGGACCCTCCTAACATGTCCTAATTACTTATATTATTTATTCATTATATTCTAGGGTCACAACCCTTCACTCTTACAACTATTAGACTAGGTATTTAAATGTAATCCACATATGATAATAAGACATCATCAAACAAATATATAAATTAAGTCTATTGTGGGTTTTCTACCTTACAATCATAAATCAATTCACTATAAAAAATGATCCTGCTTCTCGCACCATTTAGTTTCATACCATCTAGATCAGAGCTAGATCAAGGAGCAAATTCACCATTAAAAATTTTTCCCACCACACATTTCAGCCAGTCCACATTCGTGAGGACGCAAAAAACATTCACGCTTCACGAATTTATCTCAAAATCCTCGTAGAAAATTAAACCTTCTCCTAAGGTACGAATTAAGTTGTCTTACACCCAAATTGCTTGACCTTTCACGTGGTGACCGGTGGCTATTTTGAAAAATCTAAAATCTTCAACGCAACATCAAGGTTTTTGACGTCCTAAACGCAAAGGAAAAAAATTAAAATTAATTTTTTATTTTTTATTTTTTGCTCACCTGTACCAAGTCAGCCCCCAAAATTAACCCCGCTCTACCAATTAAGTGTCTGAGTTTTGAGGAAATGAAGGAAAGACAAGCTAAGGGTCTTTGCTACCATTGCGATGAGAAATTTGATAGAAATCATAAATGTGCCTCACAAAAATTATATATTCTAGATGCCACAGAGGAAGGGAATTCTACTGAAGAGGAACCTAAACTCGAAGTAGAGGTATTATCCAACACACTTGAAAGTGACGAAGAAAATGCACCAAAGGTTTCCTTCAACGCCCTTGCCATATTTTCTGCCCCTCAAACAATGCGAGTTAAAGGGTATTTTAAGAAACAAAACCTTATCGTGCTCCTAGATTCTGGTAGCACACATAATTTTATCGATCCAAAGGTGGTCAAATAAGCAAATTGTTTTATATACCCTTGCAATAACTTCAAAGTGATGATTGGAAATGGCAAAAAAATTGCATGCAAAGGAAAATGCAAAAATATAAAACTAACTATGGGGGTTTATAACATGAAAGGCGACATGTAAGTCCTACCCCTAGGTGGGTGTAACATTGTACTATGCGTACAATGGTTACGAACCTTGGGCGTAGTCCAATGGGAATTTGATGAACTATGGATGAAATTCATAGCAAAGAACCAAACCTATATTATCCAAGGCCTAAAATTAGGACCTTCCCAAATCGTCAACTCGCATAGAATGGAGAAAATTATCCTAAGAGGAAACAAAGGAATGGTCGCCCCATTATTTTTAATTCAACTAAGTCACAAAGAAGACAAGACACCAGAGTTACAAAATATTTTAGACCACCATAAGGTGGTATTCAATGAACCAAAAGGACTACCTCCACAACGAAGTCATGATCACACTATTCCACTATTTCCAGGGCATCACCCTCCTAATATTAGACCTTATCATTATCCATACCTCCAAAAGACCGAAATAGAGAAATTAGTACAAGAGCTTCTTAAGGCAAGAGTCATTAGACCTAGCAAAAGCCCTTACTCCTCTCTAGTTATTTTAGTTAGAAAAAAGGATGGCTCGTGGCGTTTATGTGTCAATTTTTGAGCGCTTAATAAGATGACCATCAAAGATAAATTTCCTATTCCGGTCATAGACGAGCTATTAGATGAACTCCATAGGGCAGCTTATTTTTCCAAGTTAGACTTACGGTCAGGCTACCACCAAATACAAGTCAATGAAAAGGATATTCCTAAGACGACCTTTCGCACTCACGAAGGGCACTACAAATTCTTGGTGATGCCATTTGGCCTGACCAATGCTCCTTCTACCTTTCAAAGTCTAATGAATAAGGTATTTCACCCTTTTCTTTGTAGATTTATATTAGTTTTCTTTGATGAAATTTTGATTTATAGCAAAACATGGGAAGAACATTTGGACCATGTTAGACAAGCGTTCCAAATCTTGGAAGAAAATCAAATTTATGCAAAAAAATCAAAGTGTTCCTTTGGAAAACAAGAAATTGAATACTTAGGGCATATTGTCTCAAAGGAAGGAGTTATGGTAGATCCTTCCAAAATCGAGGAGGTGAAAAATTGGCCTATTCCAAAAACCTTAAAATCTCTACATGGGTTTCTTGGACTAACGAGATATTATAGAAAATTTGTCCAAAATTATGGTAAAATTGTTGCTCCTCTAACAGCATTACTTAATAAAAATGCTTTCAAATGGTCGTCTAAAGCGGATGAGGCCTTTATCACCTTGAAAACTGCAATGTGTACCACCTGTTCTAGCCATGCCCAACTTTTCTAAACCATTTGTCATTGAAAGTGACGCTTCAGGAATAGGAATGGGAGTCGTACTCATGCAAGATGAAAGGCCTCTAGCTTTTATAAGAAAAGCATTTTCTCCTAAGAATTTAGCTCGCTCTAAGTATGAAAAAGAGATGTTGGTGATTGTCCATGCTATTCAACGTTGGAGGCCTTACCTTATTAGCCAACATTTCATTATACGCACTAACCATCATAGCTCGAAGTATTTTTTGGAACAAAGGACTAATACCCCAGAACAACAAAAATGGGTTACTAAAATTCTTGGCTATGATTATGAAATTACATATAAAAAGGGAAAGGACAACATGGCAGCCGATGCACTTTCTAGAAAATTTGAAGATATGCCTCAAGTCCATGCTCTTTCCTCCCTTATTCCTAAATGGGTAGATGAGGTACATGAAGAATGGATAAATGATCCTACTATCCATGCCTTAATTCAACAACTTCAACATAATCCTAGTAGCAAAACTCCATACACTTGGAAGGACAATATATTAAGATACAAAGGGAGGATGGTCCTCACCCCCAATTCAACTTATCGTGAAAAACTTCTTCATGAGTTACATACCTCACCCACTGCAGGCCACTCAGGGTTCTTAAAAACCTATAAATGAGCCACTACCTCCTTCTATTGGGTAGGAATGAAAAATTACATCAAAAAGTTTGTAAAAGAATGTGAAGTTTGCCAAAGACAAAAAGGGGAGACCCTCGCTATTCCATGATTACTTCAACCTCTTCCTATACCCACAAAAACATGGGCAGATATTTCTATGGACTTTATTGAAGGATTACCAAAATCAGGAGGAAAAACAACCATTTTCGTAGTCATTGATCCTTTATCTAAATATGCCCATTTTTGTTTCGTGGCTCATCCTTATACTACTAGCACTATAGCCCACCTCTTCCTAGATAACATCTTTAAATTACATGGTATGCGCTCCACAATTGTTAGTGACTGCGACCCAACTTTCACTAGCACCTTTTGGAAGGAATTGTTCAAATTGCAAGGTACTCAACTTCGTATGAGCTCCGCTTACCATCCTCAAACCGATGGCCAAACAAAAGTTGTAAATAAATGCTTGGAAACATACCTTCGATGTTTTGTTTCTACTCAACCACTCCATTGGGTAAAGTGGCTTTCACTAGCAGAATGGTGGTATAACACTTCATACCATACGTCCATCAAAATGACTCCTTATGAAGCACTATATGGTCAAACACCACCATCCCTCACTTTTTATATTCTAGGGACTACAAAATTCCATGCGATGGAAACAAAACTTGCTAATAGATATGACATACTACGGATCCTAAAAGAGAACCTACACACCACCCAGCATCGCATGAAGCAGCAATCCGATCAACATAGAAGCGAACGTAGTTTCCACGAGGGTGATATGGTTTTCTTACGTCTCCAACCTTACCGTCAATCCTCTCTTAAATAAAAAGGTTCTTAGAAGTTAGCACCCAAATTTTATGGGCTGTATAAAGTTCTCCAACGTATTGGGACCATTGCTTACAAACTAGAGCTTCCTCCCTCTTCCAAACTTCACCCCGTATTTCATGTATCTTGCCTTAAGCTCGCAGTGGGAGCCCATATCACGACACAACCCACTCTCCCTGAATTCTTCGATGATGGAGTACTTCTAGTCGAGCCAGAAGCTATCTTGGATCGCCGCTCTCGTCACCTTCATACTCGCGATATCACAAAATTTTTAATCCATTGGAAAGGTCTACCTTTAGAAGATGCAACGTGGGAAAATTTTCAAGATATCTAGCAGCAATTTCCAAATTTCCAGCTTTGAGGACAAAGCTCCTTTAAGGGGGGTGGCATGTTAGGACCCTCCTAACATGTCCTAATTACTTATATTATTTATTCATTATATTCTAGGGTCACAACCCTTCACTCTTATAACTATTAGACTAGGTATTTAAATGCAATCCACATATGATAATAAGGCATCATCGAAAAAATATATAAATTACGTCTATTGTGGGTTTTCTACCTTACAATCAAAAAGTGATTCAATATAAAAAATGATCCTGCTTCCTGCACCATTTAGTTTCATACCAGTATCCAACTCCTGATTTGACACAAGAAAAATCCTTCAGAGATGCAATTTCTTTCCTATAAAAACATTGAGCTCTGACCCATTTAATTTGATCCAATGGTATACCATACCATGAAATAGCAGGAGACCACCAGACATTCATGTCTTGAAGAATTTGAATTATATCATTTGATGTAGAGTTGTAATATTAATTTAATATATATAAAATGATTTAATTTTTTTTTGCAAAATATTAACTTACAAGATTATAATTATAAATAAAAAATATTTTATGCCTTTTAAAATGGATTGGTCATGATGGTTGTATTTGAATAGATGAATATTTTATAGTAATAATTTATTGCTTTATATATATTATAGATTATATATATTTTAATATTTTAATAAATAAATATTAATATTTCATTTAATATTTCAAACTGTAGCATAGACGAGTGTTTGAAGGGGTGGATGTGTGGTGGATGTCTATTAAATTCCCTATTGATAAGCATAAATTTCGGCTTTATGAGGGGTCATGGTTGGGAGGAGACTGCTCAACCCTATCCCAAAGAAAGTCCCTAAGGAGTCTGACCAACTTATTATAAGAATTCTTAGAAGGTGCCCAATAGGAGGAGTAATAAATATATGTGGTAGCAAGAATCTTTGTGCAAACCTAAAACTTGTCAGCAAGAGAAATAGGATGCGAGGCCCAATAAGAAATCTTCTTTTCAATTCTATCAATGATATACTACCAGAGTTTAGAGGGTGAGTTGTAAAAAGCAAAAGGATCCTAAAAGGTATTAAAGTGAAACAGAATTTTAACATAAAAATATGTCATTGGAAATAAACAGGTTATATGAGAACATAACATCACATGAACTAACTAAAAAACAAGAAGGTAAACTATCCTATAATTTTCGTCTAACATCGTTGACTCAGTTCGATGTATAATATATACAGGTGCCTCTTCCCACGAGATTCTCATTTATACATAGTGTAAATACTTACTGTGTTTCAATTATGCTTCCTTTGTTTTATTATTGTCAGATGAGTCATCTTTTACATGTGAAACTAAATTTTATAATCAAGTCCCACGGTAGATACCTACTTTTAATCACGGATGCTTCAGATATTAGAATATTTTAAAAATTATAATCACGGTCTAAAAAGTTGTTTGCATGTTAAATTGTTTATTATATATATAAAGTAACGTAGTAACAAAACTTCAAAAATCATTTTAGTTATGGGCTACATCTTCATCTCTGATGTGGTGCCCACTATGACGTGTAAGTGAAGATTTTGAGTGCATTTACATCAAAAATCTCGTGGCTGGCATTTAAAATAAAAAAAAAATAATTGGTTTTCTTAATTTTTGGACATATTTTATAGATTCTACTAAATTATAACAGTGATAAGCCTACAAATTTTCTTATATATGTAAGAGGAATTACATTTAAATTTTTAAGTGTTGTTGTATCAGGTATCATTAAGAAATGCTCTCTATTCAATTCATGTTTTCCATGCGTTTCACGATTCAAAGGAAAAAAAAAACAAGTTGTGATATTCGATTTACGGAATTTAAATTTTTACAGTCTCAAACGGTAAGATTATATATTTTTTTTAATTGTCTGGCAAGCAATTAACCAGACATAATCCCAATGCTTTTTGGGCCAATAATTTTCGTGTTAAATATGCTGAGAATAAAAGTTCTGAAGACCTTGTTCGCTATCAACTTTCTACCAAAGGTTCTCCTATTTTAGCAGTTCTTAAGATTGGTGATGATTTGATAAAGAAAAAATTATTTTAGATCATTCATAATGGTCAACAGGTAAATTTTTGAACAGATTCTTGGGATGGTCACAAGCCTTTGATAACTTAGTTTCCCGATTGGAGACCTTGGATGGAGGAGCTTCACCGAGCTAACTGAATAAAGGTGGCTAATTACTCATCGGTACCATACTTGGTAATTCAAAGGTTGGTAGATATTGGATCCCTATTGAGGACTGGCCTATTCAAATCCCAGGAAGGCAAAGACAAGATATCCAAGGCATCCTTCATATGTGATCCCTCTCTTGGTCCCATGAAAAAAATTGTTTTGGATGGAACAACACGACTAAGGGTGAGATTCAGTTGCTCAAGGTTATTTGACCTTATGCCATAATAATCCCAACCATTCTTTTGACATATTTTCTCGATTGTGGACTCAAAAGCTCTGGCCTAAGGTGAGGTTCTTTAATTGGCTTTTATTGCATCGTAGGGTGCTTACCTGGTGAGCAACTTATGAAGCGTGGTTTTCATGGCCCTTTTAGATGTGAAATGTGTGAAGAGAATGTAGAAACTCTCAACCATATTTTTATTGAGTGTATTTTAGCCTCTGAGCTATGGAGGAGAATGGCCACTTTACTTGGCTTACAGTGGTCTAATTTTTTAATTTTTGAACAGCTTTGGAGGGATTGGCCTAATCAAGAAGGTGTTGAACATTTTATTAGGTAGTTAGTTTGGATGGGTTCTATCATTCTTCTTTGGAATACTTGGAATGAAAGGAACAATCAAATTTTTAATCAAGATAGGAAGGATATTCACTATATTTGGCAAAATACCATAGCCAACTTAGTTGAATCAGTCCATCAACTCCTTATAGATGGGATCAATTTATGCAAATATTGAAGATTAAATCTTCTAAGGGCAACCAAATTAAAGGGAATGTGAGTATTAGTAAGATGGATAGGACAAGAAATTGGAAACCTCCTCCTAAAGATTTTGGAAAAGTCAATACTAATAGAGCCTCTAGAGGAAACCCTGGAAAAGCCAGTGTGGGAGGAATGGTAGACTTTCATATGGCTCCTTGGTTTTTACTTTTGTTGAGAATTTGGGTATTCTTTCCAATAACCTTGCTGAGGGGTATGGTATCCTCAAAGGCCTTCATGAGGCTACTAATGTTGGATGGGAAAAGGTGTTAGTTGAGTCTGACTCTCAACTTATGATTAATATCTTGAAGAATCCTTCTAAGAATCATAAGGTGGATTGGAGAATAAAAATAATTATTGAGAAGATTCAATTAATCTAGATGGAGTTTTTGAAAGTTGATTACAATCATGTGGTCAGAGATCAAAACAAGAGTGTTGATGTTTTAGCTAATTAGTCTTTCGACAAAGGTGATCTTACTTGTTATGGTCACCCTTCTAGATGGTGGGCTTCTCAAATTAAGGAAGCTCTTCTTTCTATCATTTCTTTTGATGACTCCAGTTCTAAAGGTACCTAGTTTCTTTTTGTTTTTTTTTTTGTTTCTCTTTGGTTCATTCAGTTTTTTTTAGTTCCCTAGCTCATTCTATTCTTTGTTTTGTTTCATCTGTTGAATTTTGCCTTAATAGTCTTCTAGTCTAGATAGGCCATTGTTATGTTCAATTTTTTTCTTTTTTTTATTTTTTATTTAGTTTTTTAAGGTGGGTGGGTTCTTTTGTTTTGTTTTTGTTTTCTTTGTGTTGTTTTTTTTTGTTCCTGTGATTTTGTTGTTTTGTGTTTTTTTTTTTTTTAATGTTTTTTGTTATTATTCTTGTGTTCTTTTTGTTCTTGTTCTTGGGTTTCTCTTTGTTTGTGTTAATTCATGTTTTTATGTGTGAGTGTTTTCCATGTTTTTTGTTTTTGCTTATTGTCTATTGTTGGTTGTTTTTTATTTTTATTTTTATTTTATTTTTTTTATTTTTTAGGTTTTGGTTGTGTTTATTTTTCATGTTTTTTTTTGGGTTATGTCTTTGCAGTGTTTTGTTGTTTTTGTCTTGTTTATGGTGTGTTATGTGGTTCTTGTGTTTTTCTATGTGGTTCATGTTGTGGTTTCTTTTATCTTATTGTGCGTTTTTTGTTGTGCTTTTGTTTTTTACACACTCAAGGAGCATGTTTTTTATTTTATTTTATTATTTTTGTTGTTATTTACTTATTTTTAAATTGGTTTTGTGTGTTTTTTTGCTCCTTGACTATGTCAAAGGTGGTAGACCAGGTCCGAGTCATTAGCATTTTTGGTGGAATGGATACCCCTGACTCCTTGGGTCTTACCCGAAAGTGGCATCCCTTTTGGGATATTTTCCACACAAAAAAAAAAACAATTAACCAGGCGGATGGACCAATGTTTTCAATGGGAAGGTGGTTGCTTGTGAGAGTAAGGAAGGAGGGGCAAGTACGAAATTAGAAATATGCCTTCTTCCCTCAATAATGGCAGCTTTGGAAGCTGACAATGAATTCCTGTATTCTCATCTCTCATAAAATTGTAAGAGTTTTTTGTTTTTAGGGGCTGTCATTTTGGAATAGAATTATTTAAGTCAATTTCAACACAAATACGAGCAACAAAAATTACCTTTTTATCCATTGTCTATTGTGACAGTCCAACCGGCTTCCCAAGTAGAAGGGAAATCTTATGCAAGATATCAGTTCTCCAAAATTCCAATGGGAGCCATGGAAGCCGCACCCATATTGGAACCCGCAACGACCGCTCCTCTAATGGGTTGAAACCCACATGCCAGGGTTTAAGAAAGAGTCCCACTTGGTTATAGAAATAAGGACCCCCTTCAAATGCTTTGTTAAGATCTGCAATACAAGAGAAAACCACCATAAAATAGTTGTTCGCACTCAACATCACCTCCACATCACCTTCAGGATTCCAAGTCTTCTTGACCCAAGCCTCCACAAAGGGAAGAGAAATTTGGATGCCCAAAAATTTACCAATAAGGGCATGTTTGGTTAGATACTCCACATCTTCCACCACCGAGTCTAGTTGAACCACTAGAACTGGCCTGGATTCACATCGTTCCAAACATCCATTGTTCTTTAACAAGCGATTCCCGACATGCACTAGAAAATCTTGTTCCTTCCAATCATTTTTAGATGAAAAAATATCACGAGCATGCACTCTTTGTGTTGAACCCGATGCCATCACGACATTCCTCCAATTTTTTAGACCTCCTCTGAAAGTTGTTGTCATCCCAGTAGAGCAATTTTTCTTCATCAAACCCTAGCAGAGTAGTTTTTTCCTCATCAAACCCCCGCAGGTTGAATAAACTCAATGGTCGTGCTGACATTGATCGAAATCCAATGATCGCATTGAAGTCAAAACCTAAACGACAAAACGGTAAGGATATCGAGTAAAATAAAATCATTCTATGATCAACAAATTTATTCATATGTTTTCAATTTTTTATTCATGTCTTATATTATTCTTATTTTCATTTTGAAGACTTAAACTTCAAAACACAAATATTTTTAATTAATAATACAATATTAATATTATAATATTTTTGTAATTATTATGTATCATTTATTAATATTAAGTATTTTTTTTAAATAAATAGATTTAATTGAACTAATATTTCCTATATCGAAGAGGAGTGTGGTCTTAGTTGTACCAACCATTAATTTAATATAATTAATTAATTTATAAATAAATAAATAATATTATTATAAATATGTCTATAAAAGTTGAAACTAATTAATTGAATTAATATTATTTTATTTTTACTATTAATTTATTTGTTATATATATATATATATATATATATATATATATATATATATATATATATATATATATATATATATATATAATTAATTGATTGATTAATTGTACAATAACTAGATCACAGTAATATTTATGTATCATTTGCTAAAATTAAGTTTCCTCACTAAATCACATATTAGTATTATAACATTTTAGTAACTATGTATGTATCATTTGCTAAAATTAAGTCTTCTCTTAATGTAATGATGCAAGTCTAGTAACATATTTCCTGATTGAAATTTTGTTCCACGTTAACACCTACTTTTTGATTTATTTATAAACCCCAACACTTGTCATACTTCTTACCAATGGAGTTGCATGCATAAAGGTGCAAGTCCTTGGTCTCACTTTGTGAGATTCCTCACCTCTATTAACATCAAGTTTAGGCATGTGTGTGAGGGGTTGACCCTCTTACTTTCTATATGCACATGTATAAAAAGTATTTACTCAATAAAAATAATAATTTTTTAAATTATATATTTAATTTGTTTATATATTTATAATATGAATTATTATTATTTACCATTTTAATTTTTATTGATTTTAATAATTATTATAAAAATGTAAATAAATGATTTTTAGTACATGTTTAACCGAACCTTAAGTGTTGTTTTAGTGCATGTATTTTACAGATTCTACGAAATTATAACAGTGATAAGCCTACAATTATAAGAGGAATTATATTTAAATTTTAAGTGTTGTTGTATCATATATCAATAAGAAAGGCTTTCTATTCAATTCATGTTTTCCTCATGGTGGTCATTGCGTTATTTTAGTTTCCACGATAAACTGTTTGTCATCACGGTGAGTTGTTTGAGTTTGCTAGCAGTTATGTGTACTCCTTATTCGAAGTCTGTAAGTCTAATGAAAAAACACCGTGAGCCAACTTGTGGATTATCGGTAGCCTCTTTCATCTGCTCGTCAATAATATGAAGACTGGTTATATATTTAAAAAATATGTCAGTGGTTCATTCAGTTTTTTTTAGTTTTTTAGTTTATTTTATTTTTTCTTTTGTTTTCTTTTTTGATTCTTGTCTTAATAGTTTTGTGGTCTAGATAGGTCATTGTTATGTTCAATATTATTATTTTTTTGTTTAGTTTTTTAAGGTCGTGGGTTCTTTTGTTTTTGTGTTCTTTGTGTTTTTTTATGTTTTTTGTTATTGTTTTTGTGTTTTTTTCGTTCTTGTTATTAGGTTACTTTTTATTTGTGTTAATTCATGTTTTATGTGTGAGTGTTTTCTGTGTTTTTTGTTTTTGTTTATTGTCTGTTGTTGGTTGTTTTTTATTTTTATTTTTATTTTATTTTTTTAATTTTTTAGGTTTTGGTTGTGTTTATTTTTCATGTTTTTTTTTTTTTTTTTTGTATGTTTTTGTAGTGTTTTGTTGTTTTTGTCTTGTTTATTGTGTTTTATGTGGTTCTTGTGTTTTTCTATGTGGTTCATGTTGTGGTTTATTTTATTTTATTGTGCGTTTTTTTTGTTGTGCTTTTGTATTTGACATACTCAAGAAGCATGTTTTTTATTTTATTTTATTATTTTTGTTGTTATTTACTTATTTATTTACTTATTTTTAAGTTGGTTTTGTGTGTTTGTTTGCTCCTTGAATATGTCAAAGGTAGTAGGCCAGGTTTGAGTTCTAAACCGTTTTTACGGAATGGATACCCTTCACTCCTTAGGTCTTACCCGAAAGTAGCATCCTTTTGAGATGTTTTCCATAAATAAATAAGCAATTAACCAGGCGGATGGACCGATGTTTTCGATGGGAAGGTGGCTACTTGTGAGAGTAATGAAGGAGGGGCAAGTGTGGAATTGGAAACACGCCTTCTTCCCTCAACAATGGCAGCTTTGGAAGCTGACGATGAATTCTTGTATTCTCGTCGTAAAATTGTAAGAGTTTTCTGTTTTTAGGGGCTGTCATTCTTTGACGTGTTAAAAGTCTATTCTATGTTGGTGCGATGTTTGCACGATGAGTTGTCTGTTGTCTTATCATGGTGGTCATTGCGTTATTTTAGTTTCCACTATAAACTATTTAAGTCACCACGGTGAGCTGTTTGAGTTTGCTAACAGTAATGTGTACTCCTTATTCGAAGTCTGTAAGTCTATAAAAAGCATATGAAAAATTACCGTGAGCCAACGTGTGGATTATAAGTAGCCTCTTCCATCTGCACATCAATCGCTATACTTCTGGTGATTAATGATGACTGATACATTATTTTGTGACGATTGTTTTCTTTGGTTCAAATGAAAATGTCAACTCTTAGATAAATAGTTGTATTTTTGTTCATTTCAGCAAAGCTTGGTGTACATGTTTGATCGAGTTGCATTGTAAGCCTCAGCAATGTTCAAGAAGCACAGAATGAAAGAAGAGCACAACAGGAGGGTTGCGCCTGAATTAGGCGCAACAGGAGGGTGCTCCTAAGTCTTAGGTGCACAAAGGGAGTGTGCCTTGCTAATGTGCGCAATGGGAGGTTGTGTCGGAAGTATTGACATCCAAATCCAGGCTTGCAAGAATGATCTTGGTGACTTTGGTTACTAGAGCCGATAGAAAGGAGGCATACGTTCGAATGTTGTCGATGCAAGTGCAAACACTTAAAGATATTTTAGTTAACATTAGCATACCTTGGAGCATAAAAAATATGAAAGAGGTTACATACCAGAAGTTTGGATTTTCTTTTTCGGGCCATATCTTTCTGCAGCTTTCATCGACAGTATCTGAATTGGATAAATCGGGAAAAGTGAAGGCCTCGTAGTTAGGGGTAAACTTAGGGCTACAATAGTAACTTTCCACTGGATTACAGGTTGTGGCTCTATCTTTGGCCTCCGTGGAGGCCGACAATAACTTCTAGCTAACAGTCTCGACCTTTTGGAAAAGATCTGGTGGAATTCCATGGTTGACAAGGTGGAACAATCCCCATTCGTTGGAAGCTTCTTTGATTGTGGCAACACCCAGATGATTTTGAAGACGAAAACTGTGAAATATCAAGGACTGGAAGATCTATTTTATTTGCGCTAGCTTCACCTGGGGATTGCAGCGAGGAAGGCATTTTTAGAGTAGAGTAAATGAATGCCTTGATACTTATTTTATCATGTAATGTAGTGCAAGGATATGGGAGAGTGTGAAGAGCACCTCAAAAGTTAGGGAGATGATTGAGCATCGTTGGTCCAACCACGACTAAGGAAGGTACAATCCAACTACAGTTAAATAAAATTATTGATAAATACTTCACATCAATAACATGGGAAAATGTCTTGTCATATCAATTAAATAATTGAAATGAAAGGAAAAAAAGCGAGATTCTTTAAGATCCTTCCCACCAGTGTTGGACTATAAGAAGGATAGGAACCCCATTTAACCGAAGATAATTCGATGCTTCAGTTTAAAAATAAATATTATGCTAAGAATTTTTTTTTTTTTTTTTATAATTAATTGTATGGGATAAGAAAAAGTTTTATATATGTTATATAATGATTATATAATAATATTATTATTTGTTGTATATATAAAAGATCAATAATTAATAATACAATGATTACATCACATATTAATATTATAATATTTTGATAATTATTATGTATCATTTATTAATATTAAGGTTTTTTTTTAAATAAATAGATTTAATTAACTACTTGTTCCTATAATCTTTCCTATATCCACGAGCAGTGTGGTCTTAGTTGTACCATACCAGCCATTATTTTAATATAATTAATTAATTTATAAATAAATAAATAATATTATTATAAATTTGTTTTTTAAATTTGAAACTAATTAATTGAATTAATATTATTTTATTTTTACTATTAATTTATTTGTTATATATATATATAATTAATTAATTAATTAATTAATTAATTAATTAATTAATGGTACAATAACTAAATCACATATTAGTAATATTTATGTATCATTTGCTAAAATTAAGTTTCCTCACTAAATCACATATTAATATTATAACATCTTAGTAACTATGTATGTATCATTTGCTAAAATTAAGTCTTCTCTTAATGTAATGATGCAAGTCTAGTGACATATTTCATGATTGAAATTTTGTTCCATGTGCAGTGTGTTGTGAGACTTGATTGATTTATAAACCCCAACACTTGTCATACTCTTTACCAAAGGAGTAACAGGATTAAAGGCTCCTTGGTCTCACTTTGTGGGATTTTGCACCCCTATTAACATCAAGTTTGGGCATGTGTGAGGGATTGACCCTCTTACTTTCTATATGTATATGTATGAGAAGTATTTACTCAATAAAAATAATGATTTTTTTAATTATATATTTAATTTGTTTATATATTTATAATATAAATTATTATTATTTATAATTTTAATTTTTATTGATTTTAATAATTATTATAAAAATGTAAATAAATAATTTTTAGTACATGTTTAACCGATCCTTATAAAATCTTGCCAAAATAAACTTCTGCATTTTAATAATTATTATCATACTATTATGTTTCTCTCAGTTTTTTTTTATCAAGGCTCGAAAGAGTTTTCGACTCAATTGCATTCTTTAAATTAATATATATTAAATTAGTTATATGAGATTGAAAGAGGATTTAATGGGTAATGTATAGTAATTATATAGTAGTGATAATTATGTAATTATGTATATATAGTTAATTTTTTTTAATGAAAACACCTTATATTAATTAAGATTAATTATGCAAAAAAGGGTGGGTGGAATTAGCACACCCTACAAACCATAAAAGCTGCTAGGTGGAGGAAATCACACCTCCTTGTAAAAAATAAAGACCAACAAATATTACTACATGTCATCATCAACAATCATTACATAGACATCCCAAGACATAATCATTAAGCAAAGATCAAGAAGCCAGGTGGAAGTTATTTGCCTTGCTAACATATTGCCAGCCTCCATCCGAAGAAACTAGGCTATTCCATCCTTCTTCTACATGACTGTCAACCAGAGTTTATTGAGGAGCGATAGGTGTATCGATATGATGAACAATAACCAAAGTAGTAGTAGTGTCACCGCACCCAACAACAAGCTCAAAAGATACGGGTTGAACATACCATCCGAAGGAGAAAGGACTAGCTCCATCATCTAGGCATCTATGGAACTGAGAGGGTTGGGACCAATGTCTATTCACCAAATAATGGGTGAAGCATCGATAATCTTGATTGGATCAATAATAGGACCTGAAGGAGCTTATCCAAGAATTAGGAGGGACATGAATAACCATGCATGGGATATTATCTCAATGATCCATCAGAGCATGAAGGTGTTGCAACTCAACATTCAACTTGTCCATATGTACATAAATTTGCATCCACCAGTAAAAAAATAGCATACTTATCATCGAAATAAAATATCAGAGTGGAGTAAAGATGTGTAAAATTCACCTTACTCTTAGTTTTTCACAAATAGAAGAGAGTACTGATAAAAAAATATTCCACATTGGTTTAATATTATCAAAAAAATCAATGGTGTCCCCCATAAGATCATAAGGCCATAAGAAGGGACTCCGCATGAAAGGTTGAAAGAATTCTAGGAGCCATTTCCAAGCAAGAGAAGCCCACTGATATTGCCAAAAAATATGCAACACATCCTTAGGTTCATCACAAAAAAGATAGGTAGGGTTCTGAACACCTAGTTGCTTAAGTCTATTTCCTAGAGGAAGTTCTTGGTGAATAAGACTCCAAACAAAAAAAAATTGTTTAGGCTTAATATATGAAGCCCGGACTTGGGTAAAATAGAAACTCAACCTTGAGGGTGAGGAGACCAAAATCTATTTAACATTTACCCTATGTGACATGGGGACCTGGGGAGTAAACCAGTTATACCTAAGTTGGGCTTTGTACTGAATTAGAGGGACATTCTTAGGCCAAAACCAATTTGACCACCAAGGATTTTGAAACGTCTTATGTAACTTGATCCAAAGCAAGAAAGAAATATTATCTATGACAACATCATACATCTATTTATCCTCATTTCTAAGACTTTAAGAATGCTTGAAAATATCCTAGGGTATCCAACTCTTGATTTGACACAAGAAAAATCCTTCAGAGATGCAATTCCTTTCCTATAAAAACATTGAGCTATGACCCATTGAACTTGATCCAATGGCATACCATACCATGAAATAGTAGGAGACCACCAAAAATTCATGTCCTCAAGAATTTGAATTATATCATTTGATGTAGAGTTGTAATATTAATTTAATATATAGAAAATGATTTAATTTTTTTGCAAAATATTAACTTACAAGATTATAATTATAAACAAAAAATATTTTATGCCTTTTAAAATGGATTGGTCATGATGGTTGTATTAGAATAGATGAATATTTTATAGTAACAATTTATTGCCTTATATATATTATAGATTATATATATTTTAATATTTTAATAAATAAATATTAAGATTTTATATAATATTTCAAACTATAGCATGGACGAATGTGTGAAGGGGTGGATGTGCGGTGGATGTCTATTAAATTCTCTATTGATAAGAATAAATCTTAGCTTTATGAGGGGTCATGGTTGGGAGGATATTACTCAACCCTATCTCAAAGAAAGTCTCTAAAGAGTCCGACCAACTTATTATTAGAATTATTAGAAGGTTCCCAATAGGAGGAATAATAAATATGTGTGGTAGAAAGAATATTTGTGTAAACCTAAAACTTGTGAGCAAGAGAAATGGGATGCGAGGCCTAATAAGAAATCTTCTTTTCAATTCTATCAATGACATACTACCATAATTTAGAGGGCGAGTTGTAAAAAGCAAAGGGATCCTAAGAAGTATTAAATTGGAATGGAATTTCAACATAGAAATATGTCATTGGAAATAAACAGGTTATAAACACAACATCACATGAACCAACTAAAAATCAAGAAGGTAAACTATCCTATAATTTTTTTCTAACTTCGTTAACTCAGTTCAATATATACTATATACAGGTGCCTCTTCCCACGAGAGTCTCGATTATACATAGTGTAAATACTTAGTGTTTCAATTATGCTTCCTTTGTTTTAATATTGTCAGATCAGTCATCTTTTACATGTGAAACTAAATTTTATAATCAGGTCCCACGGTAGATACCTACTTTTAATCACGGATGCTTTAGATATTAGAATAGTTTAAAAATTATAATCACGGTCTAAAAAGTTGTTTGCATGTTAAATTATTTATTATATATATAAAGTAATGTAGTAACAAAACTTCAAAAATAATTTTAGTTATGGGCTACATCTTCATCTCTAGTGTGGTGCCCACTATGACGTGTAAGTGAAGATTTTGAGTGCATTTACATCAAAAATCTCGTGGCTAGCGTTTAAAATAAAAAATATTAATTGGTTTTCTTAATTTTTGGACATATTTTATAGATTCTTCTAAATTATAATAGTGATAATCCTACAATTTTCCTTATATCTATAAGAGGAATTACATTTAAATTTTTAAGTGTTGTTGTATCAGATATCAATAAGAAATGCTTTCTATTCAATTCATGTTTTCCATGTGTTGCATGATTCAAAGGAAAAAAACAAGTTGTGATATTCACTATAGAAACCAAAATAGCACCAATCCGATTACGTGACTGCAAACACTGATTGCATTGACACACACAGCCCCCAGGGTATCCCTCAGAGGTTAAACAATGGTCCTAACCACTCTCACAGCAGTTTTGAAAGGTCAAAGGTCAATTTGGCACCTTTTAGGCACTCTGCTCTCTACTCGTTCCACCTAGGGATGATTACAAATTGGTATTCATTCCACCCAAGGATGATTAGCAGTATTCACTCTAGGGTGGGGTGAATAGTAGGTTTGATAGGAAAAAACTCAAATCTTGACAAATGGCAGCTCAGATCTACCACTTAACTCTTCCTTCATTGCATGAGAGTGTGAGTGAGAATTTTTGAGTGCTAGATGCAGTTATAGGGGCAGTCATGGAGCCCCTAATCAGGGAGGAATATTCTCCCTCCTAGGAATGCATAATTGCCAAGTGGCACCTCTGCATGCTCATTCAAAGAGACCGTCAGGTCTATAAAATGGTGAGTCTTCTCACCTCAAAGACGGACAAAAAAGGATCATTTTGAGCAACGAAGTGCTATCGTTTTACATCCACACATCTTTGATTTGTGCCTTTCACATCCTTGATCTCTTTTAGAGAGGAGGTCATTGGGTGATTATTGGAAGGGCAAATTTGAAACTAAAACCTAATATTTGGCCACAAAATCCTACCAAATTTATTGACAACACCCCAAAATAGGTTTTGGACCCATACCAAGTGGATTGGTGCTGAAATAAGGCCCTAAATGGTGGGGGTCCTACCCCCAAATGCCCCCTACACTGTTGCAGTTCTAATCACCCCGTCCCAAAGCAATTAGAAATCTATAGTAGATTTCCTTTCTATTATTTTTGCATCTGATTCTATGCTGCTTAGATAGGTTGTCATTCAAATTTCACATCGTTTTGAGAATTTTTGATCATGTTTTTATCATTTCCCGCATTTACTAACATGCAGGTAGCATCATCAAATTCCCGGTGATAGAGGCCAAATTGGGAAAATCTGACCTTCTGGGTCTTTCCAAAATACCCCTTTTAGCTAACCCCAACTTTGTAGGTTATTTAGAGCTTCCCGGATGTGACATTTGGGACTATGATTTTTGACACTTTATTACAGGTCTAATCATCCCGCCCCGGAGCGAATATGAATCTATGGTGAATTTTTGACTATTTCATTTGTAGTGCCTTCCTGATGAGGTTTTTATGCCCCTATCAAGTTTTCATTTCATTTGGATCTATTTTAGCTATCGTTTCATTTATATTTTGCATGTACTAATTGAAGGCATGGGGATTGCATGTTTCATTTTATCTACAGGTGCTACTGACTATTTCTTGTTTCCTTGAACATAGGGTCTCAACATTAGAGGAGCAGCAAGGATTCAAGACTCATCAATGCAAGTGGTGGTGATGTTTGGTCCGCCCACTTTACATGTGGGCACGCGAAAGAAGGAATAGCATCCATTGATGTGATAAGAACACATTTAATGCTCCTAGCCCCTAAAAATGGAGGAGGTGAATTGTAACTAAGTTTTGAAGCATATTAATAAAAAGGGTTGTCTTCCATATTGGATTTCTATTTGGTTTCGATTCGTTTATGCTTCTCTCCTTTCATGCACTTTCAATTCATAAGATTTAGTGTTATCTTTTGTTTCATCTGCATCGCATCTTGGATTTTACTTTTTGTTTTTGTATCCTCGTGCTTTCAGTGGCAATCATAGTGGTACCTTGTCCTCTATTTTTGAGATCAAAAATTTGATTAAAAATTGCTTGTTTTTGCTTGTAGGTACCATGTTTTCAAACGCTGGACTACTATTCATTCCAGTCTGTGACAAATACAGAGCTGGAATTCATCTTATCTAGGGAAAAATTGGCATTCGCTCCACCTTGTGATGAATAAATTTTTGTTATTTGTCCCACCCAGGGACGAATAGCTCTCTGTGTAGTTTTAGGACGAAAACTCAGAACCAGTCAATTTGGGCAGAGAAGAGATAGGGGTCCTAAACAACTATCATTTTATGCTTTCTGGTTGCTTGCTTAGGGAAAGTTTCACTGCATGTTTAATTTATTTTATGTAAAATAAAAAGAATACCACACATCACGTGGAAATTTAAAACACCAAGGAGTTGGTCATAAAACCCCAGCCCTTGATCAAGACCAACGGTGGATTTCATCACCACCTTGGCTTGAATTTTTGCATCCATAACCCCGATCACTACTATTGCTAGACATAAATCCTGATGAAAGCTAACCAAGTGTAGCTAGGGTGATTCCTAGTGCATGAGGATAAGTCTTCTATGGTAGGTGTCAAAAATAGGGTGATTCCCCTTCTGTATCTCCTATGTTCCACGTACCATCTGCTCTCATGTACCAATAGTTTCCCTCATGTAAGGGTTGGTATATAGAGAGGTTGGTATATCGTCCTGGAAATGGTATATCGAAGGAGCGACCATTTTTGGGAGTCATAAGAGCCATCATATTGCATTTAAATTTTCTTTACAAAATCTTTCAAAACAAAAATCAAAACACACTAAACCAGGTTTAGTGTAGCATAAAAAGAAATAAAAATCTATGCATCTTGTAGGAAAACACCACCATGGTGTACACCCTTATCCAAGCCCAATCATGGGCAAGAGCTATATATAGTGTACAAGGGGGTACAATTCACCTCCACTATACCCCCAAGGACTTGGTCATACCACCTTTGTAGCTCGACCCACAAGAGAGTCCACATCGTGCCATTTTAGAATGGGACTATAGAGGCACCCCTTTGAGGGACACTCCCGTCCAACATAGACCCTTTCAAGAGGAATCCTTACACGTGGCACTCAATATAAATGGGAAGGCTCCCTTAGAAGCTCGGTATGAGTGGCCACCGTGTGATGAAGCGCTAGAACAACATAGGGTCCATGAGGAGAGGCCACATGATTATGTCATCCCTCCTTTACCCCCCATCACTGTTAGAAACAATAGGAAAAATCTAGAGCATAAGGCTCTTCAAATAGGGCAAGCCAACTTTGCCTGCCTCTTTCACATATATGAAAGGGAGCACAAGGAACACCATTACATTCCTAAAGAGAAATACATGTGGGAGCAATGCACCTTCACACCTGCTATCTACCAAAATCACCTACTAAGGCCAGAGCCTCGAGTGAATGTCGCTAACCTCGACAGAGGGAAGAGACCTATAGAGATCTCAGATCATAGCGACCAAGATAAATGCATAAGAGAGGCATCTAGGCCTCCTAGACTCAAGATGGTGGGACAAATTGACCTTGCAGTCACCAGACATGCCACCCGCCAAGTGCAAATCACATAGCTTGAGTAAGACCAATAGCAGCTAGAGCATCTATATCACCTTAGCAAAGAGCACATTCAGCGCCAAACAGATGAGCTGCTCCATAACACTGTTCCTAAGAGGGTTCCAACCCCTCGCACCCAAAGAGCAGAACCATATGAGAGGCACAACCCCTTGGTGCGATACAGGTCCCCGTGACCCTACCAAGTGCAGCCTTCGAGACCTCATAGACCTGAGCGGGAGGCCACTCCCAAGAACAACAATGGGCACCCCCATGGGGACCCACCCATGGTTATAGGTCTCATACAAAAACTCCTCAAGAAGCCTATGAGGAGTATGAGCAAGAAGAAGAGCAGGCCAAAACGCACTACCAAGGCGGAGGGGCTGCTATCCGGCCATCCCTCCATAAGCCTCAAGTTTCCCATAACCCACAATGGGAGTAAACTAAGGAGGAAGAAATTAAATATTTTGATGCATATACAGTGATGCTAGAGTGCTTGGAGTCTATGGATACCAAGACTTCTCGGCCCCAAAATCCCACTTTACGCCAACTCTATAGTCATCCTATGCATCCGTCAGTGCCAGCACCCCTTACCCTAAACACTTTAAAATGCCTTAGTTGGAGAAATTTAGAGGTAAGGAAGATGCCAAAGAGCATGTGAGTAGATTCTTGAGCCAACTCTTTGGCATTCAGGACAATGATTCTTTGCTGCTAAAAACATTTATAACCACGTTCACAGGCCCTATATTGGATTGGTTCACTCAATTGCCAAAGCACAACATTAGTAACTTAGATCAGCTAGTGGATGTGTTCCTCGAATGCTTCACCTTCAACACCAAGAAGAAGGTGTCACTAAGCGACCTAGCCAGCCTCAAGAAGTATGAGGAAGAAACCATGGTGACCTATGGAAACCAGTGGAGGACTTTGCTTTCAAAGCTGCCCTACCTCCCTCCTATGTTCGACCTCACCCAAATGTTCTCAAAGATCTATTTGAGATCAATCTCTGTGCTATTACAGCTACAACAATATGCCACTTTAGAGGAAGCTCTCATGCAAGCCAGAATCATTAAGGAGATCAAGATTCAAGATGGCAAGATAGCCAAGGCAAATAAGAAAGAATGGTCTAAGAACACTAAAATAGGGACCATGCAACAGAAACCCATTGCAGTCAATCATGTTGCTATAAATGTCCCTAAGCCTACACAAGCAACACAGCCCCAAAAGGCTAACTATCAGGCAGTGCCTCTTAATAGTTATGACCAAGAAAATTAGAGGCAAGAACAAAATCAATAGCGTCACCCTAGGCAACAATTCACACCTTACACAGAGTCTAGAGGCTCCCTATTTGACCGCTTGTCAGTGGAAAACTTGATCAACCTGCCCGAGATTCAACCCATAGACCCCAATGCACCAAAACCTAAGGGCTACAAGGAAGAATTGTAATGCAGGTTCCATAGATGAAAGGGATATGACCTTAATGCATGTTGGAAGTTTAAATGCTTAGTTCAAGACTTAATAGATAACAAGACATTAGAGGTGGATAATACCATGGCACCAAGCAATCAACAAATGGAGGTCTTTAAAGACCCCTTGCCTACCCATGATGCATAGGAAAAGACCCTACAAGTCAATGAGGTCACACAAAACTGCCCCATGTAGGGGTATGTAGGAATGATCAGTATAGTGACTCGGACCAAGAGGTACCCGAGCACAACTACCCCTGTGGTAGCTACAGGAGAGGTGCCAACAACGTCGCAACCACAACAACACCTTGCATAACCTCATATTCCTAGACCAGTGGCCACGATTCAAACCAAACTCACCCAGAGTTTGAGGACCACATCAGCTAGGCTCTCCATCTATGAGCTCATACAACAATCAATGCCCCATCGGGAGGCTCTAATGGAGATACTAAAAGCCATTGAGTTGCAGCCCCATGAAGCAAAATCCTTCAAAAAAATTATGGGACATGTCAAACGATGCACTAAGCCAGTCATCAACTTTCAAGAGGACAAATTGAAATCAGTGGCTGGTGATATGGCGAATCCACCCTTGCACATCATCACGCGGGTCAACGGTATTCCATACAAGAGGGTATTGGTGGACACTGGCTTGTCCAATAATATCATTACAACAACGACCTTGAAGCACCTAAAGTTTCTCGCATCTCACATAGTGGCCTCCACCTATACACTACGAGCATTCAATGATGCAATATGCTCGACAGTTGGCACAAATGTCCTACCCATCCAAGTGGGACAAAAGACTATACCTACATTGTGCCACATCTTGGATGGTGAGATGGCCTATAACATCTTGCTAGGTCAGCCATAGATCAGGGACATGAAGTGTGTCCCTTCAATAGCTCATCAGTGCTTAAAGTATACTTTTGAAGGGTAGGTGCATGTAGTCCTGGCGAACTTGGAACCCTTCAAGTATTGCAATGTAGTGTAGTTGATACCGCAATCAACCCTTCCATCAACGCATTTGGATTTTTAGTTAAATCCATCTAAATAGGGTCCAATTCTGTAGGCATCCTCGTTAATAAGTCCATCAAAACCCTAGCCAGGTCCATCTTCATCGTCTGGTCCTTCACCAACAATGCCACCTATAGTGGACACACTAAAGGACAAAGGGAAGAAACCCCTGGAAGAGGCACCGCCATCAGTATCAACCATCTCTACTGAGGATATGCCTGTCAGAATGGAATTCAAGGCTCCTAGTTCACCCGACATGGAGTGGACTCAGGAAGAAATTCTGTTCTTGCCCCCTTAATCGCAAACAATCACCGTTGAAATGGCCAATATGGGCTTGGGCGAGTATTTGGTGCAGAATATTGTAGCAACACCCGCACTGGATTCCATGCAAGACATGGGGAGACCTCATCTCCCCATCGGTACCATTGTTCCTCTAGGCTACCCGCTGAACCAAACAAACTTTTTGTGTGGGGGCCTTGATCATGGTATTGAACCATACATGCAATAGGACGAAGATGAAGAGCATTTTACTAAAGATGTGAACTATTTGTCTAACCCAGACTTCGCTTTGAGATACCTTGGTCAATGCAATTGGCATGGATATGGGTGAGGCAGATATGAGCAAGGAGTGCATGTTCTTTGCAAACCAAGATACCAAATTCCATACGACAAGTTAGGAGTAGGGTTCAACCACCCCTTGCCCTTGGACATCTTGGTAGATAACATGCAAGGCCTAGGGATAGGCAACAAGGGGGGATTGGCATTAGATCCATATGCCAACCCTAACATGACATATACACTGGGGGATTATCTCCCATTGTTGACAACCAACCTTGTTGACCTCAACAACCCTTTCCCTTCACTTGAGAGAGGAGAAAGATTGAGAGCTCACCTACAAGAGAGGTATAGACAAGGTCAGGAAGGATCTTCAGAAGATGAGTCAGAATATGAGGTAGCACCATGGGACCCCTTCGAATTGGATAGCAATCACTCACAAGTGACCCCCATGGATGATTATCAAGAAAGCCTCTTGGCAATGTTCCCTTTGGATGCTCCAATCGAGCAAGTGCTACTTCAAGAAAATTAGTTCCCCTTGTAGAGAGTGGAAAAATCTCGATGGGACCATGTCAATTTGCTCGATCAGGACGAGCCTCACATGTCGCACATAGTTGTTGGAGCCAATGAAGGCCTTTGGATCTTTGACAATGATTATGAAGATGAAATTGAGATGGCCTATCTCAATCATATGTGATAGCAGCAATACCCCTTGGATATTGATGACATATTTGAACAACTAAACATAAGGCCAGGGTATGAGTGGCATCTAAACCCAGTGTAGTGGGACCAAGTGCTGAATCCACAACTTTGGGCATACAAAGAACACCTTCCGCCCAAAGACCCTATAGCAATATCAGTGTTGAGGGTAGACATTGTCTTCCTATCTGCACATAGGGCCGATCCATTCATGCTAATACCTCCAGAGCTAGAACCGAAAAACAAAGAACATCTAGAATGTCCAAGTCACCACACCCATGATAATGGAGACCAAAATCATTTCATCAACATGATCTCCATTGACTTAACCACCCCCATCCACAATCCGACCGATCCAACACAGTCATTGTATCTAGACATAGATGCCATAGACTAGGATCATGTCAATTCACCACCATCCCCATTAGAGTACTGGACTTTCGATGAAATGCTTCATTTCACCCCAGGGCCAACTCAAGATATCTTCCATGCTGAAGAGGAACCCGAGGTTCCTAACGATGATCTTAACTTAGTAAATGATATCCACTTGATCCCAACTCCACACCAGTTGGAGGATGGATCCCACATGTCGGTCAAGGAGATAACTGATGTAGACATCGGATCTGATCCAATGAATCCACAAATTATCAATCTAGGGGTAAGTCTATCCTTCGAAGAGCAAGCCAAAAACATTGTCCTTCTCAAAGAGAAGAAGGAGGTTTTTGCATGGTCATACAAAGACATTTTGGGGCTAGATCTATAGCTAGTCATGCATAATCTAACGCTTGATCCGATAGTCAAGCTAGTTAAGCAAAAACTACATAAGATGCACCCAACAGTGGCCTTAATGGTCAAAGATGAATTACAAAAGCTTTTGGATGCACAGTTTATCATCTGCGTGGATTACCCACCATGGCTATCCAACATGGTTACCATCAAAAAGCTTAATGGAAGGATTCACATATGCACTGATTTTTGAGATCTAAACAAAGTGAGTCCTAAGGATGATTTTCGCTTGACAAGCATCAATGCATTGGTAGACGCTACAACGGGCCACAAAATGCTTTCCCTCATGGATGGTTTCTCGAGATACAATCAGATTCATATCAATCCCGAGGACCAACTAAAAATGGCATTCAAAATGCCTTGGGGGACATTTTTCTATAAGGTCATGCCTTTTGGCTTTAAAAATATTGGTGCCACCTACCAACGTGCCATGACGTACATCTTCCATGATCACATGCATAAAACTTTGGAAGATTACATGGATGATTTTTTTGCCAAATCTCTTTTGTTCCTAGATCATATCGATGAATTAAGCAAGATCCTCCATTGCCTCATGGAACATAAAGTCAGACTGAATCCCAAGAAGTGCGTATTTGGTGTCACATCTAGAAAACTCTTGGGTTTCATAGTCTCAAAATGAGGCATCGAGGTGGACCCAAAAAAAGTCAATGGAATCCTTGAAATGCTTCCCCAAACTACCATCAAGTAGCTCAAAAGCATATAAGGAAAGGTCACGTCAATCAAACACTTCATAGCACATCTATCTGACAAGTGTCAAACCATGAATAAATTATTGCACAAGGGGGTCGCATTTCATTGGGATGACGAGTGCCAGTCAGCCTTTGACGACATCAAACAATACTTGGTTTCACTGCTAGTATTGGGACCCCCTAAACCAGGAGTGTCATTCTACTTATACATCTCAGCTATTGAGGTGGCATTGGGTGTCATGCTAGCCCAAAAAAATGAACTACACAAAGAATAGGCTACTTACTATCTTAGCCACACCCTGGTCAGTTATGAACTTAACTATGCATACGTTGAAAAGCTCTGCTTGGCAGTGGTGTTTTCTATCAAAAAGCTATGCCATTACATGTTGAGCAACAATATGTATGTTGTGTATAAGGAGGATCCATTACGGTACATGATAATTCATACTTATCATAGTAGCCACATCAAAAAATGGATCATGCTGTTGATGGAGTTTGACATAGAGTTTATTGGACAAAAATCCATTAAAGTTCAAGTCATAGCTGATCAACTAGCAAAGGCTCCTCTCAAAGATGATCAGCCTCTGATCATAGAACTACCAGATTATGGGGTCTTCCATGTCTTAGAATCACCAGATTTTGATGAGCCTGAGTCACAGGACGACATAACCCTATTTTTTTATGGTTCTAAATGTGAGCAAGGGGGTGGCATGGGAATTGTATTCTTCACACCGCAAGGGGTCGAATGCCTCTGTCATTAAAATTAAATTTCCCATGCACCAACAACAATGCATAATACGAAGCCTTGCTCATAGGTATTTAGACAACAATCACCATGAACATCAAACGATTGAACATCTTTGGTGATTCATTGTTAATTGTCAACCAATTCAAAGAGGTATTCCAATGTAAATGTCGAGTTCTACAGGCCTACAAAGCCCTTGTGGACAAATTCCTGGAAAATATTGAATGGTACAACATCGAGGCACTCCCTCGATCATCGAATCATTTTGTGGACACTATGGCCTCCTTGGGGTCACTAATCTCGCAAGACATTTTTGGTGATATGACAACCATTCAAGTCAAGACACTATCGCAATCAGCGATGGAGCATGTAAGCTCTGACTTAACGCCAGGAATCCACTTGATCTAGATTGAACCGTCCTCAAACAAGTTCTCTCAAATCCATGATTGTCTGAATCACGCTAACTGGGGGTCCTTGTTCTCCCCTACTCCTTTTAATAGCAACACAATGCTATTCTTACAAGTTCTTTCCCGCTCAATTTTTTCTAGGGATGAACTTCAAGAGGGATTGGATGTTCAGACTATCGAGGTTTCTGATCACCAGGATTGGTATACACCCATAAGGGACTATCTCAAGTTAGGTAACCTCCCACTTGGATTTACGCATGCCACAAAATGATCATTCAAATAGAAAGCATTAAAGCATGTATTGTTAGGAGACATTTTGTATTGTCACATCTATGAAGGACTCCTCCTTCATTGCTTGGACCATCAGGAGTCCACTTGGGTGATCACCCAGGTGCATGATGGTACATGAGGTGGACACTTTAGTGGTATGGCCATCGCAAAGCGCATTCTCCACATGGGCTATTATTGGCCATATTTAGAGCAAGATTGTTGCGCGTATGTAAGGAAGTGCATGAAGTGCCAACACCATGCAAATTTGACACATGTACCTTCTCAGGCCTTGCAGTTGATCCAATCATCTAGGCCATTTTTGTAGTGGGGCTTAGATCTAATCAGAAGGATCTCCCCTGTGTCATCAGGCCATCACACGTTTATCATAACGGCCACAGAGTACTTCACCAAACGGGTGGAAGCAATTTCACTTACCTCTATGATTGAAACCCTCATTTCAAAGTTCATTTTACATAATATCATATGTCATTTTGGTATTCCATCCAAGATAATCTTGGATAATGAGACGTCATTCAAGAACAAATACGTGTGTGCTTTGACCACAAAGTACAAAATTTAGCACAGTTTTTTGACACCCTATTATCCGCAGGCAAATGAGCAAGCAGAGGCGTCAAACAAAATGCTAGTTTCCATCCTCAAAAAGACAGTCATAGACAATCATAAGGATTAGCACATTCAGATCCCACTTGCCCTATGGGCTTATTGCACTAGCATTCAGAAACCCACTGGGGCAACTCCATTTTCACTCGTGTATGGCTCCGAGGCTGTCATGCCTCTCGAGTTGGAAATTCCTTCCCTGTGCATATCAATGCAAGAGTTCATCGATGATGACACTACATGACAGGCCGGGTTAGACCAGCTTACGTTGCTCGATGAACAATGCGTTAATGCTATCGAGAACTTATGTATTTATCAAGAGCGACTTAAGAAAGCATACAAGATGAAGATTCACCTGAGGGACTTTTAGGTTGGTGACTTGGTCTTAAAAGAGAACCAGCAAAATTCTAACTTGCTACCCCATCTAAGGAACAAGTTCATGGTAAACTAGTTAGGTCCTTATGTCATCCACAGTAAAATAAGACCTGGAACATACCGGCTTACCTCTCTTGATAGAATCAAGGAACTAGAATCCTTAAACATCAGTCATTTGAGGCCATTCCATATTTAAAAGAGCCATAGCCCAAACCAAAAGCTTCAAGGATTTTTGAAATTGCTTGGTCAACCCCTAAACACCCCAAAGGTACCCATAATCCCTTTGGTCAAACCAAAAGCTCCAAGGATTATCATAATCACTTGGTCAATCCCCAAACGCCCCAAAGGTACCCATCATCCCTTTGGTCAAACCAAAATCTCCAAGGGTTCCCGCAATTGCTTGGTCAAAAAATAAGAAAATTCAAAACAATAAAATCATCAAAAATAACAAAAATTTGCATCTCATTTCCATGCATGCTCGAAATCATCACAACAATAAAGAGCTCTTTTTGCATTCCATATTCATACTCATAAAAATCAATTCATCAAAAACAAAAAAATATATATCTGCATTAGGCATCAAATCCATACATTGCATATTTGTGGTAATACAATTCAAGGCACCATAGACTGTAATTACTTGGCAAAACCATCATTTTCCACATTTATCCATTCTATAAATAGTCCATCAAAAATAAATGCCATTCACATCTTTTCTGCCATATCATAGTCAGTTGTATTCTAATGTATCGAGTTCTCGTCATTCAACTATCATTAGCTTTCTAGCCACATACTATGCACAGTCAAATAGATTTAACAAAGGTAGATTTCTACTTGGATCACACCTTGTTATGAAGCATCCCACCACAAGTTAAAACAAATAAAAAAATTCCCAAGTTGTGTGAATGAAAGATGAAACCTGCAAAGCAATCTAGGTCACCATAAGCGAAATGATTATCTTGCTCATCCCCCTGTGCGAATGACCCCAAGAATGCTGAGAGTTGGCAAAATTACAAGCATCTTCCCTACCCAATTCCCCAAGAATCCCAAGTTCTAAAAAAAAAGGGTGCAAAACATCAAAATTTTCAAAAGTCAAAACTCCAAAAAATTGACATCACCACCAAAGTGCATACATCAAAAGGCACATACAATAGTGATCTAATCACTCAATATTCAAATCCCTTTCTCAAAAGAAAAACAAAAATAAATAGTGATTTTTATCACTACAAAAGAGCAAGTATCCCAATAAAATTGAAGAAAGGAAGGGATTCAAACTTGAATCCGTAGAACTCTTAGCATTCAGAAGGTCATGAGTTGAACTTCAGTATCGGTTTGGTGGATAAACTATCGATCACTGGTGGCAAACCTCTCACATGACGATATATCTATCACATTAACTTATGTACAGATCAATGTTTGCATGTGGATGAGCTAGCTTACGGTATCCTAGATAGTACCGCAGATTAATCTGACTAAATACAACAAAGGAGTTAGTGAAGCTAATTAGGTGATCCTTAGTACAGGTTTGGTTGATAGCCTATCTAACACTGGCGGTATCCTGACGAATAGCACATAAACAAACTCAATTGCACACACAGGGATGTGACATAACTTGGTCAAAGACAAGTCCGATTCATACCTTATTCAAAAGTCTTGTAAGATAAAAGTATAGTCATGGCTAGTTAGTTAAAACATCTAATTCTTAGAAAACCTTAACTACATTCTAAACCAACTGTGATATCTTTTGTCCTTGCATCGCCATTAGAAAATACAAAAAATAACATGTATACATAAAAAGTCATTTACCACAACAATCACCTAGGACAAAAAGCCATAAGTTCTAAACAGTCTATGGTGCCACCGCAAAAAAAATCACAAATTCAATTCATCCATTCCATTTGCATATCATAAAAATTAGAAACATTTGCATTCATCATCACATATGCATCCATCAACATAAATTAAAATGCATACATACACATTCAACAATCATTGTGCATAACATCAAATCATGACACATGTATAAATAAAATAAAGTCATATGTATATATATCATCAAAAATGCCCGTGGGCTACGATCAAATTTGAAATATAGTAAATTGAGAGACAGAAAATGTGGATGATGGTGAGAGCAAGAGCGGGAGTAGGAGTAGGTGCAGGTGCAGGAGAGGGAGCAGACGTAGATGTAGGGGTGGGGGCAGGGTCAGTGTCTGGTGCAGGTTCTTGGTCGGGATCAGGATCAAGATCAGGGTCAGGCACATTGGGGCCCAGTCTCAGGACTGCAGGAACCTCGATGGGGGCAAAGGATAGGTCTGTAGTCGGTTCGTTCATTGGCTAGGGAATCCTGGGCCCTGGTCCCCAGTCTAGCCTTGATGCGAGTGCTAGGTCGGGGAACCAGTCCTCGGATTCTGAGCGGGGCTTTGTCCCGGGTGGGCCTAAACCCTCCTTCTAGCAGATCTTGGTGGGTGCTAGGGCCCCTTCCTGGGCCCCGGGGCTAGGCTTGTCCCTCGAGGGCACGCACATCTCTATCCAGGAGGAGGTCTTTTCCTCCTTAGTCGCTGGTTCTTCTGCCTCCTTGGTAGGGAAATTTTTGGGAGGTCGTCCAGACATGGAAACCGTCCGTAGGTGGGCAACTACCAAATGGAAGGTGTCCGGGCACATCCAGCTGGTTGCCCTAACCAAGGGCTTCTTCATCATCAAATTAAACAATAGCGAAGATGCCAAAAATATCCTATCGGGTGGGCCCTGGTTTCTGGGGCGCAAGAGCCTCTTCCTCAGAAGGTATGGAGCTGACTTCCACCCTAGCACCCAAAGCATCAACTTCGCCCTGGTTTGGGTTCGTCTCCTAGACCTTCCCTTCCATCTGTGGCACGAAGACGTCCTCAGGCTCATTGCCCAGTCGGTTGGGGACCTGGTGGCCTTTGACCCTACTACCAAGGCAGGATCCCGGATGGTGCATGCCCAATTTTGTGTCAACGCCAATCTCGAATCCATGCTCCCCTCCTCGGTAACTATCTCCTCTAGGTCCTACTTCTGGAGCCAGGCCTTGATCTATGAGAACAAACCCACCTTCTATCCCTCTTGTAGCACTCAGGGCCATCTTTCTCACCAATGCCCGGTTTCCAAAAAGGCGGAAGGCCCTCCACCCAAACCCCCTTCCCAATCAGGCCGAGCCTCGCCTTGCGGGCCCCCCCGCGATGGTCCCAGATCCTAGGCCTGGGCCACCAAGGGCCTCCCCCCTGGCCCCAAAGGATTCTCCCATGGGCCTCGATCTGGAGAGCGACCTCCCCTAGGCTTCCCTGCCTGTTGCTCCCTCCCTTGGGTCATCTTTCGTGGCCCTTTTCCCAGGTTCTTTCACCTAGCCCATTTTGAACCCCTCTCCGCAGGGTCCGACCTATGCAAGCGAGCAGGCCAAGCCTTCCCCCCCATTGGCCCCCTTGGCCGAGGGCCCCTCCTCCCCCCATCCCCGCTCCTCCCCAGATCCCTTCCTGGCCCCTCGGCATTCCCTACTGGGCTTCCCCCTTTGGAGTGTGGATCTGAGAAGTTCGATGAGGAGATTGAAGCTAGTTCTTCATCTGGGCCCGATGAAGTCAGTCCTAAGATGACCCGGAGTAGGTCTTTTGCCACAGATTTTGGCAGCAAACTCAAGAGAGGGCGCCCCACCCTGGGCGATCAGCGGACCAGGATCACCGAAGATGACATAGCCAATGGCTCTCAGGCTACTCTGTCTGACGTGGGGGCAAGTTTCTCCAAGACGGACGTCAACCGATCCAAACCCCCCGCTCACTCTAGGAAGGGGGGCAAGCGACCCCTCAAGGGTGTCAAATGAAGCTCATCTCTTGGAATATCAAGGGCCTCAATGGGGCTCCCAAGAAAAGGATCCTCGGCCAGCTCTGCAGGGATCACCGTCCGTCCTTCCTCCTCCTCCAAGAGACCAAAATAGATGAGGCTGCTACCCGACGAGTAGCCCAAGCTACCTGGCGCAATTGCGAGTCCCTGTCTACCCCTATGGCAGGCTCTGTCGGGGGTCTGCTGTGCATGTGGGACCCCTGGTGCTTTGAAGGGAGACTCATATCTTCATCCCCTAGAATCATCAACATGCTAGTTCACTGTATTAAGTCAAATCGATCGTGGATCCTGTCCAACGTCTATGCTCCCAACAGTCCCATCGAGAAAGTGGCCCTTTGGAAGGAGATTAGCTTGATGCGAGAAGCCTTCGCCCCCCTGCCCTGGATCTTGGCTGGGGACTTCAACAGCCCCCTGTTTCTTGTTGATAAGAGCGGGAGTTCAGCGGCTCAGGGCAAGAGTATGGAGGACTTTAGTGCCTTCACTGCCCTTAACAAGCTCATGGATGTCAGCCTAAAAGGGGCCAGGTTCACGTGGACCAATAGAAGGGTGGGAGCAAATCATATTCAAGTCATACTAGACAGAGTTCTCTTATCCAAGGAAGCCCTGCCTATGTTCGCTGATGCCACCCTGCTAGCCCTTCCCAAAATTGGGTCTGATCATAGCCCCCTCCTCCTCGAAACCGATCATAGGCCTTCCCCCAGGAGGCCTTTTCGATTTGAGTCCATGTGGCTGCATCACCCGAACTTTCGGGCCCAGGTCGGGCACTGGTGGGCTCCCCCAGTCCCTGGACGCCCTGCTAAACAAATATATCATAAGCTTAGGCGCCTTAAGGACCAAATCAAGGCCTAGAACAAGGAGGTGTTCGGCAACATCTTTGAAAACAAAGTTGTTCTCAAAGAAAAACTCGAAGCCCTCGAGGCTAAATTTCAAGCTGGCTCCCAAGACCCGGGGCTCAGGGATGAGGAGCGCCTTGTTCTCAACGAGTATCATAACATCCTGGCCCGAGAGGAAATATTTTGGAGATAGAAGTCGAGAGCTCTATGGCTCCAAGATGGTGATGCTAATACCAAGTTCTTCCATGCGATGACCCTCAGGAACAGGGGCTCCAACAAAATTGTTGAGTTGGTGGGCAGCGATGGCGGTACCATTAAGGAAGAAGAGGACATCCGGGCTGAAACCACTCACTTCTTCCAAGAGCTCCTAGGTGACAGCCCTCCCATGTCCCCAGATGCGGCTGACTCCCTTCTGGAGCACATCCCCTCTTTGGTTTCTCCCTCGACAAATCAGATGTTGTCGCAACCTCTGTCTGACTCTGAAATCCATGCTGCCACCTTTTCCATGAAGGCCGAGGTGGCCCCAGGCCCGAACGGTTTCCCCCCCTGCTTCTTCCAATCATTCTGGGACCTGGTCGGGGTGGAGGTGTGCGCTGCCATCCGAGACCTGCAGACTGCCCGATCCATCCCCAGAGGTATCAACTCCACCTTCATAGCTCTTATCCCCAAGTCCCAGGCAGCTCGATCCCTCTCAGATTTTTGCCCCATTAGCCTGTGCAATGTCCTGTACAAAATCCTGACCAAATCCATGGCTTCCCGTCTTAAGGACATCCTCCCCCTGATCATTGCCCCCTACCAGGGTAGTTCGGTCAAGGGTAGATTGATCACTGACGGGGTCATTATCATGCACGAGGCCATTCACTTAGCTGTCCTATCCAAAAAGGCCTCCTTTCTACTCAAGTTGGACATGAACAAGGCCTTTGACAGAGTTAACTGGGCCTTCCTATCCAAGGTCCTCCTCAAGTTTGGATTTCACCCCTCTTGGGTCAGGCTCATCAGCAACTGCGTGTCCTCCCCGTGGTTCTCCATCCTCGTCAATGGGTCCCCTACCAGATTTTTCCCTAGCTCCAGAGGCCTTCGCCAAGGTGACCCCCTATCCCCGATCCTCTTCATCATCCTAGCTGAGGCCCTAGGGTGGACCATCTCGGGCACTGTAACTCATGGTCTCATTTCTGGCATCAGGCCTGCGTCGGGCCTGCCCCCTGTTTCTCACCAGCAGTTTGTGGATGACACCATCCTGGCCACTTCTGCCTCAATTCCTCAAGCCAAAATTCTCAAGCATATTTTGACCCTGTTCGAAGAGGCGATCGGCTAGAAAATAAACCTCTGGAAGAGCACGATTTACTTCATTCACACCCCCCTGGCTAGACAGATCAGAATTGGGCAGATTTTGGGCTGCTCCCCTGGTTTCCTCCCCTCCTCGTACCTCGGGCTCCCCCTGTTCATAGGAGCATCTTCCAGGGCCCTATGGGGTGGGGTGATTGAGTGGATTAAGAGAAAGTTGGCCCCCTGGAAAGGCCACCTTCTGTCGCAGGTGGGCAGAGCCACCCTCTTGATGGCAGTCTTGCAAAGCATCCCGATATACTTCATGTCGGTCTTCAGAATCTCGGCCTCCATTGCAGTTCACATAGAACAAATTCAGAAACGCTTTCTCTGGTCGAGAAGCGAAGATAAGAAGAGGATTCCCCTGGTATCCTGGTCCTTGGTCTGCCACCCCAAAGCTGAGGGAGGGATCGAGCTCAGGAGGGTGGTCCCCATGAACAGGGCTCTCATGGCCAAGCATGCCTGGAAGGTTCACACCAATACCCCTGATGAGTGGGTCAACATTGTACGTAGGAAATACTGTCATAGCCACCCCTTCCTCAGCGAGGCTCAGCCCCGCGATGGATCCGCCTTTTGGAAGTCCCTGATCTCCACCAAAGACATTATCTAGAAAGGAAGCAGATGGATCCTCGATGATGGTGCCAAGATTGATTTTTGGGATGACAGATGGATTCAGGATGAGGCCCTATCGACTGACAGAGAGCTCCTCATTCTCAAGCTAGGCCTAGTGGATAGAGGCCCCAAGGTTGTGGGCTACCTCTCCCAGAGCCTGGGCGGCACGTCCTGGGAGCCCATCCTGGACCCTAGGCACCCGCTTCAAGCTGCCAGACTCTAGGGCCTTCTCATGGTGACTGTCATCCCGTCCGTTGGAGGTGACGATAGATGTGTGTGGCACGGTACCCCCAGTGGAGCCTTCTCCATCAAGTCTACTTACAACCTCCAGAGAGACCCCGACAAGGCTCCCTTCCCAGCCCGACAGGTGTGGGCCAAGAAGCTGATCCCCAAAATCAGCCACTTCATCTGGGTGACCATCCAAAACAAGATTCTGACGATCGATAATCTCATCAAGAGGGGTTTCCAGATCCCGAATAGATGCTACCTTTGCTGTGATGCCTGGGAATCCACCAACCACCTCTTTGTCAACTGTTCCTTTTCGACTGAAGTCCTGGGCCTCATCCTTTCCCAATTCTCCATCTAGTGGGTGGGCCCCAGATCCATCTCTGACCTCCTGCTGTAGTGGCCCAACCCCTTTGTCCATCCCTTCACCCACTTTCTCTAGAATTCATGCCTCCCCCACATGATCTGGCAGCTCTGGCTCGAGCGCAACAGCAGAGCCTTTTCCTCCCCGGCCCATCCCCCCTATGGATTACGACCAAGGCCGTGACCTTTGCCCTTGAAAACTCCCACTCCATCCCCCTATCCGAGGTGCCCCGAAGGCCGGGCAAAGTCGCTCTCCTTTCCTCTCTCGGCATCCAGCTCCCCCCTGGTCCCCCTCCCACCCCCTCCCATCATTCTTTGACCAGATGGATTGCCCCCCCCGATTGGGTTAAGCTCAACTTTGATGGTGCATCCAAAGGCAATCCTGGCCCTCTAGGGTGGGCGGGGTTATCCGCGATTGCCATGGGGACCTGATCATGGCGTTCATGGCTCCTCTTGGCCTCCAGACCAACAACTTTGCTGAAGCAGCTACTCTTCTAAGTGGTTTGAATGTCCTCAAGGGGGCACCTTCTCGCGTCATCATTGAGGGCGACTCCCAAGTCATCATCAATGCTGCCCATAGTCCGGGTACCTATTCCTGGTGCATTCACAACTACATCCGGGAAGCCCTCTCTGTTCTCTAGGGATTCCCCGACCATAGCTTCCAGCACATGTACAGGGAAGGCAACAGGGCGACCGACTTCATGGCGAACCACGCCATTTCTGCTGACGCCTTCACTACCTGGACCACGGACTTTCCCGAAGCCCTGGTTCTGATTATCTCAAAATATCAGGTGAGCGATGTGGAGGACCCCGATGACTAACCTGCCCCATGCCGGGGCCCTATCTTTCCTCTAGAGCGGTCCCCTAAAGATCGATGTCTTCTTTCCCTGTGGCACCTCGCCATCCGGCCTTGGCCTGTCTCCTGCCCACCGATCGGTTTCCTAGAGCTCCCACATGGTGGCAGGCATGCTTGGCCAAGCTAGCAGTTCGAATGATTTTTGATGAGGACTCGTGTTGCTTTGGTTGCACCTCTGGTAGTCCCAAGATCGCCTCCTCGTCAGTCGCTTCGTGGATGGATTCCCATGCCGCGTCATCCCGCCTGTGGCCTTATCCCATGACGTTCCATCAAGGTGCTCCCTCGATCAGCTTGCACCACCTGGCATGCTGGCAGTGGCCCCTTCCCCTGGCCCCACATGGCAACCTATAGCCGTGCCCCCTCAGCCCCCCCTCCCTCGTGTCGCACCTCGACCTCAAGCGCCCTTTCCCGATGCCAATGGCTCCCCCCTTCTTCGGCCCCCTACGAGATTTTAAATTTGCCTTGCGCTGCGTGTTTCCATCGCATTTTTCCCTGCTCGTTGTCCCTGTGTCGTTGGTCAGTTTTCCCCTCATCCCCCTGCCCCATGGCTGCCAAATGTGTTTACATCGAGCCCTCTATGCTCAACCTGAGCGAGTCGGCAAAATTGTTCTCCAATGCCAAGCATTTCACCCCCTTCTTTAGCAAGTTTGCTAGAGTGGACGATGAGATCACCCAATGTTTCATGGATTCGTGGTGTGATGGTGAGGTTCAGGTTAAGGGGCTACATTTTAAGGTAAACAAAGAATTTCTTACAAAGGTGACAGGCCTCCACCATGAGGACAAGGGTCGCGTTGTCAGGTGGGACAAGCACAATTGGGAGGAGGAGCTATCCCATTTTCCAGAGCAGCAATGGGACAAGGCAAATCTATTTCGCTCCAACCTCTCGACCCCCTTTGACGAGGCTATCATCCCGATAATGCAATACATTACCTACGACGACCCGGATCAGAGGCTCTTCAGTTTTCACCTGAGTTATTTCAACCACCTCTAAGGGGCCACGGTGGTCAACACTCCCCACTTTTTGCTGTACTCTCTAGGCCTTTCCATAGACCGCGCTCACAAAAACCATTCCCAGCCCTCCCACCAAGGGCTCATGGCGGTGCTGTACAGGCATGCCCTGGCCAACCAGCCACAGCTCCACCGCATTCCCCCCTTGTCTGCTGCCCCCCATGTTGCGATGACCTCCCCGACTGCTTCCCCTGCGGCTTCCATCTCCAATGACTCCCCCTCGTGCGATGGCTCCCCCGCCCCGAAGCGTCGTAGGCCAACCTGAAAGTGTCGTACTCTAGCTCAAGGCATAGGTGGGGCCCCGACTCCTAGGGGCACCCACAAATATCCCCTCCCTAGTAGCATCAGGGCCACTGGCAATGCCAAGAGGTCCAAGCAAAAAACCCCAAAGCCTGTCGATGTCAGTTTTGAGGCAGACAATAAGTTGCAAAGCTTAGCTTTCAGAGGCCTCCTCAATGTAGCTATCAGAGCTCTAAACGTAGTTGCCCAGGTAGCCTCCTTTGCTGCCACTACCTTGGGTGAGCTTAGACGCAGGCTGGGTGACGGCCCTAGTAGGGAGTAGCCCGTCTGACATGGGGCCTCGTCTAGCTAGCGGTGATAGCTGGGGCCAGTGGTTTTAGGCGTCCAGATTCTGCGATCTGTCAGGGGTGGTTTTGTGGTTTGCCAGCTTTCAGCCTAGGTTTTATCGGTGTTTAGTTTTTTGTAGGGCCCGGGGTCTCGGCCCTGGGTCTTGAGTTTTTGCTTTGGGCACAGCCCCGCTTTTTGGTTTGATTGTTCAGTCTTGGCTGATGATGTAACTAAGGTTTTGGGATCCTATTTTAAAAACCCACTGTAAATATTTAGTTACCTAACAAAAAAAAATGCCTACAGGCTACAATAATCGGTCCTCTAACCCTGCAAAAAAATAACACAAAAGCTCAAAAACCCCCAAGCCTAGGGCATCGACCATCATGATCACACAAGATTGGTGCGACAGGAACTACCCTCTATGGTGTGGGTCCTATGGGACCCCTCAGGGCGACTGCTGCTAGCCCCCACATCATGCCTACTAGATCCCCCCTCATCCAGCCACCTATGCTGAGAGGATGCTGACTGCTCCATATCACTCCCTCTCAAGTGGCACAACAATCCACCTTCACTCAATGCAAGCATATGCCCACTAAGGTAGCTAATTTCTTCCTCTAGCTCCAACTGATATTGTATAAAGTCTATATTCCATTGGTGATACATAGCCAAATTCTCGTTGCACTATGCCAGCTATGTCCGTAGGAGATGCCTCTCCCGCACAACATCGGTATCCCCATGCGTTCTCCCGCTCTGCTAGTTGCATTCATAGAAGATACCTCTCCCATAGTGCATCCCTGAGCTCCTCATCCCATCTTTGGAGCAACCCCTCTAATCGTGCATTCTCAGTGTGCAAACCTGCCTCAATATCCCTCGAGATTGCTTGAGGCATCAACATCTCCATAACAGCATCTTGCTCTGGCTCCCACTGCTCCAAGATGTCCTGCATCTCTGGTTGATCCAGAACCCAAAAATCCACACCCGCATAATCCACCTCCACTATTTTTGCATCCTCCAATGGAGCTCCCTAATCATATCTTGGTGCCTCTACACCCTCCCCATCGGCCTCTCCATCGTTGTGTTGCCAAGTCCAGCTCTGCAATAGATAGCTACAGCCAATCTCCTTCCACCTCTAGAAGTGGATCTCATACATCTCATAATAGAGTTGTGCTAGTAGTGTCTACCCCCACCTCATAATCAAGGGCTCATGCATCGAACAATCCACCAATCGAAAGACCACCTCCAACAGGTTCCATGGGAACCTTGCACACAAAGAGTCGGGTAGCAGCATGTTGGAAATGAGGCACATCAGTACTGCGTGCCTCGCTCCCAACATGCCCTTCTCTAGCCACCATCGTACAAGAATGCCACCAATATGGCAGTCACCCTTTGCCCTCTCCACTGGGCTATCAACACCCATATCCTCCCCATGCCCAAAATAGTGTGTCAGCATTGTTGTCCGCTGATCCCGTGATGTCATCCTGATCGATAGTCCGTCTATCAAAATCCATAGAATCCAATAGACATCCTCCAAGGTAACTATCATCTCCCCTATGGGGAGATGGAAAGTGTTGGTTTGAGGATCCCACAAGTTGATTAGGGCCGTTAGATAGGCTGGATCCCTGACCACAGGCTCCAGCCGAGTCACATGCTTGAGCCCAAGGGCATCAAGCAATTCCCAGTTAGCCAAATTTAGCGCCTTCCCTGCTTCTGAGAAAACCATAGACACACGATACCGACTCTTCATAACCTAAAAATAAAACAAGACAAAAACATTAAAAAACATGATAAACTATAAAGAAATAACATGAATATACAACAATACATAAAACAATGTACAACTAAAAACATAAAAATTATAAAACAACAAAATTCAAAACAATTCAAAAAAAAAATAGTTGTCAGTACCTAGGGTTTTTAATTCTATGTTTAAACTGATAACTAAAACAACAAAAAATTCAAAACATTCAAAAAAATCAAAAACAGTTTTTCAGTACCTAGGGTTTTTAGCTAAGTTTTAAAACTGACAAAATTAACCTAAAACTCTAAGCTAGGGTTTTGTGTTTATCCTAGGGTTTTAATTTAACAATCATCAAAAAAAAAAATAGCAAATTTTTCTTTTTACCTAGGGTTTACCTTAGTTTAAAATGGAAAACAAATTTCAGAATTTAATTAAGTCTTTTCAAAATAAATTTAAACTTGGGTTTCATTTTTAAAATCACGAAACAAACTAAAAAAAAGAAAAACAAATTGCGATTTTAAGTTGTAAAATCAAACAATTTCCAAATAATTGCGAGTCAAATAAAGAGGAAGTGCACTCACCGGTCTCGCTTCGACTCTACCACTTGATTACCCAGTCTATGAACTCATAATTTTTGAAATCGGTAGTTCTTCGCTTTGGAGACTAGACCTCCTCCTCCTCAAAGCTCCAAATCGCCAGAAAAATCAAATGCAAATGAGCCCAAAACCTAGTTTTGGCCCTTAAATAGGTTTTTTAGCCTGTAATCGTTCCAACCTGGGATGATCACTCTATTTGGTGCTCATCTCACCCTAGGAAAATTATAAAACTGGTATTCATCCCACCCAAGGATGATTACAGAGAAAATTTTTCAAAAACAGCAAAAAAATGAACAAAAAATAGCAATAAAATGGTCCAATAAGAGTGCTTTTGCAATTGAAATTAAGGGCATACAAAACCAATGTCGGGGTCACAAATCCTCACTATCCTACTCCCTAAGAAGGTTACCATAGCTAGAATGCTCCACGGAAATATGGATTGCCGAGAATTTCATCCCCAAAACGACATCCCAAATGGGTCCAAAGCCACCCAAAAATAGAAATAACATTGTCAAACAAAGCGCCTTTTCCACCTTTGTTTCTGGGCATACAAAACTAACGTCGGGGTCACAAATCCTAACTATCATACTCCCTAAGAAGGCTACCATAGCTGGACCACTCCACGAGAAGACAAATTGCCAAGAATTTCATTCCCAAAACGGTGTCCCAAACGGGTCCAAACCCACCCAAAAATAGCAATAACATTGCCGAACAAGGCGCCTTTGCTCTTGGGCATAAAAAATATACATCGAGGTCATAAATCCTCACTATCCTACTCCCTAAGAAGGCTACCATAGTTGGACCGCTCCACAGGAGGACGGATTGTCGAGAATTTCAACCCCAAATGGCGTCACCAAAAGGGTTAACACCCAACAAAAACAGGTCAAAATGTTCAGGAACTGCATATGCATTCAAAGATAAACCTCTGAAGGCACCCTTACACAAGTCATCTTGGGTCAAGTGACTCGTCACTTTTCTCATGTCGATCATTTCCTCATCAATTCGTCACTTGATGGGGTAGTCACACTTAGTCACCAATCAACAAATAAACACCCAATCAAGGAAATGGCATGCATTCAAAGAATCATTGACAAAGACAATCACGCTCCTGCTTGGGGCAGTAAACAAGCAATAATCACAAACTGATCAAACACTTGGCATTCATGAATCATGAACTCAAGGTTCCCATGGACAAAAGGTTGTGCCCTTTGCCTATTCATGACTGATCAATGTCCAAGCTCAAGTAACATCTCACCGAAAAAGGTTAACACTTGAATTAAGTTCCTTCACTCGTCAAAAGCAAGGATTCAAGAATGCATGCCCCTTTCCATACTTGGGGCATCAAAATTTGGTTAGGTTACTGAGAAACCCTAATCATTAGTGCTTTGGTTATCTATTTTTTCTCAGCACTATGCCACGCACAACGCATCCCAAAAAGGGGCATATGTAGACACCAAAACAATACCAATCCGATTATGTGACTGCAAACATTGATCGCATTGACACACACAGCCCCCAAGGTAGCCCTCAGAGGTTAAAAAATGGTCCTAACCACTCTTACAGCAGTTTTGGAAGGTCAAAGGTCAATTTGGCACCTTTCAAGCACTTTGCTCTCTACTTGTTCCACCCAAGGACGATTACAAACTGGTATTCATTCCACCCAGGGACGATTAGTAGTATTCACTCTAGGGTGGGGCGAATAGCAGGTTTGATGGGAAAAAATTCAAATCTTGACAAATGGTAGCTCAGATCCGCCACTTAACTCTTCCTTCATTGCATGGGAGTGTGAGTGAGTGTTTTTGAGTGCTAGAGGCAGTTATAGGGGCAGTCATGAAGCCCCTAATCAAGGAGGAAGGCATGATTGCCAAGTGGTGCCTCTGCATGCTCATTCAAAGAGACTATTAGGTCTATAAAATGGTGAGTCTTCTCACCTCAAAGAGGGACAGAAAATGAGCTTTTTGAGCAACGAAGTGCTATCATTTTACATCCACACATCTTCTTTGATTTGTGCCTTTCACATCCTTGATCTCTTTTGGAGAGGAGGTCATTGGGTGATTATTGGAAGGGCAAATCTAAAACCAAAACCTGATATTTGGCCACAACATCCTACCAAATTTTTTGACAACACCCCACAATAGGTTTTGGACCCATCCCAAGTGGATTGGTGCCAAAATCAGGCCCTAAATGGTGGGCGTCCTACCCCCGGGCACCCCTCGCACTGCTGCAGTTCTAATCGCCCCGCCCCGGAGTGATTAGAAATTTGTAGCAGATTTCCTTTCTGTTATTTTTGCATCTAATTCTATGCTTCTTAGATAGGTTGTCATTCAAATTTCACATCATTTTGAGCATTTTTTATCATGTTTTTACCATTTCTTGCCTTTACTAAAATGCAGGTAGCATCATCAAATTCCTAGTGATAGAGGCCAAATTGGGAAAATCTGACCTATTGGGTCTTCCCAAAATACCCCCTTTTATCTAACCCCAACTTTGTAGGTGATTTGGAGCTTCCCGGATGTGACATTTGGGACTGTGCTTTTTGACACTTTGTTGTAGGTCTAATCATCCTACCTCAGAGTGAATATGAATCTGTGGTGAAATTTTTTACTATGCCACTTATAGTGCCTTCCCAATGAGGTTTTTATTTCCCTGTCAAATTTTTAGTTCATTTGGATCTATTTCAGCTATCGTTTCATTTATATTTTGCATGTACTAATTGAAGGCGTGGGGATTGCATGTTTCATTTTATCTACAGGTGCTACTGACTGTTTCTTGTTTCCTTGAATGTAGGGTCTCAACATTAGAGGAGCAACAAGGATTCAAGACTCATCAATGCAAGCGATGGTGATGTTTGGTCCGCCCACTTTACATGTGGGCACGTGGAAGAAGGAATAGCATCCATTGATGTGACAAGAACACATTTAACGCTCCTAGCCCCTAAAAATGGAAGAGGCAAATTGTAACCGAGTTTAGAAGAATATTAATAAAAAATGTTGTCTTCCATATTGGCTTTCTATTTGTTTTCGATTTGTTTATGCTTCTCTCCTTTCATGCACTTTCAACTCATAGGATTTAGCGCTATATTTTGTTTCGTCTGCATCGCATCTTGGATTTTCCTTTTTGTTTCCATATCCTCATGCTTTCATTCACTTCTACCAAATTTAAATTTTTACAGTCTCAAATAGTAATATTATATATATTTTTTAATTTCTTGCAAAGCAATTAACCAGGCATAATCCCAATGCTCTTTGGACCAATAATCTACGTTCTAAATATGCTGAGAACAAAAGTCCTGAAGACCTTGTTCGTTATCAACTTCCTACCAAAGGTTCTCCCATTTTAGAAGTTCTTAAGACTGGTGAGGATTTGATAAAGAAAAATTTATTATGGATCATTCATAATGGTCAATAGGTAAATTTTTTAACAGATTCTTGGGATGGTCACAAGCCTTTGATAACTTAGTTTCCTGATTGGAGGCTTGGGATGGAGGAGCTTCACTGAGCTAACTGAATAAATGTGGCTAATTATTGTCAGTACCATACTGGTAATTCAAAGGCTGGTAGATATTGGATCCCTATTGAGGACTCGCTTATTCAAATCCTAGGAAGGCAAATACAAGATATCCAAGGCATCCTTCATATGAGATCCCTCTCTTGGTCCGATGAAAATAATTGTTTTGGATGGAACAACACTACTAAAGGCTAGTATTCAGTTGTTCAAGGTTATTTTACCTTATGCCATAATAATCCCAACCATTATTTTAAAAAAAATTCTTGATTATGGGCTCAAAATATCTGCCCTCAGGTGAGGTTCTTTAATTGGCTTTTATTGCATTGTAGGGTGCTTACTGGTGAGCAACTTATGAAGTGTGGTTTTCATGGACCTTTTAGATGTGAAATGTGTGAAGAGAATGTAGAAACTCTCAACATATTTTTATTGAGTGTACTTTAGCCTTTGACTTGGCTTGAAGTGGTCTAATTTTTTTTACTTTTGAACAACTTTGGAGGGATTGGCCTAATCAAGAGGGTGTTGATAATTATATTAGGCAGTTAGTTTGGATGGGTTCTACCATTATTCTTTGGAATACTTGGAATGAAAGGAACAATCAAATTTTTAATCAAGATAGGAAGGATATTCACTATATTTTGCAAAATACCATAGCCAACTTAGTTGAATCAATCCATCAACTCCTTAATCACCCCAAAAAATCCCACCAAAGATGGGATCAAGTGATGGAAAGATTTAAGATTAAATATTCTAAGGGCAACCAACTCAAAGGGAATGTGAGTATTACTAAGATGGATAGGACAAGAAATTGGCAACCTCCTCCTAAGGATTTTGGAAAATTTAATACCGATGGAGCCTCTAGAGGAAACCTTGTAAAATCCAGTGTGGGAGGAATTGGTGGACTTTCAGATGGCTCCATGGTTTTTAATTTTATTGAGAATTTGGGTATTCTTTCCAATAACATTTTTGAGGGGTATGGTATCCTCAAAGGCCTTCAAGAGGCTACTAATGTTGGATGGGAAAAGGTGTTAGTTGAGTCTGACTTTCAACTTATGATTAATCTCTTTAAGACTCCTTCTAAGAATCATAAGGTGGATTGGAGAATAAAAAGAATTATTGAGAAGATTCAATTAATCTAGATGGGATTTTTGAAAGTTGATTACAATCATGTGGTCAGAGATCAAAACAAGAGTGTTGATGCTTTAGCTAATTGGACTTTGGAAAAATGTGATCTTACTTGTTATGGCCACCCTCCTAGATGGTGGGCTTCTCAAATTAGGGAAGCTTTTCTTTCTATCATTTCTTTGGATGGCTCTAGTTCTGAAGGTACCTAGTTTCTTCTTCTTCTTTTTTCTATTTTTTTTGCTTATCTTTGGTTCATTCAGTTTTTTTTAGTTCCCTAGCTCATTATATTCTTTCTTTTGTTTCATATGTTGACTCTTGACTTAATAGTCTTCTGGTCTAGATAGGTCATTGTTATGTTCAATTTTTTTTTTTCTTTTTTCTTTTTTGTTTTTTTTTGTTTAGTTTTTTAAGGTGGGTGGGTTCTTTTGTTTTTTTTTTTTTTTTTGTTCTTTGTGTTGTTTTTTGTTGTTCCTGTGTTTTTGTTGTTTTGTGTTTTTTTTTTTGATGTTTTTTTTATTGTTCTTGTGTTTTTTTCGTTCTTGTTCTTGGGTTTCTCTTTGTTTTTGTTAATTCATGTTTTTATGTGTGAGTGTTTTCCATGTTTTTTGTTTTTGCTTATTGTCTGTTGTTGGTTGTTTTTTATTTTTATTTTTATTTTATTTTTTAAAAAAATTTAGGTTTTTTTTTTTTTTAATTTGTGGAAAACATCCCAAAAGGGATGCCACTTTCGGGTAAGACCCAAGGAGGCAGGGGTATCCATTCCGCAAAAAATGCCCAGGACATGGACCTAGCCTACCACCTTTGACATACTCAAGGAGCAAACAAACACACAAAACCAAATTAAAAAAAGGTAAATAACAACAAAAAAAATAACTTTTGGTTGTGTTTATTTTTCATTTTTTTTTTGGGTTATGTCTTTGTAGTGTTTTGTTGTTTTTGTCTTGTTTATGGTGTGTTATGTGGTTCTTGTGTTTTTCTATGTGGTTCATGTTGTGGTTTCTTTTATATTATTGTGCATTTTTGGTTGTGCTTTTGTTTTTGACACACTCAAGTAGCATGTTTTTTATTTTATTTAATTATTTTTGTTGTTATTTACTTATTTTTAAATTGGTTTTATGTGTTTTTTTGCTCCTTGAGTATGTTAAAGGTGGTAGGCCAGGTCTGAGTCCTTAGCGTTTTTGGAAAAATGGATACCCCTGACTCTTAGGGTCTTACCCGCAAGTGGCATCCCTTTTGGGATGTTTTTCACACAAAAAAAACAATTAAAAAGGTAGATGGACCAATGTTTTTGATGGGAATGTGGCTACTTGTGAGAGTAAGGAAGGAGAAGAAAGTGCAGAATTGGAAATATGCCTTCTTCCCTCAACAATGGCAACTTTTGAAGCTGACGATGAATTCATGTATTCTTGTATGTCATAAAATTGTAAGAGTTTTATGTTTTTAGGGGTTGTCATTCTTTGGCATGTTAAAAGTCTATTCTATGTTGGTGCAATGTTTGCACGATGAGTTTTTTTTTGTCTTATCATGGTGGTCATTGTGTTATTTTACTTTCCACGATAAACTATTTAAGTCATCACGGTGAGCTGTTTGAGTTTGCTAATAGTAATGTGTACTCCTTATTCAAAGTCTGTAAGTCTATAAAAAGCATATGAAAAAATACCATGAGTTGTGTGGATTATAAGTAGCCTCTTCCATTTGTGCATCAATCGTTATACTTCTGGTGATTAATGATGACTGATACATTTTTTTTATGATTGTTTTCTTTGGTTCAAATGAAAATGTCAACTCTTAGATAAATAGTTGTATTTTTGTTCATTTCAGCAAATCGTGGTGTACATGTTTGATTGAGTTGCATTGTAAGCCTCAACAATGTTGAAGGAGCACAGAATGAAATATGAGCACAATAGGAGAATTATTCCTAGATTAGGCACAACAGGAGGGTGCTCCTAAGTATTAGGTGCACAAAGGGAGTGCACCTTGCTAATGTGCACAATGGAAGGTTGTTTTGGAAGTATTGACATCCAAATCTAGGCTTGCAAGAATGATCTTGGTGACTTTGGCTACTATAGCCGATAGACAGGAGACATGCGTTCAAATGTTGTCGATGCAAGTGCAAACACTTAAGACATTTTAGTTAACATTAGCATACCTTGGAGCATAAAAAATATGAAAAATGTTACATACTAGAAGTTTGGATTTCCTTCTTCGGGCCATATCTTTCTACAGCTTTCCTCGATAGTATTTGAATTGGATAAATCAAGAAAAGTGAAGGCCTCGTAGTTAGGGGTAAAATTAGGGCTACGACAGTAACTTCCCATTGGATTATAGGTTGTGGCTTTGTCTTTGGCCTCCGTGGAGGTGAACAATAACTTCCAGCTAACAGTCTCGACCTTTTGGAAAATATCTAGTGGAATTCCATGGTTGACAAGGTGGAAGAATCCCCATTTGTTGTAAGCTTCTTTGATTGTGGTAACACCCAAATTATTTTAAAGATGACTTATTTCTTGCTCGTCAAAGTCTATCGAAAAAAAATATGAAATATCAAGGACTGGAAGATCTATTTCATTTGCACTAGCTTTCCCTAGGGATTGTAGTGAGGAAGGCATTTTCAAAGTAGAGTAAATGAATGCCTTGATACTTCTCCTATCAAGTAATGTCATGCAAGGATATGGGAGAGTTTGAAGAGAACCTCAAAAGCTAGGGAGATGATTGAGCATTGTTGGTCCAACCATGACTAAGGAAGGTACAATCCAACTATAGTTAAATAAAATTTCTGATCAAATACTTCACATCAATAACATGGGAAAATGTCTTTGTCATATCAATTAAATAATTGAAATGAAATGAAAGAAAGTGATATTCTTTAAGATCCTTCCCACTTGTGTAGGACTATAAGAAGGATAGGAATCCCATTTAACCGAAGATAATCCGATGCTTCAGTTTAAAAATAAATATTATGCTAAGAATTATTATTATTTGTTATAATTAATTGTATCGATAAGAAAAATTTTTATATATGTTATATAATGATTATATAATAATATTATTATTTTTTGTATATATAAAAGATCAATAATTTATAATACAATATTTTTTTTTAAATAAAGGGGTAAAAAATTATTGATAAAAATTCTAGATTACAGAGTACAACTAAGCTTCCAACCAAGACTCAAATAAATAGCCAAACAAGCTAAAACCACTAGACTAGAATGACACCCAAAAAATACAACAAGAATAAACCACATTAATTCTATACATCATTGTGGATCAACTCCCACAAGCATTGAGAGTCCCCAGATGGGAGACTCTCCCAATTATCGATACTCCAAGAATCCAGCAACTCAGAAGCTCGTTTGACCAGGTAATCACCAACCACATTCCATTCCCTTGGAATGTGCACAAAGGATATAAATTTGAACTCTTCACTCATTCTAAAAATTTGAACGACTACATAGGCCAACTGCCAATTAACTTCCTCCACCATTTTACTATTTAAAATATTAACCATAATTTTAGATTCAGACTCATAGATAATCCTATGCCAACCAAGAGAAAACCCCCTCTACAAGGCCTCAAGAATTGCAAGAGCTTCCAAAAAAAAAATTGGAGTGAACACCATTATAAATGGAAAATAAAAAACTGACACCACCAATAGAATCTTTCCCAACACCATCAATGCTAGCATGTCCAGGATTTCCCCTGGATGATCAATCAATATTAATTTTTAAAACTCCTCTAAGGTGTGGCCTCCACCTACCATCTCTCCTAACCTTCTTGCTAAGTTGAGGAGCCCTACTAGGGCTAGAAGAGTTCACACCATCCCCAAAGAGACCAAGGGCTTGTTGTACCTTCTCCTCCCTAGAATCCAAAAGAGGGTCCACATCACATTTGCTATGGATGGTTTCTTGAACCATATACAGGTTCATTTTCTAGATCTGTTGAACATTCAAATAACTACCCTAAAATATGCATCGGTTTTGTTCGAGCCAAATTTTCCAGATGATGCAAGAAGGGCCTAAATTCCAAGACACTCGAAGGAAAGGGGCCATGGCCGGAGGTCTACCCAGACTACTCTAAAAATCCACCAGGGATAGCACATGAAAACATGGATGGTTCCACATGCTCCACCAATGGTGCCAAATGTCTCTAGCAAAGGATCATTGGAAAAATAAATGAGAAGATTCATCCTCATTCTTACTGCAAAGGACACAAAAAGAGGGACCCTAAAATCCTCGCTTCCTCACATTATCCCAAGTGAGGAATTTACTACAAACCACCAACCAGAGAAAGAAGTTATATTTTAGCCAGGAAAATTTGTTCCACACCTTTTTCCACCAAGTGACGGGAAGACTCCCATACTTTTGCTTATCAAGAACTTGATAACCATAGGCTACCGAGTAGGTTCCATTAGGATCAGGGTTCCAATATAGAATATCTTTATCTCTCAATGAATAGCAAGGCCTCATCGTAATAATAAGAGCAAGCACCTCTATGTCCTTGGCCAGTCCCACCTGGGGCCATTCTTGTGGATATTTCCACCTATACATCTCCATATTTCCAAAATACTATATTTTTTTAAAGTCCACACGAAACCAACCTTCTAAGAAAAAAATACTTAGGAAATGTAACCTAGGATATTGATTCAAGATAGGAGGATGGCCATCCCAAGAATCCTCCCAAAAAAAAGCATTTGATCCCTGATTGCAAATCCATAACAAACCCTACTTGATTAAATTAGCTCCTCTTTTCAGAGTGTCCCAGATACCTAAACATTTCCCAACCAAGCTGACTCTAGGGATTTCAGCCTCAAAAATACTTCTAAAGTATTTACAAGATAATATTTAGCCCAAATCTGATCTTGAGAGGTACACCATCTCCAATAAATTTTTGCAACCAAAGCCTGCCCAAAAAGAGTTGTCTGACGCAACCCAAGGCATCCATCTTGCACTGGTCTACATATATAATCCCACCTAACCAAACTCCATTTAGATTGATCAAGTTTTCCAAACCATAAAAATTGTCTTGACAAAGCATCCATGTCCCTGATGAAGTGAGAGGAAGCTATTTGTACAAAACATCTATAAATGGGTAAAGATTTAACAACAGATTTTAAAAGCAACACTCCACTTGCAGTGCATAGCCATATAAAAGTCTAGTGATTCACCTTCCTTCTAAACTTATCCATCATAGACTTCCAAGAAGATCTAGGTAGAGCGTAAGATGAAATCGGAATACCAAGATAAATGAAGGGGGGAGTCCCAACCTAGAATCTTAGAATGCGAGCAATCCTGGATTGAATAAGAGGAGGGGTATTGAAGAAGAAAATAGAAGACTTGTCCTCATTAATCAACTATCTAGAAGCACCAATATATATGTCAAGAGACTGTCTAATATTTTTAGCTTCTTTGATAGTGGCAACTCCCAAAAAAGCATTATCATCAACAAATTGAATGTGGGAAAGAGGTGGCAAACTACTATCCCACTTCCACCCTTGAATGAGACCCTACATGACTTGAGACTTGAGAAATATTCCCAACCCTTTCGCCATAATGATAAACAAATAAGGAGATAAAGGATCTCCTTGCATTAATCCCCTTGAGGCCTCAAACAACTCTGATGGCTCATTATTAACAAGAAAAAAGAATGAGGAAGAAGAAATATAGCTCATCACCCATCTAATCTATTCCTCCTTAAATCCAAAAGTAGCAAGAACTTTTTGAAGAAAGTACCATATGACCTGATCATAAGCTTTGGCCATGTCCAACTTAATCAACATAGTTTTCTCCTTAGAAGTTTCCATCGAGTGAATAGATTTTGTAGCAATAACAACCCCATCCAAGATTTGTCAATCAGTAACAAACCCTCCTTGCTCCTCAGAGATGATTTTGCTCAACCATATCTTCAGCCTCTTAGAAAAAAAAATTGTGATGATCTCATACACAACATTACAAATAGCAATAGGCCTGAACATATCCAAGGAATTTGCTCCCTCTTTTTTGGGTATAAGCACCACAAAGGTAGCATTTAGGCCCTTAGCATCTATTTGTTTTTTTGGGACTCATGGACCACCTCCAAAAGATCAAATTTGATTAAATCCCAAAAATCTTGATAAAACTCAATCGAGAATCCATCTAGGCCTGGGGCTTTTCCTTTTTTCATCTTGAATACAAAATTTTCCAACTCCTCAAGGAAAATTGGACCCATCAAGTGCTCATTCATCTCTCTAGAAATAATTGCTGGAATATAGTTTAAAATAAGCTTTTAATTCTCATCTTCTGATAGGGATTCCTCATTGAAGAGAGGGGAAAAATACCTCTTAGTATCTTCTAAAATATCCTTGAAAGAAGATAGCAAGGCACCCTAAGAATTCACAAGAGAGGTAATCAGGTTACTATTATGGTAAGCCTTAACTGAGTTATAAAATAAGGTTGTGTTCCTATCGCCTTCCTGAAACCAATCTACTCGAGCTTTTTGTTTCCAAAAAAATTCTTCCCTTAATTCCCATTCAGCAAGGTCTTTTGTATCCTCAGATTCCTCAACAAGAAGATCCTTCGTGAGTTCCTGATCTCTATTCTTTATTGAAGCTTCTTCCATCCTCCTAAGAGCTGCCAGCTTAGCCAAGGAAAGGTTCCCAAAATTCATTCTATTCCATTTCTTTAATTTATATTTTACAAATTGTAGTCGCTTCATAAAGGAATACATAGTGGTGCCATGAGGAGGTTTGTTAGTGGTCCACCAGCCTCACATGAAATCATGAATCTTAGGATCACGAAGCCACATAAGTTGAAACTTGAAGGAAGAATTATTTTTTAGCCCTAACTCCAAAGCAGAGAGTTTGATAGACCAATGATCAAATCCCTTACCCTCCAAAATCACATAACTAGCACCTCTGTTATTACCCATCCAATAAATAGATATAAAATCTATCCAGACTCTCTGAGATGGAAGCTTCCCCACACCTTCTATTGTGCCAAGTAAAGATCCCATTATCTGGATTGATGTCAACCAACTTTAGGGCCTGGATATAAGCACTGAAGATAGAATAAAAATGCTTGAGATGATCCACCCCACCACGTTACTCTAGATATGTGATAGATTTGAAGTCTCCAAGAAAAATCCATGGGTATAGGGGAACCAAACTTATCACAAAGCAAATGTGCTTCCACAAATTCACTTTACCATTGTAATCAGCAGGAGCATACACATTTGTAAGTAGGATGATTTCACCAGATTCATTATCATGCCTGAGCATTGAAATAGACCATCTACTAAAAATCCAAGTAAGAGGGGATATCTTAACCGGATCCCATAAACAAGCAACTCCACCAACATATCCACATGCACCAATACACTGGCATTACCCACTTCTCCACAACTTAGGAGAAATATTGAACATACTATCAATAGCCAATTTAGTCTCCTGAATAAACACCACATCCAAAGAATGCACACGAACCAAATCACAAACAACTTTTTGTCTAGGGATGCTATTCAACCCCCTTACATTCCATGAGAGGATAATCATTTTTTGGGGTTATAAAAATGGGAGTCCAATGTTCTCACCAATCCTGACTCCACCAAAGTCTCCCCCATTAACTTAATTTTATCCTGGTCCTTCTTTCGACCCACCTTCATATTCTTATCCAAAAAACTTTTTTTAATTATTTTCTGCTGCAATCCCAACACCGTAGGAGTTTTGCAATCCAAGGATGACTACATTAGTGCCTGAGTAGGAGAGGGCATAACTAAATCTATACCACTTTCCAAAATAGTTTCCCTTATAGGGCTAGACCCAACCATGTACCCTATACTCAGATCCAAAGCCCTTTGTTCTTAATTTAGACCCCCTAGATATGATTCCTTAAGTTCTCCCTCAAGAAGAGACATCTAATTTGGCCTTGTTATATTTGCATCAAGTAGCAACATTTTAGGTATCTCCATGCACTAATCAATATCATCTAATATTTCAAAATGGTTGAGTAGAGCATCTGGTTGGCTATCCTTAAGGTCTTTGTTTGCCCTTCGTCCTCTGTTTCAGGGTTTTACCGAAACAAAACCTTGCTTATCCCGTTCCCCTTCCTTTATCGAGGCTTTTCCTTTATCCAAACTTTGTCCAGAATGAGAGGGCCCAAGATTTGAAACCACAGGCGAGACAAACTTAGGGCATTTTCTTTGCAGGTGGCCATATTCACGACAAATCTGACAACAAAATGGAAGAGCTTCATAGTCAAGTTTTTGAACCCATGTAGTTGATCCAAATTGTATTTCAACAGAATCTGGAATAAAATTATTTAAGTCAATTTCAACACAAATACGAGCAACAGAGATTACCTTTTTATCCATTGTCTGTTGTGAAGGTCCAATCGGATCCCTAAGAAGAAGGGCAATCTTATGCAAGATATCAGTTCTCTAGAATTCCAACGGGAGCCATGGAAGTCGTACCCATAATGGAACCCACAACGGCCACTCCTCTGATGGGTTGAAACCCACATGCCAGGGTTTAAGAAAGAGTCTCACTTGGTTATAGAAATAAGGACCCCCTTCAAATGCTTTGTTACAATCTATAATACAAGAGAAAACCACCATAAAATAGTTGTTCACACTTAGCATCACCTCCACATCGCCTTTAGGATTCCAAGTCTTCCTGACCCAAGCCTCCACAAAGGGGAGATAAATTTGGATGCCCAAAAATTTGCCAATAAGGGCATGTTTGGTTAGATACTCCACATCTTCCACCACCGAGTCTGGTTGAACCACTAGAACTGGCCTGGATTCACATAGTTCCAAACATCCATTGTTCTTTAACAAGCGGTTCCCGACATGCACTAGAAAATCTTGTTCCTTCTATTCATTTTTAGATGAAAAAATATCACGAGCATGCACCCTCTGTGCCAGACCCGATGCCATCACGACATTCCTTCAATTTTTAAGACCTCCTTCGAAAGTTGCTGCCATCCCCGCAGACCAGATTTTCTTCATCAAACCCTAGCAGAGTAGTTTTTTCCTCATCAAACCCCTGCAGGTTGAATAAAATCAACGGTCGTGCTGAAATTGATCGAAATCCAACGGTTGCGTCGAAGTCAAAACCTAAACGACGAAACGGTAAGGATATCAAGTAAAAAAAAATCATTCTATGATCAACTTATTTATTCATATGTTTTCAATTTTTTATTCATGTCTTATATTATTCTGATTTTCATTTTGAAGACTTAAGCTTCAAAACACAAATATTTTTAATTAATAATACAATATTAATATTATCATATTTTTGTAATTATTATGTATCATTTATTAATATTAAGTTTTTTTTTAAATAAATAGATTTAATTGAACTAATATTTTCTATATCCATGAAGAGTGTGGTCTTAGTAGTACCAACCATTAATTTAATATAATTAATTAATTTATAAATAAATAAATAATATTATTATAAATATGTCTCTAAAAGTTGAAACTAATTAATTGAATTAATATTATTTTATTTTTACTATTAATTTATTTATTATAATATATATATATATATATATATATATATATATATATATATATATATATATATATATATATATATATATATAATTAATTAATTAATTAATGGTCCAATAACTAAATCTAATATTTATGTATCATTTGCTAAAATTAAGTTTCCTCACTAAATCACATATTAGTATTATAACATCTTAGTAACCATGTATGTATCATTTGCTAAAATTAAGTCTTCTCTTAATGTAATGATGCAAGTCTAGTGACATATTTCATGATTGAAATTTTGTTCCACCTTAACACCTGCTTTTTGATTGATTTATAAACCCCAACACTAGTCATACTCTTTACCAATGGAGTAGTAGGCTTTTACCAATGGAGTACCAGGCTTAAAGGTGCAAGTCCTTGGTCTCACTTTGTGAGATTCCCCACCCCTATTAACATCAAGTTTAGGCATGTGTGTGAGGGGTTGACCCTCTTACTTTCTATATGCACATGTATAAGAAGTATTTACTCAATAAAAATAATAATTTTTTTATTATATATTTAATTTGTTTATATATTTATAATATAAATTATAATTATTTGTAATTTTAATTTTTTTTAATTTTAATAATTATTATAAAAATGTAAATAAATGATTTTTAGTGCATGTTTAACCGAACCTTATAAAATCTTGCCAAAAGAAACTTCTGCATTTTAATAATTATTATCATACTATCATGTTTCTCAGTGTTTTTTTAATCGAGGCTTCGAAAGAGTTTTCAACTCAATTACTTTCTTTAAATTATATTTGAAATAGATGGCCAATTTCTTTTGAAAAATTATTAGTTTTAATTTCACGATCTTAAAAGGTAGTAAAGTGGAATGAAATTTTAACATAGAAATATGTTATTGAGAATAAAAAGGTCATAAAACAATACAACATCACATGAACTAACTAAAAAGTAAAAAAGTAAACTATCCTACAACTTTTGTCCAACTTCATTGACTCAGTTCGATGTATAATATATACAGGCGCCTCTTCCCACTAGAGTCTAGTTTATAGATAGTGTAAATACATTTTTTTTTGCTGTGTTTCAATTATGCTTTCTTTGTTTTAATATTGTTTACATGTGAAACTAAATTTTATAATCAGGTCCCACGGTAGAGACCTACTTTTAATCACGGAGAGGACTGTCCCGTATGCTTCATATATTAGAATATTTTAAAAATTATAATCACTGTCTAAAAAGTTGTTTGCATGTTAAAAGTAATGTAGTAACAAAAACTTCTAAAATCATTTCAGTTATGGGCTACATCTTCATCTCTGGTGTGGTGCCCTCTATGACGTGTAAGTGTAAGTGAAGATTTTGAGTGCATTTATGACGTGTAAGATTTTGAGTGCATTTACATCAAAATCTCGTGGCTGGCGTTTAAAATAAAAAAATTTAATTGGTTTTCTTAATTTTTGGACGTATTTTACAGATTCTACTAAATTATAACAGTGATAAGCCTACAATTTTCCATATATTTGTAAGAGGAATTACATTTAAATTTTTAAGTGTTGTTGTATCATATATCAATAAGAAAGGCTCTGTTCTCCATGCGTTTCACGATTCAAAGGAAAAAAAAAAACAGGTTGTGGTAGTCGCTTCTGCGGAATTTTAATTTTTATAGTCTCAAACCGTAAGATTATATATTTTCTTTAATTGCCTGGCAAACAATTAACCAGGCGGATGGACCAATGTTTTCGATGGGAAGGTGGCTGCTTGTGAGAGTAAGGAAGGAGGGGCAAGTGCGGACTTGGAAATACTTCTTCTTCCCTCAACAATGGGAGCTTTGGAAGCTGACGATGAATTCCTGTATTCTCGTCCGTCATAAAATTGTAAGAGTTTTCTGTTTTTAGGGGCTGTCGTTCTTTGACGTGTTTAAAGTCTATTCTATGTTGGTGCGATGTTTGCACGATGAGTTGTATGTTGTCTTATGGTGGTCATTGCGTTATATTAGTTTCCACGATAAACTGTTTAAGTCTTACAGTGAAAAGCCTATAAGAGGAATTATATTTAAATTTCTAAGTGTTGTTGTATCATATATTGTTAGGAATGGAGCCTAATTATGAGGTTAAACAAAGAAAGTTTTTGGATTTACTGCAAGACCGACATGGAAAGTTTTCAGATTTACAGTCTGTTAGTCTACCAGAGAAAGTTTTCGGATTTACAATAGGACAGCCAAGGAAAGTTTTTTTGTTTTTATCCCAAAATTAGGTGCTGGGAACTCAGTGTTAATCTTGGAATGTATTAAGAAAAACAGTTTTTTTATGTTTTTTCTTATAAATAGTTGTGAGGAAAAACAAAGTATACAATGAAAATTACTGTGTTGATTCATTGTAAATATAGAGAGGAAATTACAGCAGATGTTTGTTGTAGGTTGTAACCCTCTATTTCTTGGATTGAGAAAGAAATGACTGAAAATTCTTGGTAGATGTAACCCACATTGGGTGAACTGCGTTAAAATCGTTGTCTCTTCTATTGTGTGTTTGTTTTATTTTGTTAATTCTGTTGTTAAAGTTTGAAACACTATAATTGTTTTTCTATATTTTATATAGTGATTTACTCTAACAAGTGGTATCAGAGAGTTTGTTTTGTTGGGCGCACTTGACAGAAGGAGAATTTCTAGATCAAGTGGGAGCAATGGTAGAAGAAGGGAGGTTTAGAATTGAAAAATTCAATGGCCAAAAAATTTAATTATGGAAGATGCAGATGGAGGATTACTTGTACAAGAAAGATCTTTACTTACCTCTTGAGGGGGAAACAGAGAGACCTTCAACTATGTCTGATGAGGAGTGGAGTCTCCTTGATAGAAATGCATTGGGTACTGTGAGGCTATGCTTGGGAGCCACCGTAGCCTTCAACATCTCTGATAAAAAGACTACTAAGGGAGTCATGGATAAGTTGGCCAAGATGTATGAGAAACCATTAGCATCAAATAAGGTATTCTTAATGAAATGTTATTTAACATGAAAATGAGTGAAGGAGGATCTGTGCTGAATCATTTAAATGAATTTAATACTATCACTAATCAATTGCATTCAGTAGTATTGGATTTTTATGATGAGATTAAGGCCTTATTAATCTTATGCTCTCTTTCAGAATGTTGGAGCAGTTTGGTAATGGCGGTAAGTAACTCTAATTCGAGTTCAAATAAATTAGAATTTGATGATGTGGTTGGTGTGATACTCAGTGAGAACATGAGAATAAAAACCACAAGAGAATCATCTAGCACCACCTTAACTATTAAGAATAGAGGAATAGGAAGAGAAAGAGGCAAGAGTTCACATCGTGGCAAATCCAAAGGCAGATCCAAATCACGTGGAAAATGAAAGCTACAGTGTTGGCACTGTGGCAAAAAGGGTCATCTCAAGAAGGACTGTTGGCAAAGAAAGGGTGATGGAAATGAAGGTAATGATAATAATGGTAGCACTTCAAAAGCCAATATTACTAGAAAAATTCTACAAGATTCTGTAATCTTATCTCTTGATAGAAATAGTGATTATTGGGTAATTGATAGTGGTGTTTCATTCCATGCTACCTCACATAAGGAATACTTCATAGATTATGTTTCTAGAGATTATGGACAGGTCCTATTGGGAAATTACCAACCATGTAAAATCATGGGTATTGAAAAGATTTTGATTAAATCCCCAAATTGATGTCAATGGGCTCTTAAAGAGGTGAGACACATACCATATTTAAAGAGAAATCTTATATCATCAAGTAAGCTTGATGGTGAAGGATCCATGATTGCATTCAGATAAAATGCTTGGAAAGTTACTAAAGGTTCATTGATAGTAGCTAGAGGTAAATTAGTGGGTACTCTTTATTTACTTACTGATTTTTCTCACTACTCCTTGAATTTAGTTTCTATAGGTGAGAGTGCATCTTTGTGGCACCAAAGACTTGGCCATATGAGTGGAAAAGGTATGGAAATTTTACATTCAAGAAAGTTATTGCCTAAGTTAAAAGAGATTGATTTTGAATTTTTTGAGGATTGTGTTTATGGTAAAGCAAAGAGAGTTAGATTTCTCAAGGATGGCAAGGAAAGGAAGAAATAGAAATTGGAGCTTGTGCACTCAGATGTTTGGGTCCCAGCTCAGGTAACTTCTCTGGAGGTTCCTCTTACTATGTACTTTTTATTGATGATGCAACAATGAAAACATGGATATATTGCATTAATAATAAAAGTGATGTTTTTAATACCTTCAAGAATTGGAAAGCATTAGTTGAAAATGAAACTGGAAAAAGGTTAAAGTATCTAAAGTCAAATAATGATGGAGAATATTACAGTAGATAATTTGATGTGTTTTGTTCTAAAAATGGAATTAGAAGAATCAAGGTAGTTCCAAGAACACCTCAAGAAAATGGGGTTGCAGAAAGAATGAATAGAACCATCATGGAGTGTGCTAGGAGCATGAGAATACATGCAAGCTTACCATTATTTTTATGGGCTCATGTTGTTGATACTGCAGTATATCTAATTAATAGAAGACCATCTAGTGCCTTGGATGGAGGAATTTCGAAAGAGCTTTGGACAGGTAAACCAGTAAATTATTCTTTCCTTAAGGTATTTGGATGTGAGGCTTTTATGCATATAGACAAAGAGAATAGAAATAAGTTAGATGCTAAGGCCCAAAAGTGATATTTTATTGGTTACGGTATTGATGGCTTGGGTTATAGATTATGGGATTGTGATAACCGAAAAGTCATTAGAAGTAGGGATGCCATATTTAATGAAAAAAATTGTATAAATATCGGTTGTAGGGAAAGAAACAGAAAGAGGAAAATACTGAATACATAGACCTTGATGGACACATAGAAAAGGTAACTCCAAAAGTGGTAGAAGATCAAAATGTACAACAACAACAACAAGCACCTCAATCTCCAAAAAGTGTTGTTAGACGATCTACCAGGATAAGTAGAATTCCTCAATGTTTCTCTGATTATGTTTTGTATACTAATGTTGGTGAGCCAAAATATTTTTAGGAAGCATTACAGATGGATACCAAGAATAAGCGGGAGCTTGCAATGAATGAAAAAATGGACTCTTTATTCCACAACCAAACTTGGTATTGGGTTGAGCTACCCAAAGGTAAAATATCTTTGACCAATAAATGGGTGTACAGGATTAAAGAGGAGAATGAAGGACAAGAGATACAAAGCAAGACTAGTTGTCAAGGGATTTGCTTAGAAAAAATGTATTGATTTTGATGAGATTTTTTCTTCAGTTGTAAAAATGACCTCTATTAGAGCTATTTTGAGTCTTATAGCTATAGAAAATTTGTATCTGGAGCAATTGGATGTGAAGACAGCATTTCTTCATGGTGATTTGGAGGAGAAAATTTATATGCACCACCCAGAAGGCTTTCAGGTGAAAGGTAAAGAGGATTGGGTATGTAAACTAAAAAAGAGCTTGTATGGGTTAAAACAAGCTCCTAGACAATGGTATTTAAAATTTGATAAGTTCATGGCTAATCAAAGGTTTGAAAGATGTCAAAGTGATCACTGTGTATATTTTAAGCAAACTAGAAATGGTAACTATGTTATTTTGCTATTGTATGTGGATGACATGTTGGTTGCAGGAACAAATATGCAAGATATAAACATGCTCAAGAAGAAGTTGGCTAAATCCTTTGCCATGAAGGATTTGGGAGAAGCCAAAAAAATCCTTGGTATGAGGATAACAAGAGATAAGGAGAGTCACACTCTGAAATTGTCACAAGCAGAATACATTGAAAAAGTGCTTAAGAGATTCAACATGAACAATGCAAAGTTTGTTGCTACTCCATTGGTAAAGCATTTCAAACTCACCAAATATTTGTATCCCAAGACACAAAAGGAACAAGAGCATATGGCTAAGGTTCCATATACATCAACGGTTGGAAGCTTTATGTATGTAATGGTTTGTACAAGACCAGACATTTCCCACGCAGTGGGAGTAGTGAGTAGATTTATGAGTAATCCAAGAAAAGGACATTGGCAAGCGATAAAATGGATACTCAGGTACTTGAGAGGAACTTCAAATTATTCTTTGAATATTTGAGGCTCTAATATATACTTGAAAGGTTTCATAGATTCTAATATGGTAGGTGATCTTGATGGTGGAAGGAGCACTACTGGCTACATCTTTACTATAGGAGGAGGAGCGATTAGTTGGATTTCTAAACTCCAACACGTAGTTGCCCTTTCAACCACTGAAGCTGAATATGTTGCTGCTACAGAAGCAAGCAAAGAGATGGTTTGGTTGCAAATACTAATGGAAGAACTAGGGAAGAAGCAAGAGGATAATAGGTTATGGAGTGATATCCAGAGTGCTATACACCTTGTGAAGAATTCGGTATTCCATTCAAAAACTAAACACATCAAACTCAGGTATCATTTCATTAGATCAGTAGTGGAAGATGGATATTTGAAATTAGGGAAAGTTCACACATCACAAAATCCTGTTGACATGCTTACAAAAGTGGTGTCAAGAGAAAAGTTGAGCTTTTGCTCAACTTCAATTGGCCTTAAGGAATAAGAGGCCATGATGAGAATTTTTCAGTCCTTGGTTACAATATGGTGCAATGGAATTAGTCTTCAAGTGGGAGATTGTTAGGAATGGAGCCTAATTATGAGGAGGCTAAACAGAGAAAGTTTTTGGATTTACTATAGGACGGGCAGGGAAAGTTTCAGATTTACAATTTGTTAGTCTACTAGATAAAGTTTTTGAATTTACAATAGGACAGCCAGGGGAAGTATTTTTATTTTTATCTCAAATTTAGGTGCTGGGAACTCAGTGTTAATCTTGGAATGTATTAACAAAAACAATTTTTTTCTATTTTTTTCTCATATATAGTTGTGAAGAAAAACAGAGTATACAATGAAAATTACTGTGTTGATTCCTAGTAAATATAGAGAGGAAATTACAGCAGATGTTTGTTGAAGGTTGTAACCCTCTATCACTTGGATTGAGAAAGAAAGGACTAAAAATTCTTGGTGGATGTAACCCACATTGGGTGAACCACGTTAAAATCGTTGTCTCTTCTATTGTGTGTTTGTCTTATTTTGTTAATTCTGTTGTTAAATTTTGAAACACTATAATTGCTTTTCTATATTTTATATAGTGATTTACTCTAACATATATCAGTAAGAAAGGCTCTCTATTCAATTCATGTTTTCCATGCGTTTCATGGTGATCATCACGGTGAGCTGTTTGAGTTTCCAAGATAAACTGTTTAAGTCATCACGGTGAGCTGTTTGAGTTTGCTAACAGTTATGTGTACTCCTTATTCGAAGTCTGTAAGTCTATAAAAAGCATATGAAAAAACACAGTGAGCCAACGTGTGGATTATAAGTAGCCTCTTCCATCTGCGCATCAATCGTTATACTTCTGGTGATTAATGATGACTGATACGTTTTTTTGTGACGATTGTTTTCTTTGGTTCAAATGAAAATGTCAACTCTTAGATAAATAGTTGTATTTTTGTTCATTTCAGCAAAGCTTGGTGTACATGTTTGATCGAGTTGCATTGTAAGCCTCAGCAATGTTGAAGGAGGACAGAATGAAAGACGAGCGCAACAGGAGGATTGCGCCTGGATTAGGCGCAATAAGAGGGTGCTCCTAAGTCTTAGGTGCACAAAGGGAGTGCGCCTTGCTGACGTGTGCAATGGAAGGTTGTATAGGAAGTATTGACATCCAAATCCAGGCTTGCAAGAATGATCTTGGTGACTTTGGCTACTAGAGCCGATAGACAGGAGGCATACGTTCGAATGTTGTCTATGCAAGTGCAAACACTTAAAGATATTTCAGTTAACATTAGCATACCTTGGAACATAAAAATAAATAAAAAAGGTTACATACCAGAAGTTTGGATTTCCTTCTTCAGGCCATATCTTTTTACAGCTTTCCTCGACAGTATCTGAATTGGATAAATCGGGTAAATGGAAGGCCTCATAGTTAGGGACAAAATTAGGGCTACGACAGTAACTTTCCACTGGATTATAGATTGTGGCTCTAGATTGTGGCTCTGTCTTTGGCCTCCGTGGAGGCGGAAAATAACTTCCAGCTAACAGTCTCGACCTTTTGGAAAATATCTAGTGGAATTCCATGGTTGACAAGTTGGAAGAATCCCCATTCGTTGTAAGCTTCTTTGATTGTGGCAACACCCAGATGATTTCGAATATGGCTTATTTCTTGCTCGTCAAAGTCTGCCGAAAAAAACTATGAAATATCAAGGACTGGAAGATCTATTTCATTTGCACTAGCTTCCCCTATGGATTGCAGTGAGGAAGGCATTTTCAGAGTAGAGGAAATGAATGCTTTGATACTTCTCCTATCAAATAATGTCGTGCAAGGATATGGGAGATTTTGAAGAGCACCTCAAAAGTTAGGGAGATGATTGAGCATCTTTGGTCCAGCCACGACTAAGGAAGGTACAATCCAACTACAATAAAATTACTGATCAAATACTTCACATCAATAACATGGGAAAATGTCTTGTCATATCAATTAAATAATTGAAATGAAATGAAAGAAGTGATATTCTTTAAGATCCTTCCCACCCGTGTAGGACTATAAGGAGGATAGGAATCCCATTTAACCGAAGATAATCCGATGCTTCAGTTTAAAAATAAATATTATGCTAAGAATTATTATTATTTTTTATAATTAATTGTCTCGATAAGAAAAAAAATTATATATGTTATATAATGATTATATAATAATATTATTATTTGTTGTATATATAAAAGATAAATAATTTATAATACAATTTTTTTTTTAAAATAAAGGGGTAAAAAATTAATGATAAAAAGTTTAGATTACAAGATTACAGAGTACAACTGAGCTTCCAACCATGACTCAAATAAATATCCAAATAGGCTAAAACCACTAGACTAGAATGACATCCAGAAAATACAACAAGAATAAACCACATTAAGTATGTACATCATTGTGGATCAACTCTCACATGCGTTGAGAGTCCCTAGACGGGAGACTCTCCCAATTATCGATACTCCAAGAATCCAGCAACTCAGAACCCCTTTTGACGAGGTAATCAGCAACCACATTACATTCCCTTGGAATGTGCACAAAGGATATAAATTCAAACTCTTCACTCATTCTGAGAATCTGAACAGCTATAGAGGCCAACTGCCAATTAATTTCCTCCACCTTTTTACTGTTTAAAATATTAATCATAATTTGAGAGTCAGACTCATAGATAATCCTATGCCAACCAAGATAATACCCCCTTTGTAAGGCCTCAAGAATTGCAAGAGCTTCCATAAAATTGTTGGAGTGAACACCTTTATAAATGGAAAAGAAAAAACTGACACCACCATTAGAATCTCTCCCAACACCGCCAATGCCAGCATGTCCAGGATTACCCTTGGACGATCCATCAATATTAATTTTTAAAACTCCTCTAGGGGGTGGCCTCCACCTACCATCTCTCCTAACCTTCTTACTGATATGAGGAACCCTACTAGGGCTAGAAGAGTTAACACCATCCCTAAGGAGACCAAGGGCTTGTTGTACCTTCTCCTCCATAGAATCCAAAAGAGGGTCCACATCACATTTGCTATAGATGGTTTCCTAAACCATATACAGGATCATTTGCCAGATTTGTTGAACATTCAAATAACTGCCCTGAAATATGTGTCGATTTTGTTCGAGCCAAATTTTCTAGATGATGCAAGAAGGGCACAAATTCCAAGCCACCCGAAGGAAAGGGGTCTTGGTCGGAGGTCTGCCCAGACTAATCTAAAACTCCACCAAGGATAGCACATGAAAATATGGATGGTTCCAGGTGCTCCACCAACGGTGCCAAATGTCTCTAGCAAAGGATCATTGGAAAAATAAATGAGAAGAGTCATCCTCATTCTTACTGCAAAGGACACAAAAATAGGGACCCTGAAATCCCCTCTTCCTCACATTATCCCAAGTGAGGCATTTATTACGAGCTACCAACCAAAGAAAGAAGTTACATTTTAGCCAGGTAAATTTGTTCCACACCATTTTCCACCAAGTGACAAGGAGACTCCCATACTTTTGCTTATCAAAAACCTGATAACCATAGGCTACCGAGTAGGTTCCCTTAGGATCAGGGTTCCAAGTCAGAATATCTTTACCCCTCAATGAATAACAAGACCTCCTCGTAATAATAAGAGCAAGCACCTCTCTATCCTTGGCTAGTACCCCCTGGGGCCATTCCATATTTCCAAAAGACTATATTTTTTTAAAGTCCTCCACACGAGACCAACCTGCTTCTAAGAAAAAAATGCTTAGGAAACGTAACCTAGGATATTAATTCAATATAGGAGGGTGGCCATCCCAAGAATCCTCCAAAAAAAGAGCATTTGATCCCTGATTGCAAATCCAGAACAAACCATGCTTGATTAAATTAGCTCCTCTTTTTAGAGTGTCCCAAATAATTGAACCTTTCCCAACCAAGCTGACTCTAGGGATTTTAGCCTCAGAAATACCTCTAAAGTATTTACAAGATAATATTTACCCCAAATTAGATCTTGAAAGGTACACCATCTCCAATAAAGTTTTGCAACCAAAGTCTACCCAAAAAGAGTTGTCTGTCACAACCCAAGGCCTCCATATTGCATCGGCCTACATATAGAATCCCACCTAACTAAACTCCATTTATATTGATCAAGTTTTCCATACCATAAAAATTGTCTTGACAAAGCATCCATGTCCTTGATGAAGTGAGAGGGAGCTATTTGTACAAAACATCTATAAATGGGTAAAGCTTGAACAAGAAATTTTAAAAGAAACACTCTACCTACAGTGGATAGCCATCTAAAATTCCAGTGATTCACCTTCCTTCTAAACTTATCAAGCATAGACTTCCAAGAAGATCTAGGTAGAGGGTGAGATGAAATTGGAATACCAAGATAATTGAAGGAGGGAGTCCCAACCTAGAATCTTAGAATGCGAGCAAACCTGGCTTGAATAAGAGGAGGGGTGTTGAAGAATAAAATAGAACACTTGTCCTCATTAATCAACTATTCAGAAGCACCAAGATATATTTCAAGAAACTGTCTAATATTTCCAACTTCCCTGATAGTGGAAACTCCCAACAAAGCATTATCATCAACAAATTGAAGGTGGGAAAGAGGTGGTATACTACTATCCCACTTACACCCCTGAATGAGACCCTACATGACTTGAGACTTGAGCAATCTTCCCAACCCTTCTGCCATAATGATAAAAAAATAAGGAGATAAAGGATCTCCTTGCCTCAATCCCCTTGAGGCCTCAAACATCTCTGATGACTCATGGACCACATCCAAAAGATCAAATTTGATTAAATCCCAAAACTCCTAATAAAACTCAATCGGGAATCCAGTTGGGCCTGGGGCTTTTCTTTTTTTCATCTTGAATACAACATTTTCCAACTCCTCAAGGGAAATTGGACCCATCAAGTGCTCATTCATATCTCTAGAAATAATCATTGGAATATAGTTTAGAATAAGATTTTCATTCTCATCATCTTATAGGGAGTCCTCATTGAAGAGAGAGGAAAAATACCTCTTAGTCTCTTATGAAATATCCCTGAAAGAAGAGAGCAGGGCACCCTAAGAATTCACAAGAGAGGTAATCAGGTTACCATTACGACGAGCCTTAACTAAGTTATAAAAGAAGGTTGTGTTCCTATCCCCTTTCTAAAGCCAATCTACTCGAGCTTTTATTTTCAAAAAATTTCTTCCCTCAATTCCCATTCAGCAAGGTCTTTCGTAGCCTCAAATTCCTCAACAAGAAGCTCCTTCGTGAATCCCTGATCTCTAATATTCCTTGAAGCTTCTTCCATCCTCCTAAGAGCTGCCAGCTTAGCCAAGGAAAGGTTCCCAAAATTCATTCTATTCCATCTCTTCAATTTATTTTTTACAAATTGTAGTCGCTTCATACAGGAATACATAGTGGTGCCATGAGAAGGTTTGCCAGGGGTCCACCAAGCTTACATGAAATCATGAAGCTTAGGATCACAAAGCCACATAAGTTAAAACTTGAAGGAGGGATTATTTTTTAGCCCTAACTCCAAAGCAAAGAGTTTGATAGACCAATGATCAAATCCCCTACCCTCCATAATCACATAACTAGCACCTCTGTTATTACCTATCCAATAACTAGATATAAAAAACCTATCCAGTCTCTCTGAGATGGAAGCTTTCCCACACCTTCTATTGTGCCAAGTAAAGATCCCATTATCTGGCTTGATGTCGACCAAGTTTAGGGCCTAGATACGAGCACTTAAGATAGAATATAAAGGCTCGAGACAGTCCACCCCACCACATTTCTACTCTAGATAAGTGATAGAGTTGAAGTCTCAAAGAAAAATCCATGGGTATAGGGGACCCAAACTTATCACAAAGCAAATGTGCTTCCACAAATTCACTTTACCATTGTAATCAATAGGAGCATACACATTTGTAAGTAGGATGATTTCACCAGATTCATTATCATGCTTGACCATTGAAATAGACCATCTGCTAGAAATCCAAGTAAGAGAGGATATCTTAACTGGATCCCATAAACAAGCAACACCACCAGCATATCCACATGCACCAATACACTGGCATTACCCCCTTCTCCACAACTTGGGAGCAATATTGAACATACTATCAATATCCAATTGTCTCCTGAATAAACACCACATCCAAAGAATGCACACGAACCAAATCATGAACAACTTTTTGTCTGGGGATGTTATTCAACCCTCTTACATTCCATGAGAGGATAATAATTTTTGGGGTTATAAAAATGGGAGTCCAATGTTCTCACCAATCTTGACTCCACCAAAGTCTCCCCCATTAACTTAATTTTATCCTGGTCCTTCTTCCGACCCACCTTCATATTCTTATCCGAAAAACTTTTTTTAATTATTTTCTATTGCAATCCCAACACCGTAGGAGTTTTGCAGTCCAAGGATGACTACATTAGTGCTTGAGTAGGAGAGGGCATAACTAAATCTATACCACTTTTCAAAATAGTTTTCCTTATAGGGCTAGAACCAACCATGTACCCTATACTCAAATCCAAAGCCCTTTGTTCTTCATTTAAACCCCCTAGATCTGATTCCTTAAGTTCTTCCTCAAGAAGAGACATCTGATTTGGCCTTGTTATATTTGCATCAAGTAGCAACATTTCAAGTATCTCTATGCGCAGATCAAGATCATCTAATATTTCAAAATGGTTGAGTAGAGCATCTGACTAGCTATCCTTAAGGTCTTTGTTTGCCCTTCATCCTCTGTTTTAGGACTTTACCGAAACAAAACCTTGCTTATCCCGTTCCTCTTCCTTTATCGAGGCTTTTCCTTTATCCAAACTTTGTCCAGACCGAGAGGGCCCAGGATTTGAAGCCACGAGAAAGACAAACTTAGGGCATTTTCTTTGCAGGTGGCCATAATCATGGTAAATCCGACAACAAAATGGAAGAGCTGCATAGTCAAGTTTTTGAACCCATGTAGTTGATACAAATTGTATTTCAACAGAATCTGGAATATAATTATTTAAGTCAATTTCAACAAAAATACGAACAACAGAGATTACCTTTTTATCCATTGTCTGTTGTGATGGTCCAACCGACTTCCCAAGCAGAAGGGCAATCTTATGCAAGATATCAGTTCTCCAGAATTCCAATGGGAGCCATGGAAGTCACACCCATATTGGAACCTACAACGACCACTCCTTTGATGGGTTGAAACCCACATGCCAGGGTTTAAGAAAGAGTCCCACTTGGTTATAGAAATAAGGACCCCCTTCAAATGCTTTGTTACGATCTACAATACAAGATAAAACCACCATAAAATAGTTGTTCGCACTCAGCATCACCTCTACATCACCTTTAGGATTCCAAGTCTTCTTGACCCAAGCCTCCATAAAGGGGAGAGAAATTCGAATGCCCAAAAATTTTTCAATAAGGGCATGTTTGGTTAGATACTCCACATCTTCCACCACCAAGTCTGGTTGAACCACTAGAACTAGCCTAGATTCACATCGTTCCAAACATCCATTGTTCTTTAACAAGTGGTTCCCGACATGCACTAAAAAATCTTGTTCCTTCAAGTCATTTTTAGATGAAAAAATATCATGAGCATGCACTCTCTGTGCTGGACCCGATGCCATCAAGACATTCCTCCAATTTTTTAGATCTCCTCCGAAAGTTGCTGCCATCACTGTAGAGCAGTTTTTCTTCATCAAACCCTAGAAAAGTAGTTTTTTCCTCATCAAACCCCCGTAGGTTGAATAAAATCAACGGTCGTGTTGACATTGATCGAAATCCAATGGTCACGTCGAAGTTAAAACCTAAATGACAAAACGATAAGGATATCGAGTAAAAAAAATCATTCTATGATCAATTTATTTATTCATATGTTTTCAATTTTTTATTCATGTCTTATATTATTTTGATTTTCATTTTGAAGACTTAAGCTTCAAAACACAAATATTTTTAATTAATAATACAATATTAATATTATAATATTTTTATAATTATTATGTATCATTTATTAATATTAAGTTTTTTTTTTAAATAAATAGATTTAATTGAATTAATCTTTCCCATATCCACGAGGAGTGTGGTCTTAGTTGTACCAACCATTAATTTAATATAATTAATTAATTTATAAATAAATAAATAATATTATTATAAATATGTCTCTAAAAGTTGAAACTAATTAATTGAATTAATATTATTTTATTTTTACTATTAATTTATTTGTTATATATATAATTAATTAATTAATGGTGCAATAACTAAATCACATATTAGTAATATTTATGTATCATTTGCTAAAATTAAGTTTCCTCACTAAATCACATATTAGTATTATGACATCTTAGTAACTATGTATGTATCATTTGCTAAAATTAAGTCTTCTCTTAATGTAATGATGCAAGTCTAGTGACATATTTCATGATTGAAATTTTGTTCCACACACTTGATTTTTGATTGATTTATAAACCCCAACACTTGTCATACTCTTTACCAATGGAGTAGCAGGCTTAAAGGTGCAAGTCCTTGTTTCACTTTGTGAGATTCCCACCCCTATTAACATCAAGTTTGGGCATGTGTGTGAGGGGTTGACCCTCTTACTTTCTATATGCACATGTATAAAAAATATTTACTCAATAAAAATAATAATTTTTAATTTGTTTATATATTTATAATATAAATTATTATTATTTACCATTTAAATTTTTATTGATTTTAATAATTATTATAAAAATGTAAATAAATGATTTTTAGTAGATGTTTAACCGAACCTTATAAAATCTTGCCAAAAGAAACTTCTGCATTTTAATAATTATTATCATACTATTATGTTTCTATCAGTTTTTTTTTATCGAGGCCACGAAAGAGTTTTCAATTCAATTACTTTCTTTAAATTATATTTAAAATAGATGACCAATTTTTTTTGAAAAATTATTAGTTTTAATTTTCGGATCTTAAGAGGTATTAAAATGGAACGAAATTTTAACATAAGAATATGTGATTGGAAATAAACAGGTCATACGACAACACAACATCACATAAACTGACTAAAAAGAAAGAAAGTAAACTATCCTATAACTTTTGTACAACTTCATTGACTCAGTTCAAGCCTCTTCCCACTAGAGTCTTGTTTATACATAGCGTAAATGCATATATTTTTTTTTTACTGTGTTTCACTTATGCTTTCTTTGTTTTAATATTGTCAGATCAGTCGTCGTTTACATGTGAAACTAAATTTTATAATCAGGTCCCACGGTATATACCTACTTTTAATCACAGAGAGGACTGTCCCGTATGCTTCATATATTAGAATATTTTAAAAATTATAATCACTGTCTAAAAATTTGTTTGCATGTTAAATTGTTTATTATATATATAAAGTAATGTAGTAAAAAAACTTCAAAAATCATTTCAGTTATGGGCTACATCTTCGTCTCTGGTGTGGTGCCCACTATGACGTGTAAGTGAAGATTTTGAGTGCATTTACATCAAAACTCTCGTGGCTGGCATTTAAAATAAAAAACATTTATTGGTTTTAATAATTTTTGGACGTATTTTATAGATTCTTCTAAATTATAACAGTGATAAGCCTACAATTTTCCTTATATCTATAAGAGGAATTACATTTAAATTTTTAAGTGTTGTTGTATCAGATATCAATAAGAAATGCTCTCTATTCAATTCATGTTTTCCATGCGTTTCACAATTTAAATAAAAAAAACAAGTTGTGATATTCGTTGTAGACACCAAAACAGCACCAATCTGATTACGTGACTGCAAACACTGATCACATTTATACACACAGCCCCAAAGGTAGCCCTTAGAGGTTAAACAGTGGTCTTAACCACTCTCATAATAGTTTTGGAAGGTCAAAGGTCAATTTGGCACCTTTTGGGCACTCTGCTCTCTACTCGTTCCACCCAGGTATGATTACAAACTGGTATTCGTTCCACCCATGGATGATTACAAACTGGTATTCATTCCACCCGGGGACGATTAGCAATATTCACTCCAAGGTGGGGCGAATAGCAGGTTTGATGGGAAAAAAGTCAAATCTTGACAAATGGTAGCTCAGATCTGCCACTTAACTCTTCCTTCATTGCATGGGAGTGTGAGTGAGCATTTTTGAGCGCTAGAGGTAGTTATAGGGGCAGTCATGGAACCCCTAATTAGGGAGGAATCTTCTCCCTCCTGGGAAGGCATGATTGTCAAGTGGCGCCTCTGCATACTCATTCAAAGAGACCATCAAGTCTATAAAATGGTGAGTCTTCTCACCTGAGGGACAAAAAAGGACCATTTTGAGCAACGAAGTGTTGTCATTTTACATCCACACATCTTCTTTGATTTGTGCCTTTCACATCCTTGATCTCTTTTAGAGAGGAGGTCATTGGGTGATTATTGGAAGGGAAAATCCGGAACCAAAACCCAATATTTGACCACAAAATCCTACCAAATTTGCCAAAAACACCCCACAATAGGTTTTGGACCCATCCCAAGTGGATTGGTGCTGAAATTAGGCCCTAAACGGTGGGTGTCCTGCCCCCGAGCACCCCCCGCACTGCTGTAGTTCTAATCGCCCTACCCCGGAGTGATTAGAAATTTGTAGCAGATTTCCTTTCTATTATTTTTGCATCTGATTCTATGCTTCTTAAATAGGTTTTCATTCAAATTTCACATCGTTTTGAGCATTTTTTATCATGTTTTTATCATTTCTCGCCTTTACTAACATGTAGGTAGAATCATCAAATTCCCGGTGATAGAGGCCAAATTGGGAAAATATGACCTTCTGGGTCTTCCCAAAATACCCCCTTTTAGCTAACCCCAAATTTTTAGGTGATTTGGAGCTTCCCAAATGTCACATTTGGGACTATGATTTTTGACACTTTGTTGTAGGTCTAATCGTCCCGCCTAGAGCGAATATGAATCTATGGTGAATTTTCCAACTATTCCATTTGTAGTGCCTTACTAGTGAGGTTTTTATGACCCTATAAAGTTTTCAATTCATTTGGATCTATTTCAGCTATCGTTTCATTTATATTTTGCATGTACTAATTGAAGGTGTGGGGATTGCATGTTTCATTTTATCTATAGGCACTACTGACTATTTCTTGTTTCATTGAATGCAAGGTCTCAACATTAGAGGATCAACAAGGATTCAAGACTCATCAACATAAGTGGCGGTGATGTTTGGTCTACCCACTTTACATGTGGGCACGCGGAAGAAGGAATAGCATCCATTGATGTGACAAGAACACATTTAACGCTCCTAGCCCCTAAAAATGGAGGAGGCAAATTGTAACCGAGTTCTGAAGCATATTAATAAAAAGGGTTGTCTTCCATATTGGCTTTCTATTTGGTTTTGATTCATTTATGCTTCTCTCCTTTCATGCACTTTCAATTCATAGGATTTAGCGTTATCTTTTGTTTCGTTTGCATCGCATCTTGGCTTTTCATTTTTGTTTTCGTATCCTCGTGCTTTCAGTGGCAATCATAGTGGTACCTTGTCCTCTATTTTTGAGATCAGAAATTTGATTAAAAATTGCTTTTTTTTGCTTGCAGGTACCAAGTTTTCAAACGTTGGACTGTTGTTCGTTCCAGTCTGTGATGAATACAAAGCTAGAATTCATCTTATCCAGGGATGAATGGTCATTCACCCCACCTTGTGATGAATACAATTTTGTTATTCATACCACCAAGGTATGAAGAGCTCTCTATGCAATTTCAAGACAGAAACTCATAACTAGTCGATTTGGGCAGAGAAGAGGTAGGGGTCCTAAACAACTTCTGTCATTTTCTGCTTTTAGTTTTCTACTTTCTGGTTACTTGCTTGCTTAGGGAAATTTTCACTGCATGTTTACTTTCTTTTATGCAAAATAAAAATAATCCCACACATCACGTGGAAATTTAAAACACCAAGGAGCTAGTCATAAAACCCCATCCCTTGATCAAGACCAACAATGGATTTCATCACCACCTTGGCTTGAATTTTTGTATCCATAACCCCGATCGCTACTATTGCTAGATGTAAATCTTGATGAAAGCTAACCAAGTGTAGCTGGGGTGATTCCCAGTGCATGAGGATAATTCTTCTATGGTAGGTGTCAAAAATAGGGTGATTCCCCTTTCGTACCGCCTACGTTCCACGTACCATCTGCTCTCACATACCAATAGTTTCCCTCACATAAGGGTGGGTATATAGAGAGGTTGATATATCGACCTGGCAATGGTATATCGAAGGGGCAAACATTTTTGGGAGTCATAAGAGCCATCATATTGCATTTAAACGTTCTTTACAAAAGCATTCAAAACAAAAATCAAAACACACTAAACCAAGTTTAGGGCACACATTTAATATTTAAACGAGATAATAATTGCCTTGTGTGTGTGATATTTTTTGTTTAGTGTAGCATAAAAATCATAAAAAGAAATAAAAATCTATGCATCTTGTAGGAAAACACCACCATGGTGTACACCCGTAGCCAAGCCCAATCATGGGTAGGAGCTGCAGAGAGTGTACAAGGGGGCACAAGTCACCTTCGCTATAGCCTCGAGGACTTGGTCATACCACCTTAGCGGCCCGACCCACAAGAGATTCCACATCGTGCCATTTCAAAATGGGACTATAGAGGCACCCCTTTGAGGGACACTCTCGTCCAACATAGACCCTTTCAGGAGGAATCCTTACATGTGGCACTCAATATAAATGGGAAGGCTCCCTTAGAAGCTCGATATGAGTGGCCACCGCATGATGAAGCACTAGAACAACATAGGGTCCATGAGGAGAGGCCACATGATTATGTCATCCCTCCTTTACCCCCCATCACTGTTAGAAACAATAGGCAAAATCCAGAGCACAAGGCTCTTCAAACAGGGTGAGCCAACTTTGCCCGCCCCTTTCACATATACGAAAGGGAGCATGAGGAAGACCATTACATTCCTTAAGAGCTATACACAATGCGGTAGCAATGCGCCTCCACACCTGCTATCTACTAGAATCACCTACTAAGGCCAGAGCCTCGAATTAATGTCGCCAACCTTGACAGAGGAAAGCGACCTATAGAGATCTCAGATCATCATGACCGAGATAAATGTGTAGGAGAGGCATCTAGGCCTCCTAGACTCAAGATGGTAGGACAAATTAACCTGGAAGTTGTTATACATGCCGCCCACCAAGCATAGATCACACAACTTGAGCAAGACCAATAGTAGCTAGAGCATCTATATCACCTTAGCAAAGAGTGCATTTAGTGCCAAACAGATGAGCTGCTCCATAACACTGTGTCTGAGAGTGTTCCAACCCCTCGCACACAAAGAGCAGAACCATATGAGAGGCACAACCCCTTGGTGCGAGACAGGTCCTCACGACCCTACCAAGTGCTGCCTTCGAGACCTCTTAGACCTGAGCGGGAGGCCACTCCAAGGAACAACGATGGGCACCCCCCATGGGGACCCACACATGGTTATAGGTCTCATCTAGAAACTCCTCAAGAAGCCTATGAGGAGTGTGAGCAAGAAGAAGAGTAGGTCGAAATGCCCTACCAAGGTGAAGGGGCTGCTATCCGGCCACCCCTCCATAGGCCTCAAGTTTACCACAACCCACAATGGGAACAAACTAAGGAGGAAGAAATTAAATCTTCCTATGCATATAAAGCATTGCTAGAGCACTTGGAGTCTGTGGAGACCAAGACTTCTGGGTCTTAAAATCCCACTTTACGCCAAATCTGCAATCATCCTATGCATCTATTAGTGCCTACACCCCCTTACCCTGAACACTTTAAACTACCTCAGTTGGCAATCTTTAGATGTGAGGAAGATGACCAAGAGCATGTGACTAGATTCCTGAGCCAATGCTTTGGCATTCAAGACAATGATGCTTTGCTGCTAAGAACATTTATAACCACATTCGCAGGCCCTGCCTCGGACTAGTTCACTCAATTGCCAAAGCACAACATTAGTAACTTATATCAGCTAGTGGATGTGTTCCTCGAACGCTTTGCCTTCAACACCAAGAAGAAGGCATCACTAAGCAACCTAGCTAGCCTCAGGCAATATGAGGAAGAAACCATGGTGGCCTATGGGAATCAATGGAGGACTTTGCTTTCAAAGATGCCCTACCTCCCTCCTATGTCCAACCTCAACCAAATTTTCTCAAAGAGCTATTTGAGATCAATCTCTGTGCTATTACAGCTACATCAATATGCCATTTTAGAGGAAGCTCTCGTGCAATCTAGAATCATTGAGGAGATCAAGATTCAAGATGGCAAGATAGCTAAGACAAAGAAGAAAGAATGGTCTAAAAACACTAAAATAGGGACCACGCAACAGAAACCCATTACGGTCAATCAAATTGCTATAAACATCCCTAAGCTTGCACAAGCAACACAACCCCAAAAGGCTAACTATCAGGCAGTGCCTCTTAACATTTATGACCGATAAAATTAGAGGCAAGAACAAAATTAGAAGCGTTGCCCTAGGTGACAATTCACACCTTACACAGAGTCCAAAGACTCCCTGTTTGACCACTTGTCAGTGATAAACTTGATCAACCTACCTGAGTTTCAACCCATAGACCCCAATGCACCAAAACCTAAGGGCTACAAGGAAGACTTGTACTACAGGTTCCACATATGGAAGGGACATGACCTTAATGCATGTTGAAAGTTTAAAGGCTTCGTGCAAGACTTAATAGATAATAATACATTAGAGGTGGATAATCTAATGGCACCAAACAATCAAAAAATGGAGGTCTTTAAAGACCCCTTGCCTACCCATGATGTGCAAGCAAAGACCCTACAAGTCAATGAGGTCACACAAAACTGCCCTATGTAGGGGTATGTAGGAATGATCAATATAGTGACTCAAAATAAGAGGTACCCGAGCACAACTGCCCCCATGGTAGCTATAGGAGAGGTGCCAACAACGTTGCAACCACAACAACACCTTTCACAACCTCCTTCGCCTAGACCAGTGGCCACGATTTGAACCAAACTCACCTAGAGTTTGAGGACCACATCAGATAGGCTCTCCATCTACGAGCTCATACAACAATCAACACCCCATTGGGAGGCTCTAATGGAGATACTAAAAGCCATCGAGTTGCAGCCCCACAAAGCAAACTCCTTCAACAACTTCATGGGACATGTCAAATGATGCACTAAGCCAGTCATCACCTTTCAAGAGGACGAATTAAAATCAGTGGCTGGTGACATGGTGGATCCACCCCTGCACGTCATCGCACGGGTCAACATGATTCATTAATATGCCTTGAAGCACCTAAATTTTCCTGCATCTCACATAGAGGCCTCCACCTATACACTACAAGCATTCAATGATGCAATATGCTCAATAGTTGGCACAATTTTCCTACCCATCCAAGTGGGACAAAAGACTATACCTACATTGTGCCACATATTGGAGGGTGATATGGCCTATAACATCTTGCTAGGTCGGCCATGGATCAGGGACATGAAGTGTGTCCCTTCGATAGCTCATCAGTGCTTAAATTATACTTTCAAATGGCAGGTGCATGTAGTCCCGGTGGACTTGGAACCCTTCAAGTATTGCAATGCAGTGCAACTGATGTAGCAATCGACCCTTACATCAATGCATTTGGATTTTCAATTAAATCCATCTAAACAAGGTCCTATTCTGCAGGCATCCTCATTAACAAGTCCATCAAAACCCCAGTCGGGTCCATCTTCATTGTCTGGTCCTTCACCAACAATGCCACCTATGGTGGCCACACCGAAGGACAAAGGGAAGAAATCCTTGGAAGAGGCACCGTCATCAGTCTCAACCATATCTACTGAGGAGATGCATGGCAAAATAGAAGTCAAGGCTCCTAGTTCATCCGACATGGAGTGGACTCAGGAAGAACTTTCGTTCCCTCCCCCTCAATCACCAATAATAACCATTGAAATGGCCAATATGGGCCTGGGGGAGTATCTAGTGCAAAATATTGTAGCAACACCCACACTGGAGTCCATGCAGGACATGGGGAGACCTCGCCTCCCCATCGATACCATTATTCCTCTAGGCTACCCACCAAAATAGACAAACTTTGTGTATGGGGGCCTTGATCATGGTATTGAACCATACATGCAAGAGGACGAAGATGAAGAGCCTTTTACTAAAGATGTCAACTATTTGTCCAACCCAGACTTCACTTTGAGATACCTTGGCCAATGCAATTGGCATGGATATGGGTGAGGCAGATATGAGCAAGGATTGTGTGTTCTTGGCCAACCAAGATACCAAATTCCATATGACAAGTCAAGAGTAGATTTCAAACACCCCCTACCCTTGGACATCTTGGTAGTGAACATGCAATTCCTAGGGATAGGTAGCAAGGGGGGATTGTCATTAGCTCCATATGCCAACCCTAACATGACATATACACTAAGGGATTATCTTCCATTGTTGACAACCAACCTTGTTGACCTCAACAACCCTTTCCCTTTCCTCGAGAGAGGAGAAATATCGAGAGCTCACCTACAAGAGAGGTATAGACAAGGTCAAGAAGGATCTTCAGAAGATGAGTCAAAATATGAGGTAGCACCATGGGACCCCTTTGAATCGGATAGCAATCACTCACAAGTGGCCCCCATGGATGATTATCAAGAAAGCCTCTTGGCAATGTTCCCTTCGGATTCTCCAATCGAGCAAGTGCCACTTCAAGAAAATTAGGTCCCCCCATAGAGAGTGGAACAACCCTGATGGGACCATGTCAATTTGGTCAAGTAGGATGAGCCTCACATATCACAAACAGTTATTGGAGCCAATGAAGGCATTTAGATCTCTGACAGTGATTATGAAGATGAAACTGAGATGGCCTATCTCAATCATATGTGACAGCAGCAATACCCCTTAGATATTGATGACATATTTGAACAACTAAACATATGGCTAGGGAATGAGTGGCACCTAAACCCAGTGCAGTGGGACCAAGTGTTGAATCCACCACTTTGGGCATATGGAGAACACCTTCCGCCCAAAGACCCTATAGCAATATCAATGTCGAGGGTAGACCCTGTCTTCCTATCTGCACATAGGGCCGATCCATTCATGCCAATACCTCCAGAGCCAGATCCGAAGCACAAAGAACATCCAGAATGTCTAAGTCACCACACCCATGGTAATGGAGACCAAAATCATTTCATAAACATGATTTCCATTGACTTAACTGCCCCCATCTGCAATTCAGTTGATCCAACATAATCATTGTATCTATACATAGATGTCATAGACTGGGATCGTGTCAATTCACCACCATCCCCATCAGAGTACTAGCCTTTCGATGAAATGCTTCATTTCACCCCAGGGACAATTTAGGATATCTTCCATGTTGAAGAGGAACCCGAGGTTCCTAATGATCTTAACTCAGTAAATGATATCCACTTGATCCCAACTCCACACCAGTTAGAGGACGGATCCCACACGTCGATCAAGGAGACGACTAACATAGACATCGGCTCTGATCCAGTGAATCCACAGATTATCAAGCTAGGGGTAATTCTATCCCTCGAAGAGCAAGCCAACTACATTGCCCTTCTCAAAGAGAAGAAGGAGGTTTTTGCATGGTCATACAAAGACATGCCAGAGCTAGATCTGTAGCTAGTCACGCATAATTTAACACTTGATCCAACAGTCAAGCCAGTTAAGAAAAAACTACGTAAGATGCACCCAACAGTGGCCTTAATGGTCAAAGATGAATTACAAAAGTTGTTGGATGCACAATTTGTCATTTGTGTGGATTACCCACCATGGCTATCCAACATGGTTCCCATAAAAAAACCTGATGGGAGGATTTGCATATGCACTAATTTTCAAGATCTAAACAAAGCGAGTCCTAAGGATGATTTCCCCTTGCCAAGCATCAATGCATTAGTAGATGCTACAGTAGGCCATGAAATGCTTTCCCTCATGGATGGTTTCTCGGGATACAATCATATTTGTATCAATCCTGAGGACCAACTAAAAATGATGTTCACAACCCCTTGGGGGAAATTTTGCTATAAGGTCATGCCTTTTGGCCTTAAAAATTTTGGTGCCACCTACCAACATGCCATGACGTACATCTTCCATGATCACATGCATAAAACTTTGGAAGATTACATGGATGATTTTTTGGCCAAATATCTTTGTGCCTAGATCATCTCGATGACTTAAGCAAGATCCTCGATCGCCTCATGGAACATAAAGTCGTATTGAATCCCAGAAGTGTGTATTTGGTGTCACATCTAGAAAACTCTTAAGTTTCATAGTCGCAAAATGAGACATCGAGGTGGATCCAAACAAAGTTAAGGCAATCCTTGAAATGCTTCCCCCAACTACCATCAAGCTGCTCAAAAGACTGCAAGGAAAGATCACGTCAATCAAGTGCTTCATAGCACAACTATCTCGACCCATGAATAAATTATTGCACAAGGGGGTAGCATTTCATTGGGATGACGAGTGCCAGTTAGCCTTCGATGACATCAAACAATACTTGGCTTTGCCACTAGTATTGGCACCACCTAGACCAGGAGTGTCATTCTACTTATACATCTTAGCTACTGAGGTGGCACTGGGTGCCATGCTAGCCCAAAAAAATGAACTACACAAAGAACAGGCTACTTACTATCTTAGCCGCACCCTGGTCGTTATGAACTTAACTATGCATACATTGAAAAGCTCTACTTGGCAGTGGTGTTTGCTACCAAAAATCTATGCCATTACATGTTGAGCGACAAGACGTATGTTGTGTCTAAGGAGAATCCATTGCAGTACATGATGAGTCATACTTATCATAGTAGCCGCACTGCAAAAAGGATTTTGTTGTTGACGGAGTTTGACATAGAGTTTGTTGGACAAAAATCCATCAAAGGTCAAGTCATAGCTGATCAACTAGTAGAGGCTCCTCTTGAAGATGATCAGCCTCTAATCATAGAACTACCAGATGATGGGGTCTTCCATGTATTAGAATCGCCAGATTCTGATGAGCCTGAGTCACAGGCCGACATAACCCTATTTTTTGATGGTTCTAAATGTGAGCAAGGGGGTGGCACGGGAATTGTATTCTTCACACCACAAGGGGCTCCAATGCCTTTATCATTCAAATTAAATTTCCCATGCACCAACAACAATGCAGAATATGAAGCCTTGCTCATAGGTCTTCAGACAACAATCACCATGAACATCAAATGATTGAACATCTTTGGTGATTCGTTGTTAATTATCAACCAATTCAAAGGGGTATTCTAATGTAAATGCCTAGTTTTGTAGGCCTACAAAGCCCTTGTGGACAAATTCCTAGCAAAGCTTGAATGGTACGACATCAAGGCACTCCCTCGATCATCGAATCATTTTGCGAACACTATGGCCTCCTTGGGGTCACTAATCTTGCAAGACATTTTTGGTGATATGACAACCATTCAAATCAAGACACTATCACAATCAGTGATGGAGCGTGCAAGCTTTGAATTAACACCAAGAATCCACTTAATCTAGATTGAACCATCCCTAGACAAGTTCTCTTGAATCCACAATCATTTGAATCATGCTAATTGGGGGTCCTTGTTCTCCCCTACTCCCTTTAATAGCAACACAACACTATTCTTACAAGTTCTTTTCCGCTCAACTTTTGCTAGGGATGAACTTCAAGAGGGATTGGCTATTCAGATTGTCGAGGTTTTTGATCAGCAGGATTGGTATACACCCATAAGGGACTACCTCAAGTTAGGTAACCTCCCACTTGGATTGATGCATGCCTTAAAATGATCATTCAAATAGAAAGTGGTAAAGTATGTCTTGTTAGGAGACATTTTGTATTGTCATAGCTATGAAGGACTCCTCCTTCATTGCTTGGACCAGCAAGAGTCCACTTGGATGATCACCCAAGTGCACGATGGTACATGTGGTAGCCACTTTAGTGGTATGGCCATCACAAAGTGCATTCTTTCCATGGGCTATTATTGGCCATCTTTAGAGTGATATTGTTGCGCATATGTAAGGAAGTGTGCGAAGTGCCAACACCATGCAAATTTGACACACATACCTTCTTAGGCCTTGCAACCAATCCAATCGACTTGGCCATTTTTGTAGTGGGGCTAAGATCTAATTGAAAAGATCTCCTCTACGTCGTCAGGCTGTCACATGTTTATCATAACGGCCACAGAGTACTTCACCAAATGGGTGGAAGCAATTATGCTTACCTCTACGAGTGAAACCCGCATTTTGGAGTTCATTTTACATAATATCATATGTCATTTTGGTATTCCATCCAAGATAATCTCAGATAATGGGACGACATTCAAGAATAAAGACGTGCATGCTTTGACATCAAAGTACAAAATTCAGCACATTTTTTTGACACCCTATTATCCGTAGGCAAATGGGCAAGCAAAGGCATCAAACAAAATGCTAAATGCCATCCTCAAAAATACAGTCGTAGATAGTCATAATGATTTGCACATTCAGATCCCACTTGCCCTATGGGATTATTGCACTAGCATTCGAACGCCCACTGGGGCAACTCCATTTTCGATCGTGTATGGATCCAAGGCTGTCATGCCTCTCAAGTTGGAAATTCCTTCCCTAAGCATATCAATGCAAGAGTTCATTGATGATGACACTACATGGTAGGCCTGGTTAGACCAGCTTACATTGCTCGATGAACAACATGTTAATGCTCTTGAGCATTTACGTATCTATCAAGAGCGACTTAAGAAAGCATACAACATGAAGGTTCACCTGAGGGACTTTCAGGTTGGTGACTTGGTCTTAAAAGAGAACCAACAAAATTCTAACTTGTCGCCCCATCTAAGAGACAAGTTCGTGGCAAACTGGTTAGGTCGTTATGTCATCCATAGTAAAATAGGACCTGGAACATACCGGCTTCCCTCTCTTGATGGAATAAAGGAACTAGAACCCTTGAACATCAATAATTTGAGGCCATTCCATATTTAAAAGAGCCATAGCCCAAAACAAAAGCTCCAAGGATTTTTGAAATCGCTTGGTCAACCCCTAAACACCCCAAAGGTACCCATAATCCCTTTGGTCAAACCAAAAGCTCCAAGGATTCTCATAATCGCTTGGTCAATCCCCAATCACCTCAAAGGTACCCATAATACCTTTCGTCAAACCAAAAGCTCCAAGGGTTCCCGCAATCGCTTGGTCAAAAAAAAAAAAAATTCAAAACAATAAAATCATCAAAAATAACAAAAATTTGCATCTCATTTCGATGCATGCTCGAAATTATCACAAAAATAAAGAGCTCTTTTTGCATTCCATCTTCATACTCATAAAAATCAATTCATCAAAAACATAAAAATATATAGCTACATTGGGCATCAAATCCATACATTGCATATTTGTGGTAATACAGGTCAAGGCACCGTAGACTGTAATTACTTGGCAAAACCATCATTTTCCATATTTCTCCATTCTATAAACAGTCCATCAAAAATAAATACCATTCACATATTTTCTGCCATATCATAGTCGGTTGTCTTCTAATGTATCAAGAGTTCTCGTCATTCAGCTATCATTAGCTTTCTAGCCACATACTGTGCACAGTCAGACAGATTTAACAAAGGTAGAGTTCTACTTGGATCACACCTTGTTACGAAGCATCCCACCACAAGTTAAAACAAATAAAAAAATTTCCAAGTTGTGTGAACGAAAGATGAAACCTGTAAAGCAATCCAGGTCACCATAAGTGAAATGGTTATCTTGCTCATCCCCCTATGTGAATGACCCCAAGAATGCTGAGAGTTGGCAAAATGAGAAGCATCTTCCCTACCCAATTCCCCAAGAATCCCATGTTCTAAAAAAAAGGGTGCAAAACATCATAATTTGCAAAAGTCAAAACTCCAAAAATTTGACATCACCACCAAAGTGCATACATCAAAAGGCACATACAATAGTGATTCTAATCACTCAATATTCAAATCCCTTGCTCAAAATAAAAACAAAAATAAACAGTGATTTTTATCACTACAAAAGAGCAAGTATCCCAATAAAATTGAAGAAAAAAAGGGAGTCAAAATTGAATCCCTAGAACTCTCAGCATTCAGAAGGTCATGAGGTGAACCTCAATATCATTTTGGTGGATAACCTATTGGTCACTGGTGGCAAATATCATGCATGACAATATATCTGTCACATTAACTTATGTACAGATAAATGTTTGCATGTGTATGAGCTAGCTTATGGTATCCTAGATAGCACCATAAATTAATCTGACTAAATACAACAAAGGAGTTAGTGAAGCTAATTAGGTGATCCTCAGTACAGGTTTGGTTGACAGCCTATCTGACACGGACGGTATCCTGATGAATATCACATAAACGAACTCAATTGCACACATAGGGATGTGAAATAACTTAGTCAAAGACAAGTCCGATTCATACCTTATTCAAAAGTCTTGTAAGATAAAAGTATAGTCATGGCTAGTTAGTTAAACATCTGAGTCTCAAAAAATCTTAACTACATTGTAAACCAACTATGATATCTTTCATCCTTGCATCGCCATCAAAAAATACAAAAAATAACATGTATACATAAAAAGTCATTTACCACAGCAATCACCTAGAACAAAAATCCATAAGTTCTAAACAGTCTATGGTGCCACCCCAAAAAAAATCACAAATTCAATTCATCCATTCCATTTGCATATCATAAAAATTAGAAACATTTGCATTCATCATCACATATGCATCCATCAACATAAATTAAAATGCATACATACATATTCAATAATCATTGTGCATAACATCAAATCAAGACACGTGTATAAATAAAATAAATTCATCTATATATATATCATCAAAAATGCCGATAGACTACAATAATCGGTCCTCTGACCCTGTAAAAAAATAACACAAAAGCTCAAAAACCCCCAAGCCTAGGGCATCGGCCACCGTGATCACAAAGGATCGGTGCAACAAGAACTACCCCCTGTGTTGTGGGTCCTATGGGACCCCTCAGGGTGGTTGCTGCTAGCCCCCACATCATGCCTACTAGAGCCACCCTCATCCAGTTGCCTATACCAAGAGGATGTTGACTGCTTCGTATCACTCCCTCTCGAGTGGCATGACGATCCACCTCTACTCAACGTAGGTATTCACCCATCGAGGTGGCTAATCTCTGCATCCAGCTCCAACTGATGCCACACAAAGTCCATATCCCATTGGAGATACATAGCCAAATTCTCGTTACACTATTTTAGCTATGTTCATAGGAGATCCCTCTCCCGCACAGCATCGGTATCCCCATCCCTTCGGCGGTATGCAGCCCATGTGTTCTCCCACTCTGCCAGCTATGTTCATAAGAGATCCCTCTCATGTAGTGCATCCTCAAGCTCCTCATCCCACCTCTAGAGCAACCCCTCCAATCATGCATTCTCAACATGCAACCCTGCCTCAATATCCCCTAAGACTGCCTGAGGCATCAACATCTCTGAAATAGCAGCTTGCTCTGGCTCCCACTGCTCCAAGACGTCCTGCATCTTCGGTTGATCCAAAACCCCAAAATCCACACCTACATCATCCACCTCCACCATGTTTGCATCCTCCAGTGGAGCTCCCCAATCATCTCCTAGTGCCTCTACACCCTCCCTGCTGGCCTCTCCACTGCTATGTGCTGCCAAGCCCAGCTCTACAACAAATAGCTACAGCCAATCCCCTTTTGCCTCTGGCAGTGGACCTCATACATCTCATTATAGAGTTTTTCTAGTAGTGTCTTCCCCCACCTCATAATCAAGGGCTCATGCATCGGATAATCCACCAGCCAAAAGACCACATCCATTAGGTTCCATGGGAACCTCACACCCGAAGAGTCGGGTAGTAGCATGTTGGAAATGAGGCCCATTAGCACACTGCATGCCTCACTCCCAACATGCCCCTCTCTAGCCACCATCGTACAAGAATTCCACCAATATGGTAGTCACCCTTTGCCCTCTCCACTGGGCTATCCACACCAATCTCCTCCTCATGGCAAAAGTAACGTGTTAGCACTGTTGTCTGTTGATCCCGCGACGTCGTCTTGATTAGCAGTTCGTCTATAAGAATCCGTAGAATCTGATAGACATCCTCAAACATAACTATCATCTCCTCTATGGGGAGATGGAAAGTGTTGGTCCTAGGATCCCATAAGTTGATCAAGGCCATCAGATAGGCCGAATCCTCGACCACAGGCTCCAACCGAGTCACATGCTTGAGCCCAAGGGCATCAAGCCATATCCAGTCAACCAAATTCAACGCATCCTGTGCTTTTGAGAAAACCGTAGGCACACGGTACCGACTCTTCACAACCTAAAAAGAAAACAAAACAAAAACATTAAAAAACATGATAAACTGTAAAGAAATAACATGAATATACAACAATACATAAAATAATGTACATCTAAAAACATTAAAATAACAAACAACAAAATTCAAAACAATTCAAAAAAAAAATAGTTGTCAGTACCTAGGGTTTTTAATTCTATGTTTAAACTGATAACTAAAACAACAACAAATTCAAAACATTCAAAAAAATCAAAAACAGTTTGTCAGTGCCTAGGGTTTTTAGCTAAGTTTTAAAACTAACAAAATTAACCTAAAACTCTAAGCTAGGGTTTTGCGTTTATCCTAGGGTTTTAATTTAACAATCATTAAAAAAAAAAAAATAGGAAACTTTTCTTTTTACCTAGGGTTTACCTTTGTTTAAAATGGAAAACAAATTTTAGAATATAATTAAGTTTTTTCAAAATAAATTTAAACATAGGTTTCATTTTTAAAATCACGAAACAAACTAAAAAAAAGAAAAACAAATTGTGATTTTAAGTTGTAAAATCAAAAAATTTCCAAATAATTGCGAGTCAAATAAAGAGGAAGTGCACTCGCTGGTCTCGCTTCAGCTCCGCCAGTTGATGACCCGGTCCGTGAACTCATAATTTTTGAAATCTCGAGAGCGCTTCGCTTCGTAGACTAGACCTCCTCCTCCTCAGAGCTCCAAATTACCAGAAAAATCAAATGCAAATGAGCCAAAAACCTAATTTTTTCTCTATTTGGTACTCATCCCACCCTGGGATGATTACAAAACTAGTATTCATCCCACCCAGGGATGATTACAGAGCAAAATTTTCAAAAACAGCAAAAAAATGAACAAAAAATAGCAATAAAATTTTCCAATAAGAGTGCTTTTGCACTTGATATTAAGGGCATACAAAACCGATGTCGGGGTCACAAATCCTTACTATCCTACTCCCTAAGAATGCTACCATAGCCGAACTACTCCACGGGAAGACGAATTGCCAAGAATTTCATCCCCAAAATGGCGTCCCAAATGGGTCCAAACCCACCCAAAAATAGCAATAACATTGTCGAACAAGGCACCTTTTGTGCCTTTGCTTTTGGGCATACAAAACCAATGTCGAGGTCACAAATCCTAAGCATCCTAGTCCCTAAGAAGGCTACCATAGCTGAACTGCTCCACAGGAATATGGATTGCCAAGAATTTCATTCCCAAAACGACATCCTAAATGGGTCCAAACCCACCCAAAAATAGCAATAACATTGCCGAATAAGGTGCCTTTTGTGCCTTTTCTTCTAGGCATACAAAATAGACGTCGAGGTCAGAAATCCTCACTATCCTACTCCCTAAGAAGGCTACCATATCCGGACTGCTCCACAGGAGGACGGATTGTCAAGAATTTCAACCCCAAACGGCATCACCAAAAGGGTTAAGACCCAACAAAAATAGGTCAGAATGTTTAGGAACTGCATACACATTCAAAGATAAACCTCTGAAGGCACCCTTACACAAGTCATCTTGGGTCAAGCGACTCATCACTTTTCTCATGTCGGTCATTCCTTCATTGATTCGTCGCTTGAGGGGGTAGTCATACTTAGTCACCAATCAACAAATAAACACCCAATCAAGGAAATGGCATGCATTCAAAGAATCATTGACAAAGACAAGCACGCTCCTGCTTGGGGCAGTAAACAAGAAATAATCACAAGCTGATCAAACACTTGGCATTCATGAATCATGAACTCAAGGTTCCTATAGACAAAAGGTTGCACCCTTTGCCTATTCATGACTGATCAATGTCCAAGCTCAAGTAACACCTCACCGAAAAATGTTAACACTTGAATTAAGTTCCTTCGCTTGTCAAAAGCAAGGATTCAAGAATGCATGCCCCTTTCCATACTTGGGGCATCAAAAATTGGTTAGGTTACTGAGAAACCCTAATCATTAGTGCTTTGGTTATCTATTTCTTCTCAGCACTGTGCCATGCATAGCGCATCCCAAAAAAGGGCATCTATAGACACCAAAATAGCACCAATATGATTACGTGACTACAAACACTGATCGCATTCCCACACACAGCCCCCATGGCAGCCCTCAGAGGTTAAATAGTGGTCCTAACCACTCTCATAGCAGTTTTGGAAGTTCAAAGGTCAATTTGGCACATTTCAGGCACTCTGCTCTCTACTCATTCCACCTAGGGATGATTACAAACTGGTATTCATTCCACCCAAGGACGATTAGCAGTATTCGCTCCAAGGTGGGGCGAATAATAGGTTTGATGGGAAAAAATTCAAATCTTGACAAATGGCAGCTCAGATCCACCACTTAACTCTTCCTTCATTGCATGGGAGTGTGAGTGAGCATTTTTTAGTGCTAGAGGCAGTTACAGGGGCTGTCATGGAGCCCCTAATCAGGGAGGAATCTTCTCCCTCCTGGGAAGGCATGATTTCCAAGTGGCACATCTGCATGCTCATTCAAAGATATCGTCAGGTCTATAAAATGGTGAGTCTTCTCACCTCAAATAGGGATATAAAAGGAGCATTTTGAGCAATTAAGTGTTGTCGTTTTACATCCATGCATCTTCTTTGATTTGTGCCTTTCACATCCTTGATCTCTTTTAGAGAGGAGGTCATTGGGTGATTATTGGAAGGGCAAATCCAAAACCAAAATCCAATATTTAGCCACAACATCCTACCAAATTTTTTGACAACACCCCACAATAGGTTTTGGACCCATCCCAAGTGGATTGGTGCTGAAATCGAGCCCTAAACGATGGGTGTATTGCCCTAGGTGCCCCCCGCACTACTACAGTTCTAATTGCCCCGCCCCAGAGTGATTAGAAATCTATAGCAAATTTCCTTTCTATTATTCTTGCATCTGATTCTATGCTTCTTAGATAGGTTGTCATTCAAATTTCACATCGTTTTGAGCATTTTTTATCATTTCCTGTCTTTACTAACATGCAGGTAGCATCATCAAATTCCTAGTGATAGAGGCCAAATTGGGAAAATCTGACCTTCTGGGTCTTCCCAAAATACCCCCTTTTAGCTAACCCCCAACTTTGTAGGTGATTTGGAGCTTCCCGAATGTGACATTTGGGACTATGCGTTTTGACACTTTGTTGCAAGTCTAATCATCCCACCCCAGAGTGAATACGAATGTGGTGAATTTTTTGAATGTTCCATTTGTAGTGCCTTTTCAGTGAGGTTTTTATGCCCCTTTCAAGTTTTTAGTTCATTTGGATCTATTTCAGCTATCGTTTCATTTATATTTTGCATGTACTAATTGAATGTGTGGGGATTGCATGTTTCATTTTATCTACAGGTGCTACTGACTGTTTCTTGTTTCCTCGAACGTAGGGTCTCAACATTAGATGAGCAGCAAGGAGTCTAGACTCATCAACACAAGTGACGGTGATGTTTTTTCCACCCACTTTACATGTGGGCATGCGGAAGAAGGAATAGCATCCATTGATGTGACAAGAACACATTTAATGCTCCTAGCCCCTAAAAAGGGATGAGGCAAATTGTAACCGAGTTCTGAAGCATATTAATAAAAAGGGTTGTCTTCCATATTGGCTTTCTATTTTTTTTCGATTTGTTTATGCTTCTCTCCTTTCATGCACTTTCAATTCATAGGATTTAGTGTTATCTTTTGTTTCGTCTACATCGCATCTTGGCTTTTCCTTTTTGTTTTTGTATCCTTGTGCTTTCATTCGCTTTTTCCAAATTTAATTTTTTACAGTCTCAAACAGTAATATTATATATTTTTTTAATTGTCTAGCAAGCAATTAACCAGGCATAATCCCAATGCTCTTTGGACCAATAATCTATGTTCTAAATATGCTGAGAACAAAAGTCCTGAAGACATTGTTCGCTATCAACCTCCTACCAAAGGTTCTCCCATTTTAGAAGTTCTTAAGACTAGTGAGGATTTGATAAATAAAATTTTATTTTGGATCATTCATAATGGACAACAGGTAAATTTTTGAACAGATTCTTGGGATGGTCACAAGCCTTTGATAACTTAGTTTCCCAATTGGAGGCCTTGGATGGAGGAGCTTCATCGAGCTAACTGAATAAAGGTGGCTAATTACTGTCGGTACCATATTGGTAATTCAAAGGCTGGTAGATATTGGATCCCTATTGAGGATTGGCTTATTCAAAACCCAAGAAGGCAAAGACAAGATATCCAAGGCATCCTTCATATGAGATCCCTCTCTTGGTCTGATGAAAATAATTTTTTTGGATGGAACAACACTACTAAAGGCTAGTATTCAATTGCTCAAGGTTATTTGACCTTATGCCATAATAATCCCAACCATTATTTTGACATCTTTTCTCGATTGTGGGCTCAAAATATCTGCCCTAATGTGAGGTTCTTTAACTGGATTTTATTGCATTGTAGGGTGCTTACTGGTGAGCAACTTATGAAGTGTGGTTTTCATGGACCTTTTAGATGTGAAATGTGTGAAGAGAATGGAGAAACTCTCAACCATATTTTTATTGAGTGTACTTTAGCATCTGACTTGGATTACTATGGTCTAATTTTTTTACTTTTGAACAGCTTTGGAGGGATTGGCCTAATCAAGAGGGTGTTGATAATTTTATTAGGAAGTTAGTTTGGATGGGTTCTACCATTCTTCTTTGGAATACTTGGAATGAAAGGAATAGTCAAATTTTTAATCAATATAAGAAGGATATTCACTAGCAAAATACCATAGCCAACTTAGTTGAATCAGTCCATCAACTCCTTAATCACCCCCAAAAATCCCACCAAATATGGGATCAAGTGATGCAAAGATTTAAGATTAAATATTCTAAGGGCAACCAAATTAAAGGGAATGTGAGTATTAGTAAGATGGATAGGACAAGAAATTGGCAACCTCCTCCTAAGGATTTTGGAAAAGTCAATACTGATGGATCCTCTAGAGGAAACCCTAGAAAATCCAGTGTGGGAGGAATTGGTAGACTTTCATATGGCTCCCTAGTTTTTACTTTTTCTGAGAATTTGGGTATTGTTTCCAATAACATTATGGAGGGGTATGGTATCCTCAAAGGCCTTCAAGAGGCTACTAATGTTGGATGGGAAAAGGTGTTAGTTGAGTCTGACTCTCAACTTATGATTAATCTCTTTAAGACTCCTAACAATCATAAGGTGGATTGGAGAATAAAAAGAATTATTGAGAAGATTCAATTAATCTAGATGGGATTTTTGAAAGTTGATTACAATCATGTGGTCAGAGATCAAAACAAGAGTGTTGATGCTTTAGCTAATTGGGCTTTGTACAAAGGTGATCTTACTTGTTATGGCCACCCTCCTAGATGGTGGGCTTCTCAAATTAGGGAAGCTCTTCTTTCTATCATTTCTTTGGATGGCTCTAGTTCTGAAGGTACCTAGTTTCTTATTTATTTTTTTTTTTTTTTTGCTTCTCTTTGGTTCGTTCAATTTTTTTTAGTTCCCTAGCTCATTATATTCTTTCTTTTGTTTCATCTGTTGACTCTTGCATTAATCGTCTTCTGGTCTAGATAGGTCATTGTTATGTTCAATTTTTTTTCTTCTTTTTCATTTTTTGTTTTTTTTGTTTAGTTTTTTAAGGTGGGTGGGTTCTTTTGTTTTGTTTTGTTTTGTTTTTGTGTTCTTTGTGTTGTTTTTTGTTGTTCATGTGTTTTTGTTGTTTTGTGTTTTTTTTTTATGTTTTTTTTTATTGTTCTTGTGTTTTTTTTGTTCTTGTTCTTGAGTTTCTCTTTGTTTGTGTTAATTCATGTTTTTATGTGTGAGTGTTTTCCATGTTTTTTGTTTTTGCTTATTGTCTGTTGTTGGTTGTTTTTTATTTTTATTTTTTTTAATTTTTTAAGTTTTAGTTGTGTTTATTTTTCATGTTTTTTTTTTGTATGTCTTTGTAGTGTTTTGTTGTTTTTGTCTTGTTTATGGTGTGTTATCTGGTTCTTGTGTTTTTCTATGTGGTTCATTTTGTGGTTTCTTTTATATTATTGTGCATTTTTTGTTGTGCTTTTGTTTTTGACACACTCAAGGAGCATGTTTTTTATTTTATTTTATTATTTTTGTTGTTATTTACTTATTTTTAAATTGATTTTGTGTGTTTTTTTGCTCCTTGAGTATGTCAAAGGTGGTAGGCCAGGTCCGAGTCCTTAGAATTTTTGGAAAAATGGATACCCCTGACTCCTAGGGTCTTACCCGAAAGTGGCATCCCTTTTGGGATGTTTTCCACACAAAAAAATAATTAACCAGGCATATGGACCAATGTTTTTGATGGGAAGGTGGCTGCTTGTGAGAGTAAGGAAGGAGGGGCAAGTGCAGAATTGGAAATATGCCTTCTTCCCTCAACAATGGCAGCTTTCGAAGCTGACGATGAATTCTTGTATTCTCGTTTGTCATAAAATTATAAGAGTTTTATGTTTTTAGAGGCTGTCATTCTTTGGCGTGTTAAAATTCTATTCTATGTTGGTGCAATGTTTGCACGATGAGTTGTTTGTTGTCTTATCATGGTGGTCATTATGTTATTTTAGTTTCCATGATAAACTATTTAAGTCACCATGGTGAGTTGTTTGAGTTTGCTAACAGTAATGTGTACTCCTTATTCGAAGTCTGCAAGTCTATAAAAAGCATATGAAAAAATACCATGAGTCGTGTGGATTATAAGCAGCCTCTTCCATCTGCGCATCAATCATTATACTTCTAGTGATTAATGATGACTGATACATTTTTTAATGACGATTTTTTTCTTTGGTTCAAATGAAAATGTCAACTCTTAGATAAATAGTTGTATTTTTGTTCATTTCAGCAAAGCTTGGTGTACATATTTGATCGAGTTGCATTGTAAGCCTCAACAGTGTTGAAGGAGCACAGAATGAAAGATGAGCACAACAAGAGAATTACGCCTAGATTAGGCATAGCAAGAGGGTGCTCCTAAGTCTTAGATGCACAAAGGGAGTGCGCCTTGCTAATGTGCACAATGGAAGGTTGTATCAAAAGTATTGACATCCAAATCCAGGATTGCAAGAATGATCTTGGTGACTTTGGCTACTATAGTCGATAGACAGGAGGCATATTTTCGAGTTTTGTTGATGCAAGTGCAAACACTTAAGATATTTTAGTTAACATTAGCATACCTTGGAGTATAAAAAATATGAAAGAGGTTACATACCAGAAGTTTGAATTTCCTTCTTCGGGCCATATATTTCTGCAGCTTTCCTCAAAAGTATTTGAATTGGATAAATCGAGAAAAGTGAAGGCCTCATAGTTAGGGGTAAAATTAGGGCTACGACAGTAACTTTCCATTGGATTATAGGTTGTGGCTCTATCTTTGGCCTCCGTGGAGGTGAACAATAACTTTCAGTTAACAGTCTCAACCTTTTGGAAAATATCTAGTGGAATTCCATGGTTGACAAGGTGGAAGAATCCCCATTCGTTGTAAGCTTCTTTGATTGTGGTAACACCCAAATGATTTTGAAGATGACTTATTTCTTGATCGTCAAAGTCTATCAACAAAAACTATGAAATATTAAGGACTGAAAGATCTATTTTATTTGCACTAGCTTCCCCTAGGGATTGCAGTGAGGAAGGCATTTTCAGAGTAGAGTAAATGAATGCCTTGATACTTCTCCTATGAAGTAATGTCATGCAAGGATATGGGAGAGTTTGAAGAGAACCTCAAAATTTAAGGAGATGATTGAGCATCGTAGGTCCAGCCATGACTAAGGAAGGTACAATCCAACTATACTTAAATAAAATTACTGATCAAATACTTCACATCAATAACATGGGAAAATGTCTTGTCATATCAATTAAATAATTGAAATGAAAGGAAAGAAAGCGATATTATTTAGGATCCTTCCCACCCGTGTAGGACTATAAGAAGGATAGGAATCCCATTTAACCGAAGATAATCTGATGCTTCAGTTTAAACATAAATATTATGCTAAGAATTATTATTATTTGTTATAATTAATTGTATCGATAAGAAAAAGTTTTATATATGTTATATAATTATTATATAATAATATTATTATTTGTTGTATATATAAAAGATCAATAATTTATAATACAGTATTTTTTTTTTTAAATAAAGGGGTAAAAAATTATTGATAAAAAGTTTGGATTACAGAGTACAACCAAGATTCCAACCAAGACTCAAATAAATAGCCAAATAGAATAAAACCACTAGACTAGAATGACACCCAAAAAAGACAACAAGAATAAACCACATTAAGTCTGTACATCATTGTGGATCAACTCCCAAAAGCGTTGAGTGTCCCCAGATGGGAGACTCTCCCAATTATCGATACTCCAAGAATCCAGAAACTCAGAAGCCCTTTTGACCATGTAATCAACAACCACATTCCATTCCCTTGGAATGTGCAAAAAGGATATAAATTCAAACTCTTCACTCATTCTAAAAATTTGAACGACTATAGAGGCCAACTGCCAATTAACTTCCTCCACACTTTTACTATTTAAAATATCAACCATAATTTGAGAGTCAGAATCATAGATAATCCTATGCCAACCAAGATAAAACCCCCTTTGCAAGGCCTCAAGAATTGCAAGAGCTTCCATAAAATTGGTGGAGTGAACACCTTTATAAATGGAAAAGAAAAAACTGACACCACCATTAGAATCTCTCCCAACACCGCCAATGCCAGCATGTCCAGGATTACCCCTAGACGATCCATCAATATTAATTTTAAAAATTCCTCTATAGGGTGTCCACCTACCATCTCTCCTAACCTTCTTGCTGAGATGAGGAACCCTACTAGGGCTAGAAGAGTTAACACCATCCCTAAAGAGACCAAGGGCTTGTTGTACCTTCTCCTCCCTAGAATCCAAAAGAGGGTCCACATCACATTTGCTATGGATGGTTTCCTGAACCATATACAGGATCATTTGCCAGATTTGTTGAACATTCAAATAATTGCCCTAAAATATGCGTCGGTTCTGTTCAAGCCAAATTTTCTAGATGATGCAAGAAGTTCCCAAATTCCAAGCCACCCGAATGAAATGGGTCTTGGTTGGAGGTCTGCCTAGACTACTCTAAAACTCCACCAAGAATAGCACATGAAAACATGGATGGTTCCACGTGCTCCACCAAGGGTGCCAAATGTCTCTAGCAAAGGATCATTGGAAAAATAAATAAGAAGATTCATCCTCATTCTTACTGTAAAGGACATAAAAAGAGGGACCCTGAAATCCCCTCTTCCTCACATTATCCCAAGTGAGGAATTTATTACAAACTACCAACCAGAGAAAGAAGTTATATTTTAGCCAGGAAAATTTGTTCCACACCTTTTTCCACCAAGTGACAGGAAGACTCCCATACTTTTGCTTATCAAGAACTTGATAACCATAGGCTACCGAGTAGGTTCCCTTAGGATCAGGGTTCCAAGACAGAATATATTTACCTCTCAATGAAGAACAAGGCCTCCTCGTAATAATAAGAGCAAGCACCTCTATGTCCTTGGCCCGTCCCACCTGGGGCCATTCTTGTGGATATTTCCACCTGTACATCTCCATATTTCCAAAATACTATATTTTTTAAAGTCCTCCACATGAGACCAACCTTTTAAGAAAAAAATGCTTAGGAAACGTAACCTAGGATATTGATTCAAGATAGGAGGGTGGCCATCCCAAGAATCCTCCCAAAAAAAAGCATTTGATCCCTGATTGCAAATCCATAACAAACCCTACTTGATTAAATTAGCTCCTCTTTTTAGAGTGTCCCAGATAACTAAACATTTGCCAACCAAGATGACTCTAGGGATTTTAGCCTCAAAAATACTTCTAAAGTATTTACAAGATAATATTTAGCCCAAATCTGATCTTGAGAGGTACACCATCTCCAATAAAGTTTTCCAGCCAAAGCCTGCCCAAAAAGAGTTGTTTGACGCAACCCAAGGCCTCCATCTTGCACTGGTCTACATATAGAATCCCACCTAACCAAACTCCATTTAGATTGATCAAGTTTTCCAGACCATAAAAATTGTCTTGACAAAGCATCCATGTCCTTGATGAAGTGAGAGGAAGCTATTTTTACAAAACATCTATAAATGGGTAAATCTTGAACAATAGATTTTAAAAGCAACACTCTACCTGCAGTGGATAGCCATATAAAAGTCTAGTGATTCACCTTCCTTCTAAACTTATCAAGCATATATTTCCAAGAAGATCTAGGTAGAGGGTGAGATGACATTGGAATACCAATATAAATGAAGGGGGGAGTCCCAACCTGGAATCTTAGAATGTGAGCAATACTGGCTTGAATAAGAGGAGGGGTGTTGAAGAAGAAAATAGAAGACTCGTCCTCATTAATCAACTATCTAGAAGCACCAAGATATATGTCAAGAGATTGTCTAATATTTTTAGCTTCTCTAATAGTGGCAACTCCCAACAAAGCATTATCATCAACAAATTGAATGTGGGAAAGAGGTAGCAAACTACTATCCCACTTCCACCCCTGAATGAGACCCTACATGACTTGATACTTGAGCAATCTTCCCAACCCTTTTGCCATAATGATAAACAAATAAGGAGATAAAGGATCTCCTTGCCTCAATCCCCTTAAGGCCTCAAATAGCTCTGATGGCTCATTATTAACAAGAATAGAGAATGAGGAAGAAATATAGCTCATCACCCATCTAATCCATTCCTCCTCAAATCCAAAAGCAACAATAACTTTCTGAATAAAGTACCATATGACCTGATCATAGGCTTTGGCCATGTCCAACTTAATGAACATAGTTTTCTCCTTAGAATTTTCCATCGAGTGAATAGATTCTATAGCAATAACAACCCCATCCAAGATTTTTTGACCAGCAACAAACCCTCCTTGCTCCTCAGAGATGATTTTTCTCAACCATATCTTCAGCCTCTCAACGAAAAATTTTGTGATGATCTCATACACAACATTGCAAAGAGCAATAGGCTTGAACATATCCAAGGAATTTGATCCCTCTTTTTTTGGTATAAGCACCACAAAGGTAGCATTCAGGGCCCTTAGCATCTGTTTGTTTTTTTGGGACTCATGGACCACCTCCAAAAGATCAAATTTGATTAAATCCCAAAAATATTGATAAAACTCAATCGGGAATCCATCTAGGCCTAGGGATTTTCATTTTTTCATATTGAATACAACATTTTCCAACTCCTCAAGGGAAATTGGACCCATCAAGTGCTCATTCATATCTCTAGAAATAATCGTTGGAATATAGTTTAGAATAAGCTTTTCATTCTCATCATTTGATAGGGATTCCTCCTTGAAGAGAGGAAAAATACCTCTTAGTCTCTTTTGAAATATCCCTGAAAGAAGAGAGTAGGGCACCCTAAGAATTCACAATAGAGGTAAACAGGTTACTATTACGGTAAGCCTTAACTAAGTTATAAAAGAAGGTTGTGTTCCTATCCCCTTCCTGAAGCCAATCTACTCGAGCTTTTTGTTTCCAAAAAATTTCTTCCCTTAGTTCCCATTCAACAAGGTCTTTCGTAGCCTCAGATTCCTCAACAAGAAGATCCTTTGTGAGTCCTTGATCTCTAATCTTCCTTGAAGCTTCTTCCATCCTCCTAAGAGTTGTCAGCTTAGCCAAGGAAAGGTTCCCAGAATTCATTCTATTCCATCTATTTAATTTATATTTTACAAATTGTAGTCGCTTCATAAAGAAATACATAATGGTGCCATGAGGAGGTTTGCCAGTGGTCCACCAGGCTCGCATGAAATCATGAATCTTAGGATCACGAAACCACATAAGTTGAAACTTGAAGGAAGAATTATTTTTTAGCCCTAACTCCAAAGTAGCGAGTTTGATAGGCCAATGATAAAATCCCCTACCATCCAGAATCACATAACTAGCACATCTGTTATTACCCATCCAATAACTAGATATAAAAACCTATCCAGACTCTTTGAGATGGAAGCTTCCCCACACCTTCTATTGTGCCAAGTAAATATCCCATTGGCTTGATGTCAACCAAGTTTATGGCCTTGATATGAGCACTAAAGATAGAATAAAAAGGCTCGAGATGATCCACCCCACCACGTTACTCCTCTAGATAAGTGATAGAGTTGAAGTCTCCAGCCAAAATCCATGGGTATAGGGGAACCAAACTTATCACAAAGCAAATGTGCTTCCACAAATTCACTTTACCATTGTAATCAACAAGAGCATACACATTTGTAAGTAGGATGATTTCACCAGATTCATTATCATGCGTGAGCATTGAAATAGACCATCTGCTAGAAATCCAAGTAAGAGGGGATATCTTAATCGGATCCCATAAACAAGCAATGCCACCAACATATCCACATGCACCAATACACTGGAATTACGCCCTTCTCCACAACTTAGGAGTAATATTAAACATACTATCAATAGCCAATTGTCTCCTGAATAAACACAACATCCGGAGAATGCACACGAACCAAATCATGAACAACTTTTTTTCTAGGGATGCTATTCAACCCCCTTACATTCCATGAGAGGATAATCATTTTTTGGGGTTATAAAAATGGGATTCCAATGTTCTCACCAATCCTGACTCCACCAAAGTCTCCCCCATTAACTTAATTTTATCCTGGTCCTTCTTCCGACCCACCTTCATATTCTTATCTGAAAAAAAAAAATTAATTATTTTCTGTTGCAATCCCAACACCATAGGAGTTTTGCAGTCCAAGGATGACTATAATAGTGCCTGAGTAAGAGAAGGCATAACTAAATTTGTACCACTTTCCAAAATAGTTTCCCTTATAGGGCTAGACCCAACCATGTACCCTATACTCAGATCCAAAGCCCTTTGTTCTTCATTTAAACCCCCTAGATATGATTCCTTAAGTTCTCCCTCAAGAAGAGACATCTAATTTGGCCTTGTTATATTTGCATCAAGTAGCAACATTTTAGGTATCTCCATGCACTGATCAAGATCATCTAATATTTCAAAATGGTTGAGTAGAGCATCTGGCTGGCTATCCTTAAGGTATTTTTTTGCCCTTCATCCTCTGTTTCAGGGTTTTACCGAAACAAAACCTTGCTTATCCCATTACCCTTCCTTTATCGGGGCTTTTCCTTTATCCAAAATTTTTCCAGAATGAGAAGGCACATGATTTGAAACCATGGGCGAGACAAACTTAGGATATTTTCTTTGTAGGTGGTCATATTCACGGTAAATCTGACAACGAAATGGAAGAGCTTCATAGTCAAGTTTTTGAACCCATGTAGTTGATCCAAATTGTATTTCAATAGAATCTAGAATAGAATTATTTAATTCAATTTCAACACAAATACGAGCAACAAAGATTACTTTTTTATCCATTTTCTGATGTGACAGTCCAACCGGCTTCCCAAGCAGAAGGACAATCTTATGCAAGATATCAGTTCTCCAAAATTCCAATGGGAGCCATGGAAGCTGCACCCATAATGGAACCCGCAACGGCCACTCCTCTGATGGGTTGAAACCCATATGTCAGGGTTTAATTAAGAATCCCACATGGTTATAGAAATAAGGATCCCCTTCAAATGCTTTGTTACAATTTACAATACAAGAAAAAACCACCATAAAATAGTTGTTCACACTCAGCATCACCTTCACATCGCTTTCAGGATTCCAAGTCTTCCTGACCCAAGCCTCCACAAAGGGAAGATAAATTTGGATGCACAAAAATTTTCCAATAAGGGCATGTTTGGTTAGATACTCCACATCTTCCACCACCGAGTCTGGTTGAACCACTAGAACTGGCATGGATTCACATCGTTCCAAACATCCATTGTTCTTTAACAAGCAGTTCCTGACATGCACTGGAAAATCTTGTTCCTTCCAGTCATTTTCAGATGAAAAAATATCACAAGCATGCACTCTCTATGCCAGACCCGATGCCATCATGACATTCCTCCAATTTTTAAGACCTCCTCTGAAAGTTGCTGCCATCCTCGCAGAGCAGCTTTTCTTCATCAAACCTTAGCAGAGTAGTTTTTTCCTCATCAAACCCCCGTAGGTTGAATAAAATCAATGGTCGCACTGACATTGATCGAAATCCAACAGTCGCGTCGAAGTCAAAACCTAAACGACGAAACGGTAAGTATATCAAGTAAAAAAAAAATCATTCTATGATCAACTTATTTATTCATATGTTTTCAATTTTTTATTCATGTCTTATATTATTCTGATTTTCATTTTGAAGACTTAAGCTTCAAAACACAAATATTTTTAATTAATAATACAATATTAATATTATAATATTTTTGTAATTATTATGTATCATTTATTAATATTAAGGTTTTTTTTTAAATAAATAGATTTAATTGAACTAATATTTCCTATATCCACGAAGAGTGTGGTCTTAGTTGTACCAGCAATTAATTTAATATAATTAATTAATTTATAAATAAATAAATAATATTAAAACTAATTAATTGAATTAATATTATTTTATTTTTACTATTAATTTATTTGTTATATATATATATATATAATTAATTAATTAATTAATTACAATAACTAAATCACATATTAGTAATATTTATGTATCATTTGCTAAAATTAAGTTTCCTCACTAAATCACATATTAGTATTATAACATCTTAGTAACTATGTATGTATATTTGCTAAAATTAAGTCTTCTTTTAATGTAATGATGCACGTCTAGTGACATATTTCATGATTGAAATTTTGTTCCACCTTAACACCTGCTTTTTGATTGATTTATAAACCCTAACACTTGTCATACTCTTTACCAATGGAGTAGCAGGCTTAAAGGTGCAAGTCCTTGGTCTCACTTTGTGAGATTCCTCACTCCTATTAACATCAAGTTTAGGCATGTGTGTGAGGGGTTGACCCTCTTACTTTCTATATGCACATGTATAAGAAGTATTTACTCAATAAAAATAATAATTTTTTAATTATATATTTAATTTGTTTATATATTTATAATATAAATTATTATTATTTACAATTTTAATTTTTATTGATTTTAATAATTATTATAAAAATGTAAATAAATGATTTTTAGTGCATGTTTAACCGAACCTTATAAAATCTTGTCAAAAGAAACTTCTGCATTTTAATAATTATTATCATACTATTATGTTTCTCAGTGTTTTTGTATCGAGGCTCGAAAGAGTTTTCAACTTAATTACTTTCTTTAAATTATATTTAAAATAGATGACCAATTTTTTTTTTTTAAATTATTAGTTTTAATTTTACGATTTTAAGAGGTATTAAAGTGGAACGAAATTTTAACATAGGAATATGTCATTGGAAATAAACAGGTCATACGACAACACAACATCACGTGAACTAACTAAAAAGCAAGAAAGTAAACTATCCTACAACTTTTGTCCAACTTCATTGACTCAGTTCGATGTATAATATATGCAGGCGCCTCTTCCCACTAGAGTCTTGTTTATACATAGTGTAAATACATATTTTTTTATTACTGTAGTTCGATGTATAATATATACAGGCAGCCTCTTCCCACTAGAGTCTTGTTTATACATAGTGTAAATACATTTTTTTTTTTACTGTGTTTCAATTATGCTTTCTTTGTTTTAATATTGTCAGATCAGACGTCGTTTACATGTGAAACTAAATTTTATAACCAGGTCCCACGGTTGATACCTACTTTTAATCACGGAGAGGACTGTCCCGTATGCTTCATATATTAGAATATTTTAAAAATTATAATCACTGTCTTAAAAGTTGTTTGCATGTTAAAAGTAATGTAGTAACAAAACTTCAAAAATCATTTCAGTTATGGGCTACATCTTCATCTCTGGTGTGGTGCCCTCTATGACGTGTAAGTGAAGATTTTGAGTGCATTTACATCAAAAATCTCATGGCTGGCGTTTAAAATAAAAAAAAATTAATTGGTTTTCTTAATTTTTGGACGTATTATACAAATTCTACTAAATTATAACAGTGATAAGCCTACAATTTTCCTTATATCTGTAAGAGGAATTGATGGCAAGCTCGAGATTACAACGAACAACTTCTCATTAAATTGCAGTAAAATAAAAAAAATACAGTCTCTGTTACAATGTCCAGGCACACTTCTTTTTCCCCAATCCCGAACTCACCATCCCTTTCCCATACAAATTTTCCCCGTTTTAATGTGGTCTCGGCCTTCCCTGCAATTAATGCTCCCGCCCAAAGACCAATTCGAATTTCATCTTCCCTCCGTTGAAATTTCAAGATTTTCCTTTCCTTTTGTTTTCTGCCATAAATGGCAACTGTCCGATCCGTCCAGAGCCTGCATTCATGGCTTCCCATACCCTGCACCCGCCGTTTTAATCTGATTGTCTTTAAGTACCGTTGTCTCCGCCATTAAGTCTTTCACTTGTAACTACGGTTTCTCCGGAAACAACATTCCAAGATACTTAAACTTGGTCGACATCTATATCTCTCTCCTCCGATTACGTGGCCCTCATCCTTTTGATCCGTTACAAGTGTGTCTCCACGTGTCAAATTTAACTCTATCCCCCACCGGTCGTGTTGCCTTTAAGACACGTGGCAACCACGTGTCTATTTCACCCTGTCCGACCGTCCGCGTGTTCACTTCAGTTTGACCTTTTCTTGGGCCGCGATATCGCGACCCAACTGACGTCCGCCCTCAGCTTTGAAACAAAGTCGCGATATCGTGACGTCGCGATATCGCGACAAAAGTACGTCCTGCACTTGTCTCTGCCTTTGACGTCGCGAAATCGCGACGTGTCACGAAATCGCGACGCGTCACGATTTCGTGACTCCAACCCCCACTCCTTGCAACAGCTTCAACATGGTCGCGATATCGCGACGTCGCGATATCGCGACCCCTTCGCAACTTAAGACTCGGCCAACCCAACCGTCGCGATATCGCGACGAAACTTGCTCCGCCTTTGCTATAGCAAATGAGGTCGCGATTTCGCGACCTCACACCAACTTTTGCCTTAGTTCCTTTAACAACTTCCCTTTCTGTCTTACGACATCTCCTTCCCCGAAAAAGAACCAAATTGCTTCAAAAATACAAGAACTTTAAAGAAAAATTAAAAGATGCAAGATTGCTCATACTTTCACCGGATGCTCCTGCATCAGACACCCGGGGTAGATTAGAAGTGACCCTCACTTCTGTTTTGTTGGGGGAAGACCCAATCGGTCAACCTCCGCCTCCGATACCCAAGTTGCATCTTCAATAGGCCTGCCTTTCCACTTGATCAAATACTCAGTATACTGTTTATTCCTGGTGCTTCTGCCTTCACGAGTATCCAATACTTCCTCGGCCTCATCTGTGCTTGGAGTAGATGCTGGAATTTGCCATAATTCTGGACTTTGCATTTCTGTACCTTCTCCCTCATGATATTCCACTAAATCTGAGATATTAAAAATTGGTGAAATATCAAGCCAACTTGGCAATTCCACTTCATACGCATTTCCTGACTCTCGCTTTCCCAATATTCTGCATGGTCCAAACCTTTTCATTTTCAATTTATTATAAGTCTTGGCAGGAAATCTCTCCTTCCTGAGATGCACCATGACCTCATCTCCTACCTTGAACTCCTTGAACCGCCGCTTCTGGTCCGCCCTCGTCTTTATATTGAGTATTCATTTTTATAATTTGTCTCCTTACTTCCTCATGCAGACTTTTCATATGTTCTGCAAATTCTTCTGCCTCGGCACTACACTTTTCTTTTCTGTCCAACTTTCTTAGTTCAGACACATTCCTCGGGCTGTGTCCATATACTATCTGGAAAGGAGACTTATTGGTGCTCTTATTGGCTGAGCTGTTATATGCAAATTCTGCTTGCGGTAAGACCAAATCCCATCCCTTGGGCTGATCTGCTATCAAACATCTCAATAAATTACCCAGGCTTCTATTCACCACCTCTGTCTATCCGTCAGTCTGTGGGTGGTATGCTGAACTGAATTTTAGGTCTGTCTTCAACTTCTTCCACAGAGTTCTCCAAAAATACCCAACAAACTTTGTATCTCTATCAGAAACTATGCTTCTTGGTAGACCGTGAAGTCGTACCACTTCCTTGAAGAACAACCCAGCAATGTGAACTGCATCACTTGTCTTTTGGCAGGGAATAAAATGTGCCATTTTGGAGAATCGGTCAACCACCACAAATATTGAGTCATTTCCCCTCTGTGTTCTCGGTAATCCAAGAATAAAATCCATGCTTATGTCCTCCCATGGCCTCTCAGATACGAGGTAATGGCTGGTACAGATCCTGTGTTTTGCCTTACACCCTTTGCCATCCGGCATATTCTGCAACCTTGCACAAACTTCCGCACATCTTGCTTGAAGTTGTGGCCAGTAGTAATTTTCCTCCACCAGGGCAATGGTCTTATCCCGACCAAAATGCCCAGCCAATCCTCCGCTGTGCTTTTCTTTGATCAAGTTCTCCCGCATAGAGCTCCTTGGAATGCATAATTTGCTTCCCTTGAACAACATTCCATCTTGGATTAGGAAATCCAACCATTTTGTTCGGTCCACCGTAACAAGTGTTAAGCAAGCCTTCCAGGCTTCTGCAAAATCCGGATCTGCAGGGTACAAACCCTTCAGTTCTTCAAACCCCACTACTTCCACTGTCAATCTAATCAGTAAAGTCTGCCTCCTGCTCAAGGCATCTGCAACTCTGTTCGACTTCCCACTTCTGTGCTTCAGCACAAAGGTATAACTTTGGAGGAACTCCACCCATTTCATGTGCCTTTGATTCAGTTTTGTCTGACTGTTAATGTATTGCAAAGCCTGATGGTCAGTAAACAGTACAAACTCCTTTGGCAATAAATAGTGTCTCCACTTCTTCAGAGCCTGAACTATAGCATAAAATTCTTGGTCATAGACTGAATACTTTTTTCGAGCATCATTTAACTTCTCACTGAAATAAGCAACTGGCTTGCCTCCTTGACTCAGTACAGCCCCTATTGCACTGCCACTGGCATCACAGTCCACCTGAAATACCTTGTTAAAGTCTGGAAGTGCCAAAACAGGTCGTTCTGTAACTTTTCTCTTTAATGTATCAAAGCTCCTTTCGGCCCCTGATGTCCACTTGAACTCCTTTTTATCCCCCCTCATTGTTTCTGTGAGAGGTGCACAGATGCTGCTGAAGTTCTTTATGAACTTCCTGTAAAAGCTGGCCAAACCATGAAAGGACCTTACTTCTATTGTGCTTCTTGGGGTAGGCCATTCAATGATGGCTCTTACCTTCTCTGGGTCCATTTTCAGGCCTTCTGCTGAGATCACAAACCCCAGGTATACTAACTCCTTCTTGACAAAGTTACACTTTTTCAGATTTATTAACAACTGCTCTTCCCGCAGCTTCTCAAAAACTCTCCTGATGTGCATCAGGTGTTCCTCCAGGGTCCTGCTGAATATCAATATATCATCTAAATAAACAATAACAAATTTTCCCAGGAACTCCTTTAGTACTTCATTCATCAACCGCATGAAAGTACTTGGTGCATTGGACAGCCCAAACGGCATGACCAACCACTCATACAAGCCTTCTCTTGTCTTGAAGGTTGTCTTCCATTCATCCCCTTCTCGGATACGGATCTGATGATAGCCACTTTTCAGGTCAATTTTTGTGAAGTATTCAGCTCCACTTAAACAGTCCATGATATCATCCATTCTTGGCAACGGGAATCTGTACTTAATAGTGATTTTGTTGATGGCCCGTGAATCTGTACACATCCTCCATTCCCCATCCTTCTTTGGCGCCAGCACTGCAGGTACTACGCATGGACTCAAACTTTCCCGAATCAATCCCTTTTCTAATAATTCTTGGACCTGTCTATTTAACTCCTCAGTCTCTACAGGTGTCATCCTGTGTGCAGCTTTATTTGGCAAGCTGGATCCCGGTACTAAGTCTATATGATGGCTAATTTTCCTTATCTGGGGTAAACCCTCAGGCACATTGTCAGACACAATATCTGGAAATTCCTCCAGCAGATTTAGAACTTCTGCTGGGGTATCCTGGCATTCCTTCCCCCTAACTCTAGGGATTATTGCATAACATAAATGTTCATGCTTCAACCCGTTCAGAAACTTTCTCCCCTCAACTAAACAGACTCTGAAATTGTTACATACCTTTTCATCCGCATCCTTCAAGGGCTTTAGTTTATGGCGTACACCATTCTTTGTCAATGAGTAGGTGTTGGCACGGCCATCATGCACTGCACTTCGGTCAAACTGCCAGGGCCTCCCCAGCAACATGTGGCAAGCATCCATGGGCAGGATGTCACACAGGACCTCATCACAATAATTTCCAATGTTAAATTTAACGGAACACTGCTCATTGACCAAAGCTCTGTGGTCCTTCTGTAACCATGCAACCCGGTATGGGTGTGGGTGCTTCTTCCTTTCTAACTGTAACTTTGTAACCATTTCCTCAGAAACTAGGTTATCCGTGCTACCATTATCAATAATGATATTGCAAACCTTGCCCGCACATTTACACCTGGTGCGGAATAAACTTTTTCTCTGGTCTGTGTCCTTCTCCTCATTCAACAGGACTCTTCTTACAATCATTGTTTCTCCTCTCTCCGCTTCTTCGGAATGCTCAGACTCAGCATCCTCCTCTGCCACAGCAGCTCTGGCTGGACCCTCAGGCCTCTTGTTCGTCCTTTCTCGGTGTTGTGGACATTCAAATGCCCGGTGTCCTTCTTCACCACAGTGGAAACATGTTCCACGAAATACTCCTCTTCCAAATCCTCGTCCAGCTCCACCCCGTCCTCTTGGGTAGCTGTTATGATCTCGGGGCTGATAAACATCTTCTTCCTTTTGGTCCTGGTTACTATTGGCTTCACCAGTATTTTTTAGATCCTTGTACTTTTCCCCACTGGCTCTCCCACCAGTTCTTCCACCACGGCCCCTTCCTCTTTGCTTGCCTTCAAACCGCCTATTCAGCTTTTCTTCCACCTTTAAGGCAAATTGGTAAGCATCCTCAATGGTGCTTACCCGAACCAGGCTCAGTTCTTCTTGGATACCAAGTCTCAACCCATTGATATAACGGGCTACCTTTTCTTTGTTTGCCTCTAAATGCCCTGTTCTAATAGAAATCTTGTAAAACTCTTCAGTGTACTCTTGGACAGTTTTGTTTGTCTGTCTCAAGCTCTGCATTTTTCTTAGCAGATCCAACTCGTAATCTGTCGGGATGAACTGTCTTTTCAGCTTCTCCACCATTCTATCCCATCTTGTTATTCTCTCCTTCCCTCTTCTGTTCCTCTCCAACTGTATTCCCCTCCACCAAATGCTGGCATGGCCCTTCAACTTGGTCTTAGCAAATCTGACCCGGTTAGGGTCTTCAACCTCCTCGTACTCGAAATATTCCTCTAAGTCATTTATCCAGTCAATCACTTCTTCTGGATTTAGGTTTCCCGAGTATGTAGAAACCTCCATTTTAGGTTGCTTTCCAATCTGAGAGATGGCCTTATACAACCGGGCTTGAGCAGGATCCACAGCTTCTTCCTCTTCCTCAGACTGGTCTTCTTCTTCGACTTCGTCTTCACTTTCCTCATCCCCTCCGGGTTCGCGCCTTCTGCGTAACTCTGCTTGCAGGGCTTGAACTTGCCTCTGCAAGGCTCGGAAGTCTTCGGCCGGCACCACATCTCCTCCTCCGCCTCGGTTTCTTCGTGGAGGCATTATATTTTTTTTTATAAAATCTTTCCACAGATCCTGGTGTAACTGCCTCTCTCTCCGATGATCTGTTACACGCTCAGGAGCTCCCGCTCTGATACCACTTGATGGCAAGCTCGAGATTACAACGAACAGCTTCTCATTAAATTGCAGTAAAATAAAAAAATACAGTCTCTGTTACAATGTCCAGGCACACTTCTTTTTCCCCAATCCCGAACTCACCATCCCTTTCCCATACAAATTTTCCCCGTTTTAATGTGGTCTCGGCCTTCCCTGCAATTAATGCTCCCGCCCAAAGACCAATTCGAATTTCATCTTCCCTCCGTTGAAATTTCAAGATTTTCCTTTCCTTTTGTTTTCTGCCATAAATGGCAACTGTCCGATCCGTCCAGAGCCTGCATTCATGGCTTCCCATACCCTGCACCCGCCGTTTTAATCTGACTGTCTTTAAGTACCGTTGTCTCCGCCATTAAGTCTTTCACCTGTAACTACGGTTTCTCCAGAAACAACATTCCAAGATACTTAAACTTGGTCGACATCTATATCTCTCTCCTCCGATTACGTGGCCCTCATCCTTATGATCTGTTACAAGTGTGTCTCCACGTGTCAAATTTAACTCTATCCCCCACTGGTCGTGTTGCCTTTAAGACACGTGGCAACCACGTGTCTATTTCACCCTGTCCGACCGTCCGCGTGTTCACTTCAGTTTGACCTTTTCTTGGGCCGCGATATCGCGACATGTCGCGATATCGCGACCCAACTGACGTCCGCCCTCAGCTTTGAAACAAAGTCGCGATATCGCGACGTCGCGATATCGCGACAAAAGTACGTCCTGCACTTGTCTCTGCCTTTGACGTCGTGAAATCGCGACGCGTCGCGATTTCGCGACTCCAACCCCCACTCCTTGCAACAGCTTCAACATGGTCGCGATATCGCGACGTCGCGATATCGCGACCCCTTCGCAACTTAAGACTCGGCCAACCCAACCGTCGCGATATCGCGACGTCGCGATATCACGACGAAACTTGCTCCGCCTTTGCTATAGCAAATGAGGTCGCGATTTCGCGACCTCACACCAACTTTTGCCTTAGTTCCTTTAACAACTTCCCTTTCTGTCTTACGACATCTCCTTCCCCGGAAAAGAACCAAATTGCTTCAAAAATACAAGAACTTTAAAGAAAAATTAAAAGATGCAAGATCGCTCATACTTTCACCGGATGCTCCTGCATCAGGAATTACATTTAAATTTTTAAATGTTGTTGTATCATATATCAATAAGAAAGGCTCTGTTATCCATGCATTTCACAATTCAAAGGAAAAAAAAAAGAAACAAGTTGTGATAGTCGCTTCTGCGGAATTTAAATTTTTATAGTCTCAAACGGTAAGATTATATATTTTTTTTAATTGCCTGGCAAGCAATTAACCAGGCGGATGGACCAATGTTTTCGATGGGAAGGTGGCTTCTTGTGAGAGTAAGGAAGGAGGGGCAAGTGCGGACTTGGAAATACTTCTTCTTCCCTCAACAATGGCAGCTTTGGAATCTGAGATGAATTCCTGTATTCTCGTCCGTCATAAAATTGTAAGAGTTTTCTGTTTTTAGGGGCTGTCGTTCTTTGACGTGTTAAAAGTCTATTCTATGTTGGTGCGATGTTTGCATGATGAGTTTTCTGTTGTCTTATCATGGTGGTCATTGCGTTTATTAGTTTCCACGATAAACTGTTTAAGTCTTACAGTGAAAATCCTATAAGAGGAATTATATTTAAATTTTTAAGTGTTGTTGTATCATATATCAATAAGAAAGGCTCTCTATTCAATTCATGTTTTCCATGCGTTTCATGGTGGTCATCACGGTGAGATGTTTGAGTTTCCACGATAAACTGTTTAAGTCATCCGGTGAGCTGTTTGATTTTGCTAACAGTTATGTGTACTCCTTATTCGAAGTTTGTAAGTCTATAAAAAGCATATGAAAAAACACCGTGAGCCAACGTGTGGATTATAAGTAGCCTCTTCCATCTGCTCATCAATCGTTATACTTCTGGTGATTAATGATGACTGATACATTTTTTTTTGTGACGATTGTTTTCTTTGGTTCAAATGAAATGTCAACTCTTAGATAAATGGTTGTATTTTTGTTCATTTCAGCAAAGCTTGGTGTACATGTTTGACCGAGTTGCATTGTAAGCCTCAGCAATGTTGAAGGAGGACAGAATGAAAGACGGGTGCAACAGGACGGTTGCACCTGGATTAAGCGCAACGGGAGGGTGCGCCTAAGTCTTAGGCGCACAAAGGGAGTGTGCCTTGCTGACGTGCGCAATGGAAGGTTGCGTTGGCGGTTGGGCGCAATGAGGAGTTGCGTCGGAGGTTGGTCGCAATGGGCACTTGCGTCAGAGGTTAGGCGCAACAAGGAGTTGCGTAGAGGTTGGATGCAATGGGGACTTGCGCCTGAGTTGGGTGCAATGGGAAAGTTGCATCCAGGTACAACAAGGTTGTGCTTGAGTCTGGCACACTTGAAGAATGCACCAGGGTCAGGCGCACTGAGGGAGGTGCACCTGGGTATTCGGGCAAACTACGCAAGTAGTTAACTTGGGCTTTTACTGCTCAACTTCACAGTTAAATGGGTGTTGTGTTAAAGAGAAGTTTCAATACAGAATTTCAACAACAAAGAGAGATTTTATTTATTGAAACAAAACAGATTGCAATGCAAGCTTTACAGACATCTGCAAACTAGTTGTTGGATAAACATCGGAGGAGATTTCGGGAGGCTACTACCCCTCGCTCTGTGATAATCCTCCAGATATATGCTTTTGAAAGAACACTCCGCCTTATATAGCCGAGCGGAAGGGAGGATAAGGCTTATCCTTTGACATGTGCCGCATTAGGGTTTTTGACCACCAAACTAGGGTTTCTGACCAATCTTCAAATTGCAACTACCAGTATTAATTGCGCATGCTTGAAAATTGTGGTGATTAGATTTGCGGTGATACGATCTGTCAGGAATCAAATCTGGTTTAATTTTCTAACACCCTCCTTTAAACTAGATTTCACAAATAATTTGACGCCCAACATTTCCCGAAGCCTGTTGATGTCTTCCTCCTTCAATTTTTTTGTGAAAATATCGGTTACCTGTTCTTTTGACCTGCAAAAAATAATATAATTTTATTAGCTTTCACCAACTCTCTGATGAAGTGGTAGTGGATATTTATATGCTTCATCCTGCCATGAAACACTGGATCCTTCGATAGTGCTATGGCAAAATTTTTGTCATAGAAAATGGTTGTCGCCCCTTTCAGTGGATGATTCAGCTCACCCAAAATTCTTCGTAGCCATATTTCCTGGCATGCGGCTGATGTGGCAACAACATACTCTGTCTCTGTAGTTGACAATGCAACTATCAGTTGCTTCTTGGAAAACCATGAAACTACTCCCGATCTAAGATGGGAAGCATAGTCAGAAGTGCTCTTCCAATCATCAGTGTTGCCAGCCCAATCGCTATCTATGTAGCCAACCAGTTCTAGCTAGTCTTTTTGGCATAAAAAAATTCATGGTTCCACATACCATTGACATAGCCCAAAATCCTTTTGCCTACTTGCCAGTGTGTCCTTTGAAGTCTCCATGAACCTGTTGATTAAGCTCACTCCAAACATCAAATAGGGTCTAGTTGCAGTCAAATACATGAGGATGCTAACTAACCTATTAAACAAGGTTGGATCAACATTTTTGCTGGAATCCAACTTGCTCAGCTTCATACCTGTGGCAACAGGTGTGATGGCAGGTTTGTTGTCCTCCATCTTAAACCTCTTTAGGACATCTTTCGCATACTTTCCCTGAGATATGAAGATGCCATCTACATATTTGACAACTTTAATACCTAGAGAGTATTTCATCAGCCCTAAGTTTGTCATCTCAAACTCCTTCTTCATGGCTATTCTAAACTGGTCAAATAGCACATTGTTGTTGCTAGTGTATATCAAATCATCCACATAGAGGCAGACAATTATCATTGCCCCTTCTAGGTTTTGCTTCAGGTATAGGGTGTGCTAATATGGGCATTTGATGAACCCATTCTCCTAAAATTAGGCATCAATATAACTATACCAAGCCGTAGGGGCTTGCTTCAACCCATACATGGCCTTCTTCAACTTTAATACTTTACTTTCCTATCCTTCCAGCTCATAGCTTGGTGGCTGGTCTATGTATACCTCTTCTTCCAACACTCCATTTAGTAAGGCAGACTTGACATCCATCTAGTACACATTCCAACCCTTCTAGGCTACCAATACTAGGATCATCCTAACTATGTCAAGTCGGGCTATAGATGCATACACTTCATGATAGTCAATCCCTGAATTTTTCTTGTAGCATTTTACCACCAATCTGGCCTTATGCCTGTCTACTTCACCTTGGGCATTAAAATTGGTTTTATATAACCACTTAAATTTGATGGTCTTCTTACCTGCTAGGAGATTTGTCAACTGCCATGTCTTGTTCTTCTCTATGGCTTCAATTTCCTCATCCATTATCTTCACCCTTTTTTATTCTGAATTACTTCTTCAAATGAAATTGGATCACACTAAAAAAATTAATCAAAGTCAGAATATTCTTCCTCTATTTGATTTCAGGTTATCTCATTGATGTCTTGCAATCTCCTCATCTTAGTAGGTGTCCTCAAATTGGAAATCCTACTTGTAAGTTGAGGTATTTGTGATGATGAGGCGGTGTTGCTACTAGCTTCAGTTTTGTAGCTTGAAGCTACAAGCTGATGCACTCATTCTTCTTCCAAATTTTTAGACTCAATGATTGTTGGCTCAGGCTGGCCAATCTTTGATTTCCAGTTCTAGGCTTCATCCTTTAGGAACTTCACATCTTGACTGATAATCAACTTATTTGTCATAGGATTATACAACCTATATGCCTTTGATTCTTCACTATATCCAGTGAAGATGCATTTCTTCACCTTGTTGTCCAACTTCTTCCTCTTCTCATCTAGAACATGTGCATATGCTATGCACCCGAAAACTCTTAAGTGAGCAATGTTCAGCTTCTGGTTGCTCCATGCCTCCTAAGGAATTTTGTCCTTCACACTCTTTATGGGACATCGATTTAGCAGATAAACTGCACAACATACATCTTCTACCCAAAACTCATGTGGCAAATTCTTTACCTTCAGCATGCTTCGTGTCATCTCCATGATTGTTCTATTTTCCTCTCAACTACACCGTTCTGCTATGGTGTGTATCTAGCAATGAACTACCTATGAATTCTATTTTTCTTGCAAAAATTTTGGAATTCATTGGAGATGTACTCACCTCCTCCATCTATCCTGAGAGTCTTCACTTGGTAGTCACTTTTTTTCTCAACCAGAGCCTTGAACTCCCTGAATTTACCGAATGCATCTGAATTTTGTTTGATGGGATATACCCATGTCCTTCGACTAAAATCATCAATGAAAGTCAAGAAGTATTTGTTACCAATAAATGTGTTGGTCTACATTGAACCACAAATATCTAAGTGCACAAGCTCCAACGGTTGTGAAGCCCTCCAATACTATCTTGTAGGGAATGCATCCCTGTGTTGCTTGTCGATCAGACAACCTATATAAACCTGATTTGGTTGCTCAATTAGGGGTAAACCCTTTACCATATCCTTCTTGTGCAGCAATTTTAGGCCACTGAAACTCATATGACCGAATCTAAGATACCACAACCAGGTAGCATCCTTCTCAACACTACTAAATGACATCAGTGATTCATTCTGAATCTGTAGTAGAAAAATCTTGTTATTTGTCATGGATACAGTTGCAATATGTCCATCCTCTTTATCTCTGATGGTACAAAATCCATCCTTGAATTAAATAGTGTACCCCTTCTACATAAGCTATCCAACACTCAACAAATTGTGCTTCAAACTATGCACATAATAGACATCGATGATCTACTTCCTTTTACCTTGTCTGGTGCGAATAAGGATTTTTCCTTTACCCATTACAGGAACCTTGTTGTTGTTCTCCATATTCATTTTATATTGGACTATTTCATCCAACTATAAGAACATCTCTTTATTCCCAGTCATGTGGTTGTTGCACCCACTATCGAGATACCAGACATTCTTCTAGATCTCCTCCTCAATACTACAAGTTAACAACACATTTCCACTAGCATTTCTACACTTTGCATTTCCAGCTTCATCTGTGTAGCATTCTTGTTGTTGGTTATCCTTTGTCATCTTCTTTCTACACTCATAGATATAGTGATCAAAATTCTTACAATAATAATATTGGATATTTGATTTATTCTTCCTCTAATTAGATCCTCCTTGTTAATTTTTGCCACTACCTCTTCCTCCTTGCTGATGGAATTTGCAACTGGTCTCTCTATCATTGGATTTTGATCTTCCTCATTACTTTTGGCCTTTCCCATGCTTACCTCTACCTCTTCCTCCTTTAGAACCTGAGGTTCCTTGAGAACTTGAGGCTCCTTGGTGGGATTCTTCTATGCTACTATCTCAAAATGAGATCTACACCTTGAACGCTTACTCCAACGAGGACTGAGTTGAGTGGCTTAGCCTCTACTCATGTGTTTGCAGATAACCCATGAGCTCATCCATAGAGAGGGTTTTCAAATCCCTAGATTGTTTTATTTCTATCACCACTGAGTCAAACCTTGCTGGGAGGGTCCTCAATATCTTCTCCATAATACTTTGATTTTCCATGTTCTCCCCATTCAACCACATCTAGTTGATGACATCCATTTTTTGAGTAAGGAAGTCATTTTTGGAATCTAACTCACTCATCTGCAAGTTCTCAAACTCCCTCCTCAGCATCTGCAACTGCACCAACTTCACCTTGTCAGTGTTTTGGAAGGATCTGGCTAACATTTCCTAGGCCTCCTTAGATTTGGTTGTTACTATTTATAGTAAGATTGTCTCCTCAATCACCTACATTATATAAAATAATGTCTTATGGTCCTTCTTTTGATTCTCCTTTAGCAAATTTGAATCTACCTAGGAGAGTGCACTCAACGTTGCTGCATATTTTGGCTTTGCATATCCATTTTGGACTAGGTCCCATAGCTCTTGTGACCTAAATAAGATCTGCATCTGGATTCTCCAGTAATCATAATTTTTTTCATTGAACCATGGGATCTACAACTGCAACTAGTTTCCACTAGAAGCCATTACTTCTTATAGTCCATGGTTAGGCTCTAGCTCTGATACAAATTTGAAATATGGGTGTAACAAGAGGGTTGAACCTAGATTAGGTACAATAGGAGGGTGCGTCTAAGTCTTAGGTGCACAAAGAGAGTGTTTCTTGTTGATGGGTGCAATGGAAGGTTGCGCATGTGGTTGGGCGCAATGAGGAGTTTCACCAGAGGTTGGATGCAATGAGGACTTACACCAGAGTTTGGGCACAATTAGGAGTTGTATTGGAGTTTGGGCATAATGGAGACTTGCACCAGAGGTTGGGCACAATGGGGAGTTGCACCGGAGGTTGGGTGCAAATGGAAGTTGTGCCTGAGTTGGGCGCAAGGGGAAAGTTGCACTCGGGTCAAATGCACAACAGGGTTACACCTGAGTCTAGCACAGTTGAATAATGCACCAGGGTTAGGCACACTAATGGAGGTACACCTGGGTCACTCAGGTGAACTGTGCAAGTAGCCAACTTGGGATTTCACTGCTCAACATCACAACTAAACGGGTGTTGTGCTAAAGAGAAGGGCCAACATAGAATTTCAACAACAAAGAGAGATTTTATTTATTGAAACAAAATAGATTGCAATGCTTCCTTCTGAATCTTTAAAAATATCTACAAACTAGTTGTAGGATAAACATCGAAGGAGATTTCGAGAGGTTGTTGCTTCTCCTTTGCTCTTCTCTGCTACCCCTCGCTTTGCATAATCCTCCAGATATATGCTTCTAAAATAACACTCCACCTCATATAGTCGAGAAGAAGGTAGGATAAGGCTTATCCTCTTACATGAATTTCATTAGGGTTTCTAACCATTGAACTAGGGTTTCTGACCAATTTTCGAACTGTATTTACCAACATTAATTGCACATGTTTGAAAATTATAGGAATCGGATTTGCAGTGATACGATCTATCAAAAATCAAATCTGGTTTAATTTTCTAACACAAAATATCTTTCTCTCATATTTGTATCTAATTCAATTTTCTACAATAGCATCATTCTAGAGAATTTTAAGCATTCACCACTTGCGTTTGTTTCTTTTTTAATTTCTAGAGTAAGCAGGAGGTACAACATTACAAGTAAATAATTTGCATCGGAGGTCATGTGTTTCAAATGATATGATAAGTTCAACATCGTAGGCGCTTCACTTGTCTATTTTGGGCACCCCACTTGTCTATGTTGGGTAAATGAAAATCAACAATTTAGAAGAAAATTCCACAAACTATAACTTTTCAGGGGCACATGTGATGTGGCAATCTTCTTGAGTCCATTGTGGATGCTTTAATTTAGTTGGTTGTGCATGCGACGTCTTGTAACTTGTCTTTGTCAATTTAGGAGCATGGAAGTTTGAAAAATTCTTTGTATCGTGGTTAAATATTTAAAAAATATCATAGTCCTGCCTAACGTAATGCTCTCGGGTAATGATTCATAATGCATCTTATGGCAAGTATAATAATGTATAGCAAATGAATTTTAAATGTTAAAAATAATAATTGAATGTTATCCCTAGTAGATATCCTCAAAATGTAAATATGGGTATTAGGATTTTCGTAATATTCCATTTTCAAATTTTTAAGGATGGAGAAATTTTACATAGCACATATATCCAATTTTTTTCAATTAACAATACTCTTCTCATAAAACCAATTGTATGGTCTACCGGTAAGGATGCCACTTGCATTATTGGTAATATAACCCCGGTTCAATATCCATGGTGGATGTGTATAAGAATTATTACTCAAACAAAACAAAAAAAACAATTGTATGTAAGGAAGAAAATCATTTTTAAAATTTACTATAAAAATTCTAAACTAGTTTTTCCTTTTAATCAGAATATCTTCAAATTTAATTATTAATGAGTTTCAACTATTTATGTTGACATAAGAGAAAGGAAGTTTTTTTAATCACAAAATCTTAAAATAATTAATGATAAGGTAAATAAACGGTATAACCTATAAAAATTGTTTAAAATCAACAATAAGATTCAAAAATATTCTTTTTGCTTTCTTGACATTTTTTCTTTATGAAAGCATGCATCAATACTACCATTTCTTTCATCATAAAGCACGTGACATGATACCAAAAAATTCAGCTCTTTTCTTCCTAATCAGTTCAAAATCAAATAAGATTTTACAAAATACATTGAAAATATTGAGTGAGCTTAATAGTGAAAACTTTGAAACACTAAAGAGGTACAAGGTTCAAATCTTGTAGGGGTAGGATTGTACACCATGTTTTAGAAATTAGATTATGGTTGGATAAACATTGATTAGGTACACAATAGCCTCGATGAGGAGCCTCTCATATGGCTCATGATTTCATGCCACTAAATGTCTTTACAATTATTTTTGTAAACATAATTCTACATTAAACTAATTGAATCCAATAAATCTAGAATTAATGATATAATGCAATATAATATCAAATTAGTTCAATTAAAATGCAACGACATTCATAAATGTGGTGTGTGTAAACTTTTTATTTGTATAGATTGTTGTTAAACATTTTTAATTCCTCTAATATTGATATATTTGTAATCTAACCTTATTAGGCCAAGGTCAACAATTATGAAATGCCTATGTGTTCTCTTGATGTAAGCCTATGGAAAAGTACTATGTAAGCCCTTGGGCATCTTGATGTAATCCTACAAGCATCTTAATGTAAGCCTATAGGCATTTTTTTATGTAAGCCTACATACATTCTTATATGTAAGACTGATCATATTTCTATGTAAACCTACAATCATTCTTCTATGTGAAGGGTCCCATTGGACCTTACATTGATTTATATTTATTTTTATTGTGTTTGGTATGATAAGACAAAATCTAAACTGGATGAACTTCAATGGCAATGGGATCTTCCATCCATAAATTAGACACATTCCAAATATGTGAAGTGTCAACAACATATATTCTGAGTAGGGATATATGGAATACATAATGGATATTTGATAAATTAGGTAGAAGGGCAAGTCTATAGGCCACCAAACTAATATTTTCTAAAATTTCAAAAGGGCAAACAAATATGAGGTCAAGTTTAGTTGTTTTGATGGAGCTTTTGTTACATCTCACCCTTAGAAAGATTCTCTCCCATATAGAATTCTCTTGGTGATATTTTCAAATAAATATAGCTCTTTTGTCGATTCGTGGCTTCTTTGAGCCATCGAGGGGTCATTCTCAATTGTTCCCCCATATCCTTTAAAGTATTTGATCTGGTCACTATTCAATCCTCTAGATTATCCCAATATAGAGGAGTTTTGCATCGTCTTCCATATAGGGCCTCAAAAGGAACCATCCCAAGGAAGCATGATGGCTATTGCTATAAAAAAATTCTATCAAGTAGAGATATTCTTCCCATTTAGTTTTATAGTCTATACAATACATGCATAGCATATCCTCAAGGACCTTATTAACTCTTTCAGTTTGACCATCTATCTTTGAATGATATGTAGAACTGATATTTAATTTTATGCCCAAGGTTTGATGTAAAGTTTACCAAAATTCTAAGGTGAAATTAGGATTTCTATATGAAATTATGACTTTAGGGAATCCATGCAGTCACATAATATCCCTAGAAAAATTTCTAGCTATGGTAGGTGCATCATCCCTAATATTTCCAAGAATAAAGTGACCAACCTTGGTCAATTTATCAACCACCACCAAAATTGCATCTTGTTGAAACTTGGTTTTGGGTAGACCTATAATAAAATCCATAGAGATGACTTACCATTTCTGTTCTATAATATCATGTGGGTAAAGTTTTCCAATTGGATGCTAGTGTTTAGCTTTTACATTTTTGTACTCAAGACATCTATCCATAAAATTATTGATATCTCATTTCATTCCTATCTAATAAAATGTTTTCCCTCATCTTAGCCCCTCCAGGATGTGCAAAATAAGGAGTACAATGGCATTCTTATAAAATGATTTTTCTTAATCCTCCCATCTCAAGGATAACAAGCCTATTTTTAAAGAACAATAGATCATTTTTAATACTAAATTTTTTATCTTTTTTAGGTTCTAACTCAACCCATGCTTGAAATTTTCCACAATAGCTATCACCTGTTGTTCTCTAACACTATCAAATAAATCTACATCTAGACATAGAAATTGTAACAAACCTCATTTTCCAACCATCTTAAGAGATATTTTTTTTAATACTCATAAGTATAGTCTATTTTCAAGGGTTATTCAAGAATGTATAGACTCTATCATCCATTCCTTTGAACATCTCTCTCAAATACATATATAGGGTGTTTATTTAAGTCCATCTACTTAAATAATTTAAAATATATCTCTTCATCAAGAAGTCACTTAAATAAGATGCAATCCCTATTTCCATTATTAATCCATAAAACATGATTTATACAATATCATAAATTAGAGTACAAAACTATGTTATTCATATTTTGAGCATAACTAGAATTTCTATCATTGACATATCTTAGAGAGTCAAAAAATACATCCATTCTAGATTATAAAATAATACTCATTCTAGAAGTATCTTTTAAGGCTTAAATTGTATAAGTCTAGTGAAGACTTATACTCAATTTAAGTGAAGATGAGTATAAGACTTGAGTATGAGTATCAATTTATCTTTCATGCTAGAAGTATCAATAAATATTACTTATAGTTGCATGTTTCAAGTTCTATCATTTTTACAACACCCAATTTGACCTATACTTCATATGAGTTTGCTCAATCAATTCCTTCATTGCAGAAATAGATTTGTTTTATCTAGAATTCAGTCTTCAAAAACCTAGGGTTAAATTACAAAAAGGAAAGATTCCAGCTGAGCCAATTCCTCAAAAATAAAAAGATTCAAATATTCAAAAATGATGATATATATTAAGATCAACATAATTCAAGCCAGTCAATCCAATCAATCTAATTTTTTCAACCAGTCTCAATCAAATAGTCAATGAGACATCCATCATCGATGCTTAACCTCCACTAGGAGAAACTTACCTTGACCATTGCCTAGTGGTCAGGCTTATTAGGGTGACTACCCATGTATAAATAATCTCACATTCTTATACATGAAGCATGTGGGATTAATATCTCTAATAACTCTAATAGAAGGATTATTACTTATTGCACCCTACAACCGATGACAAACAACATGCATCCATGTTGCAAGACTAGGAGAGCACAACATAACACAAAGGTCAACCAAATCATGCAATCATATATAGACATGTGACCAATACTTTTACAAACACCACCAAAAGAATTTTCTAAACCAAAGGTGATCTTCTAGTGTCACTCAAGTGCTTATATTATAGTTGTTTAGCAACCTCTGCATCATTAAAAACAATTCTAGATTCATACCTAAACCATATCATAATTTTTTCTCCTACACACCATTAATATAAATAGTATAAGAAGAATGGAAGATGATAAAAACAAAAATAAATAAAATAATGAAAGATGCATCCATATATACCATATATGTTAGACCACTTTACAAAAAATGGGAAAACCCTATTTTTGAAGTCATGGGATATGGAGGGCATTGGAGAGTGCATCTATTGCTACACCATATCTACAATATGAATAATATCACCCGTTATCGAGAGAGGGCAATGGCCTTTGAACCCTTGCCTTTACAAATCTTGATGAATCATCCATGGCTTCCATAAACACTTCATCAAAATATGCAGAAGGAAATACCATATTCCAACAAAGATCATTAACCATAGAAAATTAACGCTATCGAGTGATGTCATGGAAAGTCACAATTATCTCATCACATGAATAAATTGGAAAGGCTACTAGGGACTAAAATATTTTTAGTCCTTAATAACTAGGGGATTATCACACATATATAAATACATTGTAGATTAAACCTCCAAATTTTCAAAAAAGAGCTAATATTTTGAGACAAAGAGAGTATGTTTTATTAACAAATATTATTATATGGTCATATAACTTGTCTTAATGCATAGAAATAAAAATATAATTATTGCAAGAGTGAAAACATTTTGTTTTGTGAGCATGGGAAAAGAATTTTTATTCTCTCTATTATATCCTTTGAAAGTTTAGTAAAAAATTACAAATAAAAAAACAAGAAAAAGATGCATTCTTAGAATTCACTTTTCAAATATATTGTATGGGAGGAAGACGTTGATGTTTTTTAACAATACCTCTAGTTTTGGACATGCCACCTATGAATCGAAAGGTAAAGTGGAAAAATAAGGTGGGAAAATCCACTAAAAAAATAGAGTTAAACTTCAATTTTGATGTCTAATGGCAAGCAGGTCTTTCTGGGACCAACAATATGCTTCATTATAGTGAAGAATACCTGCTATGGGATTATGCAAAAGGTATACTTAGGACTAGCAATAATGAAGGAGAGGGAGAGGCAATGATTTTTGGGATGAAGTTCATCTTGAGCATGCAGTATAAGGTCCTTGCATTTGAAGAATATTCGCTGTTAATTATAAGAGCCTTAGAATACACTGTAGCTCAAGCTGGAGACTAAAAAGTAAGAAGGATCTTGGAGGAAAGATTCATATTGATTGCTTAGTTCACTAATATAAGTATTTTCCATGGCTTTTAGAAGGCCAATATATTCGTATGTCACTTGGGAAATGCAGGAGTTAGAAATTGCTATCCAAAGGCCTGTGTGAATTTGTGAGTATTCATATTAATACATGAAAGTTTTTATTTCCTCGTTACTAAAGATAACCCTAGATGATTTGATATGCTATTATTTGCTAAATTGAGTTATAAGACTAATTTTATGGTGTTATGCCTTTATAATATGGCCTTCTCTGGGTTTACCACATGTTGTAGGTATGCATCATTCCTTCATAAGCGTTAATCACTAATTACTGTGATGGGATTCAAGTTTGATAGGCAGGATTTGACATTTTTTTTAATAAGCCTGCAAGAATGAGAAATATTCAACTCTATCTCAACTTGTTCTAGCTCTTTCTTGCTTTTTTTGGCAATATATACTTATTCAACAACCTGAATCTCGACGGTTTTCCAGCAAATCAAATACTTTGCTTTGTTTTTTCCCTACTCTTGAGTTGTGTTTCTATTCTTGAAAGAATTTTTTGGTCAAAATTTGATAGAAGAAGGCATATTTCCTACTAAGGACTTCATTATGAGACTAAAATTTAGAGTAGTCCTATGAATGATGATGAAATTTCAAGTATGTTTGAGGTTGCACAACACCATTCTAGTAGTCTTATTTGGAATGTATATTATCCTGAGGTTCCTTCTATTCTTATAGGCATGAATAAGAATACTACATATTTGGAAAAGGAAAAACATTTGAGCCCTAAAATTCATATTCTTGATATAGAGGATGAGTGAATGAATAAAAGAGATGAACTGCTAAAATGATAGAGTGTCTAAATATGAGTAATATGCAGGCATGATCTAATTGAAAAATAACCATATCCAAAAAGTATTGATCACTATCGAAAGTTTGTTTGATAATAATGATAGGTCAACTGGCCATAAGATGAAATTTATCAAACACAGATACAAGGAGGTCCAAATAGAATCATATAAATCTATTAAGGTGGGAGTGAACACTACAGAAGAAGAATTGGACCAAATTTGAGGATTGTGCAAAGAATTACTCGACATCATAGCTTGGACTTAAGGTGATATTAAGGTCTACTTGAGCTTGAAGAAGGTACAAAACTCTTCCAACAAAATAAAATACCAATGAACCTAAAGATTGAAGCTCTTATGAAGCAGGAACTACTTAAGTTGCTTGAAGCTAATATTGTCTACCCTATCAAACATTCTACTTGGATAGCTAACTTGGTCTCGATAAGGAAAAATAATGGAGATATTAGATTGTGTTTCAACTTCTAAAACCTAAACAAAGCTTCACTAAAAGACCATTATCCTCTCCTGCAAATCAACCAGACTCTGCATACTGTAGCAAGAGTAGAAATATTCTTGCCCTTGGATGGGTTTTTTTGGTATAACCAAGTGTGGGTCAAATATGAAGATCAATTCAAAATCACATTCACCACCAAGTGAGTAAAATTTGCTTATCAAAGGATGCCTTTTCGATTATCCAATGGAAGGGAAGTGGATGTGGCTTTTGGAGAACTCGTCAATAAAATCATAGTAATATACTTAGATGATATGACAGTGTTCTCTCACCACAAAGAAGATCACGTTGACCATATTAGAAGATTTTTTGAGAATTAAAAATATTTTGGTATCTCTTTGAACACAAAGAAGTCCATATTTACTGTAGAATAAGGGATTTTACTAGGTCACATTATTTCTAAGGTTGGGCTAGCTATAGATCCTAACAGAGTGAAAGCGTTGCTAGAACTACCTTTACCTTTGAATAAAAAGGGCTTGCAATATTTCTTTGGGCAGATCAATTTTGTACATAAATTCATAGCTTATTTTCACAAATCATCAAACATATGACCAAGTTGTTAAAAAATGATGTTGAATTCAAGTGGATAAACTTATGAAAGAGAGCTTTTAAATAGATAAAAGAATAGATAGCCCAAGCACCCGTCTTAGTAAATCTTGACAATTCTAGAGGTTTCATCTTGTATGTTGTAAGTGAGCAAGAGAGTTACACTGTAGTACTTACCCAGAAAGGGTCTAACAAATAAGAGAGGCCCATAGCATTTCTAATATAGACCATGCAGGAACACAAAGAAAGGTACAACTTCATTGAAAAGCAGATTTATGCAAAAAATGAAATCATTAAAAAAATTTAGGCATTTTCTTTTACAAAGTAGGACCATTGTGTATGTGGTCCACCTCGATGTTAGAAATTTCATCAAATAGGTGGAGCTTGGCGAGAAAAGAGTTGGTTGGGTATCAAAGATACAAGAATACAATGTTAAGATCCACCCTTCCAAACTAGTGAGGGGCAAATATTTATGTCAAGTACTCATAAAACAAGCCTCGACATAATATGTGGCCTACCAAATGTAAGAAACATACCCAAGGTAGGATCAAACCTTGGAAAGTACTGACTGGGAAGATGAATTGATAAAATATTTCCAGACTAGAAAATTTCCAGTAAGTTTAAATGCTTCATAGAGGAGGAGATACATGATTCAAGATGTTAAGTACCCTTTACTACCTGAAGGATTGTACAAAAAAAATTTGGATGGGGTATTACTTCGATGTATAAAATATGATCAAAATTAAAGTATATTGGATGAATTCCATGGAGGTCCGTCAAGAGGACACTACTCAGGGAGAACCAGTGCTTTAAAAATCATCAAAACTAGGTGCTATTTGCCAACCATTTTCTCAGATACTTTCAGAGTGACCAAAAATTGTGAGAAGTGCTAGAGGTACATTAGGAGAAATAGGAACGCTTCAATACCTTTGAAATCTATTTAGATTGAAGAACCTTTTCAACAATGGGGTTTAGATTTCATTGGGGTAATAGAACCCAACTCATCCATTGGACATAAATATATTCTAACTGCTATTGATTATTTTACTAAGTGGGCTAAAGCAGTACCCACTAAGAAAGCAGATCAATAAGTTGTGATGGAATTCATTGAGATTTTGATCACCAGATTCGATATCCCAAATGCATTGGTCACAAAAATGGCACATATTTTATAGGTGCTAAAATTATTGATTTTGCTAGTGGATATGGTATTTATTTGAATACATATTCAAATTACTATCCACAAGGAAATGGGTTAGTTGAATCAACGAATAAAAATCTACTTCGAATCTTAAAGCAAACTCTAAAAGATAATAAGAGAATTTGACACTCTTTGATAAACCAAGCATTATGGGTCGATAGGATCACCATAAATAAATACATCAACACCTCTCCCTACTCATTAGTCTATGGTAAGGAAGCAGTCCTCCCAATACACATACAAATACCTGCTTTAAAGTTGCTCAATCAAAATAGCATAGAAGTAGAATCGATGGAGAACGAGTTGATACAACTCCTACAATTAGAAGAACAGAAAGAACAAACCTACAACCATTATCAAAAATATATGGGAGACACAAATAAATGGTTTGACAAAAGGGCTACTCTCAAGAATTTCAAGGTAGGAGACTTGGTTCTAAGGTGGAATGAAAAGAAAGCAAAACCTAGAAACCCTTAGAAATTTGATGCTTTCTGGGAAGGCCCATTTGAAATAATTGAAGAAAAACAATGAAATTATTTCCAATTAAAAAAATGAATAGGGTCAATTTCAGACCATCCCTATCAACAACTTCCACCGAAAGTTGTATTATAAGTAAGATGAGTTTATTCATTGTACGTGTCCTATATGTAAATATGTTATTTCTTTTTCAAAGGCCACTTCAAAGGAAATTTTCGAGTTTTCGTGATATTTTGGCTTTCAAAGGCCACTTCAAAGGAAATTATCATGATTTTATGATATTTTAGCTTTCAAAGGCCACTTTAAGGAAATTATCAAGTTTTCATGAAATTTCAGCTTTTAGAGGCCACTTCAAAGGAACTTGTCATGATTTCACGATATTTTAACTTTTAGAGACCACTTCAAAGGAAATTGTCGAGTTTTCATGACATTTTGGCTTTTAGAGGCCACTTCAAAGGAAATTGTCATGATTTCATGACATTTTAGCTTTTAGAGGCCACTTCAAAGGAAATTATCATGATTTCATGATATTTTAGCTTTCAGAGGCCACTTCAAAAGAAATTGTCAAGTTTCCATGACATTTTAGCTTTCATAGGCCACTTCAAATGAAATTGTCAAGTTTCCATGACATTTTGGCTTTCAGTCACCACTTCAAATAAAATTATCATTATTTTATGATATTTTAGCCTTCAATCACCACTTCAAATGAAATTGTCATGATTTCATGATATTTTAAGTGTCTAGTGGTCAAACTCAAAATTTTGGTGGAAAAATCAGTTTTCTTGAAATTTTAAATGTGATCCTATCAAAATTTCATCTTACAAAGTTATTGGTCCATAGGATAGATGACACAAATTTATTGGTCCAAAGGAGATGTGACTCAAAGTTATTGGTCCAAAATAAACGATGATCCATGGCAGTTGGTTTTAGGTGGCATACGAAACAAGGCATCCAACGATGTTCAAAATTCCCAATGAAATATGCACCACCAATCATAATTAATGCATGGCACCCTAACGCATGTATACACATCTATTTATGCCACAAAATATTTTTCTTCACCTCTCTATTCTCTAAAAAATTTCCCTCTACATACGATGTTCCCCAAATTCTTCCAAGATCTTTGAGCTTCTTTGAATTGCTTCTAGGATTTTTTGTGTAATAGAATCACAGTAAACAACCATGGAAGCATCTTATTTATACACTAAGGAAAAGCGTAAGGCTAAGAAAAGTGAGAGTGGTTTCACAAATCCAAATTCCCATATCACCGATACCATCATAACGTGGAAAAATTCTAAGAATATTCGAAGAGATGTGGAAGCCATAGTAGCGCAAGGCATCACCCCATCAACTTCGAGTACATTCTATTTTCACTCTCTACTTTTTTGGTATATATGCATCCCTATTCATTCCTACCCTGAATTTGTTAGAGTTATAGTGATATTTTATGATGTAAAATTATAGCGATATTTTATGATGTAAAACATAGAATTGTCAGGAATTCCAAGGACGACATCATTTTTACCCTAGACACTGATGCAATTAGGGTCATCTTTAGTTGTGATAGAATACCCACTATAAATCCCATAGCATTTGATCCAATTACTTCTGCTAAATATTATACCCCTACTCTCAATATCAAGTTGTTTATGCAAGAGCATATGTTAGAACCCCCTCCCGATGGAACCCTACCAGAATCACTAATTCCTCTATAAAAATTCAAAAATAAGGAGCTTTTCTCCATGTTAGCTATGGTAGGAGGGTTTGAATCAGACACACAAGTATATGGATGGCAGATTGCGATAGCGCAATGTGTACCAAAACCTAAATTTTATGACGCTTCTCATGTAGATAAAAACACAGTGTCAATTTTATTTGAATGGCTAGCATATTTGGCTCAGTAGATACACGTAGGATTGTTCAAGATATAGAGGTATTATCAAGAAGATTTTAGGTATTCTTCTTGCCTAATATGGATTTTCCTTTTTTTCAGTTGAAAAAACTAGATTTCATTTCTATGACCAAGAAAGATAAAGATAGAAATATTTTACTTGTATATGAATGGATAATAGTGCTCTCAAAAGCAGAGTCATATTATTATTTTAACATAGAATTCCTAGGTCATGCCTTGAAAATTATGTATGACATAGTGCAGAGAATTCCTCAAAAAATATGAGATACTCTGCAACACCCTCACGTGGAAGAAGGAGATTGGTTTATTTTAACATAGGGAGTAGTCATTAGACTATACGACTTCATAGGAAAGCCTTTCTTGCTCCCATACTATGTAAATAAGTGACTATTCGCCTTAGAGTATGTAAGGCAAACTGAATACATCTATAGTAAATTTGGCATAGGGATTGGCAAAACTGGCACATGCCTTATGCCTTTCCATTTTGGAGGAGTCATTCTAGAAAAGAAAGGGGATCATGAGCAAATCACTCAAGCTCTAAAAATCCTAAAGTTAATAGAATTGCCACATAGATGGATGTATGACCCCATTGATAGGTTTACATAAAGACAAACTTCTCTCCACCAGATTCGTTTCAAATAATTTCATTTGTCAAAAATATAAATTGACAAGCAAGGTAGGAACAATGAAGAATATGAAGTGCTAGAATGGCATGTAGAAAAAATATAGATATTTTCCCCATGGCATGACTTATTGAAATCAACTATTCAATATTCAAAAATTCAATTAATCAATAAAATTTGAAATACAAAGCATTATATAGTGTGTACATAGTTGTTGGAGAGATATTTGGGAGAGAAGAAATAGGGAGGAAAGGAAAAGGGAAATTAGATGTCTAACTCTTCCTGTCGTCCATCAACCTATCTGTCGCCCAATCCTACTGACTCGATTGCCATCCAATGGGAGTAAAAAGGTAAGGTCAAAGCTTAAAGTTGAAATAATTTTTTTACCTTTTAACTTCCAACATTCTCCCCCTTAAAGTTGAGAGGACTGACTATACAGTCTCTCAGCTTTATATATTGAGCTTTAGCCATGCCTTTGGTGAAGATATCTGCAATGTTGTCCAAAGTGCTGTAATATTTAAGCTCAACTATCTGCTGCTCCACCATGTCTCGGATGAAGTGATACTTCATATCAAAATGCTTTGATCTGCTATGGTGGATTGGATTGTATGCCAACTGAATGGCACTCATGTTATCACAATACATTCGAGTTGGACCACTTTGACTTTCTCCAATCTCTTCAAGGACTTTTCTCAACCATAGGGCTTGAGTACTAGCATGTGTGATAGCTATATACTCAGCCTCAGTAGATGACAATGCTACAACAGTTTGCTTCTTGGAACTCCATGTAATTAGTCCTGACCCTAGACTAAAACAGTTCCCTAATGTAGATTTCCTATCATCTATATTGCTGCCCCAATCACTATCATTGAAGCCAACTAATTTCACAGAATTACATTTGTGGTAATGGATTCCAAAATCCAATGTACCTTTTACATATCTTAAGATTCTTTTAGTTGCTTGTAGATGCAGCTCAGATGGACTTGCCATAAACCTTGAAACTAGAGAAACAACATATTGAATATCGGGCCTTGTGTTGGTGAGAAACATCAGACTCCCAACCATGCTCCTGTAAGTGGTCATGTCAACTTTTGGTGCTCCATCATCCTTGCTCAATTGGATCCCATGTCCAGTTGGAGTTGCAACTGATTTGCACTACTCCATGGCAAATTTCTTGATCATGTCTCGAGCATACTTGTGTTGACATATGAAGATCCCCCTATTTGATTGATGCACTTCCATGCCTAGGAAGTATCACATTAAACCGAGATCTTTCATCTCAAACTGCTTCATCATGGAGTTTTTGAACTCCATATTCATTTTAGTGTTACTACCCATAAATATTAGATCATCCACATACAAAAAAACTATGAGAATGTCTACTCCATGCTTTAGGTAGTACATATTTGGTTCACTTTTGCTTCTAGTGAATCCATACTCACTGAAATAGCCATCAATGCATGAGTACCAAGCTCTTGGTGCTTGCTTGAGGCCGTAAAGTGCTTTTTTCAATTTATAAACAAGGTTCTCCTTTCCTTGTTCTTGAAAGCCTTGAGGTTGTTGAACATAAACCTCCTAAGTCAAGTATCCATTCAAAAAAGCACTTTTCACATCCATGTGTTGAATGTTCCATCCTTTATGGGCAGCTAAGGAAAGAACTGATCTGATTGTCTCTTGTCGTGCAACAGGAGCAAAGGTTTCCTCATAGTCAATGCCAAATTTCTGAGTAAAACCTTTTGCTACTAATCTCTCCTTGTGCCTCTCAATGCTTCCATCAACATTGTATTTGGTCTTGTAGACCCATTTACACCCAACACATTTTTTTCCTTTGGGTAGCTTTACTAGCTCCCATGTATCATTATTTTTTATAGAGGTTATTTCCTCTTCCATGGCTTCTTGCCATACATTTTGAGTACAAGCCTTCTCATAGCTAGTTGGTTCTAGCTGTGCACTAGCCAATAAAGCATAATTGACTACATCTCCCTTAGGATCATGGGAGTCATCATCCCCATACAATTGCAAATTTTCAAGTTTTTGCAAAACTATATTCATTTCACTAGCTTGGCTTCTAGTGAATCTTTTCTAGAAATTTTGATCCAACATTTGAAAATATGGATGATGTTGTAATGTTATTTTGCCTCTTTATGGAGAGTCACTGTCAATGTCCATCGATGAAGAACTTACTGATCTCTATGGAGAAGGACTTGGAGTGGCGGTTGAAGTACTTGATGTAGTACTCCTGCTTGAGCTTGGAGGGGGTGGTGTGCCTTTGCTTTTCTTGGGAGACACCTGTTGTACCTATGAAGAACTTACATCTTGGGACTCATCATCAACAAAAATTCTTTGATGACCCCATTCTCCCCCTTCATCAAAAATTACATCCCTGGAAAGTACAATTTTATGAGTCTTGGGATTGTAGAGTCTATATGCTTTGGTAGACTCACAATACCCTACAAATATACAAGCTTGACTTTTGGGATCAAGCTTCTTCCTCTTTTCATCAGGAATGTGTGCATATGCTAAAGAACCAAAAACTTTGAAGTGCTTTACATTTGGTTTCTTTCCATACCACCCCTCATAAGGAGTGATGCCATCTAAAGTAGAAGTCAGACTTCTATTTAGAATGTAGACACTGGTTCTTACAACATCAACCCAATACATATTAGTTAGATGCTTAGTCTAAAGCATCATTCTTGCCATATCTACTATGGTGTGGTTCTTTCTCTCTGCCACACCATTCTATTGTGGGGTATAGGCAGTGGTGAATTGCCTTTTGATCCCACTTGTTTTACAATACTTCAAAAATTCTTTTGAGGAGTACTCACCTCCTCGATCTGTCCTAAGACATTTTACATAAAACTCACTTTGTTTCTCTACATTTTTTCTGAAATCTATGAAGCAATCAAAAGCTTCATCTTTATGTTTCAAGAAATAAATCCAACACATTCTAGAGAAATCATCTATGAAAGTGAGAAAATAGGAATTGTTTTCGATACTCTTTGTTTGCATTGGACCACAGATGTCCGAATGCACTAACTGAAGTGGATAGCTGGCTCTCCATGCTTGTCCTTTTGGAAACTTAGACCTTGAGTGCTTTCCCAAAGCACATCCTTCATAGACCTCCTTTTGTTCATTGATTTTGGGAAGTCCTATCACCATAGCTTGAGAAGTTAGCAATTTCAAGCTGGCTAAATTAAGGTGACCATATCACAAGTGCCAAAGCACACTTGGATTAGCTATAGCTACATTTGCAAGTTGAGCTCCCCCTGGCTCTCCAAACTTGAGGGGAAACAATCTATTTTTGGTCATTGGAACCTGTGTGATGACACGATTACAATTGTTTTTATCAAGAATGATACATTTTCCTTCATCAAAAACAAGTTTGTAATTATTCTCCATCATTTACCCAATGCTTAGCAGATTGTGTTGGAGCTTTGGAGTGTAGTAGATGTCATTCACTTTCTTTAGGCCTTCTTTTGTTGGAACCTCCATGGCTCCAATGCCTTCGACTTGCAAAGCTTTATCATCCCCTAACTTGATGTGGGATTTATAAGTGGAATCTAGAGTAGCAAATAGATTTTCTTTGCCACTCATATGGTTTGAGCAACCAGTATCCAAAATCCATGTGTCATTTAGATTTTGTTCTGATTGTCCATATGAAAGAAAAATATTAGAGGTATCATCTTCTTCACCATAATTTCCATATTGATTGTTGTTGCCTTGAGAATATTTTGACCAGCAGTCGCGAGCAAAGTGACCTGGCTTGCCACAGTTAAAACAAGTTGTTTTGGACTTGTCACTTCCTCATCCTTGATTTCCACTTCGTCCTAGATTTCCTCCTCGATTTTGGTTTCCACCTCTGTTCTGATTGCCTCCTCTATTGGAGTTACCTCCTCTGTTCTGATTGCCTCCTCTGTAGTTGCCTCTGCCTCTACCTCTTCGTTGGCCTCTGCCTTGACCTCTTCCACGTCCTCTTCCAGTATTTTCATTTGATGTGAAGGCTTTATCATCGCCTCCATAGCTGGTTGAAGGAGATTCCTGTAATCTCTCTTCATGAGACATTAACGATCCGATTAATGCATCAAATGTTAAAGTGGAAAGATCTTTTGACTCTTCTATGATTATGGCTATGTGATTCCATCTTTGAAGAAGTGTTCGTAACACTTTCTTTACAATTGTTTCAGGCTTAATTTCTTCGCCAAGAGTAACCATTTTATCAACTACTACTTTCACTCTGATGCAGTAGTCACCAACTTTTTTGTCTTCTTTCATTTTGAGATTTTCAAAATCTCGTTTCAGTGTTTGAAGCCTCACTTGCTTCACTTGATCACTTCCCTGGAATCCGTCTTTCAAAGCTTTCCACGCATCTTGTGCAGTTATACAAGCGACTATTCTAGGGAATATACTCTTCTCCAATGTTGCTTGGAGATGATAAAGAGCAGAGGAGTTGCTCTTTTGTGCTTCTTTCTTTGTTTTCTTATCTATGGCACTTAATGTTGTCCAGTCTATGGGTTCGGTGTAACCCTCTTCCACTATGTCCCACAAACCTTTCCCTATGAGTAAGGTCTTCATTTTGATAGACCAATACTCGTAATCATATCCATTGAATTCTGGAATAGGTAGATTGTTATGTGAGGCCATAGTTGTTATAAACTAAAACACTCTCTTTATTTCTCGGTTACAATAAAGCACTCTACTTTTTTAAAATAAGGAAGAAAGAAGAAGAAAGAAGAGATTACAAATTTAAGTCAAATCTGACTTGATTCACTCTTTCATTGATTGCTTGTTCCTCTTGCTATGGCGCTGCTATTTCTGGATGCATGAAATTATCTGCTACTTGTTCTTCATCGTCACTGATCAATATTATCTCTGGTGATTATTCTAGTTCTAGAATTTCTATTGAATTACTGTAATGAGTATATTCAGATTCTTGTGGTGCAACTTCTATGGATTCGGATTGCTCAAATTGACTCCCAAAGGAGTTATCTTTAGATTCTGCCTCATACCCTGAGTCCGGATGCCTCTGGTGTGCTATTACTATGTTCTGCAACTGACTAAACACAGTATGTAGCCCATAAGCTCTCACTTTTTCATCAAATATTTTAGCATTTTCTCTTACCAAAAGTGCACATAAGGCATGATAACAACCACTTGGTCTTATCATCAATGCCTCTTTACAAATTTCAGCTTGGTCCTTTGTCTCTCTTACAAGAAAAAATACTAAGCCTCTCAGGCTTGTTACAAAAAACAATTTCCAGTTTTTATAGCCTTCTAGGCTATCACAACATGCTTTTCCACTACAGTTTTTGATTCCTCGAATCAGGTGAAAAGCTCTTTCTTTTACAATAAATTGCCTCTTAGGCAATGTCTAAAAAAAAATTATATAGTCTATTATAATTTTTAAAAAGTTTATAATTATAAGTTAAATAATAATAATAAAATATTGATTTTCTTAAAAAACTTAAAAAAAACAATATATTTTAATATTATTACTAAACCTTTATAAAAAAAAACTTTAAAAATTATAAAAATAAAAAAACTATATAAAATTTTTAATATGCCAATTATGCCAATCTAGCCTCGGCACTCCGAAAAACTTACCATATGCTAATTATTAAAAAAAAAATTAATGTCATTGGGTTTCGAACCCGTGACTTCCACTGTGCAAAGTAGAGTGCTCACCAATCGAGCTACAAGCCTTTTTAGGCTTAGAAAGCTCCCTTGCAATATTTAAACACTACTCCGACATGATTTTTATAAAAAAAAATGAAAAAATTTTATCCCACATGCAGCAAGATATCGACCTTCGAGTGGTTTAAGAGCATGGGTGCTCGTAAAGTCTTTCGATTGCCTTCGGGCAATCGGACCTTGCCCTTTTTCTCCCTTTGGGTGAATGCCCTTCCACCACGTCACCTCCTTGCGTTCGCTTGCCATGTCACCTACTTACTATGTCCACCATGTCACCTCCTTATTGTGTCCGCCACGTCACCTCCTTGTTGTCTGCTCGCCGTGTGTTTGCCTTGTTGTTTGCTCACCACGTGTCCGCCTTTGGTCAGCGTTCTGCCAATTCAATCTTTCAGTCACCTAGGGAATCGTGTCTTGGTGTCCTCGATCTGGTCAATCTGTCAACCTCGAACCATGTGCTCGGGATGCATGCTCTGCGGGCCTCCTCGACCTCGCTCTCTCGATCTCCTCGGGAATCATGCCTCCTATGGGCTCGCTCCTGTGGGCCTCCTCATGCCTCCTCGAGATCCATGCCTCCTATGGGCCTCCTCGAGCCTCCTCAAGATCCGTGCCTGGATTTGAAAACCTAGACACCCTCCATAGCTCTGATACCAGATATTGAAATCAACTATTCAATATTCAAAAATTCAATTAATCAATAAAATTCAAAATACAAAGCATTATATAGTGTGTACATAGTTGTTGGAGAGATATTTGGGAGAGAAGAAATAGGGAGGAAAGGAAAAGGGAAATTAGATGTCTAACTCTTCCTACCGTCCATCAACCTATCTGCCACCCAATCCTGCTGACTCGGTTGTCATCCAATGGGAGTAAAAAGGTAAGGTCAAAGCTTAAAGTTGAAACAATTTTTTTACCTTTTAACTTCCAACATGACTTCTATGAACATATGATGAATTTTAACCCCAAAAATGATCCAATCCACACATTAGATGAAAAGGTTATTAAAAGAATGAAGAAAAAGGGAAAATACTGGATGCACAAAAAAATCCTAGCTTGGTGGCAAATGAGGATTCAAATTGAAATGAAATCTAGATGGGGAATAAAACCTGATAATAAATTTTTCAAGAGATATGACAAATATCATACCACATAGTCCGATAATCTTGTAGTTAAAATCCCGCCAGGTTGAACAAACAAAAATCCCAAAAATGTTCTCATAAATTCATTCACCCCTCCACATTACACATAAAATCTAATGATGATGTTTCCCTCATCCAAAGAAAGAGAAAAGCAGAATTTGTAGAGGTAGGGAAACAAAATAAAATAAGGTAGGAGGAACTACATACTAATCCTAAGGTAGGGGATAAGGAAAGAAATACAGAGGAAAATGTAGAACAACTCTCTAAGCAGCAAGACAACAGGAACCAAGAGTTGGATAAAATGATTGAAGAGTCTATTCCTATTGAATAAATCCCTACTGAAGAACAATACCCCACTAAGGAAGCACTGGATATTGAAGAACCGATCCCCACTAAAAATGCACCAAATACTAGAGGCATGAACCCATCAAATATATCAAGTATATCTCCTATTAATCTTAGTACGTCTTCTTCTTCTCATCCCTATAGAAACTCCCCTTCCCATTTTGTAAATCATTATGATGTGTCTTATCCTTCTAATCAGCAACCTCCACCTCACCATCATCAATCCAAACTGATTTGAACGCATCTTCAACTGCCCCCTAGATGCACTCGTAGGACTACAAAATGTGGATTCCTCAATAGCCATTATTATTTTCCCTTATACCACCAATATCCCTAACTTCCAATATATTCTTGCCTCCTCTTTCGAAAGTCACCCTACCATTGCCAAGCTAAAAAAATTGAAGAAAGCAACCCTGAATGCTTCAGACTAGTTGAAGTCTTGCAATGCTCAAAATTCCAAGAGCATAGCCTATGCTAGAGAAGGAATAGCTCTGGATCCTATCAATATGCAACATTCAACTATGAATATGACACCCTTGGTTTAGAATCCATAAGGGGAAATGACCTTAGAGGATTATCAAGCTGAGATAATCACTGAAGATATCACTTAGCTACCTATGGAAGATGAATGGGGAAAATCCCAAGCTCACATGGGGACTATATACTTAAATGTTGAGTATTATAAGGAGAAATACCTCAGAGCTAAATAGGTAAGGAAATGTTTGGAAGAGGCCTTAAGTGAGCAAAAGATAATTGAAAAGGCTCTAAAAATGAGGTAAATAAATGGGAGCATATGTTCAATGAAGCAGCACCATATAAGGAAGAAGAAAAGAAGGCCACTGAACAAATCCAGGTATTACATAAACAGGTAGAAGACCTTCATTAGCAAATCCAATATGGCACTAGTAAGACCAATAGGATGTCCAAAGAAAGGGCCAAGGCAATTAAGAAAGCAATATTCAATGACATCTAGAAGATGGGCTTAAAAGCAAGGCCTACGTTATTATACTTGGCCAAAATTAAGGAGATATTGCATCAAGTGGAAGATGAATTCACTACATCTATCAACTTCCTGAAAGCAAGGCTATCTACAGTGACAAAGATCCAAGTTCTAGTAGAAATAACACAGGGAAAATTTGGATACAGAGCCGAAGACAAAAAATGGTCTCAAGCCAAAATAGTTTCCAGAAGTTTCTCCAAAAGGTACAACCTAGTGAAGTGCTAAAATAATACGAGAACTCAAATCAAAATCTAAGGGGATTTTAAAACATGTGAGCATAGTAGAGAACTACGACATGCGAGCTTTTGGGGTAAAAATTCAAATTTCTTTGAGGAAGGTGAATTGAAATCTTCTTACAAGGCTTTCATAGAAGATGAATCAGATATAGATAGCTAGGAAGAGCCAATCCAAGAAGACCAAATATTTAGTATGGCTCAAAACCTTACCCAGATCAATTCCTATTTGCATGAGTTATACATGAGGTTGAAATTCCTATCCTATGATAAAGTGGAAGAGTTAGAGTATTTATACCTAACTTTCATGGAGACTTTTGACCCAAATGAAGAGACTTGGAAAAATGCTTGTGCCACTTATAATGAAGTTGTTAAGGAGACTAAAAAATATGAAAAGGTTAAAAAGTTTCAACAAGCAGTACAACAGCACTAGGAAAAGAAGACACAGAGAAATAAACTAAGGAAGACACTCCTAAAAAATGATAGCACAGAGCAAGAAACATAATTTTGCTTGGTATCACTCCCTTTTATCTCTTTTCATTGTTCTGTTTACTCCATTCCCCAATGGATGAAGGCTCTAGATTCTAACATTCAGCTGGTAGAATTTTCCCAAGAGGTGCCAATAATGTAGGTCAAAATGACTACATCAAGGGGAGTAAGGATATGTCTTCTCAAAAATTTGCTAAGTGTAGAAGAAACATCATGATATCATGATATTTTGGATCTCATAGGCTAAGTAAAGGAAAACATCACAATATCATGATATTTTGGAGCTCACAAGCTAAGTAAATGAAAACGTCACAATCTCATGATATTTTGGTTCTCACAAGCTAATTCAGAGGAAAACATCATGATCTCATGATATTTTGGAGCTCAAAGGCTAAGTAAAGGAAAACGCCATGATCTTGCTATATTTTGAAGATCATAGGCTAAGTCAAGGGAAAACTGTGATATCATGACATTTTAGTGCTCACAGGCTAATTCAAGGGAAAACATTGTGATATCGTAACATTTTGAACCCCACAGGCTAAGTCAGGGAAAAACATCATGATCTTACGATATTTTGGAGCTCAAAGGCTAAGTAAAGGAAAACATCACGATCTCGTGACATTTTGAAGCTTAAAGGCTAAGTAAAGGAAAACATCATGATCTCGCAACATTTTGAAGCTCATAGGATAAGTAAAGGAAAATGTTGCGATCTCACGATATTTTGAAGATCAAGGGCTAAGTAAATGGAAAACATCAGGATCTCACAATATCTTTGTTGGAAATTTTAGCAAGTTTTGTTGTCATTGATGTCAAGAGGTTTGATGTCCAGTTTTGTCATCATTGATGTCAAAAGGTTGATTATCCAAAAAGCAAAGGGAAACAAGTTTAAAAAGAAATAATAATATTATAATATTTAATATTATAATAGCTAGGTCTGATGTGTAGACAAATTGGTTCATCCAAACCCCATAAGGGGGGCGGAGGTCCAAGGTTCAAATCTCGAGCCTCTCCGGACTAAACGCTTGTCCTTTTTTTTTGGTGCTTTAAGCAATGTAACAGGTTTAAAATGATTATGGCATGGTGGTCATAGGGGCGGACTACACGAAGATCTGTGTGGTAGATTCTGGGGTGGATAGCATAGAATATTGTGGCAGCCATAAAAGTTGGACAACCTGCCCGAATTCATGGCGGCTACCGATTCCACCATGTATATATATATATATATATATTATAATATCTAGGCATAAAGAAGAGGTGAACAATAACAGGGTCCAAGGAATCATTAAAAAAAATATATCCTTGACAAAATCCATTAAGCAAGTTTGGCAAAGGTTTTAATTTAATTTATTTAAATTAAAATATTTTAACCTAAGGTTAAAATTTTAAATTAAATAATTAAATATGCCAAGTTTAAAATTTTATTTTGAATTCGAAATTCAAAAGGGTTGACGTGTTTCAAATGCAAAGGAAGAGTATTAATAGGAAATATTTTTCATTTCCTAAGTCTAACACCAATGCGATATTCGAATGCCCAAGTCATGTGATAAATCATGCACTCCATATGCGAAAGGAAGAAGCTTATGAGTTGTTTTAAATAAGGAGACAGACTTGTATTGGTATTTGTGTGATGCAATAGGATAATCTCATAGTTTTGGATAGCGCAGATAGTGGTCGAAGGCCTATCTAAGGCGTTTGCAAAGGGAAGGTCGTGGTTTTGAATCCCAAATGATTCGTTTTGGAAAAGGATGAGAGGAGTTTTGTTTTAGCCAAAATTCATGTGGCAACTTTAATAAGGAAGTGTGGACATTTGGTTCACATATGTGCATGTGGCCTAGGTGGTAGCTTAGCCTTGGGCTAAGGCACTGCGATGGCATAGATTGCAAGTTCGAGTTTGGTCACTAGTCGTTGGGCACTAGTCATCGAAGACATGCGCAATATTTTTGGTGGCGTGGGCCAACATTAAGGTATGCATTTTTAATTAAATTGTTGTCAAATTTTAGAATGCGGGAAAGTGTTTGATGCCACGTGAAAATTAAAGGGCATGTGTTAAATGTCTAGGGATTCATAAGGATTGTTGGAATATATAGTCTATTTTTTATGCTTAAATGATTGGAGATTATAAGGTGTTAACAAAGGAACTTCATTTTTATGTATTGAATATTATTTTGAGAAGATTGGAGATTATAAGGTGTTAACAAAGGAACTTTATTTTTATGTGTTGAATATTATTTTGAGATTATTGGAGAGAAACTTTATTTTGATGTATGTTGAATATATTTTAAAGGAGTAATAAGGTGTATTTATGAATTGACATTTTATTGTATTACTTGTATGGTGAAATATTTGTTGAGAAAAATATTCTTGTGGAGATTTTGAGATAGACTATTGCTATCTAACCTAGAATTTGCAAAAGGATTTGGTTGTAAGTAAAACAGGTTTTCAATATATATCTCCATAAAAGCAAAGAGGTATGGGCACATCATCTTTTGGTTGAAATGTTAGAATGAATGTTGTGAAATATAAGGTGAAGTGAAAAGGATTGTTTGATAAGTATTGTTGGAAATATTTGAGTGAATTCTTATATGCTTCATTAGTGAATGTTTAGAAAACATTTGAGATAGAGATTGAAAACTATTTGAGTTAGGGTTTGAGACCCATATTTTGCTCTTTGTTTGAAGAAGTTTGAAAATACTTTTTTAGGGTTAGTGAGCAAGTTGTGTTTCATTGATTGAGTGAAATTATTAAGCATTGGATTTGAGTTATATTGAAAGTGAATGTGCAAACATTAGAAACCAAATTTGTGACAGCAATAAACTTAATGATTGAGTAGAACATATTGAGTTTTTGATAGAGTACATCATTCTCTATATGTTCCAGAGGTTAAAAAAATTTTGAATAGAATATGTCTAAAATGCTTCAAGTTAAAAGAATTACTTTAAATATTAGACAAAGCACTTGATAGCATTGTGTGCAAGATTTGAGTTTGATTGAGCATATCTTGTGAGCTATTTTAAGCATGTGTTAGAGCATATTGAGCAATTTCTTGAGCATGTGTTAGAGCATATTGAGCAAGTTCTTGACTGAACTTGAAGGTAAATTTGAACAAGTCTTGGTGAAGGCCTGAGAGTAGATTTATGCTAGACCTAAGATAGAGATAGAGTTGATTTGTACTAGATCGAGGATAGTGTTTAGTGCAGATTTAAGATAGATATTGAGCTGATTTGAGAGTAAGCTTTGGAGGTGACATAGTATAGGATAGCAGTCTCTAGTGGACAGAGATCCATTAGCTAGGACAATGAGGATAGAGGTATTTTGAGTGAGGACAAATGTCTTCTATGGAGAGAGATCCACAAGCCAGAGTAGTGGGATCAGTAGTCTTCTAGAAGATCACCAACTAAAGCAAAGGAGAAAGAGTTCTCCTATGGATAGAGATACATGAACCAAAGCAATGGGAAAGAGTTCTCCTATGGAGTGTGATCTTCGAACTAGCTGGTAAGATAGAGTTCTTCTATGAAGAATATCCACAAACTAGTTGAGGAGATAGAGGTCTCCTGGATCAATTTCCATGAACTAGAGAAAAGGGGAAAGGTTTCTCCTATGGAGAGAGATCCACAAATCAAATTATAGGGGATTGGTGTCTCCTTTGGACAGAGGTCCATAAACATTGTAATAGGGAAGTGATTCCCAAGAGATTTGTTGAGAAAATTTTAGTGAAATATTTTCTCCGTGGAGTAGCCTACATTGGGTGAACCACATTAAATTGGTGTCCCTATTGTGTGTGATAATTTTTGCATTGCTTTTATTGCTGCTATTGATATGACATTGATTATATTGGATATTATTGCTTGGTAAATAAAAGTAATAGTTGGTCTTATATTGTTCACCTCCCCTCTCATTATAAGCTTGTGTTCTTCAATTTTGGAGCTCATAGACTAGGTCAAGGAAAAATAGTATGATATCACGATATTTTGGAGCTCACAGGTTAAGTAAAGGAAAATATCATGATCTCGTGATATTTTGGAGCTCAAGGGCTAAGTAAAGGGAAAACATCATGATATCACAACATTTTGAATCTCATAGGCTAAGTCATAGAAACACATCATGATATTGCAATATTTTAGAGCTTATAGGTTAAGTAAACGAAAACATCACAATCTCGTGATATTTTGAAGCTCACAAGCTAATTCAAGGAAAAACATCATGATATCGTGATATTTTGGAGCTCACAAGCTAATTAAGTGAAAACATTATGATCTCACAATATTTTGGATCTCATAGGCTAAGTCAGGGAAAACATTGCGATATCATGACATTTTGGAGCTCACAGGTTAAGTAAAGGAAAATGTCACAATATCGTGATATTTTGAATCTCACAGGCTAAGTCATGGAAAAACATCATGATATCATGACATTTTGGAGCTTACAGGCTAAGTAAAGGAAAAATGTCACGATATCGCAACATTTTAGTACCCACAGACCACCTCCATGAAATACATCATGATTTTGCAACATGTCATGATTTTTCTAACCGAAGAACAAAAATTAAAGAAGTGGACATATGGTCCATGACATCTCCAAGAAGATAGAGGCAGATATGCAGTAACAAAAATATCTCAACTATTTTCTATTGAAGATCGCATACTCTCTTAACCATCAATTTACCATAATGAGCCTACAAGTATATTGTTGTAACAACTTTCAATTTTTTTGTTATGTAAAATTTATATATATATATATATAGGATGAGGAACCCTAACAAAGGGTCGCTCTTAGATGTTTACAAGGCAATGTACACAGGCTTCTAAAAGAAAATAAAGAATACTCATTCTGATTTCTGGCTCACTGGTGTTTGTTCAAGTATGTATGAACTGTTTATTTCTATATAAACTATGTTGAATGTAAATCACCTTAATTATCCTTCTATATTTCTTCATATTAAGTTTCACTAGCTCTAAAATTAATAGTTATAATGGGTTTAAGCTTGTTTAATCTACACCAAAGGATTGTTTATTCTAAGTTTGATGGTTCAAAGAATGCTTATTTATAAAAGTCTATAGATGTTTCTTTGCATTATCTAATCTACACCATCTAATCATTCTTAGCAATAGTTATATTTTCCTCTATTTATGCACTTTACTCTATCCTCTTTTTCTAAAAAAAGCAAGGAAGCAGCCTTCTCTGGAGATTGAACTGGGCAAACTCTATTTTAAACCTGGTGTTTCAATGTTGGCAAATTCTTGGGTGCAAACGTAACCAAAGGTAGATTTTGCACCAACAAGCACCACTAGAATAACTAATAGCCCCAAAAATTACTTAATAGATTTCCAATCCCATAGATCTCGTTTTCTACCCCTATTTAGCAATGAGAATAATACCCTCCATCTTGTATGTATTCATTTCATCCTACATATTCTCCAATTGAGTTTGCTTAAACCTAAGGTATTTGTATTTTGTTACAACCTCTACAATATTTCCTTAAAATAAAATATATGGCTCACTTCAATAAAGAAAGCCATAATTATAGTCATGCTAGTGTTTACCCGCAACCCAAATTTTTTACAAAAATGCTCTAAAGCTCTTAGATGTTTTTGTAAACTTTCAACTATCTTGCCAATCAATATGAGGTCATTGGTATAGAGAAGAATTAGAATTACATAATTAGCCAATTTTGTTCCCTCCCTTCCCATCCTTTCTACCAATTTTTCAATGTAAAGGCCAAATAAAGTTGGTGACATTGGACAACCTTGATATAACTCCTAAAAGACTTTAATAGCTTTTTTTAAGTTCTATTGTTTTCCACGACCTACTCATAAAGTGTATGCACAACTACTTTATACTTGGTTATTGTGCTAATTTTGTTTATTCTTTTCCATAATTTACCTGTATGTACTATGTCAAAATCCTTTTTAAAGTCCAAAAACAAGAATAAAATTATCCTTTTTTGTTCCATATCCTCTTTATTAAAATAATATAGTGATCTATTATTGATTACTTTGATTTAAATACTATTTGCCCTATTACCCTCTTTCCTTGATTCTTTGTTCACTAATTGATTTTGCTTTCTACTATACTACCAATCAATTTTATAAAAAGAGGATTAGTCATGATAGTGTGGTAACTTGACGAATTTTTGGTGTCTCCATTTTTATACAATGGTATAACTAGAATTTTTAACAATTCTAATTGAATTCCTCCTTTCATTATGCAATTAAAAATATTTTGGATGTTTGGTGTTAAGATGTCAACCCCACATTTGAGATGTTGAACATGCAAATCATATATATCTTGAGCTTTACCTATTGCTATTTTTTTAATGCTCCCCTTCACATATTTCAAAGAAAAAAGTGTTTCGATTGTGTCAACTATAGGAGGGGTATATTTCTTGGCTTCTCTCATACAATTGCTTAGCATATTGCAACCAAAATTTATTTGTGATATTTTTTATGTGTCTTTTGCTTTTATTCAGCTCTAAAATTGTCTTGGTCTATGCTTTGCAAGATATATCAATGTTTTTATCTTGCTTTTATGTATTTTTTCTTTTTTTTTTCTACTAGCTATTTATATATCTTGTTATTTGATTCATCTTGCTTGTTCATTCAAGATTCTCCTTACTACATTGCAGTCTTCATCATACCATAGATTTACAAGGAAGCTTTCATGTTTTCTTTTCCTAGGATTTAACTTTTTGCACGATTCTAAGGCTTTTTTTATTATACCCATCTATTTAATGCTATCAAAATTATAAGTTTAAAAATTATTTGTCCTCTCCCTTTTCTATCTTTGCATGATCTGCTTGAATTTTATTTAATAAGTTTTTTTTATTATTTTTCTGTCATATAGATATGTTTTCTATTGTATTTCCTATAGTTACTTGCAGATGTTCTTTTTGCCTGCTTTTTTGTATCTGGATCTTAATGCATATTGGATTGTGATAAGACTTTAGCTCCATTGGAACTGCTTCAATATCTAGAACTTTTGTCTTTGAAATAAATTTTGGTGAGCAAATATCATAATCAACTATATTGTGTCCATTATGTGTTTGATAGGTATATTTTCCATATTTTTTGCCACATGTTTATGATATTGTAGATGGTCAATCCCTTTATGTTACATAGTTTAAGACGTTATCCATAATGTGTGATGGGTCCTTGGTTGTCATTTTACAACTTTAACCAATGGTGATCCACCTCCTTTTCCAACCATAGCAGATGATCATCTATGCATTCATTGATCTTTAAAGAACTTAATTGTCTATTTGTTATCTTGGCATTAAAGTCACCCACTAAAACCACCTCTCCAAGCTTGTTATATTTTATGACATCTTTTACTAATGCTATATATGGATCCTCATGATCTAAGCCATGTTTCTTATAAAACTTTGATTGTTATAGAGAAAAATAATAAGCTATAATGCTAATAAATTTGTTATTATCTATGATTCTAATCAATATATACTATTTATTTAGGTCTTCTTTCTCAACCTATACGAGTTTATCCTAAGAATATTTTATTAGTATTCTTACTCCTCTATGTCCTTTTTTCATTTTTTGTTATTTCATTTGATACTAATATCTTTTTATATCCTTCACAATCTAGAATCTTGCATCCATCATGTTCATGTGTTTCTATTAGTATAATTACATAATTTGCTTTATCTATTGATCCTAGAATAGGATTTCTTCTCTATGGGTATCCATGATGATTCCAACTCACCAATGGGCCCTAATTTCCTTTTTTTTTTTTGTTTATATCATTTATAATGCATGCTTTCCCACTTTTTAACCATACCTTTTTACCCTCACTCCTTTTTATCTTTACCATTTTCTATTTGCCCTTGTCTCTTCTTGTTGCATAGGAGTAAGATCCTCATCTTGGTAAAAATATGACTTTGAGAGCAAACCTCTATTTCAAAGAACTTACCTTTATCCCCTATACTAAAAATTGTGACTCATATTGGTCTAGCTCTCACATCTTCCCTTACCTTTTTCTAATCTATAATGAATGCTTTTGTTTTAATAAAGTTTATCAGAAAGAAAAACCCTTATTAAGTTGGTTGTGTTTTCTTGTTTTCCATGATCTTTTGTTCCCTTAATAATGATGTTTATTGTTATATTTTATATTTCCTTTGCTTCTAACAATTGCAGTCTAATTTTTTTCTCTATTAAATCTTTTTGTTCCTTTGGCTTGATTGTTGGATCTCTTACCACTTGTGCCCATGATCTAGTATTCTTGTTTTTCAATTCTTATTTTTTTTGTCATCATGTTTGCAATTATTGCATGATATTAATTTGTTTGTAATATTGTATTATTTTTTTTACTAATCTACAACTCAATTTGAAGATGGGATCCATTTATATAATCGTTGCTACTCCACAAGCCTATGGGAGTAGAATATTTTAGTTCTACTAATGATTATACTACAAATTGATTCTAACAGCTTGTTTCAAAATCATTTTTTTCATTCCATGATAAGGCTTTTTTGTTTCCTCATGACTACAGTTAATTCCATCCTCATTTTGCAAGGACCCTATGTGTTCTTCTCAAACTATTAATCTTTCATGAGATGGGCTAATCATGGTATCAACATATATATTCAAGCTAATCTCACCTATTTACTTTATCCTACCAACTAAATCTGCTATCGTGGAAAATTGATATACCAAAACTCTAACGACACGTTACGAGTTAGAAATTTAAATGGTGAAAAATCAAAATAACAAATTTTTGGTATGATGTTTTTTTAATAATAAATATTTAAATTATAAATTTAATTTGTTTATATAATTATAATTTAGATCATTATTATTGATAATTTGATTTTTTATTGATTTTATTGTCTTTCTGCTTGGATGAGATCTTAGTTGTGTTTTAGTGATCCTTTCTTTGGAGGTCTTTTTTGAGGGGCTGACCTTTTTGCTCCTTGGTGGTTACCATTCTCAAGGAATATGCTTGGTGTTTTGCCTTCATCCTTGCTCTCTGAGTTTAGAGTTTTGTTATCTACATTTTTATATATTTACTACCCTTCCACTCTTAGTCTTATGCAAAAATAAAGCAATATTGTTGGTGTCTCTAAAAGAAACTTGAATAAAATTATTCCCTGCTGATTGGTGGGTTGGTCTTTGCTTTTGAATGGTTGTTTTAGTTTAATTTCTATTTCTTTTGGCCTAAGAGACTGACTTATGCTTAATTAACCTTATCTTTCTTTACCTTTGGTGGACTGGTCTTTGCTTTTGAATGGTTGTTTTAGTTTAATTTATGTTTCTTTTGGTCTAAGAGACTAACTTATGCTTAATTAGCCTTATCTTTCTTTACCTCTTCTGTCGTAAAAGGTTCTAGACCCTTCAAAACTTTTTTTTACCATTAATTAAAAAAATATAAATGATGTTTATTACATGTTTAACCGATTCTTATGAAATCTTGCCAAAAAAAAAAACATTTTGTATGTTACTATCATACTATTATGTTTCTATGAGTTTTTTTTATCGAGGTTGGAAAGAGTTTTCGACTCAATTGATTTCTTTAAATTATATTTAAAATGGACGGACGGATTTCTTTGATTTCACAGTTTAAGTTCTAGAGGAAGAGAAATTATGCGCTTCGAACTGGCGATCTGAAAACTTTTGTTGGAGTAGCGTCTAACTTGATTGACTCACAATTATGGTTCCTTTGTTTTAATATTGTCAGATCAGGCATTGTTTACATGTGAAACTAAATTTAATAATCAAGTCCCACGGTAGTTACCTGCTTTTAATCACGGAGAGTACTGTCCCGTATGCTTCAGCTATTAAAATATTTTAAAAATTATAATCACTGTCTAAAAAGTTGTTTGCATGTTAAATTGTTTATTATATATATAAAGTAATGTGGTAACAAAACTTCAAAAATCATTTTAATATGGGGAGAACTGTCCCGTCGTACGTTAATTGTATGCTTCAGATATTAAAATATTTTAAAAAAATTAAAATCACTGTCTAAAAGTTGTTTGCATGTTAAATTGTTTCTTAAATATAAAAAACTAATAACATAATTGAGAACAAAAATATAAAGTAATGTGCTAACAAAACTTCAAAAATCATTTTAGTTATTTTAGTTATGGGCTTCATCTTCATCTCTGGTGTGGTGCTATCTGTGACGGGTAAGTGAAGATTTGTGCATTTACAGCAAAAAAATCTCGTGCCTGACGTTTAAAATAAAAATTTTAATTGGTTTTCATTATTTTTGGACGTATTTTAGAGGTTAGACTAAATTATAATAGTGATAAACCGAAAATATTAGTTAGGAATTATATTTAAATTTTAAAGTGTTGTCGTATCATATATCAATTAGAGAAGCTCTCTATTCAATTCATGTTTTCCATGGGTTTCACAATTCAGGGAAAAAAAAAAAAAAAAAAGGCAGGTTTTGATATTCGCTTGAGCGGAGGCATGCTCCTTTTCCATGGTAAACCTCTGCAAACGTTCAAATAATATTTTGGAGAAAATTCAGAAAAGGTTGGTTGGGTGGAAAGGTTATCTTCTTAGTGAAAGCAATTTTTGTTCAAGCTTGTTTGTAAGGCATATCGGTGTATTTCTTATCCATATTTAAAGCTCCAGCTTCTGTCTGCAAGAAGATTGAACAGATTCAAATGAGATTTCTATGGTCAGAGAGTGAAAATACCAACAAAATTCTCGTGGTTGCTTGGGACAAGATTTGCTTGAAGAAAAATCAGGAAGGGTTGAGTTTCAGGAAAGCTAGTAAGATGAATTTTGCCCTCATTGGTAAGCAAGGCTGGAGGGTTATCTGAAATGAGCAAGCCACTTGGATCAATGTCACAAAGGACAAATATTTGATTGCATATTTGGAATGTTGTGATTAATGCGAGACCTATCCTAAAATTTGGACTCAGGTGGCAGTTGGGAAATGGAATGTCTATTGACTCTTGAGAGGACAGATGGCTCAACAATCACCCTCTCATCAGTGATGCTAATCTCTCCTACGTGAAACCAATCAGTGATCGTCTGTTTGGTTCTAAGGTATGTAATTTCATTTCTAAAAATTGTAGCAGTGTCAGATGGAAGCCCTTTCCCTCTGTCAACATCAACATTACAGTTACTAAAAATCGTGACTGTAACCTATATATATATATATATATATATATATATATATATATATATATATATATATATATATATATATATATATATATATATATATATATATATATTATGATAATTTTATAATTATTATGTATATATTATTTTTAATTTTTTTTATTGATGAGAAAGGGTTTTGAAAGGGACCTGAACCTTTTACAAAGCATAAAAGTGAAATTAGGTAAATCGACAAGATTAACCCAAGAAGAAACAAAAAATGGAGCAACTAAAACAACATCTCAAACCAAATGGAAAGAGGAAAGAAACCCAAATAAACCTAAGCACAACCAGTTCCAAGAACTATAAAAATACCAAAAGGAAATTTAGAGTAAACAAATGTCATCATCATGATTGGCAAACCTGAGGTTTTGAGGGAAATCAACATGCCAAACCCAAAGGGTTTCTTCCTCAATGCCTCTATTAGCAAGTGAGTTAGCAGCTTTATTTCCTTCTCTTAACACATGCTGGATAATGATATTAGATTACTTGCTAACAAGCCTCCTCCATTCATAAATTATATTGGAAAGGTTCCACAAATGAGATTGAGAAGCTTTGAGATAGTTGATGATCAACAAGGAATACAATTAAGTTGTTGGATCCAAAGTCAAAGAAGGCCTTGATAAAGAGCTCTCGCCTCAGCCAAGTTGTTGGTTTGAACTCCGATATTCTCTGCATAGGCTACAATGATTTTCCCTTTGTTTTCCTTGATTATGCCTCCACTCCCAGCCCTTCCATGATTTCCTTTAGCCACTCCATCGAAGTTGAGCTTTATCCACCCTATAGGAGGAGGGATCCAAGTAATGCATGATCTGTCAACAATAGGTCGAGGAGTTCCTGCAACACAATTTGTTAGATTAAAACTTGAAAAAAAAGTGAGATTTGAGACCAGGTTTATGGGCCCCATTCGACAAGACAAGGCAGGCATTTTCAGAGGCAAAGGTGGTGATGTGAAGGAATACGAATTAGAAGTCTTTGGAAACTCCTTTGAAAACTTTGTTGTTACGTTCCAGCAAAACCTTCCAAAGGAAGTGGTGTAGGCATGTGGACCACAAGAATTTTAACTGGGAATTAAAGAAAGGGTTAGGCCATTGCTCAAACAAAAGGATAATGGAAGACGGTTGAACCCAGATAATGTTGACCAAATCAAACAGGGAATTCATAATGAAAAGAGAAAAAGGGTGTTGTAGGAAAATATGGACAATTGATTCCCAATTAGACTTGCAAAGAGGGCAACATTTTGGGATAAAAATACCTCTAATGATTAAATTATCCATAGTTAAAGTTTTATTTTGAGAAGCAAGCCAGGAAAGGAATTGGTTTTTAAAATCAAATTTTTAACCTAGAAATACTTAGCAGGGGTCCAGCTAGGTGAGGGGGTATCTTGAATATAGTAAGAAGATTTAACTATGAACTTACCATCCTCACTAATCTTCCATATGAGGCTATATTTTGACTGGGAGTTTGGAATAACAAACACTCATAGAAAATTTTGAAGGATTCTAGCATAGGTGGAATTGACATCCAGATCATTGGTGGGAATGGATTTCTGGAGACGTCGATTAGGAGACTGATAAATGAAGTTAATCACTTTGCTTCTAAAGTTTTGGCCCATGAAGGGGTTGATAATTTTTAGATTTGGCTTAGATATGAGGGGTGATCCTTAAGCTAAACATCTTCCCAAAACCTGATAAAATTATCGTAATCAAGTTTCCATCTCATTCCCTTCCTGATGATGTCCCTACATTGAATGATAGAATTCCAAAGCACAAACCTTGAGGAAGAGGTTGGTTATCCATGAAAAAGGTTTGTTGGAGGTATTTCTTTTTTACTATATCAATCCAAGTAGATTGAGCCTCAATGATAATTCTCCAACCTTGCTTTTCCAGGAGTGTCAGATTCATTTTGTGGATTTCCCTAAAGCCTAACCCTCCTTGGTCTTTTTTCTTGTAAATTTTATCCCAAGAAACTAAAGGGAATCTATTCCGATTTTCATTTCCAGCCCAAAGGAACCTCCTTTGAATTTGTTCAATCTTATGGTAAACAAAAATAAGAACTTTGAATATTGACATGAAAAAACTAGAATACTTTGGAGGTATGCTTGCACAATAGTAGCCTTAGCCACTTGGCGTAACATTGTTTTTTCACCTTGCTAGCTTCTTGTTGATTTGCTCAATATCATTGCTCCATAAGAATTCTGAAGGATTGCCATGAAAAATAGGGAGCCCAAAGTAAGTAGAAGGAAGCTAAGAAATAGTAAAACTCAGAATCCTAGAGATCTTAAGTTGTTTGTGAATAAGAGTATTTAGGAAATATATTCTGCTCTTCACAAAGTTAATTTTCTACCCAACAACTTCTTCAAAAAAAATTAGAGTAGATTTGATTATTTTGGCTTCAGGAACTAAGGACATAGTTGCTAGGATAGTATCATCCATAAATTATTGATGAGTAATGGGTCTAGAAATAGATGAGGGCTTGATACCAGAAAGAAGACCCAAAGAGCAAGCTTGTTTAAGGGATTTGCCAAGTGATTCAGCCATGATGATGAAGAGGAAGGGTGACAAAGGGTCTCCCTGCTTGAGTCCTCTAAAAATTTTAAAGTATCCTATTGCTAAACCATTAAAAATAATTAAGAACCAGACATATGTTAAACATTCCTTGATTAAAGCAACCCACTCCTCATGAAAACCAAATTTCTTTAAAACTGCAAAGAAGAAGTTCCAAGAAACCCTCTCAAAGGCTTTGATGATATCAAGTTTTAGGAAGAGGCCACGTTTCTTGCTCTTAGAAACAGAATGAATAAGTTCATGTATAGTAATTATACCATTTGTTATGAATCTAAATTTGATAGAGTTTCCTTGGGAGTGATCTATTATGTCTGGAAGGATAACCTTGAGTCTATAGGCCAAAACCTTGGATATGATCTTGTAAATGACATTACAAAGGCTTATCGATCTAAATTCAGAGATGGATTTACTTACTTGGGACTTAGGGATAAGAGCCAAGAATGTTGAATTAACATCTTTAGGAATGGATTTTGATTGCTGAAAGTCTTGGACAACATTGGTTACATCATTCTCAATAATATTCCAAAAGTGCTGGAAAAACTTGATTGGCTCACAATTATGGTTCCTTTGTTTTAGTATTGTCATATCAGGCATTGTGTACATGTGAAACTAAATTTTATAATCAGGTCCCACGGTAGATACCTACTTTTAATCATGGGGATACTTGTCCCGTCGTATGTTAACTATATGTTTCAGATATTAAAATATTAAAAAAAAATAAAATCACTGTCTAAAAGTGGTTTGCATGTTAAATTGTTTCTTAAATATATAAAACTAATAACAATTGAGAACAAAAATATAAAGTAATGTGCTAACAAAACTTCAAAAATTATTTTAGTTATGGGTTGCATCTTCATCTCTGGTGTGGTGCTCTCTGTGACGTGTAAGTGAAGATTTGTGCATTTATAGTAAAAAAATCTCGTGGCTCACGTTCAAAATAAAAATTTTAATTGGTTTTCATTATTTTTGGACGTATTTTAGAGGTTAGACTAAATTATAGCAGTGATAAACCAATAATATTAGTTAAAAATTATATTTAAATTTTGAAGTGTTGTCGTATCATATATAAATTAGAAAAGCTCTATATTCAATACATGTTTTCCATGTGTTTCACAATTCAAGAAAAAAAAAAAAACAAGTTGTGATATTCGCTTGAGCGAAGGTATGCCCCTTTTTCATGGTAAACCTCCTGCAAATGTTGGAATAATATCTTGGAGAAAATTCAGAAAAAGTTGGTTGGGTGCAAAGGTTGTCTCCTTAGCCAAGCAATGAAAGCAAATTTTGTTCAGGTTTTTTGTAAAGCATACCGGTGTATTTCTTATCCATATTTAAAGCTCCAACTTCTGTATGCAAGAATATTGAACATATTAAAATGATATTTCTATGATCAGGGAGTGAAAATACCAACATAATTCTCCTGGTTGCTTGGGACAAGATCTACTTGAAGAAAAATCAAGGAGGGTTAGGTTTCAGGAAAGCTAGTAAGATGAATTCTACCCTCATTGGTAAGCAAGGCTGGAGAGTTATCCAAAATGAGTAGGCCCCTTAGATCAATGTCACAAAGGATAAATATCTATAGCAGCGGGCCTTTATAAGTGATGAACCACTTTTTATTGAATTGCATTTTTAGAATGTTGTGATTAATGTGAGACCCATCCTAAAATATGGACTCAAGTGGCAGTTAAGAAATGGAACATCTATTGACTTTGTCTCGACAATCACCCTTTGATCAGTGATGCTAATCTCTCCTACGTGAAACTAATTACTAATCGCCTGTTTGGTTCTAAGGTATGTAATTTTATTTTTAGAAACTATAGCGACACCAGATGGAATCCCTTTTCCTCTGTCAACATCAGCATTGCTCAGTCCTCTATTTTTTCCATCATTGTTGGTCTACTATGCACCACTATCATTCCTAGTAACCCAAACATATTAGACTCTCCTTTCTCGCATCTTTATGAGGATGGGATTTATACCATCAAATCTGCCTACTACGCCCAAACCAAAGACATCAACTTATGGCCTGAATTTAAGACTGTTTGGTTGAAAATTTTAATCCCTAAGGTTACCCATTTTTTCTAGCTTACTTCTTTAAACAAAATCTTGACCATTGAAAATCTCATCCAAAGAGGTCTAATTCTCCCCAATTGTTGTGTCCTCTGCAAAAGTAACTGGGAATATGTGATCCATATCTTCCTTGAGTGGCCCTTATCTACTGAAGTGTTTTCCTCCTTTCTCAAGCTGGCCAATTTACCTTGGGTATACCCAAAAACTCTTTTTGATTCCTACGATCAGTGGCCAAATCCATTTCTGAATTCAAAAAATTGTGCTTTTTGGTCGTATTGTTTTCCTCATTTTATGTGGCAGGTATGGTTGGAGAGGAACAACAATTTTTTTGGAGCTACTGCAAAAGATGCAAAATCAGTGTTCTCTCGAGCTTTGTTGTTTGCAATTGAGAATGCTAGTCTTATCCAAGCTAAGAATCCCAAGAACCAATGGTAATTATCCATTTTTAATACTCTCAAATTTTAGATAGACCCCCGTCCCGGGGTCCCCAATAGTTGACAGGTCATTGGTGAAATGGATTCCCCTGCCTTGTGGATGGGTCAAGCTTAATGTTGATGGGGCCTCAAAGGGAAACCCTGGTAGGGCTGGAGGAGGTGGTCTCTTTAGAAATAGTCAACGTAAAGTCCTATGTGCATTTACTGAGTCCATGGACAGTCAAACCAACAATTTTGTTGAAGCCCGTTCGTTATACCTTGGCCTCCTCATTTACAATTTTGCTTAAGCCCATTTGTTATACCTTGGCCTCCTCGTTATACCTTGGTTTATCATAGAGTGTGATTCTATGAATGTCATTTGATGCATCCAAAAGTGTCAACTTCTTTCCTGGAGCATGTTCAATGTTGTCCAAGAAAGCTTGAAGATAATTGAATGCATCAGACATGTTACAATTCAAAATGTTTATCGGGAGGAAAACAGAGTTGTTAACCTCCTTGCCAATCAAGGAGTTGAACAGGATAACCTCCAAGTCTGGTATGACAATTTTCCTCAATGTATTGTTGCTCACATTGATGCAAATGGAAACCTTAATCTTTAGTTGTTTACTGTTGCTGATGTGGCTAAATTGGGTCCTAGTGGCTGGACATATTTTTTCTGACATGGGTGCCAGTACATATCTTCCTCTCCCTTATGCGTTTACTTGCAATCCTTATTGGGACGATTTTATGGAGATGTGGGATTTTCACAAGGCAATTGTCACCTGTGAACCTAGGTGGCAAGAAATGGCAAACAAAAATTCTAATTTCCAGCATAGAGACGTCGTTTGCTCCAATAAGCTCACAAATTATTTCACAAAAATGGAGAGTTATTGTAATCCCAAGTGCCAGATTGTTTCAAAAAACTAAGAAGATGGCCTTTGCCATCAAAGGTGAGGCAGACCAAAATCGAACCTCGTCAGGCCAAATGTAGTAATCTTGGTTGGACGTCTGGTGTTTGGTTTTTGTTTCCTTTGGATACCCTTGTCATAGTTTGTACCCTTGTTCTTTTTTGTACTCACCTTCTTTCTGGTGTAAAGTTGACTGTTTCCCTCTCCAGGGTTTTTTCTTTTCAATTCAGTTAGTTCGCTGCTAACAAGCTTTCTTTGTTACTTCTGTGTAAAAGGTTTCAGTACCTTTCAAAACATTTTTATCAACCAATCAAAAAAATATTTGCTTCACCGAAATTCAAAAATTTATAGTCTCAAACCGTACGATTAGATTTTTTTTTAATTGCTTGGCTATTAAAAAAAATATTATCGGAAAAAAATATCCCTCCAGTGATCCTACTCCTACCTATATAATTACATTCGGATATATGAGATTCATCAATTTCTTTGGTGCTCGGCTTCTTGGTTGTAGCTAATGGAGATTAACACCAACAGTGTCCCGATTTCACGGTCCTCGCCACTCCGCGTGGATGGAAAACGCAACATAATTCCAGCCCGTCCATCCCAACGCCGCTACATCAAACTGTCTCCCTTGGACTTACAAATGCTGTCCGTCGATTACAATCAGAAGGGCTTCGTCTACCAAATCCCTGCTCACAACTTGCCGTCCGTGGTAGATCGTCTGGTAAAAATTCTCTCCCGACTTCTGGTGGATTTTTATCCGTTAGCCGGCCGGCTCACCAATTTACCCTCTGACGGCGCAATTTACATCGACTGCAACGATACGGGAGTGGAGTTCATAGAAGCCTCGGTGGATGACATCAGCGTGGTGAACCTAACTCTGGATGTCTTATCATGGTGGTCATTGCGTTATTTTAGTTTCCATGATAAATTGTTTAAGTCATCACGGTGAGCTGTTTGATTTTGCTAACAGTTATGTGTACTCCTTATTCGAAGTTTGTAAGTCTATAAAAAGCATATGAAAAAATACCGTGAGCCAACCTGTGGATTATAAGTAGCCTCTTCCATCTGCTCATAAATAATATGAAGACTGTTTCGTTATACTTCTGGTGATTAATGATGACTAATATATTTTTTTGAAATGATTGTTTTCTTTGGTTCAAATGAAAATGTCAACTCTTAGAAAAATAGTTGTATTTTTGGTCATTTCAGCAAAGCTTGGTGTACTCATTTGATCGATTTGCATTGTAAGCCTCAACAATGTTGAAGAAGGTCAGAAGAGCTTTCTCTCATATTTGTATCTAATCCAATTTTCTACAATAGCATCATTCTGGAGAATTTGAAGCATTCACCACTTGCACCTGTTTCCGTTTTTAATTTCTAAAATAAGCAGGAGGTACAGCCTTACAGGTAAATAATTAGCACCGGAGGTCATGTGTTTGAAACGAGATGATAAGTTCGACATCGCAGGCGCTCCACTTGTCTATGTTGGGCGCTCCACTTGTCTACGTTGGGTAATGACAATCGGCGATTCAATAGGTAATAATGCGGAAGAAAATTCTTTACCTTTATCTTTATTGTCTATATTGGGCGCTCCACTTGTCTATATGGAGGATCCTCCCATATGGGGTGCTCCACTTGTCTATATGGAGGATCCTTCCATATGGTTCATGGTCTCATGGACACTAAAATGTATTTTACCTTGACTTTACAATTATTTTTGCAAACATAATGTTATATTAAACTAATTGAATCCAATAAATCTATAATTAATGATATAATGCAATATAATATCAAATTAGTTTAATTAAAATGCAATGGCATAAACTTTTAAATTGTATATATTGTTGTTAAACATTTTCAATTCTCTTCATGTTGAAATATTTGTAATCTAACCTTATTAGGCCAAGGTCAACAATGATGAAATTCCTACGTGTACTCTTGAAGTAAGCCTATAGAAAAGTGCTATGTAAGCCCTTGGATATCTTGATGTAAGCCTATAGGCATTTTTTTATGTAAGCCTACAAACATTCTTCTATGTAAGACTATGATCATATTTCTACGTAAACCTACAATTATTCTTCTATATGAAGGATCCCATTGGACCTTACATTGATTTATATTTCTTTTTTGTAAGTGTTTGGTATGATAAGCCAAAATTCGAACTAGGCGAACTTCAATGGCAAGGGGATCTTCCATCTACAAATTAGATACATTCCAAATATGTGAAGGGTCAACAACATATCTTATAAGCAAGGATATATGAAAGACATCATGGGTATTTGATAAATTAGGTAGAAGGGTAAGTCTATAGGCCACCGGATTGATATTTTCTATAATTTCAAAATGACAAACAAATTTTATATCCCATATAGAATTCTCTTGATGATATTTTCAAATAAACATAGCTCTTTTGTCAATTTGTGACTTCTTTGAGCCATTGTTGGATCATTCTCAATTGTTCATCCATATCTATTATAGTAATTGATCTGATCACTATTCAATCCTTTGGATTATCCTAAGATAGATGAGTTCTGCATCATCTTCCATATAGGGCCTCAAAAGGATTCATCCCCAAGGAAGCATGATGGCTATTGTTATAATAAAATTCTATCAAGTAGAGATATTCTTCCCATTTAGTTTTATGGTCCATGCAATACATGCATGGCATGTCCCCAAGGACCTGATTAACTCTTTCTGTTTGACCACCTATTTTCGAATGATATGCATAACTAATATTTAATTTCGTACCCAAGGCTTGATGTAAATTTTACCAAAATTTTGAGGTGAATTTAGGATCTCTATCTAAAATTATGACTTTAGGGAATCCATGCAATCACACAATCTCCCTAGAAAACTTGCTAGCTATGGTGGGTGCATCATCCCTAATATTTCCTAGAATAAAGTGAGCAACCTTGGTCAATTTATCAACCACAACTAGAATTGCATCATGTTGAAACTTGGTCTTGGGTAGACCTACAATAAAATCCATAGATATGACTTACCATTTTTGTTCTAGAATATCATGTGGGTAATATTTTCCATTTGGATGTTGGTGTTTAGCTTTTATATTTTGGAACTCAAGGCATCTAGCCACAAAATTATTGATATCTCATTTCATTCCTAGCTAATAAAATGGTTTTCTCATATTTTTCCTCATCTTTACCCCTCTTGGATGTGTAGAATAAGGTGTACAATAGGCTTCTTATAAAATGAGGTTTCTTAAGCCTCCTATCTCAGGGATGAAAAGCCTATTTTTTAAAAAAATAGATCATGTTTAATACTAAAGTATTTACCTCTTTCAAGTTCTAACTCAACCCATGCCTGCCTTTTTCCATAATAGCTATTACCTAGTTGTTATTTAACCCTATCAAACAAATCTACATGACATCTAGACATAGCAACTATAACAAATCTCATTTTCCAACCATATTAAGAGATTTTTTTTTAATACTCATAAGTATAGTCTATGTTTAAGGGTTATTCAAGAGTGTATAGACTTTATCATCCATTCCTTTGAACATCTCTCTCAAATACATAAATAGGGTGTTTATTTAAGTCCATCTACTTAAATGATTTAAAATCTATCTCTTTATCAAGAAGTCACTTAAATAAGATGCAATCCCTATTTCCATTATTAATCCATAAAACATGATGATTTATGGAACATCATAAAATAGAGTACAAAACTATGTTATTCATATTTTGAGCATAACTAGAATGTTTATCATTTACATATCTTATAGAGAGTCAAACAATACATCCATTCAAGATTATAGAATAATTTTCATGCTAGAAATATCTTTTACAATAAGCTTTTCATCATGAAAGCCTTAACATATCAAAGAGATCAATGTCTGAATTGCATAAGTCTTCACTGGTCCATATTGCCTCTCCATTGCTTAATTGATGGTGGTAAGGGATCATGACAACTCATGATATTCATGTAGTTTTTCCTTAAATGCACTTTTGCTAAATAGTCTATCATAAAGCAATGTATGCATTTTATAATTTGAATGCAACCATGCAAAAAGTATTCACCATAATGTAACCATGCATTATACATTTATTTCAACAAAGGAAGGAAACCATGTAATTTCCCAATAAATAATTCCACATTCATTCTTTTATCACATACCCTTTTTCCACAAAAATATATTCCTTTGTTAGATCAATTACAATTACAAACACTTATAGTCCAAGCAAGAGAGAACCCCATAAATTCCCCCAAAGGAATAGATTCCCCACCCATTATTTCTTGTTCATAACTTAGAAGATGCATTTGTAATTAAATTTCCAATACTCTTCATCTCAAGAAATTACTTCTAGTCTAGTTTAAACATAAACAAGAGGAAACCCCATAAATTTCTGCAAGAATGAGTTCCCCATTTATTCTTTCCTAAACATAAATAGAAGGTACTTTTATAAAGCAAATTTCCTTAATTTTTGTTCACACAAAAATAGCATTTAAACAAATGAATCAAACATTTGATCTTTCCATAAAATTTTGATCTATAAACCATCCAAATTTTTCCACAAAATTGTTTGTAAATATAACATTCAATTTTTTTCCACAAAACATTCAATTAACTAGCATTCAATTTTTCCACAAAACATTCCTTCAACTAGCATTCAATTTTTCCATAAAATTGTCCTAGCTATAATGCAATTTCTCCACAAAATTGTCCTAATTTTTTCATACATTTTATCTACCAAATTTTCCTCTAATTTAATTATATTTTTTCCACAAAATTGTTTCACAATAGTCTTTAATTTCTCCATAAATTGTCCTATAGTTAACCTACATTATCTTCACAAAATTATCCTATAGTTAATATACAATTTCTCCACAAAATTGTCCTAAATTTGTCTTACAAATTTTCTACAAAATTATCCATTAAAAAGCTTACCTATAGTTGCATGTTTTAAGGTCTATCCAAGAGACCCAATTCGACCTATACTTCATTCGAGTTTGCTCAATCAATTCCGTCATTGAAAAAATAGATTTGTTTTCTCTAGAATTTATTCTTCAAAAACCTAGGGTTAAATTACAAAAAGGATATATCCCACTGAGCCAATTCTTCAAAAATAAAAATATTCAAATATTCAAAAAGAGTGATATATATTAATATCAACATAATTCAAGCCAGTCAATCCAATCAATCTAATTTTCAAACTAGATAATAATTCAACAAATTCAACCAATCTCAATCAAACAGTCAATGAGCCATCCATCATCAATGCTCAACCTCCACCAGGAGGAACTTACCTTGACCATAGCCTCCTTGGCTATCCTAACCACTGCCTAGTGGTTAGGCTTATTAGGGTGATCGCCCGTGTATAAATAATCTCACATGCTCCCATAGGGAGAATGTGGGATTAATAACTCTAACAAATTTAAAAGGATTATACTTTATTGTGCCCTATAACTGATTACAAACAACATGCATCCACATGGCAAGACTAGGAGAGCACACCATAACACAGAATTCAACCAAAGTATGCAATCAAAGATAGACATATATCCATCCTAACGTGCCCAAAACTAGCATTAAGTGGCCCCTGCTCAATGGCCACCTTGACCATTGAGTGGTGGTCACTTCCTATAGGAACCTATTCTCTTTTAAACATCACTTAATCTTCCACATAAAATATGTGGGATAATTCATTCTACATACAAATAAAAATAAGTGTTGCAATGTGCGCAGAAACAATGACCAACCTAAATTAAACACATGGTGGAGGGAGAGTAATGCTTAACCAAGGTCAATATTCAATTGATGCATCACATGTACCCTTCAACTAGCACCAAGTGGCTTGGTACTTGACCATCACTTGGTGGTCATGAGCAAGAGGGATACCTTCTCCCTTTATGGTTTCCTTGTCGCTCGAGCACGCCCCATGTGGGATAATGCTTGTGGAAGGCATTTAAGCCTTCCACTTGAGCAAATCTAAGGATGAACCAGTGCACTTTGACCACTCAGGGGCTAGCTCACAGAGGTTACAAAGCTCTCTAAATGGATCTCCAAAAACCAATACATGATCTAAAGCACATTCTATGCAAGCTATACATTGAGAATTAGTTTTATGTTGTCTAAAACCTGCCCGAAGACTCAATATTATGTAGTATAGAAGGAATTTGTCTACGCCTACAACCTTGAATAAATAGGGTGACCTCAAACATACAATAATAAGGGTCAAAAAAATAGTAATAATTACCACTATCACAAGTAAAAAATGTGATGAGCCTTGAAAATGATCATTTTTTGTACTACTTTCCTTATACATAGCAACACTTAGTTTTGTAGATGTATATGTTTAATGAGAATTTTATATACATTTAACAATTTATTTTAGATGTTATTTAATATTTATTTCTAAGTGTGTTTTGTGTAGATTTCGTAGATACGAATTGACACAAGATAAAAGCAATATGAAATATGGTAATCTCTTTATTGATACGCTTTTTAAGTTGTGTTACAATACGTCTCCTTCCTTTTTAGGGGATAGGAGCGTCAAATATGTTTCTTATCACAACATCCATGGATAGCAATCCTTCTTCCGCGTGCCCACATGTAAGATGGGCGGACCAAAGCGTCGCCGCCGCTTGCGTATATGATTGTTTATTCCTTCCTGCTCCTCTGATGTCGAAAACCTGCGTTCAAAGAAACAGAAAATATTAGTAGCACCTGTAGATAAAATAAAGCATGTATTTCCCAAGGCCTACTGTCAGTGTATGCATGAAAATATTAAAACGATTATCAAATGACCTCGGATTGACCTAAAATTTTGACAGAAGCATAAATATGTTATCAGAAGACCACTGCAAAAAGAACAGTCTGGAAATTCCTCACAGATTTGTATTCGCTCCAGGGTGGGACGAATAGGCCTGCAACAATTTGTCAGAAAGCACCCTCTTCAATGTCCTACTTAGGAAGCTCCAAATGACCTGCAAAGTTGGGGTTAGCTAATTGGGGGTGTTTTGGGAAGACCCAGATGGTCAGATTTCTCCAATTTTGCCTCTAGGACCCAGATTTTTCTGGTGCCATCTGCAAGTTAGTGAAGGCGGGAAATGACAAAAACCTGGTCAAAATTGCTCAAAATGAAATGAAATTTAAACTGTAACCTATTTAACATATCTAGAATAAAATGCAAAAGAAAAACCAGAGAAATCTATCACAGATTTCTAATCATCCCGGGGTGGGGCGAATAGGACTGTGATAGTTTGGGGAGCGCCCGGGGGCAGGACGCCCACCGTTTGGGACACTGTTTCGGCACCAATCCACTTGGGATGGGTCCAAAACTGATTATGGGGTGTTGTCGACAAATTTTGTGGATTTTTGTGGCCAAAAATTAGGTTTTGGGTCCGGATTCGTGCTTCCAATAGTCACCCAATAACCTCCCTTTCGAATGAGAGATTAAGGATGTGAAGGCACAAATCGCAAGTAGGTATGTAAATTGGCAGCACTTCGTTGCTCAAATGCTCCTTCTCTGTATATCTTTTGGGTGAGAAAACTCACCAATTTATAGACCTTAGGGTCTCTCTGTTTGAATTGCGCATGCGAGGGCGCCACTTGAGTTGTTTTCCTATTTTCAGAGAAAAGCTAACTCCCTGATTTAGAATCTCCTTGCATGAGGTTTCTAAAATAAAGACATTCATGACTGAAGTCTCTCTTCTTGAATAAAAGCTATTCCTCGCAATTGCATGGCCTGAAGCCTCAGTTAACTGGCGGAGTTACCGAGGTTTGACTTTTTTCCAGTCAAACTTGCTATTCGCCTCACCCTGGGGCGAATGCTTCTATTCGTCCCTGGGTGGGACGAATGCCAGTTTGTATTCGTCCCTGGGTGGGACGAGCAGAGAGCAAGGTGCCAAAAAGGTGCCAAATTGACCTCTGACCTCTAAAACTACTTTTGGAAGTGGTTAGGACCACTGTTTAACCTCTGGGGGCTGCCCTAGGGGCTGTGTGTGTCAATGCGATCAGCGCTTGTTGTCACATAATCGGATTGGTGCTGTTTTGGTGTCTACAGATGCCCCTTTTTGGGAAGCACTGTGCAAGGCACAACGTCGAGCAAAAATAGATAACCAAAGCACTAATGATTAGGGTTTCTCAGTAACCTAACCAACTCTTGATGCCCCAAGTATGGAAAGGGCACGCATTCTTGAATCCTTGCTTCCGACGAGCTAAGGAACTTAATTCAAGTGTTAACCTTGTTCGGTGAGGTGTTACTTGAGCTTGGACATTGATCAGTCATGAATAGGCAAAGGGCGCAACCTTTTGTCTGTGGGAACCTTGAGTTCATGATTCACGAATGCCAAGTGTTTGATCAGCTTGTGATAATTGCTTGTTTGCTGCCCCAAGCAAGGGCGCGATTGTCTTTGTCAATGATCCTTTGAATGCGTGTCATTTCCATGATTGGGTATATTGTTGTTGATTGGCGACTAAGTGTGACTACCCCCTCAAGCGACGAATCGATGAGGGAATGACCGACATGAGAAAAGCGACGAGTCGCTTGACCCAAGATGACTTAGGTAAGGGTGCCTTCAGTTGTTTACCATTGAATGCGAAAGCAGTTTCCGAACATTCTGACCTATTTTTGGTGGGTTTTAACCCTTTTTGTGACGCATTTTGGAGCTGAAATTGTCAAAAATCCATCCTCCCGTGGAGCGGTCCGGCTATGGTAGCCTTCTTAGGGAGTAGGATAGGGACAATTTGTAACCCCAATGTCTATTTTGGATGCCAAGAATGTCAGGCGCAAAAGCGCCTTCGTTCGGCAATGTTATTGCTATTTTTGGATGGGTTTTGACCCGTTTTGGTGACGCCGTTTGGGGATGAAATTCTCAAAAATCCGTCTTCCCGTGGAGCGGTCCGGCTATGGTAGCCTTCTTAGGGAATAGGATAGTGAGGATTTGTGACCCCGACATCTATTTTGCATGCCCGAAATGTCAAGTGCAAAAGCACTCTTATCGGACACTTTTAGGGCTTGTTTTTGGTGCATTTTGTGCATTTTTTGCTGTTTTTGAAATTTTTGCTCTGTATTCGTCCCTGGGTGGGACGAATTCCTATTTAGTATTCATCCCAGGGTGGGACGAGCGCTAACCAGAGTGCTCATCCCAGGGGGAACGAGTACAGGCTCAAAAAGCCTTTTTAAAGGCCAAAACTGAGTTTTGGGCTCATTTGCATTTGTTTTTCTTGGCGATTTGGAGCTCTGAGGAGGAGGAGGTCAATTCTACGAAGCGAAGCACTGCCGAATTTTTCTTGCGACCATGAGTGCACACACCGGATCGAGCGGCGGAGCCGAAGCGATACCAGTGAGTGCCCTTCCTCTTTATTATTTTGTGTTGCAATTGGAAAACTGCAGTTTGTTTATTTCTTATGTTTTTTTTTTTTTTTTTTTTAAATTGTTAAAAATGAAACCCTAGTCTATGAAAATTAACACTTATTTTAAAAATTAGTATAACCCTAGTCAAACAAAGATCAAAAGTTAGTTGAAAACTGAGCTAAAAACTTAGTTTAGAACATAACTTAAAACCTTGCTTAACCCGAATTGAACAAAGTTCAAAACTTAGGTGAGAAACGTAGGGTAAAACTGAACGTAAAAACGTAGTTGAACCCTAGTTATTTGTTGTTTTTGTGTTTTTAATTTTCTAGTTTAGAGTTAAAAACCCTAGGTCTGAAAAATTATTTGTGATTTTTTTGTATGTTTTTGAATTGATCAGTTAGAGTTAAAAACCCTAGAACTGACCAATGATTTTTTTTAATTTTTGTGTTGTTAATTTATCAGTTAGAGTTAAAAACCCTAGATCGACAAATTAGGTTTTTGAATGTTTTTTTTTTAATTTATCAGTTAGAGTTAAATTATTTTTTTTTTTTTTATTTTGTTAGAGTTAAAACCCTAGGATTGACAAATGATTTTTTGTTTTGTAATTTTTTTGTTGTTAATTTATCAGTTAGAGTTAAAAACCCTAGATCTGAAAAATTAGTTTTTTGAATTTTTGTTATGTTTTTGGCTGTACATTTTGATGCATTGTTGTATATTCATTGTTAGTGTTGTACAATTTTTTTCATTGTTTTAATGTTTTTATGTTGTTTTCTTTTGCAGGTTGTGAAGAGCCGATATCGGGTGCCTACTATGTTCACTGAAGCACGTGCGGCGCTGACTTTGGATTTCTGGGACTGGCTTGACGCCCTTGGGCTCAAGTAGGTGACTCGACTGGAGCCGATGGTCGAGGATCGGGCCTATCTGATGGCCCTGATCAATCTGTGGGATCCCCGGACCAATACCTTCCATCTCCCAATAGGGGAGATGATGGTGACCTTGGAGGATGTCTATCGGATTCTTCGGATTCCAATAGATGGATTGCCGATCCGGACGACGTCGTGGGATCGGAGGACAACAGTACTGATACGCTATTTTGGGCATGGAGAGGAGTTGGGTGTGGAGAGCCCCGTGGAGAGGGCGGAGAGCGACTTCCATATTGGTGGCATACTGGTGCGATGGTGGCTAGAGAGGGGTGTGTTGGGAATGAGGCACGCATTACTCATGGGCCTCATTTCCAACATGTTGCTCCCCGACTCTTCGGGCGCGAGGTTCCCGTGGAACCTGCTAGAGGTGGTGTTCAAGTTGGTGGAGTGTCCGATAGATGCTTCGATGATTATGAGATGGGGATAGACTCTACTGGCATAGCTCTATGATGAGTTGTACGAGGTCCACTATCGAAAGCGGAAGGGGATCAGTTGTAGCTACTTGTTGCAGTGTTGGGCTTGGCAACACATAGCAATGGAGAGGTCGACGGGGCTGCCCTGGATGATGCAGGCGGAGATGGTAGACCGGGAGATTGGATACGGGGTACTATGGTGGAGGTCGAAGGAGCAGGGATAGAGTCGATGATGGGCAGGTGTCGTAGGGCACTATGTCGATGCCTTCGCTCGGCTTACTCTTGGGGAGGTGTTCTGGCGCCCCTACCGGGACTATCCAGCTTGGCCTGAGGTGGGAGAGTGGCTTCGATGGGTACAAAGGGGGGATGGCTGATTGGACGGCATGGGACTGAGCAGGAGTTCTTCCCATACGGTCGGGTGACCCGATAGTTTGGGGTGCGCCTGGGGATGCCTGGTGAGCCCGTGGTCTATCGATGTCGGGGGATGAGAGGACTCTAGATCGGCCAATCATTGCACCACTTGGCGAGGATTCAGATATGGCTATTGACATCCTGGATGTGGATGACATCGGGGTTACTATCGAGTATGAGCAGTGGTGGACTTTACGGTGATGGCGAGGTGAGGGGCCTCTAGGGGGTGCAAAGGGGATGAGGGTGCAGAGGCACCGGGAGAGGGTTGGGGAGTTCCACTGGATGATGCGGACTTGGTGGAGGTTGAGGATGTTGGAGGGGAGTTTGGGGTACTAGATCAGCCGGAGATGCAGGACGTCCCAGAGTAGTGGGAGCTAGAGTAGGCTACTGTCCCGAATTTGCCTATGCCTCAGGCAGGTTCAAAGGATGTGGAGGCAAGACATGGCGCTGAGATAGCATGATTGGAGGACCTGCTATGGAGACGAGATGGGGAGCTGGGAGAGGCTTTGTAGGAGAGAGATCTCCTATGGACTCAACTGGCGGAGCGTGAGAATGCATGGGCTGCATCCCATCGATAGGAGGGGGATATCGATGTTGCTTGGGAGAGGGATCTCCTACGGATGCAGCTAGCACAGCATGATGACGTAGTAGCTTACTACCATCGATGGGAGGCAGAGTGGGGTCGAGGGAAGCAGAGTGGCATCGGCATCGAATGGATATGGAGGGAGAGATTATCCACCTTGGTGGGCGGATACCTGAGCCCCCTGGAGGTGGCTCTTCACGTCGGATGAGAGACAACGATACTGAGTAGTCAACATCGTCCCATCGTAGGTGGCTAGATGAGGGAGGTGCTAGTGGGCGTGATGTAGGGGTGAGTAGCAGTCACCCTGAGAGGTCCCATAGGACCCACACCATGGGGGTAGTTCCCGTCGCACCGATCCTACGTGATCATGGTGGTCGATGCCCTAGGCTTGGGGGTTTTTGAGTTTTTGGCTTTGGTTGCGAGGTCAGAGGACCGGTTCATTGTAGCCTACGGGCATTTTTGTTATGATATATATACAGATGACTCTTTTTTGGTGTTTATGCACTTTTCATGGTTTGTTTTTATGTACATGTTTTTACATTGATGTATGCAAATGCGATTATGAATGCGATGTTTCTAATTTGTATGATGTATGCATATGGAATGAATGAAATGAGTTGTTGATAACTTGTCGATGCACCATAGACTGTGCAAGATTTGACTGACTTGTTGTACTAATGGGATGACTTTGTGGAATGACTTTGCATGTGAAAACTTTGTTTTTGTATTTTGCATATATTCTGATGGTGATGTACGGAATGAAATGTACCAATTGTTTTAAAATGTAGTTAAGCTTTTCTGAGATTCAGATATTTTAACTAACTAGCCAAGACTGTACATTTATCTCGCAAGACTTTTGAACAAGGTATAAATCCGACTTGAATTTAACCAAGTTATTTCACATCCCTATGTGTGCAATTGAGTTCGTTTATGTGGTATTTGTCGGGATACCGCCAGTGCCGGATAGGCTATCAACCAAACTCGTATTGAGGATCACCTAATTAGCTCCACTAACTCCATTGTTGTATTTAGCAAGATTAATCCATGGGACAATCTAAGGTACCATAAGCTAGCTCATCCACATGCAAACATTGGTCTACGCACACGCAAAGCTAATGTGACAGACATATCGTCATGCGGTTAGGATACCACCATTGCTAGGTAGGTTGTCCACCAAACCCGTAATGAGGATCACCTAGATGGTTTTTCAAATGCTGAGAATTCCAGAGATTCAAGTTCAGGTTGTGTGTTTGCTCAATGGTTTGGGATACTTGCTCGTCTATATAGTGATGAAAATCATTGTTTATTTTTCTCTTTGTTTTTCTTTTTGAGCAAGGATTTTGAATAGTGGTGATAACCACTGTTATTTGATTTTGTATTTTGAGCTTTGTAAGGTTGAGCTTGTGAATGGCCTTGATCCTGTTGGCCTTGGGGATGACTACCCATCCTGTTCATGGACGTGTAGTATGAATCCTTACGACTTTGGGAACCAAGGGGATGATGGAGATTATGAAGTAAGGGCATTGATCTTTTAGGCCTTGGGGATGACTACCCATCCTGTTCAGGGACGTGTAGTACGAATCCTTACAACTTTGAGACCAAAGGTGAGTGGAGATGGTTGTGATGATGGTTTTTTGGAATTTTGTTTTTTTTGAATGGCGTTGATCCTTTTAGGTCTTGGGGATGACTACCCATCCTTGGCAGGGACGTGTAGTACGAATCCTTACAACTTTGGGGACCAACTATGATTGGGATTTGTGGGAGTGGTGAAAACCACTATTTATTATGGGGAATGGATAGGGAAGAGCTCATCCTTTTGTCAATTCTCAGCATTCTAGAACCATTCGCACAGGGGGATGAACAGGCTAATCTTTCACCTATGGTACCCTAGACTACTTTGTAGGTTTCTCTTGCATTCACACAACTTAGGAATTATTTTATGTGTTTTAATTTGTGTTGGGATGCTACGTAACAAGGCGTGATCCAAGTAAAACTTTCCCATGTAAAATCTGTTTAACTTTGTACAGTTTTTGGCTAGAAATTTAAAGACAGCTGAATGACGAAAACCCTATATACATTAGGAGACAACTGACTAATGCTAAAAATGGTGATGGTGTTATTCTGGATGTATGCGTTTATAAAATGGATTTGATGTGGAAAATGATGGAATTGTCCAAGTAATGACAATCTATGGTGCTTTTGACTTGTATGACCTAGCAAATATGCAATGTATGGATGCGATGCCTAATGCAACCTATATTTTTGTATTTTGATTTTTATGAGTATGCATGAAATTAAAATGCAATTTTTTTTATTTTTATTTTTATGAGTATGCATGGAATTGAAATGCAATTTTTTTGTTATTTTTGATTTTTATGAGTATGCATGGAATTGAAATGCAATTTTTTTTGTTATTTTTGATGATTTTATTGTTTTTGTTTGTTTTTGAATATTTATTTTGACCAAGCAGTTATGGTAACCCTTGGAGCTTTTGGGTTGACCAAAGGGTTTATAGATACCTTTGGGGCATTTTGGGTTGACCAAGCGATTGTGGGAATCCTTGGAGCATTTGGGTTGACCAAAGGGTTTATAGATACCTTTGGGGCATTTTGGGTTGACCAAGTGATTGTGAGAATCCTTGGAGCATTTTGGGTTGACCAAAGGGTTTATAGATACCTTTGGGGCATTTTGGGTTGACCAAGTGATTGTGGGAATCCTTGGAGCATTTGGGTTGACCAAAGGGTTTATAGATACCTTTGGGGCATTTTGGGTTGACCAAGCGATTATGGGAATCCTTGGAGCATTTGGGTTGACCAAAGGGTTTATAGATACCTTTGGGGCATTTTGGGTTGACCAAGCGATTGTGGGAATCCTTGGAGCATTTGGTTGGACTATGGCTCTCTAGATGTGGAATGGCCTCAAATGACTGATGTTCAAGGGTTCTGTTTCCTTGATTCCTTCAAGAGAGGCAAGCCGGTATGTTCCAGGTCCTATTCTACTATCAATGACATAAGGACCTAACCAGTTTGCCATGAACTTGTCCCTTAGATGGGATGGCAAATTAGAATTCTGTTGGTTCTCTTTTAAGACCAAGTCACCAACCTAAAATTCCCTTAGGTGGACCTTCATGTTGTATGCTTTCTTAAGTCGCTCTTGATAGATACGCAAATGCTCGAGAGCATTAACGCGTCATTCATCGAGCAACGTCAGTTGGTCTAACCGGGCCTACCATGCAGTGTCATCATCGATGAACTCTTGCATTGAAATGCGTAGGGAAGGGATTTCCAACTCAAGAGGCATGACTGCCTCGGAGCCATACACCAACGAAAATGGAGTTGCCCCAGTGGGCATCCGAATGCTAGTGCGATAAGCCCATAGGGCAAGCGGGATCTGAATGTGCCAATCCTTATGATTGTCTACGACTGTCTTTTTGAGGATGGCGACTAGCATTTTGTTTGACGCCTCTGCTTGCCCATTTGCCTACGGATAATAGGGTGTTGAAAAACTATGCTAAATTTTGTACTTTGTGGTCAAAGCACGCACATATTTGTTCTTGAATGACGTCCCATTATCTGACAGGATCTTGGATGGAATACCAAAATGACATATGATGTTATGCAAAATAAACTCCGCAATGCGGGATCCAGTCATAGAGGTTAGCGAAATTGCTTCCACCCACTTGGTGAAGTACTCTATGGCCGTTATGATGAACGTGTGATGACCAGATGACGTAGGGGAGATCTTTCCGATTAGGTCGAAGCCCCACTACAAAAAAGGCCAAGCCGATTGGATCGGCTGCAAGGCCTGAGAAGGTACGTGTGTCAAATTAGCATGGTGTTGACACTTCATGCACTTCTTCACATATGCACAACAATCTCGCTCTAAAGATGGCCAATAATAGCCCATGCAAAGAATGCGCTTTGCGATGGCCATACCGCTGAAGTGGCCACCACATGTACCATCGTGTGCTTGGGTGATCGCCCAAGCGGACTCTTGCTGGTCCAAGCAATGGAGGAGGATTCCTTCATAGCTCCGATGATACAAAACGTCTCCTAACAAGACATGTTTTGCTACTTTCTATTTGAATGATCTTTTCGCGGCTTGTGTCAATCCAAGTGGGAGGTTACCTAGCTTGAGGTAATCCCTAATGGGTGTGTACCAATCCTGCTGATCAGAAACCTCGATAGTATGAATGACCAATCCCTCTTGAAGTCCATCCCTAGCAAAAGTTGAGCGGGAAAGAACTTGTAAAAATAGCATTGTGTTGCTATTAAGAGGGGTCGGGGAGAACAAAGACCCCTAGTTGGCTCGAGTCAGACAATCATGGATTTGAAAGAACTTATCCGAAGATGGTTCAATCTGGATCAGGTGGATTCCTGGCATTAGGTCAGAGCTTGCATGCTCCATCATGGATTGCGATAATGTTTTAACCTGAATGGTTGTCATTTCACTATAAGGGTCTTGCGGGATTAGTGACCCCAAGGAGGCCATAGTATCCACAAAATGATTCGATGATCGAGGGAGTGCCTCGATGTCATACCATTCAAGTTGTGCCAGGAATTTGTCCACAAGGGCTTTGTAGGCCTACGAAACTAGACATCTACATTGGAATATCCCCTTTACTTGATTGACAATCAACAATGAATCACCAAAGATGTTTAAACGTTTAATGTTCATGGTGATTGCTGTCTGAAGACCTATGAGCAAGGCTTCGTATTCTGCATTGTTGTTGGTGCACGGGAAGTCTAATTTAAATGACAGAGGCATTGGAGCCCCTTGTGGAGTGAAGAATACAATTCCTGTGCCACCTCCTTGCTCACATTTAGAACCATCAAAGAATAGGGTCATGTCAGCCTGTGACTCAGGCTCATCAAAATCTGGCGATTCTAAAACATGAAAAACCCCATCGTCCGGTAGTTCTACGGTCAGAGGCTGATCGTCTTCAAGAGGAGCCTCTGCCAGTTGATCGACGATGACTTGACCTTTTATGGATTTTTGTCCAATGAATTCTATGTCAAACTCCATCAACAACATGATCCATTTCGCCGTGCGGCTACTATGATAAGTATGACTCATCATGTATCGCAATGGATTCTCCTTAGACACAACATACATCGTATTGTTGAGCATGTAGTGGCATAGCTTTTTGGTAGCAAACACCACTGCCAAGCAGAGCTTCTCAACGTATGCATAGTTAAGTTCATAACTGACTGAGGTGCGGCTAAGATAGTATGTAGCCTGTTCTTTGTGTAGTTCATTTTTCTGGGACAGCATGGCACCCAGTGCCACCTCAGTAGCTGAGATGTATAAATAGAATGACACTCCTGGTCTAGGTGGTGCCAATACTGGCGGCGAAGCCAAGTATTGTTTAATGTCATCAAAGGCTGACTGGCACTCGTCATCCCAATGAAATGTGACCCCCTTATGCAATAATTTATTCATGGGTCGGCACTTGTCAGATAACTGCGCTATGAAGCGCTTGATCGACACGACCTTTCCCTGTAGACTCTTGAGCTGCTTGATGGTAGTTGGGGGAAGCATTTCAAGGATTGCCTTGACTTTGTGTGGGTCTACCTCGATTCCTCATTTAGAGACTATGTAACCCAAGAGCTTTCCAGATGTGATGCCAAAGACGCACTTCTTGGGGTTTAGTCTGACCTTATGCTCCATGAGGCGATCGAGGATCTTGCTTAAGTCATCGAGATGATCTGGGCGCAAAAGAGATTTGGCCAACAAATCATCCATGTAATCCTCCAAAGTTTTGTGCATGTAATCATGGAAGATGTACGTCATGGCACGTTGGTAGGTGGCGCCAGCATTTTTAAGGCCAAAAGGCATGACCTTATAACAAAATGTCCCCCAAGGCGTTGTGAATGCCATTTTTAGTTGGTCCTCGGGATTGATACGAATTTGATTGTATCCCGAGAAACCATCCATGAGGGAAAGCATTTCGTGGCCCGCTGTAGCGTCTACCAATGCGTCGATGCTCGGCAAGGGAAAATCATCCTTAGGACTCGCTTTGTTTAGATCTCAAAAATTGGTGCATATGCGAATCCTCCCGTCGGGCTTCTTGATGGGAACCATGTTAGACAACCATGGCGGATAATCCATGCAGATGACAAACTGTGCATCCAACAGCTTTTGTAACTCATCTTTGACCATTAAGGCCACTGTTGGGTGCATCTTACGTAGTTTTTGCTTTACTGGCTTGACTGTCGGATCAAGCGTTAGATTATGCGTGACTAGCTGTGGGTCTAGTCCCGGCATGTCTTTGTATGACCATGCAAAAACCTCCTTCTTCTCTTTGAGAAGGGCAATGTAGTCGGCTTGCTCTTCGGGGGATAGACTTACCCCCAGCTTGATGATTTGCAAATTCACTGGATCTGAGCCGATGTCTACGTCAGTCGTCTCCTCGATCGACATGTGGGACCCGTCCTCCAACTGGTGTGGAGTTGGGATCAAATGGATATCGTTTGCTGAATTTAGATCATCGTTTGGAACATCAGGTTCCTCTTCAGCATGGAAGACATCCTGAGTCTGTCCTGGGGTGAAATGGAACATTCCTCCGCAAGGCCAGTACTCTAATGGGGATGGTGGTGTGTCAACATGATCCTAGTCGATAGCATCTAGATCTAGATACAATGACCATGTCGGGTCGGCTGGATCATGGATGGGGGCGGTTAGGTCAATGGAGATCATGTTGATGAAATGATTATGGTCTCCATTACCATGGGTGTTGTAACTCGAACATCCTAGATGATCTTTGTGCTTCGGATCTGGCTCTATGGGCACTGGCACAAATGGATCAGCCCTATGCATGGAGATGAAGACAGGGTCCGCCCTAGGCACTGATGGTTTGATAGGGTCTCCAGGCGAAAGATGCTCTCTGTGTACCTAGAGTGGCGGGTGCAGTAATTGCTATAACTACGTCGGGTTGAGGTGCCACCTATGCCTTGGCCCTATGTGTAGGTGTTCAAACATGTCATCTATGTCCAAAGGGTATCGTTGTTGCATCTGTCGCATGTGGTTGAGATAGGCCATCTCAGTTTCATCTTTCGAATCACTTTCGGAGATCCAAAAGCCTTCGTTAGCTCCAACAGCTGCTTGCGACATATGAGGCTCATCTTGTTCGAGCAAATTAATGTGGTCCCATCGAGGTTGTTCCGCTCTCTGTAGGGGGACCTGATTCTCTTGAAGTGGCATATGCTCAAATGGAGCATCCAATGGGAACATTGTCAGGAAGCTTTCCTGATCATCATTCATGGGATATACTTGCGAATGATTGCTATCAGACTCGAAAGGATCCCAAGGGGCTACCTCGTACTCCGACTCATCCTTCGAAGACCCTTCTTGGTCTTGTCCATATCCCTCTTGTGGGTGAGTCCTTGAATTTTCTCCTTGTTCGACCGAAGGGAAAGGGTTGTTATGGTCAACAAGGTTGGTTGTTAGCAATGGGAGATAATCTCCCAATGTATAGTTTGTGTTAGGATTGGCATATGGACCTGATGCCAACCCATCCTTGTTGCCTATCCCTAGGCCTTGCATGTTCTCCACCAAGATGTCTAGGGGCAAGGGGTGGTTGAACCCTACTCCTGACTTGTCATACGACATTTGATATCTCGGTTGGCAAAGAACACGCACTCCTTGCTCATACCTACCCAACCCATATCCATGCCAATTGCATTGGCCTAGATATCTTAAAGCAAAATCAGGGTTGGATAGATAGTTGACATCCTCAACAAAGGGCTCTTCATCTTCATCTTCTTGCATACAAATCTCAACGCCATTATCCAGGCCCCCATAAACAAAGTTTGTCTGATTGGGTGGGTAGCCTAAAGGAACCACTGAGCCGATGGGGAGTCGAGGCCTCCCCATGTCTTGCATGGACTCAAGTGTGGGCGTTGCTATAATGTTCCTCACTAGATACTCCCCCAGGCCCATGCTGGCCATTTCAATGGTGACCGTTGGCGGTTGAGGGGAAGCGAATGGGAGTCCTTCCTGAGTCCACTCCATGTGGGGCGAACTAGGCGTCTCGACTTCCATTCTGCTAGGCATCTCTTCTGTCGAGATGGTTGAGACGAGAGGTGGTTCTTCTTCTAAGGGTTTCTTTCCCTTGTCCTTGGATGTGGCCACCGTAGGTGGCATCATTGTGGAAGGACTAGCGAAAGAAGATGGACCCGACTGAGGACTCGATGGATTAATCACTGGAGATGCCTACGAAATCGGACCCTGTTGAGATGGATTCAACTAAAAATCCAAATGTGTTGATGGAAGGGTCGATTACGGCATGAATTGCACTGTATTGCAGTATTTGAAAGGCTCCAAGTCCATCGGGACTACATGCACCTATCCTTCAAATGTATACTTTAGGCACTGATGAGCTATTGAAGGGACACACTTCATGTCCCGAATCCAAGGCCGGCCCAACAAGATATTATAAGCCATCTCGCCTTCCAAGATGTGGCACAATGTATGAATAGTCTTTTGTCCCACTTGGATAGGTAGGACAATTGTGCCAACTGTCGAGCAGATTGCATCGTTGAATGCTCGTAGTGTGTAAGTGGAAGCCACGATATGAGATGCTGGCAACTTCAAATGCTTCAGATCTGCTGTAGTGATGATATTACTGGACGAGCCAGTGTCCACCAACACTCTCTTATATGGAATCCCGTTGACCCGTGCGATAACGTGCAGGGGTGGATCCGCCACATCACCAGTCACTATTTTCAATTCATCTTCTCTAAAGGTGATGACTGGTTCTGTACATTGTTTTACATGCCCCACAAAATTGTTGAAAGAGTTCGCTTCATGGGGCTGCAGCTCGATAGCTTTTAAAATCTCCATTAGAGCCTCCCGATGGGGCACTGATTGTTGAATTAGCTCGTATATGGAGAGCCTAGCCGACGTGGTCCTTAGACTTTGGGTAAGTCTAGTTCGAATCGTGGCCACTGGTCTAGGCGGGGGAAGTTGCGTAGGGTGTTGTTGAGCTTGTGACATTGATGGAACCTCTCTTGTGGCTACCGTGGGAGCAGCTCCTGGGTACTTCTTGTTCCTAGTCACTATGCTTATCATCCCCACATATCCCTGCATAGGGCAATTCTGTTGCACCTCATTAACTTGAAGAGGTTTTGCCTATGCCTCATGGGTAGGCAAGGGGTCTCTGAATACTCCCATATGTTGGTTGTTTGGCGCTACGGGGTTGTCCACCGCCAATGTCTTGTTGTCAATGAGATCTTGTACCAAACCTTTGAACTTCCAACATGCGTTAAGATCATGTCCCTTACGCCTGTGGAACCTACAGTACAAGTCTTCTCTATACCCCTTAGGCTTCGGTGCATTGGGATCTATAGTTTGAATCTCTAGAAGGTTGATCAAATTCACCGTTGACAAGCGGTCAAACAAAGAGTCCCTGGACTCTGTGTAAGGAGTAAATTGTCGCCTAGGGTGACGCTACTGATTTTGCTCCTGCCTTTGGTTTTCTCTCTCATAGTTGTTAGGAGGCACCGCCTGATAGTTAGCCTTTTGAGGCTATGTTGCTTGTGCAAGCTTAGGGACATTGATGGCAACCTGATTAACCGCAGTAGGTTTCGGTTGCGTGGTCCCTGGTTTAGTGTTCTTTGTCCATTCTTTCTTCTTAGGTTTGGCAATCTCACCATCCTGTATCTTAATCTCCTCAATGACTCTGGCTTGCACCAGAGCTTCCTCTAAACTAGCATATTGCTGCAGCTGCAATAGCACGGAGATTGATCTCAAACAACTTTTCGAGAACATTTGGGTCAGATCTGACATGGGAGGGAGGTAAGGCAGCTTCGAAAGCAACGTCCTCCATCGGTTCCCGTATGCCACCATGGTCTCTTCCTCATACTGCTTGAGGCTAGCTAGGTCACTTAATGACGCCTTTTTCTTAGTGTTGAAGGCGAAGCGTTCGAGGAACGCGTCCACTAGCTGATCCAAGTTACTGATGCTATGTTTCGGTAATTGGGTGAACCAATCCGAGGCAGGGCCTACGAATGTGGTTATAAATGTTCTTAACAACAAAGCATCATTGTCCTGAATACCAAAGCACTGGCTCAGGAATCTAGTCACATGCTCTTGGGCATCCTCCTCCCCTCTAAAGAGTGCCAACTAGGGCAGCTTAAAGTGTTTCGGGTATGGAGGTGCCGACACTGACGGATGCACAGGATGACTATGGAGTTGGCGTAAAGTGGGCTTTTGGGGCCCAGAAGTCTTGATCTCCATAGACTCTAAGCGCTCTAGCAATGCTTTATATGCATCAGAGGATTTAATTTCTTCCTCCTTAGTTTGCTCCCATTGTGGGTTGCGGGGAACTTGAGGCCTATTGAGAGGTAGCTGGATAGCACCCCCTCTGCCTTGATAGAGCATTTCAGCCCACTCTTCTTCTTGTTCATACTCCTCATAAGCTTCCTGAGGAGTGGCTGGCCGAGACCTATACACATGGGTAGGTGCCCGTGGAGGGTGCCCATCATTGTTTTGGGGAGTGGCCTCCCGCTCAGGTCTAGGAGGTCTCGGAGGCAATACTTGATAAGGTCGCGTGGACCTCTCTCGTACCAAGGGGTTATGCCTCTCATACACTTCTACTTTATGCGCACGAGGGATTGGAACCTTCGCAGGCACATTGTTATGAAGCAATTCGGCTATCTGACGTTGAATGCGCTCTTTGTTAAGCCGACAAAGATGCTCTAACTATTCTTGATCTTGCCTAAGCTGCATGATTTGCGCTTGGCGGGTGGCATGTTTGGCAAATGCCAAGTCACTTTGTTCCATCGTCTCTTGTTTAGGAAGCCTAGATGCCTCTCCTATATGTCTACCTCGGTCGTGGTGATCCGAGACCTCTATGGGCTGCTTTCCTCTATCGAGGTTAGCTGCATTAACCTGAGGTTGTAGCCTCAATGGGTGATCTTGATACATGGTAGGCATGGAGGTACATCACTCCCATGCTGTGTACTACTCTTGAGGAACATGGTAATCTTCCTCATCCTCTCTTTCATATGCATAAAAGGTGCGGGCAGAATTGTCTTGCCCTGTCTGGAAAGCTTGATACTCTGGACACTGTCTAGTGTTTCTAATAGTAATGCGGGGTAGAGGAGGGATGATGAAATCCTGTGGCCCCTCCGTCTGGACCCTCTGTTGCTCTAGCACTTCATCACTAGGCCACCCATAACGGGCTTCTAAGGGAGGTCTCCTATCTACGTTAAGTGCTACGTGTAGGTTCTCTTCTTGGAAGGACCTATGCTGAGTGGGGGTGCCCCTCAAAGAGGTGCCTCTATAGTCTTGTTCTGTTATGGCATGATGTGGACTCTCTTGTGTGTCAGGCCACCAAGGCGGGATGACCAGGTCCTCAAGACTATATCGGAGGTGACTTGTCCCCCTTGGTGCACTTTCTGTAGTGCTTGCCCATGATTGGGCTCGGCTACGAGTGAACACCATGGTGATGTGCTCCTAAAGACGAGTAGATTTTTATCTCTTTTAGGATTTTTTACGCTACACTTAAACAGAAAGGAAACACACAATCAATGCAGTGGTTATCTCGTTTAAAGATTTAAAAGTGTGCCCTAAAATCTGGTTTTAGTGTGTTTTGATGTTGTTTTGAAAGCTTTTTGTGAAGAACGTTTAAATGCAAAATGAGGGCTCTTATGACTCCCAAAAAAATGGTCGCCCCTTCGATATACCATTGCCAGACCGATATACCAACCTCTCTATATACCCGCCCTTACGTGAGGGAAACTATTGGTACGTGAGAGCAGATGGTACGTGGAACATAGGCGGTATGGAAGGGGGATCGCTCTGTTTATGACACCTACCATAGAAGACTTATCCTCATGCACTGGGAATCACCCCCACTACACTTGGTCAGCTTTCGTCAGGATTTACGTCTAGCAATAGTCGCGATCGGGGTAATGTATGCAATATCTCAAGCCAAAGTGATGATGGAATCCACCTTTGGTCTTGCTCAAGGGTTGGGGTTTTACGACCAACTCCTTGTTGTTTCAGTTACCACGTGGTGTGTGGGGTTCTTTTTAAGTTGCATAAATGAAGCAAGCAAGCATTCAAACTCTCCTATGCAAGCAAATAACCAGAGAACATAAAGCAAAGAATTGACAAAAGGTGTTTAAGACCTCTACCTCTTCTCTGCCCAAGTCGGATGTCTCTGAATTTCTGCTCTGAAATAGTCCAGTGTTGGAAAACTTGGTACCTGTAAGCAAAAGAACAAGCAACTTTAATCAGAAATTTAATCTTAAAAATCAAGGGACAGAGGTCCCACCGTGATCGCCACTGAAAGCACGAGGATACGGAAACAAAAAGGAATATGCCACAAGAAAGAACAAGAAAGAACATATACAAATTGACACAAGATAAAAGCAATATGAAATATGGTAATCTCTTTATTGATACACTTTTTAAGTTGTGTTACAATACGTCTCCTTCCTTTTTAGGGGATAGGAGCGTCAAATATGTTTCTTATCACAACATCCATGGATAACAATCCTTCTTCCGCGTGCCCACATGTAAGATGGGTGGACCAAAACATCACCACCACTTGTGTATATGATTTTTTATTCCTTCCTGCTCCTCTGATGTCGGAAACCTATGTTCAAAGAAACATAAAATATTAGTAGCACCTGCAGATAAAATAAAGCATGTATTTCCCAAGGCCTACTGTCAGTGTATGCATGAAAATATTAAAATGATTATCAAATGACCTTGGATTGACCTAAAATTTTGACAGAAGCATAAATATGTTATCAGAAGACCACTACAAAAAGAACAGTCTGGAAATTCCTCACATATTTGTATTCGCTCCAGGGTGGGACGAATAGGCCTACAACAATTTGTCATAAAGCACCCTCTTCAATGTCCTACTTAGGAAGCTCCAAATGACCTGCAAAGTTGGGGTTAGCTAATTGGGGGTGTTTTGGGAAGACCCAGATGGTCATATTTCTCCAATTTTGCCTCTAGGACCCAGATTTTTCTGGTGCCATCTGCAAGTTAGTGAAGGCGGGAAATGACAAAAACCTGGTCAAAATTGCTCATAATGAAATGAAATTTAAACTGTAACCTATTTAACATATCTAGAATAAAATGCAAAATAAAAACTAGAGAAATATATCACATATTTCTAATCATCCCGGGGGGGGGGGGGGGGCCGGGAAATTGAAAAGGTTGGATTCGTGCTTCCAATAGTCACCCAATAACCTCCCTTTCGAATGAGAGATTAAGGATGTGAAGGCACAAATCGCAAGTAGGTATGTAAATTGGCAGCACTTCATTGCTCAAATGCTCCTTCTCTATATATATTTTGGGTGAGAAAACTCACCAATTTATAGACCTTAGGGTCTCTTTGTTTGAATTGCGCATGCGAGGGCGCCACTTGAGTTATTTGTCCTATTTTCAGAGAAAAGCTAACTCCTTGATTTAAAATCTCCTTGCATGAGGTTTCTAAAATAAAGACATTCATGACTGAAGTCTCTCTTCTTGAATAAAAGCTATTCCTCACAATTGCATGGCCTGAAGCCTCAATTAACTGGTGGAGTTACCGAGGTTTGACTTTTTTCCAATCAAACTTGCTATTCGCCTCACCCTAGGGCGAATGCTTCTATTCATCCCTGGGTGGGATGAATGCCAGTTTGTATTCATCCTTGGGTGGGATGAGCAGAGAGCAAGGTGCCAAAAAGGTGCCAAATTGACCTCTGACCTCTAAAACTACTTTTGGAAGTGGTTAGGACCACTGTTTAACCTCTGGGGGCTGCCCTAGGGGTTGTGTGTGTCAATGCGATCAGCGCTTGTTGTCACATAATCGGATTGGTGCTGTTTTGGTGTCTACAATTATAAATATGCAAGCCACCCTTGAAAATGTGATCTTGGATTTTCCTTGTATATTTTTTACTGCAAGTTTTAATAAATATTTTCTAAGTCATTTTTGGTTAAATCAGCTAGTGTATGGTGAATGATTTAACATGGGTAGAACCTTCTAGAAGTGTGGGCCCACTCTCAACAACGTTCTTCCCTTTCCTTTCCCTTGTTTTCTATTTTATTCAATTTCATTTTATTTTTGTAGATTAATTTAAATTCCTATATTTTATCCTATTTTTTGCAAATTCCAGCAATGTGTAGTTTTAATTTTTGAATGTAATTTAGGTATGTCTTCATAAACGTAGGCTATATTAGTGGTTTGGAACTCAAAATTAGAACTTCAACGAACACAAATACCCCCAAACCATAAATATGAGGGACTCATCTCTATGGAGGAAATTATAAACATATATTGTGCAAGGTTGCTCACAAGTCTACAAGCTACCCCGGGTTGACAAATTAAATGAGGCAGTGTGAACTTGAACATAGAAAACTAACCAAATTTTTTACCCAATATTTGGCATCATTGTCATGGAGTAGCCTATTGTAATTTATTTTTTTTAAGGAAACATGTTAGTTTTATTTTAGGTTGCTACCTATATGACCTCTATTCCTAGATATTTGCATGAGTCCACCTAAGAATAGAGGATTGGATGGTCGTTTTGTTAAAAACAAAGAGATTTCTCAAAAGTCTTTTTCTTCCACTGTACCTGATCCTGAGACTGAATCCTCTTCTCCACAATCTCCACCTGTGAATTGGAGAGAACATTCATTATTTACATAGGGTCCTTTTGAAACAAATAAACATCATAGAGAAGGATAAAAAATAATTAGAGTTCAGTCTGAGGAAGACTTATTAAACTTTCAATGTTGGCAAGCAGTTAGAGAAGGCTCTATATCAACCACATATTTAGTAATCCTTCTACAGGATAAGAGAAACAAACTAGAGTTCTTTAAATTGCTTTGAACGAAGCTAGTGTAGATACCCTATTCACAGAAAAGATGGTTGATGTAGAGGAAACAATTTTCCCATAGGAGATGCAGCGGAAGATCATAAGATGAAGCATATCTCCCTTGCCCACATTTCAATATTTAGAGGACTACCAACAGAAGATCCTTATGTTTTTCTATTTAAATTTTATGTTTCATGCAGATCTATAGATTATACCACTGGTGCTCAAAAACAAAAATTATTCTCTTCCACTCTTAATGATTCAACATTGCACTGGTTCATCAGTTTGGGAGATAAACGAATAACTACCTAGGAATTATTAAACAAAATTTTACTAGAATAATACCAGGATTTTGGCAGAGCATGCTATGCAAGGGAATAATTCCTAGATATAACATAAAAGGAAGAGGAATCTGTGGAGGAATATTGGGATAGGTTCAATTTTAATTTGCAAAGATCACCCCTTCGAAACTAGGAGATAGGTCCTTAAGAAGCATCTCCTTAAAATGACTCATAAATGAATCTTTGGAAGTCTTAAACATGATTTCTAGGGGGGGTATTTATCAACATCATATGGATAATATTTTATGTTTGTATCAAAAAAATTCAAGAAGAAAAGGTAAGTTGATCCCTAGAAATATCAAACAATCAGCCACTGTCACTAAAACAAAAATAGGTAGCATGCTTGAAGACCTTAAGAGCGATATGTTATCATCTCTGGCTCTTCAAATGGACACCCTTCTTCTTTAGAAAAATAAGTATGAGAATGAGGTAGCATTAGCCTAATTTTGTCCCAAATATAGGGGAAAACACCCTAGAAATGAATGTCCAGAAAACAAAGTTTGAGTGTGTACTGTATGTTCAAAAGATCATAAAATAGAGATGTGTCCACATTTATCAAAACCTAGAGAGGAACCTGAGGTAGCATAAGGATACTTCATGGGTAATAGGATAAACTGTTAGTAGTCTCCTATGGGAAACAACATGCCAGTAGGAATGACATCTTATGGGGGCAATAATTTTTAGAATCAAGGTCAAGCTCAGCCACCCAACATGGGTTGGTGGGGGAAACAACCTTAGAATTAGTATTCCTAAGGAGAAAATCCGTACAAACCCTATCCATGGATGTAATACCAACATCTTGGGAGTAGTGGAGGAACCATAATGCTTTGAATAAAAACCCATAGCAAGCTACTCTAGTTCCACTACAGCCAACCCTACTTGCTCCTCTTGCTTTTAGGCCTGCTCAACTACCATCCCAACCTACAGCCAATCCAAATAACAAATAATAGTCATCTTATCAAGTGAATAATGATATGTATCCCATGTACGATATTAAAGTAGACTATAGTCCAATAAAATTAAGGTCAGGAAAATAAGTAGGTGTAGAAGTCACTCCTCGAATTAAGGTCAGGAAAATAAGTAGGTGTAGAAGTCACTTCTCTGGTAGAATAGAAGGAATACACAGAATTAGGAAAAGAGGAATAACCTCTTATAGTAGAAGTAGAAGAGGAATCAACACCTATAAATAATATAAAATAGGTTCCACATTTTCCACAAAGATTGCAGGAACCTAAAAATCTAGTACAATCAGAATTTGATATTATGTCTAGTCTAAAAACCCTGATAGTCATAATCCCTCTTTCATACCATTAGAGATATTCCTATCTATGGAAAGGCCATAATAGAATTGTTCCTAAAGAAACCAGAAATAAAAAATACAAAGTCAATCAGTTTGGAGGGTCAGTTAGCTGATATCATGTTAGGAAATACCTACAACCAAAAGTACTCAGATCCAGAAAACCCCGTCTTAACTATACAAATAGAGGGTTCAATTTTACCCAATACACTAGTATATTTGGGGGCTACCATTAATGTCATGCCCAAAGAAACAATGCAAAAGCTTAAAATATATAACCTAAATCCAACCAAGATTGTTTTGTAGTTGGCAGATAGGTCTATAGTGCTTCACGTCAATTTCCACCATAACTAGAAGCAGAAGGATAAAGGCATATAGGGTGGTTTCGAGCTCATCAGACGATGAAGTAGCAATCGATGAGCTGAACAAGAAATAATACCTCACCCAAATTGATGCAGGAGCATCCGAGGGCAGCAGAGCAATCCTGCACCAACCAACAGGGAAAGAAGCCAATGCAGAGGGAGGGTCGCGAAATCGCGACCAAATCAGGAAGCAGGGCTACGACGGGCGAAGGGTCGCGAAATCGCGACCGAAACCAGCGACGGAGGCAAAGGCGGACGGAGGGTCACGAAATCGCGACATGTCGCGATTTCGTGACCGAAACCAGCAGCGGAGGCAAAGGCGGACGGAGGGTCGCGAAATCACGACCGAAACCAGCGACAGAGGCGAAGGCGAACATAGGGTCGCGAAATCGTGACCGCAACAATGGTAGGGGCTTCGGCAGTACGGAGGGTCACGAAATCGTGACATGTCACGATTTCGTGACCGCAACAGAGGCAAGGGCTTGGGCAGTACGGAGGGTCGCAAAATCATGACATGTCACGATTTCGTGACATGTCGCGAAATCGCGACCGCAGCTTAAAAACGAAGGCGCAGCAGAAAGACGTCGCGATATCGCGACCAAAGCAGAGGAAAGGGGGACTCGATGGAAATACGTCGCGATATCGCGACATGTCGCGATATCATGACCGATAGCATTTTCGCGACGAAAGAAGAGCCGAAGACCAAGAGGCGAAAAGTGACACGTGGCATACACCTGGGCAACGAAGCGACACGGGGAGGCAAACGAAAGGTTCGGGAAGAGGAAACGAAGGGCCGCCAGCTGGAAACGGAGCGTCACCCAAGAACCTTTAAAAAGGGAAACAAAGGCATGCACAAAGGAAGGAGGGAAAAAGTTGCTAATTCGAGAAGATCATCACGTGGCATTGGGCGAAAAAGACGCCATTCTTTTGCAACTTAGGAATAAACAGCCGTGACTGTAATTTTCGTCTGTGACTGTAACTTTGGGCCGCATGCGAATGGAAATAAAACAATATTTTTTTTTTTTGTGAATATTGTGCTGTCATCTTCGACGCATGCGAATGAATAAACTGTTCTTTTCTTCCCCGTGAATGTGGTGCCGTGACTGTAATGTTCGGCCGTATGTGAATAACATAAGATGTTTTCTTTTTGTTTCTATGATTCTAGCTCTCGATCAATTATAAAAATGATTTCTTTGTCACAGTGATGTTGGTTCTCGATCAAGTGGTATCAGAGCCAGTGATTCTGAGTGTGCAAACAGAACGCCGAACGTGAGGCAGTTTGCACCAGGATCTGTGGAAGGATTTCGAGAAGAGAGAACGGGAATACCTGAGTAGTGTAACAGAGAAATCGTGAGCAGGATGCCTCCAAAAAGAAATCATGGTCACGGGAGAAATGTGGCACAGGATGAAGATTTCAGAGCGTTGCAGAGACAAGTGCAAGCCCTGCAGGAAGAATTGCGAAAAAGGACCGAACCTAAGGGAGAAGAACAGAGTGACGATGAAGCCTGGGAAACTGAGGGTCCGTCAGATGATGAAGATGCATTGGATCCTTCTGAAGCTAGACTGTTGAAAGCTCTATCTCAGGCCGGGAAGAGACCAAAGTTTGATGTCTCTACATATTCTGGGCACCTCAACCCAGAAGAGTTGATTGACTGGATCAACGATATGGAAGAATACTTTGAGTATGAGGAGGTGGCGGATCCAGATCGGATAAAATTTGCAAAAACAAGATTAAAAGGCCATGCTAGTTTGTGGTGGAAAGGAATACAGCTCGAAAGAAATAAAAATGGAAAGGAGAAAATAACCAGATGGGACCGAATGGTGGAGAAGCTGAAGAGACAATTTATTCTCGTGGATTACGAGTTGGACCTGTTGAGGAGGATGCAGAGTCTGAGGCAAGCAGGCAAGTCTGTCCAAGAATACACAGAAGAATTCTACAAGATCTCCATCAGAACTGGCCATTCGGGGGCTAATAAGGAGAAAGTAGCTAGATACATCAACGGGTTGAGAATGAACATTCAGGAAGAGCTCAGCTTGATCAGAATAGCCACCATAGAAGATGCATACCAGTTGGCCTTGAAGGTAGAAGAGAAACTAAACAGAAGATTCGAAGGCAACCAGAGAGGAAGGGATCATGGTGGAAGAACCGGTGGAGGAAATTACCGAGACCAGAAGAAGACTGGGGAAACAAGCAAACCCCAGGAACAGAAAAAGGAGAATACCTACCGCCCGCGTGATCAGAACAATGACTACCAGAGAGGAAGAGGTAGACCTGGACGTGGGTATGGAAGAGGGGTATTCCATGGAACCTGTTTCCAGTGTGGAGAAGAAGGACACCGGTCATACGAATGTCCTCAACACCAAGAAAGGACGGACAGGAGACCTGAGGGTCATGCCAGAGCTATTGTGGCAGATGAAGGTGCAGAGTCAGAACACTCTGAAGAGGCAAAAGGAGGAGAAGTGTTGATGATGAAAAGAACACTATTGAATGAGGAAAAAGAACCAGAATAGAGGAAGAGCCTGTTCCGCACGAGGTGCAAATGTGCAGGGAAAGTCTGCAATGTTATCATTGATAATGGTAGCACAGACAACTTAGTTTCAGAAGAGATGGTTACTAAGTTGAAGTTGGAGAAGAGGAAGCACCCACATCCATATCGGATTTCATGGTTGCAGAAAGACCACAGAGCACTTGTCAGTGAACAATGCTTGGTCAAATTTCACATTGGGAATTATCAAGATGAGGTCCTATGTGATGTATTGCCAATGGATGCTTGCCATTTGTTGTTGGGAAGACCATGGAAATTTGATAGACGTGCAGTGCACGATGGGCATGCAAATACGTACTCTCTGACGAAGGATGGAGTACGTCACAAATTGAAGCCACTAAAGGAAGTGGATGAGAAAGTGTGTAGTAGTGCCAGAATCTTCCTGGTGGAAGGAAGACAGTTTTTGGAAGGTCTGAAGAGGGATTCAATGTGTTATGCATTAATCCCTACTGTTAAGAAATAACAGTACACAGATGTTCCAACCGAGGCCGAACACCTGTTAGAAGAATTTCCAGACATCATATCAGACAATGTGCCTGAGGGTTTACCACCGATGAGAAAGATCAGTCACCATATTGATTTGGTACCCGGATCTAGTTTACCCAACAAGGCAGCCCACAGAATGACTCTTGTGGAAAGTGAGGAGCTGAGCAGACAAGTCCATGAGTTGTTGAAAAAGGGACTGATTCGAGAAATCCTGAGTCCATGTGCGGTACCTGCAGTACTAGCACCAAAGAAGGATGGGGAGTGGAGGATGTGCACAGACTCCCAAGCTATAAACAAGATCACCATCAAATACAGATTTCCATTACCAAGGATGGATGATATTATGGACTGTTTGAGTGGAGCCAAGTACTTCACCAAGATTGACCTGAAGAGTGGCTACCATCAGATTCGGATCAGAGAAGGGGATGAGTGGAAAACTGCTTTCAAAACCAGAGAAGGTTTATATGAGTGGTTGGTCATGCCATTTGGGCTAACCAATGCACCAAGCACTTTCATGCGGTTGATGAATGAAGTGCTGAAGGAGTTCTTGGGCAAGTTTGTTATTGTCTATTTGGATGACATTTTGATATTCAGCAGAACCCTGGAAGAGCACATGATGCACATCAGGAGGGTTTTTGAGAAGCTGAGGGAAGAACAGTTGTTAATCAACTTGAAGAAGTGCAATTTTGTGAAGAAGGAGTTGGTATACCTGGGATTTGTCATCTCAGTTGAAGGTCTGAAGATGGACCCAGAGAAGGTAAGGGCTATCATTGAATGGCCTACTCCAAGAAGCACTTTTGAAGTGAGATCATTTCATGGTTTAGCCAGTTTTTACAGGAAATTCATCAAAAATTTCAGCAGTATTTGTGCACCCCTTACAGAGACAATGAGAGGGGATAGAAAAGACTTTAAGTGGACCTTGGGAGCTGACAAAAGCTTTGATATGTTGAAGAAGAAGGTCACTGAGCAACCTGTTTTAGCACTTCCAGACTTTAACAAGGTATTTCAGGTAGACTGTGATGCCAGTGGTAGTGCCATTGGAGCTGTGTTGAGTCAAGAGGGTAAGCCTGTTGCTTACTTCAGTGAGAAACTCAATGATGCCAGGAAAAAGTATTCAGTGTATGATCAAGAATTCTATGCCATAGTTCAGTCCTTGAAGAAGTGGAGACATTATTTGCTGCCAAAAGAGTTTGTGTTATATACTAATCATCAGGCCTTACAATATATAAACAACCAGGGAAAACTGAACCAGAGGCACTTGAAGTGGGTTGAGTTTCTCCAAAGTTATACCTTTGTGTTAAAGCACAGAAGCGGAAAATCAAACAGAGTTGCAGATGCCTTAAGTAGAAGGCAGAATTTGCTGATTGAAATGACAGTGGAAGTGGTAGGATTTGGAGAACTGAAGGGCCTGTACCCGGAAGATCCTGATTTTGCAGAAGCCTGGAAGGCTTGCTCGACACCTGTTACTGTGGACAGGACAAAATGGTTGGATTTTCTAATCCAAGATGGAATGTTGTTCAAAGGAAGTAGATTATGCATTCCAAGGAGTTCCATGCGGGAAAACTTAGTCAAAGAGAAACACAGTGGAGGACTGGCTGGACATTTTGGTCGGGATAAGACCATTGCCCTGGTAAGTGAGAACTATTATTGGCCACAACTGTAGCAGGATGTGAACAAGTTTGTGCAAAGTTGCAGAATATGCCAGATGGCAAAAGGAGTAAGGCAGAACACAGGATTATATCAGCCGTTACCTGTACCTGAGAGGCCATGGGAGGACATCAGCATGGATTTCATTCTTGGGTTGCCGAGAACACAGAGGGGAAATGACTCCGTATTTGTGGTGGTTGATAGATTCTCCAAGATGGCACATTTTATTCCCTGCCAGAAAACAAGTGACGCGGTTCACATTGCAGGGTTATTCTTCAAGGAAGTGGTACGACTTCACGGTCTACCAAAAAGCATAGTTTCTGACAGAGATACAAAGTTTGTTGGATATTTTTGGAGAACATTGTGGAAGAAGTTGAAGACAGACCTGAAGTTCAGTTCTGCATACCACCCACAGACTGATGGACAGACAGAGGTGGTAAATAGAAGTCTGGGTAATTTATTAAGATGCTTGATAGCAGATAAACCCAAGGGATGGAATTTGGTTTTTCCGTAGGCAGAATTTGCATACAACAATTCTGTCAACAAGAGTACAAACAAATCTCCATTCCAAGTCATATATGGAAACAGCCCAAGAAATGTTTCTGAGCTGAGGAAATTAGATAAAGGAGAAAAGTGCAGTGCCGAGGCTGAGGAATTTGCGAAACGGATGAAAGGCCTGCATGAAGAAGTAAAGGAACAAATTACAAAAATGAACACTCAGTACAAGACAAGAGCAGACCAAAAGAGGCGGTTCAAAGAGTTCGAAGTGGGAGATGAGGTCATGGTCCATCTTAGGAAAGAAAGGTTTCCAGCCAAAACTTATAACAAATTGAAGATGAAGAAATTTGGGCCATGCAGAATATTGGAAAAACGGGAGTCAGGTAATGCATATAAAGTGGAGTTGCCAAGTGGGCTTGACATTTCACCTGTGTTTAACATATCAGATTTGGTGAAATACCATGAAGGGGATAGTAGTGAGGCACCATGTGCAGAGTTGTGGAGTATCCCAGCATCTACTCCAACCACAGATGAGATAGAGGAAATACTGGACATAAGAGAAGGCAGAAGTACCAGAAACAGACAATATTTGGAATATTTGGTCAAGTGGAAGGATAGACCGGTAGAAGATGCAACTTGGTTGTCCAAAACGGAGGTTGACCGCCTGGGTCTCCCTCCAACAGTTCAGAAGTGAGGATCACTTCTCAATCTACCCCGGGTGTCTGATGCAGGAGCATCCGAGGGCAGCAGAGCAATCCTGCACCAACCAACAGGGAAAGAAGCCAATGTAGAGGGAGGGTCACGAAATCATGACCAAATCAGGAAGCAGGGCTACGACGGGCGAAGGGTCACGAAATCGCGACCGAAACCAGTGGCGGAGGCAAAGGCGGACGGAGGGTCGCGAAATCGTGACATGTCACGATTTCACGACCGAAACCAGCAGCGGAGGCAAAGGCGGACGGAGGGTCACGAAATCGTGATCGAAACCAGCGGCAGAGGCGAAGGCGGACGGAGGGTCGCGAAATCGTGACATGTCACGATTTCACGACCGCGCAACAGTGGCAGGGGCTTCGGTAGTACGGAGGGTCACGAAATCGTGACATGTCACGATTTCGCGACCGCAACAGAGGCAGGGGCTTGGGCAGTACGGAGGGTCGCAAAATCGTGACCGCAGCTTAAAAACGAAGGCGCAGCAGAAAGACGTCGCGATATCGCGACCAAAGCAGAGGAAAGGGGGACTCGATGGAAATACGTCGCGATATCACGACATGTCGCGATATCACGACCGGTAGCATTTTCGCGACGAAAGAAGAGCCGAAGACCAAGAGGCGAAAAGTGACACGTGGCGAACACCTGGGCAACGAAGCGACACGGGGAGGCAAACGAAAGGTTCGGGAAGAGGAAACGAAGGGCCGCCAGCTGGAAACGGAGCGTCACCCAAGAACCTTTAAAAAGGGAAACAAAGGCATGCACAAAGGAGGGAGGGAAAAAGTTGCTAATTCGAGAAGATCATCACGTGGCATTGGGCGAAAAAGACGCCATTCTTTTGCAACTTAGGAATAAACAGCCGTGACTATAATTTTCATCTGTGACTGTAACTTTGGGCCGCATGCGAATGGAAATAAAACAATATTTTTTTTTTTTGTGAATATTGTGCTGTCATCTTCGACGCATGCGAATGAATAAACTGTTCTTTTCTTCCCCGTGAATGTGGTGTCGTGACTGTAATGTTCGGCCGTATGTGAATAACATAAGATGTTTTTTTTTTTGTTTCAGTGATTCTAGCTCTCGATCAATTATAAAAAGGATTTCTTTGTCACAGTGATGTTGGTTCTCGATCACAAATTTTGTAGGATATTTCTAGGGGAAAAAATCCTCAATAGGAGTTTGCAATGGAAGATTTACCATAGGAGGGCTAAGCGAAGGATTTACAGCAACAATTGTAGTTATTGAGAGAGTGGGATTCCACTTGGAAAGAAAAATTTAAGGAATAACAAATGTTGTTACAAGAGTCTAGGAAATAATTTGCATCAAAGACACATAAATTTTATCAAACAATTTAGCAACTGTAGGGGCAAATAGGAATATTGCAACTGTAGGGCAGAGTAGTGCAAGCCGAGTAGCTTGCCAAAGTAGATGTAGTGGTGTAGACTAATGGGGCAATAGAGGTGCCCATTACCAACATAGCCATATTCAACATCTCATTCTACAGAACAAGTAATTAAAGAATGGATGTTGCAATGGAAGTAGAGCAGCCATGTTCAACATCTCATTCTACAGAAAAAGTAATTAAAGAAGATGAGGTTGAGGTTCAGGAACCTCAGAAGTCAAAAAAAAATATAGAAGGAGAATATGAAGAGGATAATGAAGTGGAGGCTCAAGATCCTCAAGTTATAGATAAGGAAGAAGAGCCAAAACATTCTCCAACTGATGCAGGGGTAGAATAGCCTCAGGAGGAAAAAGTAGTTATGGTCGAGCAGTAATCTGCTGCACAGGTAGAAGAGGCTCAGTAGCCTGCATCTACTAAAAACTATGAAATAGCAGTAGCACCAGCATACTTTGAGATACAGCCCAAAAAATTAAGATCAAAGTAAAAGGCTATGAGGGCATCTCAACGAAACCCTAGAACCAGAGCATCATAATTGAAGGAATTGTGCATAAAATATGATAAGGAATTAGAAATGGATTTTTATGAGGAATGGGAGCCAGCAAAGAAATTTTTTGCTACCCAAAAAAGAAATTAAAAATCTTAAGAAAGATATAAGCAGACAAAAATAATTGGAAAAATGCTTCTAAGAGGGTACGCAAGGAAGCAAAAAAAGGCCAAAAAGGAGGCCAAGAAGCCTCCGAAGAAAATTCCAGTTGTCCAACCTCATCAGTTCTAGGGCATATATGGGTTGATAGGTGATCAACCTTCAAGGATGAAGGTATATTTCATGAGAATGGGATTTTTGGGTCTTGTGCACCACTTGTAGAGTAGGCATCAAGCTGTAGAATCTCTTCAATGGCAAAAATAGATATTAATGCTGACGCTAAAATTGACCCAACAGGGGCTTATTTACCTACATCCAAGGTTGCTAAAAATTCTAGCATTCTATTTGGTGATGAATATGCAGTACCTATGGGTGAAGAGTTACCCCTTCACCATGAATACTGGAAAATAGTTGAGCTTTCATTCCATAAGGATACCACCAGTTTCACTGGCTACTATTTAAATATTAATAAAGACAAGGTGGCTTGGACAAGGGAACAACCAAGAAAAAGAGCAAGGCCAAGTCATCGATTTCGATATAGCAAGCACTAGAAATCACAAAAACAGGAGGCAGCCACTCCCAAAGCACCAAAGGGGTGAAAGCCTAGAGACAAGGAAAAAGTAAAGGCTATTGAAAAGAAAAGAAAATAAATAGTTAGGGCCTATTGGAAAGTTGTAAAAAAAACTGGTAATTACTAGTATAAAGTGGCATGGGGACGTGCCACCCCTTAAGCATGGGGAGATGATGAGCCTTGAAAATGCTCATTTTTTGTACTACTTTCCTTATAAACAATGATACTTATTTTTGTAGATGTATATGTTTAATGAAAATTTTATATACATTTAACAGTTTATTTTACATGTTATTTAATATTTTTTTCTTAGTGTATTTTGTGTAAATTTCGTAGAAATTGTTGTGTTTTAGCATGTTTTCATCAAGGTCCCATTTGGACTTGGCACCTTTGATTTCATGAAGGTAAAACATTTGTATTACACTGGTGTGAAGTACTAAGTTAGGCGCCTGAATCCCTTTGAAGCGCCCAACTTCCATTTGGTGCTTAACTGATGGGCATCTGATTCCCATTAGGTGCTTGCTTCCCATTAGGCACCTAACTCCTGTGTTTTTTCCTACTTCTTGACTTCCATAGACAAGGCACCTGATTTCCATTGAAGTCGAATTCTAGCACAACCTTGTGGTTGGCAAAACATAACGTGATTTCAGCAAAGAGCGCATATGGAATTTCAGCGTTGAAACTAGACCAGGGACAATGCTAAATATGACTAACCATCTATTTTTTAGCTAGTACATAAATATCTATGTAAATCAAGCAAAACCAATATTAGACATATTATGATAAAATAGAATACACCAAATTAGTCCACATAGTTTGATATTTTGCTCGATCCCCTATATTCATGCATGCGATTGTAAAGTAAAATCAAAACTTTGATTTATTTCTATATTGTAATAGTATGTGGTCGTATATATTATAAATATGCAAGCCACCCCTAAAAATGTGATCCTAGATTTCCCCTGTATATTTTTTGCTGCAAGTTTTTTTTTTACATGGTGGAATCGGTAGCCGCCATGAATCCGGGCAGGCTATCCAGCTTTTATGGCCACCATAGTATTTTGTGTTGTCCACCCTGGAAGCTACCAAAAAGATCTCTGTGTAATCTGCCCCTATAACCGCCATGCCACAAACATTTTAAACCTTTTACGCAGTTGAAAGCACTAAGAAAGGGACAAGTGTTCAGTCCGACGAGGCCTAAGATTTGAACCTTGGACCTCCATCCCCCTTATGGTGTTTGGATGAACCAATTGGTCTACACCTCGGACCTATTTTTTGCTGCAAGTTTTAATAAATATTTCTTGAGTCATTTTTGGTTAAATCGGCTAGCGTCCGGTGAATGATTTAACATAGGCAAAACCTGTTGGAAGTGTGGACCCATTCCCAAGAGTTTTCTTCCCTTTCATTTTCCTTTTTTTTTGTTTTCTTTAATTTCATTTTGTTTTAGTAGATTAATTTAAATTCCTGTATTTTCCCCTATTTTCTATAAATTCCAACATGCAGTTTTAATTTTTGAATGTAATTTAGGTATGTCTTCATAAATGTAGGATAGATTAGTGGTTTGGAACTCAAAATCAGAACTTCAATGAACACCAACACCCCCCAAACCATAAATCTGAGGGACTCATCTCTATGGAGGAAATTATAAGCATATATTGTGCAAGGTTGCTCACAATTCTATGAGCTACCCCGGGTTGACAAATTAAATGAGGTAGTGAACTTAAATGTAGAAAACTAACCAATATTTTTTCCCAAAAAAATGCATGAATATCAAGGATATAAGCATGTATGTATTCATCGATATGATGATTCATAACTAGACATAGAAAAACCATCATAAGAGCCTTATGGATTAAGTCTACCCATTATTTATATGATGACTAAAATATTTTATACATAGGACCTAATTCATTCAAAACTATTGAATACTTCAAGTTTTAAAGGAGTTCAATATCTGAAATACAAAGGAAGAAACTTATGCAAACAATTATGAATCAATAGATTCAATGTGTAACCCAATTGGTTTGACCAAATCCCATAAGGGGAGCAGAGGTCCAAGGTTCAAATCTCGGGACTCATTGAACTAAACGCTTGTCCCTTTCCTAGTGCTTTTAGCAACGTAAAAGGTTTAAAATGATTGTGGCATGGTGGTTATAGGGGCGGACTGCATAAAGATCAATGTGATGGTTTCCAAGGTGGAAATCACATAATACTATGGTATCCATAAAATTCAGACAGCCTACCCGGATTTGTGGTGATTACCGATTCCACCATGTAAATAAAAATAAATAAATAAATAAAATTATGTATCAACATCATTCTATGCAAAGCATTAACAAGCAGATAATAGAGAGGAGTCCAGGAAGGTATGGCTCCTCAGGCTCTTTCTTCCACTTTCTAATTTTGTCCTTGTGCTTATCTAGTTCTAAACTAAGCCCCTGTAGGCTCATTCAAAATAATTATTCCTTGATAAAGCAAGATATATTATAATAAACAACTAATTTCCCCCATGCTAGGAAGAGACAAGATAAATATTATAAAATAAAATAAAAAAGTAGAGATAAGGTGATCCATCCCTTTGTTTCTTGCCCCCTTCTCAATAGTATTGATAAATTTAAAACTATTAAAGGAGAAAAATGGGAATCTCTTTTCAATAAAATAATCATCATATTATTAAATTATCTTAGTGCTATTTTGGTCCAATAAAAATTAGACACATTTTGTGAAGATAAATATCACCTAATTGCATTCCAAAACCTACCAAATTAATGAGGTAACATGCAATTAGATTAATTAAACCATGATTAATTGATTTACTTTTCTTTTTCCCAAAACATATTTCCTAAAATATATCTTTCATAAAAGCATTAATTAACTTCACAAAACATTAAAAAACTAAGAATTAAATCCTAATTCATCATGTAAAAGGGTCTTTCCAAGGTGATTCATGACATACTACCCCCTTTGAATTAAATATAGTCCTATGTGTTTGTCATAATAGAAAGCATAAAGCAATCCTATATTTTATAAGCTTTACAAATCAACAAACGAGCAATATACTTTAATATATTAGCAATCACGGCTATCAAATGTATTCTCAATGTTTCACACCATTATTTTATTAATTGGGTGGCCTTTTTTAAGATAGACTCAACTACCACCGACCAACTCTAAGGAGACTAGTACTAGACATCATGGTCCAATGGTGCAAATATGAGCATAAGTAAAATGTAATGCAACTACATGAGGGTAATATTCCATGTTACCTTGAGCCATATTTATCATCATTTTCCTTTTCTAGTATCCCATTCCTTATGGTTGATAATATTCTTCCACCCATGAGAGTACATAGACATGTAATTCAACAAAATATCAACAGTACCATATTCTCAATGCAAGAAAACATCCATATTGCATAAACATTAAGAATTGAAATATCTACCAATGCATAGTCAAACTATAGTAGAGTCCTATAATAATATTAGAATTACAAATTATTTTCAAATAACTAAGGTAAATGTTTTCTCATGTCTTCCATTTTTTCCAAGTGACCCATTGTTCAACATTATTTTGTTTTCATAGAGATGATATGAAATCATATTTTCATAATAGTTTAGACACAAGTCTAATTAGGTTTATCAAAATCTCTCAGAAAGGAATTCCACCCTATCGTGATGGCCCTTGTCACTAGTTAACCTCATAGAAATAGGTGTCATCGAAGACAAAAATATAATTTCATAAATATCACTTTAGGATACTCATATATCTTAAAATTCTCTTTGGAAAAAAAATTTTCCACCACTAGTGCATCATCCTTGATGTCCCCTGGTATACATCTTTAGTCAATTTATTGAATAGCTCTTGAATAATGTTAGGTTCATATCTCAAGAGACACAGATGTCAAGTGAGGTTCTCAAAAGAGTTTAAGGTACACCGTTTAAGACCCACAAAATTTGGAGGGTTCACTTAGTTCTTCCACTTAATTTACAAACGGTTCCAATAGTGGGAGGAAAATACTTAGACCATTAAATGTTTTCACATTATGTTCCCATATGTAGATATCAATAATACCACATGCATTATGTTGTGGTATAAACTATTATTTAAATAGCATACAACATGTTATTTGCCACCACCAGTGCATCATCCTTGATGTACCCTCGTATACATCTTTAGTCAACTTATTGACTAGTGCTTGAATTATGTTAGGTTTATATCTCAAGAGACACAGATGTCAAGTGAGGTTCTAAAAATAGTTTAAGGTACAACACTTAAGACCCACAAAATATGGAGGGTTCACTTAGGTCTTCCAATTTATTCACCAATGGTTCCAATAGTGGGAAGAAAAGACTTAAACCGTTAAATGTTTTCACATTATGTTTTCTGTACAACAGAAAAATGACACACCTAACAATGGGAAATGAAATGCATCTATTGCTCTATTGATTTAAGCACTACAAAAGTGATATTTTAAGTAAGCATGAGAGACAAATAAGTGAAATAAATGGGGGTCCTCTCTATATTATTTGATTTGTCAAATTCATGATTATAAAACATCCCCTTGAGGGCTCTAAATTGATACACTCATTACAAATATGCCAAAATATTAAATCCTTTAGAAACTCAGGTGCACTCCAGTGTCTTCCTCGCACTCACGAATCATTCAAGAGTGGGATTTCGATGTTGTCATAATTTTCTATTGATGTTCTAACTTGCTACTCCTTATGCACTATGATACCTAGATATACACATAGAAAAATCATATTTATTAATAGCATGTGCGGATTGAAATGCAATCAAAGAGATATATGTGATAATGAGCTTGAAAGAGGAAATATGTAATAAATTATGCAAAACTATTCCAAATGCAACCAAAACTTAGGATCATGCATATAATATACTCTGTAAATAATCTAAGCAATAACGGAAAGAAAATTGCACACCTATTTATGGCCATACTTGGGTGTGCCGATTAGGACTACAAAATAAGAAATGCATAATATTAGGTGCAAAACAACTCAAAATTGCACCAAAATTTGACAGAAGGTATAAAATATATTCTAGAATTGATCTATGTAAAAATAGAAGAGAATATTTTCTCAGATTCATGGCCATCCCTGGGTGTGCCATTTAAGATTGCTAACCATCCTAGGTGGGGACGACCACCAAATCGGGTGGTTTTTACCACCAATTCCTCTGTGATTTGGTCCAAACTACCCCTAGGGGTGAAAATGAAATAGATCTTCTAGTCCTTGATATTTCACAGTTTTCATTGAAAAATTTTGATGAGCAAGAAATAAGTCGTATTAAAAATCATGTGGGTGTTACTACAATCAAAGAAGCTTGCAAATAATGGAGATTCTTCCACCTTGTCAACCATGGAATTCAACCATATATTTTATAAAATATCAAGACTCTTAGCTGGAAGTTAGTGTTTACCTCCATGGAGGCCAAAGACAGAGCCAAAAATTGTAATCCAGTGGAAAGTTATTGTCGTAGCCCTAACTACGAGGCCTTCACTTTTCCTGATTTATCCAATTTAGATACTATCGAGGAAAGCTGTAGAAATATATGGCTCGAAGAAGGAAATCCAAACTTCTAGTATATGACCTTTTTCATATTTTTCTTGCTCCATTAGTATCTTATTGTTAAAAATTTCAAGGTATGCTAATGTTAACTAAAATATCTTAATTATTTGTAATTGCAGTGACACCATTTGAATGTATACCTCCTGTCTATCGGCTCTAGTAGCCAAATTCAACAAGATCATTCTTACAAGCCTGGTTTTGGATATCAATACTTTCTACCGATATAATTTTGAAAATTTATCATTCATATTGCATATAATCCACTATCGATTTGAGGAGAAACCTCTAGGATAAGGATCTATGCTTGCTCACATAGATGTGGGTTGCATCACAATCCTTTACAAATATGATGTGGGGGGGCTTGAGGTTCGATCAAAGGAGGGGGACTGGCTTAATTTCAAGCCTATTTTTGACTCGTTTGTTGTGAACATAGGAGACTATCTTAAGGTATGAATCCTTCACAGCTGAATCATTCTTGCACATTCATATGTTCATATTTGGGGATAAACTTTAGGATTTGTGATTATAGGGATGGACAAATGGTAGATATCACAACGCAGAGGATCGCATAGTTTGTAATGTATGGGCGGATCACTTGTCTATGGAATTCTTCTCGTTATTTCCACATGATATCGAGATCTCGGCTCCTGCAGAGCTTTTGGACAAGGCCAATCCATGGCGTTACAGATCTTTCACATTTCATCAGATCAGGCGTCTGGATAGAATTAATGAAGAAATTTTAGCAACGCATCTCGAACACATGGTAGGCATTTAAAGGGTACCAGATGTTGCTACCTTTTTGGTAAATACACTATAGCAAATTATTACATCGTTATATGTAATAATTTTATTTTATTTTGAATACATAGGGGAATCAGTTACATCCACAATCCTTTTCTATTACTAAGGATTCAAATTTTGGGGTGTCCCCTATAATCCTTATGCCACCTCGTTATTATTAACCCAGCATGATATTGGACCATCGGTTGCACAAGGTTGGTGTTTGGTGCGTACTTAGAGGATTCAAAACTCTACTACCTTTGCAAGCTGGCAAGCATACCCCCAAAATTTGAACCTAGGTTTCTTCTTGGTAAGTGCCTAGCCAATCAAGTACTACCAATCCACCTAGCCTTTGGGTGGCATGTGAAGATGTATTGATGATTGACATTTGTTTTCTTTTTTTTTTTAATGTGAGAAACTTGTTGGGCATTCATAGTCCACCATTACCTTTCATAATATTAAAATTCAACCATAGGGAGAGTTGAGCTTATCATCCCACCATAATTTCTCATAAGGGGGAGAGGTGAACTTATCATCCCATCAAGATATTTCATAAAAAAGAGTTAAATTTATCAATAAAATATTTAACACACAACCACTCATATAATAATTTAAACCTTTAAACCTCTCAAAAAAAAACCAAACCCCTTACTTTACATCACCCACCAAACACGGAAATTTGTCTATCTCAATGCATATATTCCACGGTTTAATGTTTGAGTTTTATTTATTTTAATAGTTTCAAATATGATAGGCTTTAGCTTGAGAATGGAGTTCATACGTGTCAATTTGGGTCCATAATATCCTATTTGTTGAAGACGTTCAAAATTATCTTTAGAACCTCTCATCTTGTTTTTAATCCATGGATTCCTGATCATAAGAATCGTTTTATTTTGATTCTTAAATTTTATAGGAGCTAATAAACTATGAACTTTTGCATCTATCATCTTTGATGATAAATTTTTCATGTGTTTAGTGTGTTGATCAGTATGTATTGTGTTGAATTATATCTATATATATATTTTAGGTAAACTTTCAAATATTTTAGTACATTTTCTTTAACTTTATAATATTATAATTTTAATTATTGGTTGATTTAATTGTTTATTTGTACAAATATTTAAAATTATTGATTATTACATTTTCAATTTAAATAATATTTTTTACACTTTTAGCTTCATATTAACATACATCCATGTTATAGTATTAATTTATGGTACTTTCCACTGTTTCCATAACATATTAGGATTGAAATCCTATGTATCCTTTACCCCATTGCTAAATTTTATAATGTAAATTTGTTGTTATGTTTATTTTAGCAATATTATATTCATGTATTTGGATTGGGAAATTAGCAACTCATATTGGATTCTCTTGGTGGAATATGTGGTAGTTAAGCTTCACTTGAGGCCAGGTCATTTTTGTATATTTTTATTTGTTTATGTAGTTTGGTCCTTATACACCTTGTATAGGTGAATATTTCATATTAGTTTATTTTTTAATTTAAAGGTTAATTTCTTGACCTTGACCTAAATGTTTCTTGTAATTATATATAAATACCCCTTCACACCAACGATTTGGTCATTGGTTAGAGTGTAATTCTATTTCCTTTAGTTAGATATTTGGTTTTCATGGACATCTTTTACATCATGTATTTTATTTTTGTAAGTTATTTCTATATGTTTGAGTAATGTGTTAATTCCATTCATTTTTAAAAAGTATTGTGAATATAACAAGTTATCAAAGTGGGTGTAAATCTTTATTATTCGATTATTTATTTTCGATAGTTCATTTTTAATGGCATCTCCTAAGGGTAGCACTGTTTGGAAGCATCTAGAAGAAACTTTGTGTTTCACCTACAATATATAAAAAGGTTTTGTGTTAATACTCTATAAGGACTTGGATCATGTTCATCTCACTAGTTTCAATAAATATGCTCTAAGAGAAATATTTACCAACAAGTTCTTATTTTCTTTCTTGATACTCAGTCCAAAATCTTGTTTTTTTATTTTGACTAGGTGGATGACCTAGTTTCAAGATTGAGATTTCCAAGTTCTGAATCCTTATTTATATTATACAAATATTTTAAAAAAAACATTTCCTTCTCTTTTGGCATTTTTTGTCTACTGGCAACATAGATGAGAGGGTAATATGCATCACTACTAGCAACACAGATAAGAGGCTAAATATTTTTTATAACCCTCAAATGTTAATGAAGCCATAGGTAGACTTTTATGCATAGGAAAAAGCTTTGAGTTACTTGGAAAGGTTTCTAAAAATGCTAAATTTTTTGCTGCATTGGCATGAGAGGATGGTATGATTGGTTGTGTTTGATAAAAAGGTTGTGTGGAAAAAATCGTGATAGATATAAATGATTCATCAAAATTTTTAAGATTCTTTACAGAAAATTTAGTGTCTAATTTGATACTTTTTCCATTTTACCTCCAAGTACCTATATCATTACATCAAACATTTGCTCTCTTTTTCGCCATTTTTAAAAATCACATTTTGAATTTTGGAATATTACAAAGAATATTCTATATGGAGATAAAAATGATGTATACATTATGATTATGTAGGGTTGAGAGCATGATCACATGATGAATCAAAATAGAGTTGGTTGCTTAACATATAATGCAAAGGTAATAGGGGGAAAACTCTCCCTCAAATCATAGTCTTAGAGCTTTTAATTTGCATTGGCATCCAAGCTAAGGTGTCTAAGGGAGCCCTCCTTAAAACTTAGGACCATGGAGGTCCAAGGTTCAACTTCCATGTCCTTCACCTTTTGGTAACAAAAATTATGTCATCCCTTTGACTAATAATGCTAGTAATTTTAACATAGCATTATGCAATGATATTAAACTCCTTAATGATGTGACACTATGATGTTAGGGCATGTGTTGATGATGTCATATCCTTTAGCACAACATATGTTGATATGGTACCCTATGATGATATAAAATATTGTAATGACATGTCATCCTATGATGATATGACACCATATGATAGCATAACAACTCATGACGATGTTGCATTTAGCAATATATTATATGATGATATGGTAGGTGATGTAGAAAATAATGTGGCAATTACTAACATAAAATATGATGACATGGAAAATTCTAGCATGGTGGGGATCGACATGGTAGAGGTAAACATAGTAGGTAGGATGTCATATAAAAGTTATAAATATAGGTTTATCCAATCATATTTTCAAAACCATCAAACCCATTGATTGAATAGTCACACAATAAATAATAAATCTGGAAAATTATAGATTTTGGAGTAAATCATTGTGGAATAAGTGGGTTGATCTAGTTCATAGGCTTTAGAGTGAATTTGAACATGAGAATTAGAATGATCTAGTTTACTACTATATTTTCTAGTGACTTGCATAGCCAACACCTAGTGCATAAAACAACAGTGTGTGTCAACTTATTATTCATTGTTCCTCAATTTAGTCAATTTCTAGTTAGGACTTCCTCAAACACTCACATAATGACACATAGTGACCTCCCATTAATTATAGGTACTAAATTATTATTCTTAATTTTCATAGATTTTGGAGATATTTTATGTGATTTTAGGGCCAAAATTTTTGGGCCACAACTTTTACATAAGAAAGTGTTTTGAATTTTTTTTAGATCACACATTATTTTGATCTCTCTACATTGGCAATGTTGTTTCTAGTCATAAATGCACAAAGAATTTTATATTTTGGAAAATAAGGTTATGGATTACCATGTTTCCTTCTTGAACAAACTAAACTATGCTACTTAAAATATTAATATTAATGATTTTATTCAAAGCAAGTGGTTTCCCAAATATGTGAATGAGAAACCTCTAGATAATTTTTACGAATAATGAAAATAGGTGTTTAGGGATAAAAGAATGGGGCTCTTGGTGTAATAACTCTTCATATTGGTGAGATCTATGACACCCAAATTAACAACATTATGAATCCTTAAGACTTTCTTGAAAACTTTTAGGGATTGTGTGATCACATTAATTTCACGTAAATCAATAGATGTGAGGAATATCTAACTACCTTGACTATGTGTTATTTTGATACCATTAATGAGTATGTTATTTGGATCAAGAAGTTTGAAGATGTTATTTGTAGTGATAGAGGAATTTTAAATAATAAGAAGGAATTTGATGATGGTAAGAAAACATTAAGCTTCTTAACATTGTGTTCAATAGTATTTTTGAGACATGAGATAGTTGTATTTGTGGTGTTTATGTCTACTTCCTAGATTCTTCTCTCCCTCTGATTGATGAAGTGTTCAAGTATTTTTTTCACCATTAGGATCAAGGATAGTGGTGTAAGATTCATACTCTCAACATCCATGATTATGAAAAATAAGTGATCAAGATTGAGACTAACAAAAACCAAAGTAATCTGAGTATAAAACCAAGAATATGTTTAAGAAGAGGCTTAATCAATGGATTATTAAGGATATTTATAATGGATTTAAGAAAATTTCCTTAGAGTATTATGATGCCCTAGATCAATGTATAAGTTGGGCAAGAGATTGACTCATGTTTCCTTCTCTAGAATGAGAGATTTTGTGGTCATGGTGGCACAATAGCTGATGTTAATCAATGATGGCATCATTAAATTAGGCATATGAATCATCATCAGTTAGTTAGGAACCTTCATATAAAAATAAGCATATCTAAAGTAATAATTTATGAATTAATGGAAATGCTCATGAATTTAAAATAACTAAATGATCATGAAAATGAAAGTAACATAAGTGCTCACAAAAAAAAACTAATGTAAACAACAACAAATTTATATTAATCAAGTAGAATTGATATTGCATGACTCTTTAAGGAGTAACCTGCTTAGAAGTAGAGCTTCAATACAAAATATGAAAATATGAGATGCCTTCTACTCCAAACCCGTGTTCTTATATACACTCTTACTTACCCTAACCTAATGCTCAAGGATCAAACCACATGAAATAGGGGACTCAATCAGCTAACTCATACTTACAATAAAACTAAAGGTTACATCATAATAAGCCCATACACACTAGACACCTAAGGTTTAAATATAACACTAACAATAGACCCCCAAGTTATATTTCAAATTAGAAAAATGCATCTTCATTTGATATGTTGATGGTGTAACTGGATACAAGCTTTAGAATCCTATTACAATAAATATGGTGTACAATCAAAATGTAGTTTTTAGAGAGATCAAATATTCTCCTAAAGTTGGGCAACCAATTGATAATGTAAAATCAATAGTGCAACTTGAGCCAAAATCCAAGAAGGCTACACCTGAGATTGAATTAGAAGTTTAGGATGGACCAAATGAGAAGTGGGTTCTAGAAAGCTCGAATAGTTCAAATGAGGAAGAACCTACATCTCATTGATTGAGGATATCTACTCAATAGCAAATTCAACCATAAAGGTATAGCCCACATTATTTTATATGTATTTTTTCTTTATCTACTAATGTTGATGAGCCTAGAACTGTGAAGGAGGTAATAGAGATGAATGACAATGAGTCCTAGAAGATGACCATGGATGAGAAGATGAAAAATCCAAAGAATAATATAACATGTGACCTGGTTCATTTTCCTAAGTTAAGGGAACTTGTTGGTTGCAAATAGATTTTCAAGAAGTTCAATTTTAAGGGTAAGGTAGATAAGTATAAAGCAAGGTTGGGTGCTGAGGGATATTCCCAAGTGGAGGGTATATATTTGGGTAATATTTTTTCTCCTATTACAAAGCTTACATCAATTAGATTCTTTTTATCTGCCACTAATACATTTGATATTGAGATTGAGAAAATGGATGTGAAGATAATTTCATGGAGACCTAAAGGAAGATATCTATATGAAACAACTAGAACATCATGGAAAAGGGTAATAAAAACTTAGTTGAAAAGTTAAAGAAATCTCTTTATGGTCTTAAAAAGTCTCCTAGAATGTGGTACAAGGAGTTTGATTCTTATGTTTTGAGTTTACAATTTGTTATATTCAAATCATATCATTGTGTTTATTATAATTAAAAGGATGGTAATTTTATTGTTATCACTGTGTATGTGGATGACATGGTGCTAATTGGTAACAATAAGGATATCATTAAGGTATTGAAATCTCAGCTTTCATTATAGCTTGAAATGAAGGATTTAGGAGTTTCTAAGTTGGTGGAGATTAGAAGAGATAGAGTCTATAGAAAACTTTGGTAAGTCATAGAAAGTATGTTGACTCTATTTTATAGTGTTGCAACATGAATAATAGTAAACTAGTGAGTGTTCCTATTTTTGTGGAAATAAAAAAATTAGTTGAGCAGTGTCCTACACCTAGAGAAAAGGAGAGCATGAGTTGTGTACCCTATGCTAGTGTAGTTGGGAGCTTTATGTATGCTATGGTCTACACTAGACCAAACATTGCCCTAGTAGTGGGAGTCTTGAGCAATTTTATGAAAAAACCTAGAAAGGATCACTAGGTAGCAATGAAGAGGATTTTTAGATATCTTCAAGGTACTTCAAATTACTCTATTTGTTATCAAGGATCCTTGGTAGCCAGAATTTTCTACAAGTATCTAGATAAAAAACAATTTGTGGACTCATATTGGGTAGGATATGTTGAAAGTAGAAGGTCTACCAATGGCTATGTGTTTAGCCTATTTTGTGGTATAGTTACTTAAAATAACAAGCAATAGGTTTTAGTCACTTTATCTACTATAAAGGTAGAGTATATGGTAACTACTCATGCTAAGAAGGAGGAAGTATAGCTTCAAAAAAAATGTTTGGATGTTGGGTTGAGTCAGGGAGCAATAAAAATTAACTATGATAATCAAAGTGTTATTATTTTGGAAAATAAACCTATATTTCATGCATGGACAAAGCATATTGATGTGTAATATCATTTTCTTCATGACATTGTGGAGGATAGGAAGGTTATGCTTGAGAAGGTGGATACTTCAGTAAATGTTGTAGATACTTTGACAAAGCATGTGAGCACTAAGAATTTTATATGTTGTTCCAAGGGTATGTGCACTTACCAATTAGTTTACTTTTTTGTTGGTGATTCTCTTTTTCTCTTACAAGGTATATGATAAGTGGAAGAATGTTGGGAATAGGTGTCATACACCTTGCAAATCCTAATTGTCTCATATTTTATGTTAAGAGCATATATAAAAGAAAGATAAAGGTATTAAGGAGTCTATGGTATTTTAGCAGTGTTACTACAAGATAACTATATTATTTTATGCCAATAATTTTACTATAGGATAGTTGTGCTATGGTAGGTCTATTTATAGTAGTGTTACTACAAGTCTATTTATAGATGTGTTATTGCATGTCTAATTAAAAAAAGTGTTATTGCAAGTCTATTTCCAGTAGTGTTACTGTAGGTCTATATACAATTGTGTTACTACAAGTCTATTTGCAACTATGTCACTCCATGTCTATTTCTAGTAGTGTTACTATGGGTCTATTTCCAATAGTGTTATCGCAAGTCTATTTCTAATAGTCTTACTACAGATCTATTTTTAGCCTTGTTGATAAATGGTACTAAAGGAGTGGATACTATATAATTATATTGTAAAAGTAGATTGTTGATTATTGATTAAATACATCGAGTATTCTTTGATTACTAGGTACTTTTTTAAAGTGTTTTCCTAAGTTGTATGTTGCTTCTTATGTAAGGTGTATGTGATATTTTGCTTGCTAGAATTGAAATTCTACGCCTTTTTTGCACTATTTTCCTCTAAAGATTAAGTAGGAAGTCATTCCACATTTGTCTAGTTTCCTTTTCATAAAGGCCCTAAAAAATACAAAATAAAATATTTATTGAAAATCGTATTTTTCTATTTTTAGATTTGTATAGGTAATATATTGGAGACCTTTCTATTTTTTTATTTTTAGTATTTTATAGGAAATATTTTGGTATTTTTCATGTGAGAGACATTTCATATTCGATATATTGGATTTCCAACATGCCAATAATATTATATAAAGAAATATTTATCTTTAGCTGTAAAAATGGGTAATGAATACAATGTTATAGCCTCACATATCTTGTTAGATATTGCTTGTTTTGTACTTAATTTTTTGAGCAATAAAGTCATTATGTTATTTAGATTGTATATTTATGTATTCTAATTTTTTATACTCTATTATAGTTTAATTACATTCTTTCTTAATATTCCATGACTCAAAATTTTGAGTTTTGGATCACAAGGTTTGGGCTATTGTAGCTATGTACCAAAGTAGATTGGTGCTAATAAAATTTTGACACTAAATTAAGATTTGGTATCAACCTATATGATCAATATTATAGATGGGAACCAAATTTGATGCTTTGAAGTGGATTCTACATCATTCCTTGAAGAACTTTGAGCAACCCCTACTTTGATCAAATCATTATGATGTTGTAAGCCACATGGGATAATCTTGCTAACATAAAATGTTGTTTATCCAATGTGTCAGGCCTTCCAAATATTGTTTACCAAAAATTGTTGTATAAATCTACCATTTCATGGTTTCAAACTTTATATCTCCTATTCAAAGTGATAAAGTCTTCACTTTCAAATATAGTCAAAGTGGGATAATAACATAAAATAATGAATTTTTAAAAATTTTGTCGCTCTTTTATATTTACAATTAATAATATGATCCTATGTATAATGGTAGATAAAATCCTTGTTAATTGCAATGATGTACAAGTCATTACCAAGTACTTACAACAAGAAAAAAGAATGTGACTTTTCTCCGTTGGCTCTTGTATTTTATCAACTTTAGAGTATTAATTTTTAACATAGTTTCTTATAACTTTTGAATTTTTTTTATAAAATTATTTATGACTCATTGTTATCTTTAAAATTTACAAAACCCGTAGACTATGTTTATTAAATTTAAATGTTTTAACAATCCAATACAATATTAAAGACAAATTGCAAATGGCATTAGCTTAACCATTTAGATTCCTCAACTTTCAAGGCGGAGACTAAGGTTCAAATCTTGCCAAGAGATACATGCATAATTTTCGAGCTTGTTGTAATACCTTTATGTGGTCATGAAGTAATATGGGTGGGGCCCATTTCAATGCCATATAGCCAATTCAAATATTATTAAAGAGAAATGATTTTGTTTGTATTATTTATTGTTTCCTTTCTAGATAGATAAATTACATGATCCTAATGGAAGTCTATTTGTGAAATACCATCAAATTTGAATAGAATATTTTCCATATAGCAAACCTCACATTTTTTTCCCACCTAAAAACTATTTTCCCTAGAGTTTGGTTTGAATTTTATATATTTGCAAAGATCAAAGTTTCCTTAAGACATGCATGGACACATTTAAAATTATTTCTTATGACTAATATGTGGCTTCATGTTTTAAATGATTTTATCATACTTCTCTAATTTCTTTTAATACTTTGGTAATTATGCAATGCAATTACTATTAGATATTAAAATGAATTATTGTTAATACATATTATAAGGTATTTTTATTAGAAATGCTATATACATATGTAATGACCTAATACACCAGGAATTGAACACTTGATCTCATCATAATAAGCATTCCCTACTCACCACTTTTCAAAGACCTCGAGGTCCATGCATTATAATTTATTGAAATGAATCACTAAAATATCGTTAAATTATTAACATTTTTTAACTTGATTTTGAGTTTGATGCATGTCATATTTATAACCTCAAGTTTTATAGGATTTTTTATTGATATCTATTGTTATGCAACATATAAAGTATCTCGCGGTTACATTATGGCCATGTTGTCTTAGCAAAGGAATAAATGATGCAACCTTAACTTAAAAGGAATTCATTGTAGCTAAAATACACATTTGTACATAGCATGTGAATTCATTCAACCTCTCATTACATTGAATATAACATTGTTAAAAATAACAGATATCCAAATATATTTGGCTATTTTGAGAAAAGCATAGAATAGAGATAAGATACAATTGGTTATTTTCAACAAGGCATAGGATAAAAATATGATTTACTTGATGCAATAAAAGCTATTAAGAATGTAATAACCAATTTTAGAAAGTAGATACATGTCAATAATTAGAGTAGTTCTTAGGTTGTTAGAGTTGATTTGAGTAAATTTTATTATTATTAGTTGGAGTCACAACTCATCCAATTTTTATATAATATATGTTATTTAATTTGAATTAATAAGATTTAAACATGGAAATGTTTACATGGTATTAGATTTAAAGCCAAAGCTCTTATTTGTTATTAAAAAGAATTATTGTAAGATTCTAAAGATACGAGGATAAAGAGGTGGTAGTAGATGATGTTGGATAATCACAAAGGCTTATAGAGTCATTTTATGGTGAAGGGTTTAATCTCTACAAGCTCAGAATACACATGTTCTTGTTAAATAAGGATCTATTTGGGTTAGTTTATGGAAACAAGGCCAAGATTAGATAAGATGTAGATGTAGTCAACAAGTGGGAGATAATATATAGTAAGGACCACTCTTAGATACTCTTGAATGTGAGTGGTAATGTTATTCTACATGTTATCACGTTAAAATTAGAAAATGATTCTTGGGATTAGTTGACTCAAGTATATAACTTGAAAGATGTCAATACTAGATTGTATCTTCAAAAGATTTTTTTCTAATTGAAAACATTAATCATGAAGTACTACAAACCACTAAAATCAATTTAAGTCCTTTATAAATTAGCGGACATCATGTGGGTCAATAATTTAAAAATAAAATGCAATGATGACTTCTTGGGAGCTTTCAAGAATCATATGCAGGATTAATAGTAGCTCTACTACTCAAGCCAATATGAATTTGTAATATGTAATAACATTAATATTTTAGAAATAAGTGAGAGGAAAGGATGCAAGCTTTAATACCGAGAGTTCTACAACATTATTTTCAATATTATACAAGGCCAAGGTAAAAACAAAGATGAAAAATGAGTCTCTCAATACCTTTAAAAATATTCAGGGTACAAAAGAGAAGGAAAATAAACCTAAAAATGCTTCTATTATGGTGTTCAAGGAAAATTTAAGAATCAATATAAAAAGAAGTTAGCATGGGTTGAAGAGGTAAATAAGAAGAAGAAGCATGAACTAATATAGATTCATGTAGTGATCAAAAACAATAATTCACATTCACTTCACCTATAAGCTATGCTCTATGAAGTGTTGATACTTGGACATAGGATCAATTCAACATATGACACCCAAGAAAGGTTGGTTCATAATGTACAATGAAGTTCCCAAGTGTGAGTATTTTTCCTTGGTGATAGTCATAGGCATGAAATAATTAGATTAGAAAACATTTTATTAAAAATGCTTCATTGTTATGGTTTGAAATATGAAGCTATTAAAATCATGGAGGAGGGTTCTTAAATAGGCACAAAATCCCCTCAAGTGGTTACAAAAATAAGGTAGGTATGATACATTCATGATATCCCTGCCAAAGAGTGATCAATGTGAGTTTAGAGACACATAAATCATGCCAAATGGTGGTTAAATAATACAAGACCAATTTCAACTAATAAAGCCATCTTGGTCTACGTGAGCCAAAAATGGGCTACATGTGAATTATAAATTATTTTCCATGTGAGCCAAAGGCTATACAGTAATTTATGCATTTTCCTCATCGTTCCCCCCCACCATAGAAGCATTGGACCCCAATGCTTTCAATAATTTAGAAAAGTCATGGGTCATTTAGTGGTAAGATATCCATCAAGCTTGGTGTGGAAGCTAACTATGGCAAGCAACAAGGTATGATGTGGAAGTGCCATGACCCTCCCTTGGCAGATTTTTGGTTAGATAGATTAAGGTTCAAGCTATGATTATCATATGATGTATGGTTGATTTTTAATGAATGGTTTTATGCAGGACTTATATTTTATGGAAAATATAATGTTTTGTCAATAGGATAATGGACTATTCCATATTTATATTATGCAATTGCATATTTTTCAAGAAAATAATATGATAAAGCTTGTTAAAGGAATGATAAACTAACTCATGATGAGTTCCTATTAAACAATTATTAGTGATGTTTTATGGGAATAAGTATATGATAACTTTATTTTTATTGCAAGATATTTACAATTGATTTGGATATCTAATAAATATTTTTGCTAATATTTCTACATGTTTCAATTTTAGAGATATTGAACAAATGGCTTACCTCATGCTACTGTAGGTAAAGGGTTAATTCCACTTGTATACATTTACAGGTTTAGTGAAGTATCATGATGTGGAAGTAATACTTATTTATCGAACATTGTGAACAATATCCTTGGGCATTGGATAAAATGAAGCATGGATTATTTTGTCATGATTTAAAAATTAATATGAATGGTTAAAGCTCCATTATAGACTGTCGCATGAGACATTTTGGCAAGACTGGATGGTGAATGTAGAGTGGGAAGTGAGGATAAGTTAGTTAATTCAAAAATGGTAGAATAAAAAAGAGGAATGGATTTGACCACCGAGAAAATGAAGTGGAGAGAAGGAATAGGAAGGAAGTTCATTTTGCTAAGTGAGAGGAAAAAGAGCTACGGTGAAGAACAAGATCATTTTTTAGCTGGTCTAGACAGTACCATAGTGGATAATGAGTTCGTCTTTTGGAATATAATAGTAACACTATGTGAGAGTGAGTTCATATCATTGGTTTGGACAACGCCATTGGAAAATAATGAGCTCATCAGCGAGTATTGACAGTATCATTGAGGTAGGTACTTGATCCAAAGTTTTGGATTGGAGATCTTTTAAGCTCTTTGTTAAAGTAGGACTTTGTTTGTTTGGTAAAGAAAGCAAATGTGGAAGTCATGTTGGTAGATAGTCTACCTTGTGATTAAAAAAATAGAATGAATGTAATTCCTTGTTTCTCTTACATTTCAATAAGTTTCATTTATGTGCGCTAATGGAGTATGTTTCTTACTTCTACAAGTTTACGACGGTAATTAAAGCAAGACTATAGTGCATATTTTGAGATAATTGGTTTTAGAAAACTTGTAAGAAAAGAAGTGAGGAAAACATTTAACCTTGAATTTAAAGACCAAAATTTTTGGGAGTGTTGAACACAATAATGGTGGTTAAATCTTTTTCCTGGATAGGAATACTTGAATCTATTTTGAGTCTATATGTTTTGTAGTTCTTTTTAAAGAAGGCATGGGTTTTTTGTAATCATTATAGGAGGACTTGGTACCCTAAATTTTATTACAAAATAAGTAGACAACCTTACATGAGTAAGATGAGTATGACGGAACTCAGATTTGTAATATAGGTAGTTGGTTGCCTATTAGAAGAGACCATTAGCGAATAGATAGTGTGTTTAATTAACGTGTCATCTGTATAAATTTATTCTAGAAGAGATTTAATGTACCAAAGAAGGGAGTATTTAGAAATATGTCTTTAGAAAATCATGTAGAAGGTTAAGTTGCAAAAACTACTAAAGATTACTCTAAAACTTAGAAACCTGATCACCACTGAAGGATGGATAGTCTATAATATCTCATACATTTGTACGTTTGAGAAAAAAATGAGGTTTGTAAATGAACTATCAAATCCTTTGATATTTGGTTTAGTTTTTTAATGATAATGTTTGGTATATTTTTGCCAAACGTGGGTTCATATGCTTCCTGTAAAAGTACGTTGATCTTGAGTTGTCCATGGGTTTGTTGTCCCATATGTAAATGACCACAATTCCACTTCCAATTGAAGAATGGATGATGAATTTTGTCTTTAGGATGCTGAGCGCATCAACCTGAGTTTTAATTGAACCAAATTGTGTTCTATATTTTTATTAAATGAGGTAAGACACTAAGTGAAGGAAGTTTGACTTAATAATGGATTCTTTGAGATGGATATTAAGAGGTAAATAAAAGAAAGGAAACAAAGGAAATTAAGAGGTTATTAGTTAAAGGATTCAGTTAGGAATAGTGGTTGTTAGTTATGGCATATGAGATAAAGACTCCTTGGTTTGAGTGCAGATTGTGAGAGTGGATAGAAAGATTAACAATGGGATTATTTCTTTTTGATACTACAGTGGAAACTAATGGAGGATAACACAGGTTATCTTGTGGAAGTCACAAGTTTGTGACTATTGAATTTTCTTAATGTATACTCCACTTATATTCATATTGAGTCTTGTAGTGGATTTATGTAATAGAAATACTTTATATAATTATGTGAACAATAAATATGGTATGGTGAATAAAAGATTTTTTATTTAGTACCTTTACATCTTGAATATGTAACTAGATACTATTGTGATTTGAAGGGACAAATCATGTAGTAAAAACAGGGAATAGAGAATTTTTCCTAGTAGAAATAAAGGTATTATGGATTGCTCTCTAAGAATTATGTAAAGGAATATTCCTATTACAATGATAATAAAGCAAGGGATTTTAATGTTGGGTTTTCCCTTTGGGGTTTTCTCCCAGGGTAAAATAATTTGTGTTGTGTGACATTATGTGGAATCCTCTTTTAAATGGATGCATCTTTGTTTATATGTTTAAGATAGAGAAACTAAATTTTATTTGTTAAGAATATAATTTCTTTTAAAACGGATATGTTTCTATCTTTGAGGAGTGATTTAGAAGAGAATTTATACAAATAATGTTATAGAAATAATTAACAATAGAGAAATACTTATCTACTCAAATGCATTTGTTAATAATTAATTTTGTGATGATTATATTACTAAGAAAGTAATAAGCTAATTATTCATGCTTATGAGTACGTATTATAAATAAAATGAATTTAAAATTTAAAAAAAAAAAAGTAAATAAAGGAACTATTTTTGTTGGCAATTTTGGGTTTGAGATCCTAGCTTCTTGTCTATGAGTTGTCATTGATGTCAAAAGGAAATGACATTAATGTTAAGAGGATGTGTTGGCTTCAAAGGTGGAAGATTCCAAGAGAATCTTGTTAAGAAAATCCGGAGAGATTCCATTGGCAATGGTTTTTATTAAAACCAATGGAGGTTCTCTTTATTATTTATTTAATTATTATTTAAAACCCTTCAAGGTTTTAATTAATTAATTATTTAATTAATTAAGGGAGAAATTATTTTTAATTTATTAAAAATACTTTAAGGGTTTTTAAACCCTTTAGAAAGCAAATTTCGATTAAATTCGAAATTACTTTTCTTTGTAGCCAACGTGTTCTAAAGTCCACGTATGGACTATAAATATGAGAAGGTTCCTAAGGTTAAACCCACTTGGAAAATCGAAGGCAATTAATTGGTTTGGCTGTGATCGAATGTTCTATTTACGCTGCGAAAGAGGAGAGCTCGTGGTTTGAAAATCTTTCGAAAAGCTTGACCATTTATGAGGAAGGAAGTCTGTCTTGGACTTCGTAAGCCCCTTGTGGGCTAGTGGCAGTGAAGGCTACGTTTGGGCCTTGCGTAGGCGGAGGTCTGCCTTTCGATCCCCGCAGAGGGAGCTGTGCATGGATTAGTCACGTTTTTATTAAAATGTGTTTTGTGCCACGAATTTCGGATTCTTCAAGGGCAGCCATTATAAGGTGTGATTATTTTTTTGATATGATTTTTGGCATTGTTTAGCATTGTTTAAAAGACATAGGAGAAATAAGGGGATATTTCTTTGGTTGTATTTTTGAGATTAGTCTTTTGCTATGCTAAATTTAAAAATGGAGATATAAGGTGTAATTTTTGGTTGTGTTTTGGCTTCTTTGGTGGTTGTTTTTAAAGAAGAGGAGCTAAAAGGTGTATTAAGGAAAGTTTTTATATATGCTCATTTATCTTGGTTCTAACCCTAACTTGGTTGGAAGTTTGAGGGTTGTGTGTGGTGACGACTTTAAGGATCAATTTTCTTCTACTCCAAAAAGGTATGGGCACATTTTCCTTATGAGTATGATTGGTGTATGTTTTTCTGAAATAAGGTTGGAGTGAAAAGGTTTTCAACTAGGTTTCCTTTGGTTGGGTGTAAATCCTATTTTTTGGTTTGTTGAAGACTTCTTATGCATTGTTATCCTTGATGAGAGTTTTGGTGAATGCATAATTCTGGTTTGAGGTAGTGGAATCATTGTGCACTAGGGTTTATGTTTGTGAGTCTTTCTACTTGCTCTGAGTTGGTGAAACCCTTGGTTGGCTGTTTTGAGTTTGATGGTTGAGTTGCTTCCATAGAGGTTGTTTGATCAAGTTATTGCTTTACTTGATTCATGATATTGGGCTAACTCCATTGAGTTGATTTGAGCAAGTTATTCTTTGCATTTGGTGATATTGTGTTGGTGGTTGTTTGACGCAGGACAAAAAAATGCAATCCACGAAATCCAAATTTTCACGCAGAAAATTGGTAACAGACTTTACAAGAACAGGAAACCCGATGTTCCATTCACTAACTTGTAAAGGTCTTACACAGTAATAACCCGCAAGTTTTACAATAACTAGCGTGCACGCTTAGTTCTTCCTCTACTGCAATTTCCTAATCCTGCCATCCCAAGGAAGGAAAACACGCTACACCCTAAGCCGGCTCTCTGCACTCGGCTTGCAGCTCGACTTCGCGAGTCTGTTTTTTTTTTTTTTACAGTTTTTCTTCTACAACTGCAATATGCGTATTTTTCCCATGCAACTCATGTTTTTCCAACCTCCTATCTATTACAATGCTAGGGTTTTTATAGAGGTCCCGACCCTCTGAGTAATCATTACCCGAAATGTGGATCGCCATAACCGTTGCATGCTTCCACTCTACACGGCCTCTGTCATTGTCGGCTAACTTCTATTCACTGTCAGGCTACTGCGCACGACTCTTCGATTTCATTCCTTGACTGGTCATTTTTGTCTTCTCGTGCCGCTCCGCTCGCTTCCACTGCACTTCGGTGCCATGTGTCGTTTCGTGTTGCCATGTGTCCTTCTGCAATGACCTCTGCAACCGTCGCCTGACCTTTCCCATCCACTGTCGTTTTCCCCTATAACGGCCCTGTAACTGTCGCCTAACCTCGATGAGCTATCGTTGTCGCTCTGTCACGATATCATGACACTTCCGCTCCTTGGCCTTCTCTCTCCTATTTGGACCACAAAAATCTAACATGTCATGATTTCACGACATTTTTGCACCCCTGCGCTTCCTTTTCTCTTTGGTCGTGATATCGCGACATGTCGCGATATCACGACATTTTTCTTCCTCGCCTCCTTTCTCTCCTTCGGGTTGCAAAAATGCGACATATCAAGAAATCACGTCTTTGCCTTCCGCACTTGTCTTCTGCCTTCCGGTCATGATTTCGTGACACGTCGTGAAATTGTGACGTCTTTGTCTTCCATACTTGTTTTCTGCCTTGGGGTCACGAAATCGTGATATGTCATAATTTTGCGATAGCTTTTCCCCATGGCATCGATTCTCCAAAAGTGTCACGATATCGCAACAACTTTGCCCCTTGGCGCCTTTTCTCCAAAAGTGTCACGATTTCGTGACAGCTTTGCCCCTTGGCTTCTTTGCTTGCCCGCTGGTCACAAAAATGTGACATGTCACGATTTCGTGACATCTTTCCTCCTTGGCTGCTTCTTCGCCTTCTGGCCGCGAAACTACGACCTGTCACGAAATCATGACGTTCTCCTCCTTTGGATTCTCTTCTTGGCGCGTCGCAAAACTATGACATGTCACGATTTTGTGACATCTTCCCTTTTGCGCCTTCTCCTTCTTCAGCGGGTCACGAAACTGCGACATGTCACGATTTCGCGACATCTTCTACTTTCGTTCTTCATCCTGCTTCTGGGTTGCGAAATCACGACATGTCACAATTTTGTGACATCTTTGCCTGCAGCCTCCTTCTTCTTGTTTGGGTCACGATTTGTGCGACATGTCACGAAATCGTGACATTTTTCACCTGTTGCCTCCATTCTCCGATTCTGGTCACGATTTCATGACATGTCGTGAAATCACGACATTTTCGGCCTACGCCTTCTCTCTCCTCGTCGTGTCACGATATCGTGACACTTTTTCTGTTGTGATATCGTGACAGGTTTTCGTCCTCGCCCTCTTGGTCTTTTTCTGTCACGATTTCATGACACGTCATAAAATCACAACGTTTTTCTTCCTTAGCCATTTCTTCTGAAGTGGCCCTCTTGCATTATAATGCCTCTACTGTAGGTGCTATTGGATGCTCCTACATCAGACACCCGAGGTTGGTGGAGAAGTGATCTTCACTTTTGCACTATTTGGTTACCGAATCTTGTAGCACTTCTAGACCCTTCTTTGCCTCGAAAGACTGCTCCAACCCCTTCTCTTGGTTCACATTACTTCTGTCTTCTTCCAGACAGATTTTCCCACTGCTGCATACTTCTTCTGCAGCCTGCTTACACTCCTTCTCTTGCCCAAAAAAATCTTTGTCTTCTTCCAGGTAGATTTTGGCACTGCTGCGCTTCTCCATGCATGCAGCCTTCAACGGCTTCAACTTCTGAAGCATTCCATATTTTCTTCTACCAGTTCCTTCTCCCTGGCCTCTTCTTTTTAGTTTATCTTCACGTAGCTCCTTTTGCAGGGCCTTCACTTGCCTCTACAAATCTCTTATGAGCAGCTCCTCTTGCATGGCTTGCACTTGCTTCTGCAATGCCTTGAACTCTTTCATTGTCATCATTTTTCACTTACACAGAACAAAAAAATCACGCGGTCACACTCCATGGATTCCAAACTTTCCTCTCAGCACCCTCCCACAGATCCTGGCGTAACTGCCTCATGTTCGACGAATCTGTTGTGCACTCATAATCACTGGATCTGATGCCACTGACGCAAGACAAAAAAATACAAACCATGAAATCCAAATTTTCACGCAGAAAATTGGTAACAAACTTTACAAGAACAGGAAACTCGATGTTCCATTCACTAACTTGTAAAGGTCTTACACAGTAATAACCCGTAGGTTTTGCAATGACTAGCGCACACGCTTAGTTCTTCCTCTACTACAATTTCCTAATCCTGCCATCCCAAGGAAGGAAAACACGCTACACCCTAAGCCGACTCTCTGCACTCGGCTTGCAGCTCGACTTCGCGAGTCTGTTTTTTTTTTTTTACAGTTTTTCTTCTACAACTACAATATGCATATTTTTCCCACGCAACTCGTGTTTTTCCAACCTCCTATCTATTACAATGCTAGGGTTTTTATAGAGGTCTCGACCCTCTGAGTAATCATTACCCGAAATGCGGATCGCCATAACCGCTTCATGCTTCCACTCTGCACGGCCTCTGTCACTGTCGGCTAACTCCTGTTCACTGTCAGGCTACTGTGTACGACTCTTCGATTTCATTCCTTGATTGGTCGTTTTTGTCTTCTCGCACCACTCCGCTCACTTCAACTGCACTTCGATGCCATGTGTCGTTTTGTGTTGCCATGTGTCCTTCTGTAATGACTTTTGCAACCGTCGCCTGACCTTTCCCGTCCATTGTCGTTTTCCCCTGTAACAGCCCTACAACTACCGCCTGACCTCGATGAGCTATCACTGTCGCTCTGTCACGATATCGTGATACTTTCGCTCCTTGGCCTTCTCTCTTCTCTTTGGATTGTGAAAATCTGACATGTCACGATTTCATGACATTTTTGCACCCCTACGCTTCCTTTTCTCTTTCGATCGCGATATTGCGACATGTCGCGATATCGCGACATTTTTCTTCCTCGCCTCCTTTCTCTCCTTCGGGTCACGAAAATGCGACATGTCATGAAATCGTGACGTCTTTGCCTTTCGCACTTGTCTTCTGCCTTCGGGTCATGATTTCATGACACGTCACGAAATCGCGACGTCTTTGCCTTTCGTACTTGTTTTTTGCCTTGGGGTCGCGAAACCGCGACATGTCATGATTTCACGATAGCTTTTCCCCTTGGCGCCGATTCTCCAAAAGTGTCACGATATCGTGACGACTTTGTCCCTTGGCACATTTTCTCCAAAAGTGTCACGATATCGTGACAGCTTTGCCCCTTAGCACCTTTTCTCCAAAAGTGTCACGATTTCGCGACAGCTTTGCCCCTTGGCTTCTTCGCTTGCCCGCTGGTCACAAAAATGCAACATGTCGTGATTTCATGACATATTTCCTCCTTGGCTGCTTCTTCGCCTTCTGGACGCGGAACTACGACCTGTCGCGAAATCGTGACGTTCTCCTCCTCTGGCTTCTTCTCTTCTTGGTGCGTCACAAAACTATGACATGTCACGATTTCGTGACATCTTCCCTTCTGCGCCTTCTCCTTCTCCAGCGGGTCGCAAAACTGTGACATGTCACGATTTCGTGACATCTTCTACTTTCATTATTCATCCTGCTTCTAGGTCATGAAATCGTGACATCTTTGCCTGCAGCCTCCTTGTTTGGGTCGCAATTTCGTGACATGTCGCGAAATCGTGACATTTTCTGCCTGCTGCCTCCATTCTCCACTTTTGTTTGTGATTTCGTGACATGTCACGAAATCACGACATTTTTGGCCTACACCTACTCTCTCCTCGTCGTGTTGTGATATCACGACACTTTTTTTGTCGCTATATCGTGACAGGTTTTCGTCCTCACCCTCTTGGTCTTTTTTTGTCGTGATTTCACGACACGTTGCGAAATCGCGACATTTTTCTTTCTTAGCCATTTCTTCTGAAGTGGCCCTCCTGCATTCTAATGCCTCTGCTGTAGGTGCTGCTGGATGCTCCTACATCACTATTTTGTTCAAATATCTTTGGAGGGAAAAGGATTTATACTTGTTTCCTTTTCTTGTGATGATTGGTTGAATGCTTCAAGGTTGATGTTGAGTTGAATGGTGTTGGTTGACTAAACCTTGTTTGATGAGCATTGTTGTTGAAACCCTAATTGATGGTGAAAATAACATGAGTATCATTGTTATGTGATTCTTTGCATAGTTGGAAATTGTTGGGGTTTCATGTTCTTGAAAGAAAACATTCTATCCTATCCATTTCAGATATTGAGTTGAGTTTTCAGATTTGAGATTGAGATTGAGCTGAGTTGATTTGAGTTGAGTTTTGAGATTGGGAGTTGAGTATAGAACATATTGAGTCTCTAACAATTCTCTTTATTGGGTCTCTAACAATTCACTTTGTGATTTCCTACTAAGAAAGTTTTTCTTGGTGAGCTTGCTGAGTTTTTGGACAGGTTCTAGTGGAGACTTATGAGCAGTTCTTGGACAGGTTCCAGTGGGGACTTGTGAGCAGTTCTTGGACAGGTTTCAGAGGGGACTTGTGAGCAGATTTGGACAAGTCCTAGCAGAGGACTTGTGAGCTAAGTTTGATAGTTCTATTAGATAACTTGAGGACAGAGGTGCATTGGTTCTACGAGAAGAACCTGAGGATAGTTGGCAAGTCTTTGAGAAGGCTTGTATGCAGAGGATTGATTTTTTCAAGAGTTGGACAGATATTACAGACATAGGAATACTTGTACTAGACCAACTGACTATGTTTGGTACAGGTTGTTGAGCTACTGTGGATGTGATCATAGAAGGCAGAGGTCTCTTAGGCTAAGCATTGAGGACAGGAGGTCTTCGATGGAAAGGAGTTCCATGTCTTGGCAAGAGGTAGAGGCAGTTGATCTTCTGAGGGATCATTTCCAAAGCAGAGGGGAAGGTATCTCCTTTGAGTAGAGGCTCATAAATTCTGATTGGGGGAAGGTATCTCCTTTGAGTAGAGGCTCATAAATTATATTTGGGGGAAGGTATCTCCTTTGGGCCGAGGCTCATAAACATTGTAATTGGGAAGGATTTCCAAATAACTTTGAGATAACTTTTAGAGAAAAGTTTTGTGGATGTATCCCAGCCATTCTGGGTGAACCACGTTAATATTGGTGTCACTTTGTGGATGATATTGTGCATTGCTTTGATATTGCTTTGGGTATTTTGATTTATTGTTTTGAAGTATAAAGGAAAAAGTAAAAAGAGGTCTTATACTGTTCACCCCCCCTCTTAGTATAAGCTTGTGTTCTTCAATTGGTATCAGAGCAGGTGCCTTTAGAAATTTTAACAGCTTGAAGTAAAAGCTAGTAAATAACACAATGGATTATTCAAGTGGCAATGCAGCACCTATTCTTGATGGGTCAGATTTTGGTCTTTGGAGTGCAAGGATGAAGGTTCATCTAATGGCACTTGGAAATGAGGTTTGAGAAGTGATTGAAGATGAGTACACTATTCCTGAACATGGTCCTAATACTAAAGAAGAAAGGCTCCTACATCACAGCAATTCAAAAGCAATGAATGCAATCTCGAAAGGCTTACGTAAAGCGAGATCTCACCAAAGTGATTCACTATAAGACAACTAGTGAAATGTAGAAACAGTTGAAGGTGGTTCATACAGGTGATACAAATGTCAGAAAGGCCAAGTTGAGACACATCAAAGGTATGTTTGAACAACTCAAGATGAATTATGATGAAAATATTAGTGACTACATGCTTCATATGGATGAGGTTGTTAACTCCATGAAATACTTAGGTCTTGAGCTTGCTGAAAATGATGTTTGTGATAAGATTTTAAGATCTCTTCCTAATAGATTTAGTGAAAAGATTTCTGCTATTGAGGAAGCTAAAGATTTGGATAAGTTGAAAAAGGATGAGCTCCATAGTATACTTGCAGCATTTGAGTTGAGAACTCAAGTGAAGGTTGATGTCAAGAAAGAGGCGACTTTCAAGGCTACCAAGAATTCCAAGGGTAAACGACTTCAAGATAGTGATGAGTCTTCTAGTGATGAAGAGGCATATTACAGCAAGAAAGGCAAGTTCTCTAGAAAGCACAAAAGTATGAAAAATATAAGATGTTTCAATTGTGGAAAGTTTAGTCATTATGCTATTGACTGTACTATTCCTAAGAATGAAAGTGATGAAAATAAACAGGATTCTAAGAGCAAGGATTCTAAAAAGCACAAGCATCACAGGAAAAACAAAGATGAGCATAGCAATCAAGGAAAGAGGTATTCTCACAAGCATAAGAAGAGTTTCTACCTAGACAAAGCAAGTAAGTGTTCTAGTAGTGATAGTGAAAGTTCTTCAAGTGATAATGAAAATGAGATTTTCATATCAGAAAAAGAGGAAGAACCGAAACATAGATTCATTATCGTGAAATGTCTTAGATGTGGAAATTTTGGTCACCTTGAGGATGATTGCACAAATAATGATTTGGTTTCTAGTATGTATGAGGATGCTTCAGAAAACTATAAGGAAGATGCATGTATGGTTTTTGAAAAGGGTAGCACCTCTAGTGATAAGAAATCTGAAAAAGGCTTTGATGATTCAAAAAGCAAACAAATAGAGGAAGATATAGAGGATGTTGGCAATTTTGGGTATCTTGAGTACATTGCCTTTGCCTAAGTTTAATTGTTGTCATTGATGTCAAGGAGCTATTGGTAGTTGTTGTTTTTGATGTCAAGGAGTTCTTGGAGCAATTTGTTTTTATGTCTAAGGATGTGTTTTGATGAAGGTTTCAGCTGGTCGATGAAGTCTCCAAGAAAATCAGAGTAGCCCAGTTGCCAAAAATCCAAAAAAATATAAGTTAGAAAAAGTTTGCAGGCTGCTGGAAAAACTGTCGCGATTTCGTGACATGTTTGAGGAGAGAGAAATTTTGGCCAAAATTGTCGTGATTTCATGACATGCAGGAAGGTAGAGGCAAAGCGGGAAAAAGTTTCACGATTTCATGACATGCAGGAAGGCAGAGGCAGAATGGGCAAAACTATCATGATTTCGCAACAAGTTTCGAAAAAAGTTGTATGGATGCAAAAACTGTCACGATTTCGTGACAAGTTGAGTTGGCAGTGTTGAGTTGTAGGAAGTGTCATGATTTCGCGACAAGTTTTGAAGTTGTATGGATGCAGAAAGTGTCATGATTTCATGATAGGTTGAGTTGGCAGCTTGCAGTTGGCAAAAGCGTCACGATTTTGTGACATGTTCCAGTTTCGCGAGCAGTTGGCAAGAGAGAGCTTAAGGCAGCAAAAGCATCGCAATTTCGTGACATGTTCTAGTTTCGTGAGCAGTTGGCAAGAAAGAGCTTAAGGCAGCTAAAGCGTCATGATTTCATGACATGCTTCATTTTTGCCAGTGCAAACCAAGAAAAGGATGAAGAAGCAAGAGGTGTCGTGATTTCGCGACAGAGTTGCTGATGACGTCAGCAAAAGACAAAGGTGTCACGATTTCATGACAGTAGTGGAGAAGAAGGCTTTGAAGTCCAGAGCATCATGATTTCATGACAAGAATCATGATGATGTCAGAAAAATGCAAAGGTGTCACAATTTTGTGACAACAGCGGAGAAGAAGGCTTTGAAGTCTAGAGCGTCACGATTTTGCGATAAGATTTACGATGACGTCAGCAAAGGCTGTAGTGTCACGATTTCATGAAAATAAACCAAATAAGGTGTACGGCAGTCAAAAGCATAGTGATATCACGACATGTTTGAGTTTCGCGTGAGAATAGCTACAAAACAGCAGAGGTAGTTAAAGTCGACGAAGTTAACCTTTGCCGACGAAGTGTAAGGTTTTACAGCCGACGTGTTTGGAGATTGAACAGCCGACTAAAGAACAAGATTTCATCTTGAGATTGTGAGTATTAAAGGAAGACTATTTGAGAAATTTTGGGTATCGATTGAAGTGTGCATTCGAAGTGAGGCGTTTGCAAAGTTAGTGCGACTAGTAAGGTTCGATCATCGAAAAAGCAGAGAGCAAAGTTCGACTACAGCATAAGAGTGGATTTTGTTGAAACTTCTAAGTATCAAAGACTGTGTTGTTGTTCATGAGAAGACTATGCGAAAAGTATGATATTGTGGTTGCACATAGGTGCATAAGTTGTTGTGCGTTCGAATGCTGCAGTGTTTGCGAAGATTATGTAAAGGGTGAAATTTGATCTAAGGACAGCTGTGATTGCGACTGTGTTCACGCAGTCTGTGTAAAAGAAAGCAAAGTGCACGAAGTAGATACTACTATAATTGTGAACAGTTGTGAAGGACAAACGATGATCAAGGGCTACTGTAATTTGAGAAGATAGTGCCACTGTAATTTGAGAAGACTGTGTCTGTCGTAGTTGCGCAAGCGGTGAAAAGTTGTTTTCAACCAAGTGCAGAAAGGAACAAAGGAAGAGGAAAATTATGCTAGACCGAAGGACTCGTGTTTGGTACTGAAAAGAGGACCAGCTTTGCAAGAATGAGAGTTGAGGACGAGAGATCTCCGACCGGAGCAGGGAATACAGGTGTCTTCTGTGGATAGAATTCCACTTGCTAAGGGCAGAGGAGGTAGAGGTCTTCTAGAGGATCACTTGCAAAGAAGAATTAGGGGAAGGTGTCTCCTTTGAGCTAAGGCTCATAAACTTTGTAATCGGGAAGGATTCCCAGAGGTTTTGATATAACTTTTAGAGAAAAGTTTTATCTGTGAAGTTGCCCACCTTGGGTGAACCACGTAAAGTGTTGTGTCTCTTTGTGGATTGCTTTTTGTGCACTATTTTACTGCTATTGTTACTGCTATTTTATTTTGCATGTTAATGGTTTGAAAGCTGTATTGATAGATAAAATTGAAAAAGGTCTTATACTGTTCACCCCCCCTCTCAGTATAAGCTTGTGTTCTTCAATTGGTATCAGAGCCAATGCCTTCGAAAAGTTTAACAGACTTGAAGGAAAAGGTTGCAAAGAACACAATGGACTACTCAAGTGGGAATGCAGCACCTATTCTGGATGGATCAGATTTTGGTCTATGGAGTGCAAGAATGAAGGTCTATCTTATGGCTCTTGGTAATGAGGTATGGGAAGTTATTGAAGATGGGTACACCATTCCTACAAATGGTCCTTACACTAAAGAGGACAAGCTTCTACATCACAACAACTCAAAAGCCATGAATGCAATCTTAAAAGGTTTACAGAAGGCTGATCTTACCAAAGTTATTCACTGCAAGACAGCTAGTGAGATGTGAAAACAATTGCAGGTTGTTTATACAGGTGATGCAAATGTCCGAAAGGCCAAATTGAGACATTTTAAAGGTATTTTTGAACAACTCAAGATGAATGATGATGAAAATATTAGTGACTACATGCTTCGGATGGATGAGATTATGAACTCCATGAAAGACTTAGGTCTTGAACTTGTTGAAAATGATGTGTGTGATAAGATTTTAAGATCTATTCCTAATAGATTTAGTGAAAATATTTCTGCTATTGAGGAAGCCAAAGATTTAGATAAATTGAAAAAGGATGAGCTCCATAGTATTCTTGCAACATTTAAGCTGAGAACTCAAGTAAAATTTGATGTAAATAAAGAGGCAGCTTTCAAAGCTATCAAGAAATCGAAGGGCAAATAGATTCAAGAAAGTGATGAGTCTTCTAGTGAGGAAGAGGCATATTACAGTAGGAAAGGCAAGTTTTCCAGAAAGCACAAAAGCAAGAAAAATATAAGATGTTTTAACTATGGGAAATTTGGTCATTATGCTACTGACTGTACTGTTTCTAAAAATGAAAGTGATGAAGATATACAGGATGTTAAAAGCAAGGACTCTGAAAAGCACAGGTATTACAAAAAGAGCAAAAATGAGTACAGCAATCACAAGAAAAGCAAACATGAGTACAGCAATCATGGAAAGAGGCATTCTCATAAGAATAAGAAGAGCTTCTACTTAGACAAAGCAAGTAAGTGTTCTAGTAGTGATAGTGACAGTTCTTCTAGTGATGATGAAAATGAGATGTCTTGTTCATTTCAAAAAAAGAGGAAGAACCGAAACATAAATTCATTATCATGAAATGTTTTAGATGTGGAAATTTTGGGCACCTTGAGGATAATTGCACAAATAATGATTTGGCTGCTAGTATGTATGAGGATGCTTTAGAAAACTACAATGAAGATGCATGTATGGTTTTTGAAAAAGGTAGCACCTCTAGTGATAAGAAATCTGAAAAAGGTCGTGATAATTCAAAGTGCCATCAAATAGAGGATCTTGAATGTGAACTCAATAATGCTCTTAGTGTTTTGAAAAAGGAAAGAAAGAAGAATGATAGACTCAAGATTAAGTTAGATGAATGTTGTATGGAGATAGATGAACTTGTAGAAAATATTGAAGCATCTATGGCTAAGTCACAAGAACTCAAGAATGAGTTAGATTCTAAAATTCGGAGTATAGAGAGTTAGAACAGGAAATGGCTTCTTTGAAAGAAGAAAATAAAGAGTACAAGGATAAGCTCTACTGATTTCAGGATAGCTCCAAGAAGGTTAAATTTCTCATCAAAGGACAAAGAAAACCAACAGATAAAACAGGTCTCGATTTCGTTGAGCCGCACAAGGAACAGGTTGGGGAATCTAGCAAGAGATTTCAAAAGGAAGAGATTCCTTTTGAAGAAAGTACTTCAGATCATGAGTCAGTAAGTGATGAATATGTAGAAACAGAAAACGATATTCGAGATCGAGAAGAAGAAGTTTTCGGGACCCATGAAGTCGAATAAAAGAAAATTTCACGGTAGATGTTTTGTGTGTCACATATTTGGTCACATGGTTGTACATTGCATGAATCAAATGAAGAGAGTAAATGATAGTTTTAGGATACATAATTTCTTTCAAGGGTATTGTTACTCTTGTCAACAATTCGGGCACAAGGCAATTTTTTGCAAGGCAAATAACGAGAACTGGGTTAGTCAGAATAGGCGGATTCAAAGAATAGTCATGCCAAATATTGTTACTTGCTATAAATGCAACAATGAAGGTCACCTAGCTAGACATTGTAGATCTGATCTTCTGAGATACAGGAACAAAAATAGTAGCATGAACAAATCCAAGGACCAAGGCATGGATAAGAATAGGAATGATAACAAAAATAGGAAAAGTGATATGAACAGGTCCAAGGATCAAGGTATGGATAAGAACAAAAATGATAAAAGAAACAAGAACGAGTGGTATTAACGAGGTTCGAGGATCAAAACAATGGACGAGAACGAGGAATACGTAAAAAGAATTCAAGAGAAGGCCCGGCAAAGAAATCTTAGACACTAATGATGATGAGTGTCTAATGGGAGTATCACTCCCAACCCTATTTTAAATCACCTCATCAGGAGGTGGGGGAGGGACTAAGCTAAGAGGCTCATTCTTAGTCCCAAGCCCCAAAGGTGACCCTTTGCCATTGATGACAAAGGGGGAGAGATTTAAGTAAGGGGGAGTGTTTTCAAGTGAAGGGGAAATCTTCAAGTCAGGGGGAGCAAAACTTGAAGAGATTGATTTCAGTTTTGGCTCTTGAAAGATGTGTTTTTAATTAAGGGTTGCCATCAATGACAAATGGGGGAGATTTTTGGCAATTTTGGGTATCTTGAGTACATTGCCTTTGCCTAAGTTTAATTGTTGTCATTGATATCAAGGAGCTATTGGTAGTTGTTTTTGATGTCAAGGAGTTCTTGGAGAAATTTTTTTTTATGTCTAAGGATGTGTTTTGATGAAGGTTTCAGCTAGTCAGTAAGTCTCCAAGAAAATCAGAGTAGCCTAGTTGCCAAAAATCCAAAAAAAGATAAGTTAGAAAAAGTTTGCAGGCTGCTGGAAAAACTGTCGCGATTTCACGACATGTTTGAGGAGAGAGAAAGTTTGGCCAAAACTGTCATGATTTTGCGACATGCAGGAAGGCAGAGGCAAATCGGGCAAAAGTTTCATGATTTCATGACATGCAGGAAGGCAAAGGCAGAACGGGCAAAACTGTCGCGATTTCGCGACAAGTTTTGAAGAAGTTGTACGGATGCAAAAACTGTCGCGATTTCGCGACAAGTTGAGTTGGCAGTGTTGAGTTGCAGGAAGTGTCGTGATTTTGTGACAAGTTTCAAAGAAGTTGTACGAATGTAGAAAGTGTCACGATTTCATGACAGGTTGAGTTGGTAGCTTGTAGGAAAAAACGTCACGATTTCGTGACATGTTCCAATTTCGCGAGCAGTTGGCAAGAGAGAGCTTAAGGCAGCAAAAGCGTCACGATTTCGTGACATGTTCCAGTTTTGCAAGTAGTTGGCAAGAAAGAGCTTAAGGCAGCTAAAGTGTCACGATTTCACGACATGCTTCATTTTTTCCAGTGCAAACCAAAGAAAAGGATGAAGAAGCAAGAGGTGTCACGATTTCGCGACAGAGTTGTTGATGACGTCAGCAAAAGGCAAAGGTGTCACGATTTCATGACAATAGCGAAGAAGAAGGCTTTGAAGTCCAGAGTGTCGTGATTTCATGACAAGAATCATGATGACATCAACAAAAGGCAAAGGTGTCATGATTTCATGATAGCAACGGAGAAGAAGGCTTTGAAGTCAATAGCATCATGATTTCGTGACAAGATTTACAATGACGTCAGTAAAGGCTGTAGTGTTGTGATTTCACGACAACAAACAAAATAAGGTGTACGGCAGTCAAAAGCATAGCGATATCACAACATGTTTGAGTTTTGCATGAGAACAGCTACATAACAGCAAAGGCGGTTAAAGTCGACGAAGTTAACCTTTGTCGATGAAGTGTAAGGTTTTACAGCCAACGTGTTTGGAGATTGAACAGTCGACTAAAGAACAAGATTTCATCTTGAGATTGTGAGTATTAAAGGAAGACTGTTTGAGAAATTTTGGGTATCGATTGAAGTGTGCATTCGAAGTGAGGCGTTCGCAAAGTTAGTGTGACTAGTAAGGTTCGATCATCGAAAAAGCAGAGCGAAGTTCGACTACAACATAAGAGTGGATTTCATTGAAACTTCTAAGTATCAAAGACTGTGCTGTTGTTCATGAGAAGACTGTGCAAAAAGTATGATGTTGTGATTGCACATAGGCGCATAATTTGCTGTGCGTTTTAATGCTGTAGTGTTTGCAAAGATTATGTAAAGGGTGGAATTTGATCTAAGGATAGCTGTGATTGCGACTGTGTTCACGCAGTCTATGTAAAAGAAAGCAAAGTGCATGAAGTATATACTACTGTAATTGTGAACAGTTGTGAAGGACAAACGGTGATCAAGTGCTGCTGTAATTTGAGAAGATAGTGTCACTGTAATTTGAGAAGATTGTGCTGCTGTAGTTGCGCAGACAGTGAAAAGTTGTTTTCAACCAAGTGCGAAAGGAACAAAGGAAGAGGACAATTGTGCTAGACCGAAGGACTGTGTTTGGTATAGAAAAGAGGACCAACTTTGCAATAATAGAGTTGAGGACAGAGATCTCTAGCCATAGCAGGGAAGACAGGTGTCTTCTATGGATAGAATTCCACTTGCTAAGGGCAGAGGAGGTAGAGGTCTTCTAGAGAATCACTAGCAAAGCAGAATTAGGGGAAGGTGTCTCCTTTGAGCTAAGGCTCATAAACTTTGTAATCTAGAAGGATTCCCAAAGGTTTTGATATAACTTTTAGAGGAAATTTTTATCCGTGGAGTAGCCCACCTTGGGTGAACCACGTAAAGTGTTGTGTCTCTTTGTGGATTGCTTTTTGTGCACTATTTTACTGTTGTTGTTACTGCTATTTTATTCTGCATGTTAATGGTTTGAAAGCTGTATTGATAGATAAAATTGAAAAAGGTCTTATACTATTCACCCCCCCTCTCAGTATAAGCTTGTGTTCTTCAGAGGAAGGTGAAGTAGATCTTGAAGGTGAACTTATTAGTGCTCTTAGTGCTTTGAAAAAGGAAAGAAAGAAGAATGCTAGACTCAAGGATAAGTTAGATGAATGTTGTATGGAGAGAGATGATCTTATAGAAAGTCTTGACTTCTCTATAGCTAAGACACAAGAACTCAAGGATGAGTTAGAGTCTAAGGTTCTTGAGTATAGTGAGTTAGAACAGAAAATGGCTTCTTTGAAAGAGGAAACTAAAGAGTACAAGGATAATCTTTACAGGTTTCAAGATAGCTCCAAAAAGGTTAAGTCACTCATCAAAGGTCAAAGAAAGACAACAGATAAAACAGGCCTTGGTTTTGTTAAGCCACACAAGGAACAAGTTGGAGAGTCTAGTAAGAGACTCCAAAAGGAAGAGAGTTCTGATGAGGAAAGTATTTCAGAAAAGGAGTCCTTGAATGATAGATGCACAGAAACAAAAAAACAGAATTCATAATGAGAAGAAAAAATTTTTAGAACCTAAGAGGTCAATTAAAGGAAAGTTTCAAGGCAGATGTTTTTCTTATCACAGGTTTGGTCACATGGCTTCACATTGCATGGCTCAAGTGAAGGGGGTAAATGACAGTTTCAGAAGTGCTAGTTACTTTCAAGGGTATTGCTACTCTTGTCAACAGTTTGGGCATAAGGCAATTTATTGCAAGGCAAATAACAGGAACAGGTTTGGTCAGAACTGGTGGATTCAAAGATCAGGTTTACCTCAGAGAAACAACATCGTCAAGTGTTTCAAGTGCAACAATGAAGGTCACATAATCGGACAGTGTAGAGCTAAAATTCCAAAATACAAGAACATGAACAATGGCATGATCAGGTCCAAGGATCAAGGCATGGACAAGAACAGGGATGAGAACAAGAACAAGAACAGTGACAGGAATAGGAATATGGATAAAGAGTTCAAGAGAAGGCCCAGAAAGGAAGTTATATACGTTGATGATGATCAGTGCCTAATGGGAGTTTTACTCCCACCCAAGAATTAATCACCTCATCAGGAGGTGGGGGAGGGACTAAGCTAAGAGACTCATTCTTAGTCCCGAGCCCCAAAGGTGACCCTTTTCCATTGATGACAAAAGGGGAGAGATTTGAGTAAGGGGGAGAGCCTCAAGACAGGGGGAGTTGTTTATATTGAGTTTCTGTGTTGTTGAGAAGCATGGTTTGCCATCAATGACAAAGGGGGAGATTGTTGGCAATTTTGGGTTTGAGATCCTAGCTTCTTGTCTATGAGTTGTCATTGATGTCAAAAGGAAATTTTGGGTTTGAGATCCTAGATTCTTGTCTATGACATTAATGTTAAGAGGATGTGTTGGCTTCAAAGGTGGAAGATTCCAAGAGAATCTTTTTAAGAGAATCTGGAGAGATTCCATTGGCAATGGTTTTTATTAAAACCAATGGAGGTTCTCTTTATTATTTATTTAATTATTATTTAAAACCCTTCAAGGTTTTAATTAATTAATTATTTAATTAATTAAGGGAGAAATTATTTTTAATTTATTAAAAATACTTTAAGGGTTTTTAAACCCTTTAGAAAGCAAATTTCGATTAAATTTGAAATTACTTTTCTTTGCAGTCGACGTGTTCTAAAGTCCACGTATGGACTATAAATATGAGAAGGTTCCTAAGGTTAAACCCAGTTGGAAAATCAAAGGCAATTAATTGGTTTGGCTGCAATCGAATGTTTTGTTTACGCTACGAAAGAGGAGAGCTCGTGGTTTGAAAAGCTTTCAGAAAGCTTGACCGTTTATGAGGAAGGAAATTTGTCTTGGACTTCGTAAGCCCCTTGTGGGCTAGTGGCAGCAAAGGCTGTGTTTGGGCCTTGTGTAGGTGGAGGTCTGCATTTCGATCCCCACGAAGGGAGCTGTGCATGGATTAGTCATGTTTTTATTAAAACGTGTTTTGTGCCGCGAATTTCGGATTCTTCAAGGGCAGCCATTATAAGGTGTGATTATTTTCTTGATATGATTTTTGGCATTGTTTAGCATTGTTTAAAAGACATAGGAGAAATAATGGGATATTTCTTTGGTTGTATTTTTGAGATTAGTCTTTTGCTATGCTAAATTTAAAAATGGAGATATAAGGTGTAAGTTTTGGTTGTGTTTTTGGCTTCTTTGGTGGTTGTTTTTAAATAAGAGGAGCTAAAAGGTGTATTAAGGAAAGTTTTTATATATGCTCATTTATCTTGGTTCTAACCCTAACTTGGTTGGAATTTTGAGGGTTGTGTGTGGTGACGACTTTAAGGATCAATTTTCTTCTACTCCAAAAAGGTATGGGCACATTTTCCTTATGAGTATGATTGGTGTATGTTTTTCTGAAATAAGGTTGGAGTGAAAAGGTTTTCAACTAGGTTTCCTTTGGTTGGGTGTAAATCCTATTTTCTGGTTTGTTGAAGACTTCTTATGCATTGTTATCCTTGATGAGAGTTTTGGTGAATGCCTAATTTTGGTTTGAGGTAGTGGAAGCATTGTGCACTAGGGTTTATGTTTTTTGAGTCTTGCTACTTGCTTTGAGTTGATGAAACCCTTGGTTGGTTGTTTTGAGTTTGATGGTTGAGTTGCTTCCATAGAGGTTGTTTGATCAAGTTATTACTTTACTTGATTCATGATATTGGGCTAACTCCATTGAGTTGATTTGAGCAAGTTATTCTTTGCATTTGGTGATATTGTGTTGGTGGTTGTTTTGTTTAAATATCTTTGGAGGGAAAAAGATTTCTACTTGTTTCCTTTTCTTGTGATGATTGGTTGAATGCTTCAAGGTTGATCTTGAGTTGAATGGTGTTGGTTGACTAAACCTTGTTTGATGAGCATTGTTGTTGAAACCCTAATTGATGGTGAAAATAACATGAGTATCATTGTTATGTGATTCTTTGCATAGTTGGCAATTGTTGGGGTTTCATGTTCTTGAAATAAAACATTCTATCCTATCCATTTCAGATATTGAGTTGAGTTTTCAGATTTGAGATTGAGATTGAGCTGAGTTGATTTGAGTTGAGTTTTGAGATTGGGATTTGAGTATAGAACATATTGAGTCTCTAACAATTCTCTTTATGCTTCTATGAGTTTGACAAATCACATTGAGTCTCTAACAATTCACTTTGTGATTTCCTACTAAGAAAGTTTTTCTTGGTGAGCTTGCCGAGTTTTTGGACAGGTTCCAGTGGGGACTTGTGAGCAGTTCTTGGACAGATTCCAGTGGGGTCTTGTGAGCAGTTCTTGGATAGGTTCCAGAGGGGACTTGTCAGCAGTTTTGGATAGGTTTTGATGGGGACTTATGAGTAGTTTTGGACAGGTTCTAGTGGGGACTTGTGAGCAGATTTGGATAGGTCCTAGCAGAGGACTTGTGATTTGAGTTTGATAGTTCTATCAGAGAACTTGAGGATAGAGGTGCATTGGTTCTATGATAAGAACCTGAGGACAGTTGGCAAGTCTTTGAGAAGGCTTGTATGCAGAGGATTTATTTGTTCAAGAGTTGGACAGATCTTACAGATAGAGGAAGACTTGTACTAGACCGACTGGCTATGTTTGGTACAGGTTGCTGAGCTGCTGTGGACGTGATCATAGAAGGCAGAGGTCTCTTAGGCTAAGCATTGAGGACAGGAGGTCTTCGGTGGAAAGGAGTTCCATGTGCTGGCAAGAGGTAGAGGCAGTTTATCTTCTAAGGGATCATTTCTAGAGCAGAGGGGAAGGTATCTCCTTTGAGCAGAGGCTTATAAATTCTGATTGGGGGAAGGTATCTCCTTTGAGCAGAGGCTCATAAATTATGTTTGGGGGAAGGTATCTCCTTTGGACTGAGGCTCATAAACATTGTAATTGGGAAGGATTCCCAAAGAACTTTGAGATAAATTTTAGAGAAAAGTTTTGTGGACGTAGCCCAGCCATTCTGGGTGAACCACGTTAAAATTGGTGTCACTTTGTGGATGATATTGTGCATTGCTTTGATATTGCTTTGGGTATTTTGCTTTACTATTTTGAAGTATAAAGGAAAAAGTAAAAAGAGGTCTTATACTGTTCACCCCCCCCTCTCAGTATAAGCTTGTGTTCTTCAATTTTTACTTCTTAATAGGTGGATACCCATTATAATTTATGTTATGGATCTCCTTGTTATGAGAGGAATAAATAGATGTTTGGTTTGCTTCTGCAAAATTTTAGCAAACATTGGTAAAAAGAAAATAAGGGTATTTATTCATTTCTCAATATTGCATTCAAGTAATGCTTAGTTTCTAGTACTTACATATGGAACTAATGAATAATAGAAATGAGGCTTATAGTATGTCTAGATCAAAAATATATGAGATGGAAGGCTTATCCCTTACGCATTCAACACCCGCATAGAAATACTTATGTGGAGTGGTAAAACTTGGCATGCTCCTTTCAAAAGAATGAAGGGATGGTCAATGCTAGCTCATTGGATCCATGAGAAGGATAGCTTGACCCATTAAATTAAAGACACCTAAAGCTCTTGCATAGCTGGAATTATGTAAGTTGTAAGGATGGGTGTTCCTCATAGAAGATCTAGATAAATAAATCTAGTAGTAACCTTCATAGTTACTCATGGATATGGAATTCTAAAACCCTTGGAATTAAAAAAAAAATAGAATGGGAAAATTAGGATATGAAATTTGGTATAAGATCTAAGGTTCATAGTGGGATAGGTTTATTACGTAAAATTAGATGGTTGGCTAGGAACGAAGAAATAAATAACTAAATTTATCGCTCAATCCCTGGAATATCATAAAGTAAAAGCGGAGCACAGACACCTTACTAGGTTTTTGTATCCACATGATGTACCCATGCAAAAATGGTAGGTGATCTCAATGTATTTCATCGTAGGGATGCCTAAAAACATATTTCAACATGATGCAATCTTAGTACTGGTCGATATATTGACCAAGGTTACACATTTTATACCCAAAAACACTAAGGATGATGTCATGGTTGCGGTTAAAATATTTTCCAAAGAAATATTTTGACTTCATGGTTTTTTAAAAGTAATCATATCATATAGGGACTTAAGATTTACATCCAAGTTTTGGTAAGCTTTGCATTGTGCCATTAGTACTAGACTGGACACAAGTTCTGCTTATCACCCAAAAACTTATGGGAAAATAGAAAGAGTGAACATCGTATTAGAAGAAATGTTTCGCATCTATTGTATGGACCAGAAGACATGATGGAAGGATTATTTGCATCTGGTAGAATTTATTTATAATAATGGTCACCATTCAACCCTAGGCATGGCTCCATTCGAAGCTTTACATGGTAGAAGGTGTAGAACACCATTGTCTTGGGATAATCCATAGAATCGAATTGTGATAGGATCAAACATGGTCAAATAAATGGAGCAATAGTTAATAATAATCAAGGAAAGGTCAAAATAAATCTCAGATCATTAGAAACCTTATATCTAATTTAAGAGGTCACCAAGATAATTTGTTGTAGGTGACAGAGTGTTTCTAACGGTAAAGCTGAAGAAGAGTGATATTAAATCCACAAAATTGGATCCTCATTTTGTGGGACCCTTTGAAATTATAGAGAATATTAGTCCTATGGTATACCGACTTGCCTTACCAGCCAGCTTGTCCAAAATTAATGACACTTTTCACATATATTTGCTTAGAAATTACATTGGTAACCCTGAGCATGTTTGGGATTTTTTAATTTGCAAATGGTAAATCCAAAAACTATAAAGGTTTGACCAGTAAATATCCTTGAATTTCAATCCAAATCGATGAGGAAAGGAACCCTGGAGCAATGCAAGGTTCAGCAGGACTGTTACTCTGAAATAAATACTACTTGTGAGAAAGTATAAGAAATGTAAAAACATTTTTCTTTTTTGTTTGAAGATGCAATGTAAATATTAGTTTCATGTTTGGATTATTGCAACACATAGGACTGTGTTAAGCCTAAGGGGGATAGTATTTCATGACCCTCCCTTGGCATATTTTTGGTTAGATAGATTAAGGTTCAAGTTATGATTATCATATGATGTATGGTTGATTTTTAATGAATGGTTTTATGCAAGACTTATATTTTATGGAAAATATAATTTTTTGTCAATAGGATAATGGACTATTCCATATTTATATTATGCAATTGCATATTTGTCAAGAAAAGAATATGATAAAACTTGTTAAAGGAATGATAAACTAGCTCATGATGAGTTCTTGTTAAACAATTATTAGTGATGTTTTATGGGAATAAGTATATGATAACTTTGTTTTTGTTGTAGGATATTTACAATTGATTTGGATATCTAATAAATATTTTTGCTAACCTTTCTACATGTTTCAATTTTAGAGATATTGAATAAACGGCTTACCTCATGCCACCACAGGGAAATGGTTAATGCTACTTGTATACATTTGCAGGTTTATAAAAGTATCATGATGTGGAAGTAATGCTTAGTTATCGAACATTGTGAACAGTCTCCTTGGGCATAGGATAAAACGAGGTATGGATTTGTTTGTCATAATTTTAAAAATTAATGTGAATGGTTAAAGCTCCATTGTATATTGTTGCGTAAGATTTTTTGGCAAGAGTGGCTAGTGAATACAGAGTGGAAATTGAGGAGAAGTTAGTGCAATTCAAAAAGGGTAGAAGAAAAAAAGGGATGGATTCGACCGTCGAAAAAAATAAAGTTAAGAGAAGGAAGAGGAAGGAAGTTCATTTTGTTGAGTGAGGGGGAAAAGAGCTATGATGGAAAACAACATCATTTTTTTGCTGGTTTGGATAGCGCCATAGTGGATAACGAATTTGTCTTGCTAGAATTTGATAGTGACATTGTGCAAGAGCAAGTTCATGTCACTGGTTTGGACCACACCACTAGAAAATAATGAGCTCATCAATGGGTATTGATAGCACCATTGAGGTAGGTGCTTGACCCAAAGTTCCATATTAGAGATATGTTAAGCTCTTTGTTAAAGTAGGACTTTGTTTTTTTGGTAGAGAAATAAAATGTGGAAGTCATGTTGGTAGATAATCTACCTTGTGATTAACAAAATAGAATGAATGTAATTGCTTGTTTCTCTTACGTTTCAATCAGTTTCATTTATCTGTATTGATGGAATATATATATTAATTCTACAAGTTTAAAATGGTAATGAAAGCAAGACTATAGTGCATGTTTTGTGATAATTGGTTTTAGAAAACTTGCAGGAAAAGAAGTGAGGAAAATATTTAACCTTGAATTTAAAGACCAAAACTATTGGGAGTATTGAAAACAGTAATGGTGGTTAAATATTTTGCTTGGATAGGAATACCTGAATTCATTTTGAGTCAATCTATTTTGTAGTTCCTTTTAAAGAAGGCATGGGTTTTTTAGTAATTATTATAGGACTTGGTGCTCAAAATTTTATTACAAAATAAGTAGACAACCTTACTTGAGTAGGATGAGTGTGACGGAACTCATATTGGTAATCTAGGTAGTTGGTCACCTATTAGAAGAGACCATTAGTTAATTGTCATCTATATAGATTGATTTTATAAGAGATATAATGTGCTAGAGAAGGGATTTTTTAGAACTGTCTTTAGGAAATCATATAGAAGGTAAAGTTGTAGGAACTGCGAAAGATTACTTCGAAACTTAGAAACCTTATCACCATTGAAGGATGGATAGTCTATCATATCTCATATATTTATACATCTGAGAAAAAAAATGAGGTTTGTAAATAAACTATCAAAGCCTTTGATATTTGGTTTGTTTTTTGAATGATAATATTTGGTATATTTTTGCTAGATGTGGGTTCATATGATTCTTGGAAAAGTACGTTGATCTTGAGTTGTGCATGGGTTTGTTGTCCCATAAGGAAATGACCACAATTCCACTTCCAGTTAAAGAATGGATGATGAATTATGTCATTAGGATGTTGGGTACATCAACCTGAGTTTTAATTGAAATAAATTTTGTTCTATTTTTTTATTAAACGAGGTAAGACACTAAGTGAAGGAAGACTGACTTAATAATGGATTCCCTGAGATATAGAGTTTAATGATAGATTTATTGAATAATATCTTGACTGGAATAAAGTAAAGTAAGAAGTTATTAGTTAGAGGATCCGTTTAGGATTAGTGGTTATTAGTTATGGAACATGAGACAAAGACTCCTTGGTTTGAGTGCAGATCGTGACAATGGACAAAAATATTAACAATGGAATTCTTTATTTTTGATATTGCAATGGAAACTAATGGAATATAATGCAGGTTATCTTGTGGAAGTCGTGAGTTCATGATTGTTGAGTGTTCTCAATGTATACTCCACTTAGATTCATATTGAGTATGGTAGTGGATTTATGTGATATAAATGCTTTATATTATTATGTGAAAAATAAATAGGGTATGGTGAATAAAAGAGTTTTCATTTAGTACCTTTATAGCTTGAATATGTAACTAGATATTGTTGTGATTTGAAGGAAAAAATCATGTAGTAAACCCATGGAATAGGGAATTTTCCCTAGTAGAAATATGGATTGCTCTTTAATAATTATGTAAAGGAATATTCCTATTACAATGGTAATAAAGCAAGGGATTTTAATGTTGGGTTTTCCCTTTGGGGTTCTCCCCCAAAGTAAACTAAATTGTGTTATGTGACATTGTGTGGAATCCTCTTTTAAATGGATGCATATTTGTTTATATGTTTTAGATAGAGAAACTAAATGTTATTTGTTAAGAATGTAATTTCTTTTAAAACGGATATGTTTCTATCTTCGAGGAGTGATTTAGAAGGGAAACTATACAAAGAATATTATAGAAAGAATTAACACTAGAGAAATGCTTATCTACTCAAATGGTTTTGTTAATAATTAATTTTGTGATGATTATATTACTAATAAAGTAATAAGCTAATTATTCATGCTTATGAGTATGTATTAGAAATAAAATGAATTTAAAATAATAAAGTAAATAAAGGAACTCTTTTTACTTCTTAATAGGCGGATACCATTATAATTTTTTTATGGATCTCGTTGTTATGAGAGGAATAAATAGATGCTTGGTTTGCTTTTGCAGAATTTTAGCAAACGTTTACAAAAAATATGGGTATTTATTCATTTCTCAATATTGCATTCAGGTATTGCTTAGTTTCTAGCACTTACAGATGGAACTAATGAATAATAGGAATGAGGCTTATGGGATGTCTAGCTCAAAAAGATATGATATGGATAGGCTTAACCCTCACGCATTTATCATCCGCATAGAAATACTTATGTGGAGTGGAAAAACTTGGCATGCTCCTTTCAAAAGAATGAAGGGATGGTCAATGCTAGATCATTGGATCCATAGGAAGGATAGCTTGACCCATTAAATTAAATACACCTAAAGCTCTTGCATAGCGATAATTATGTGAATTGAAATAATGGGTGTGCCTCATAGAAGATCTATATAAATAAATCTAGTAGTAACCTTCATAGTTACTCATGGATCTGGAATTCTAAAACCCTTGGAATTTAAAAAAAATAGAATGGAAAAATTGTGATATGACGGGAAGACCCTTGTAAAGTTTGATAAGTCTTTGGTTTGAATGCTCTATCTATATCAAGTGAAATTCGCAAGTTAGGTACCACATATATTGAATGGCTGATGATAGGCGTAAGTGAAATCCTAGTATGGCTTTAGGAGATCAACATGGACAACATCATGTATGTCAATGTGTTGGAAGATCCAAACAAAAGGTATTTTTAGAGACTTTCTAAAGGATGGTATAAGGCCCAGAGCAAAGAGGTTTGATCTTACTATGTGCCTTCTCTAAAAAATTCATTTATCTAAATAAATCTAAACTCTGTCTCTAACTTGAAATAGATGAGGAACACGATATTTTTCCATTGTTTATTTTTGTTGATACTGAGTCTTCCACAAGATCTGTGTTACCTTGGACTAAAGGTTTTGTAAATTCTAAATGAAGTAAATTAACTTATCTTATTCCTTTTCCATGTATGCAATGGTTGGAGGTGGCAAGGGTAAGTGTAACTCATATGGAGCCAGTGGCTAAAACCCAAAAACAAATTCCAAAGGATGAATATCCTATGGAGTTATAGACAACTCAATTTTAGGCATGTTCTATGTGTATGAGGCTCAAATCCTACTTTGTAGGAGAAGAGTGGTGATAGATCCTCAAGCTTTGCACAAGTGTGTGATTGACCACTTTAGTCTTCACATTTGACTATGGATGGAAGGTCATGGAGAAATTAAGAGACTCCTAAAATATTCCACAAGGATCATTAAAATGTCCCACAAAACATGGATCCCTATTATATACAATGCTTGTTGGTAGCCCAAATGATTTCCATATTGTCTCAAAGAAGAGGTGTGATAAGTTAGGTGTTGTGATGGTATCTCTACATGGAATCAACATAGTAATTTTGTTAAATCGATCCACAATCACAAAAATATGGTAATTTTGTAGAAATATCATTGGTAAACCACTTACCAAGTCCATGGAGATGCTCTCCCAAGGACAAGAAGGAATGGGAAATGGAACACATAGTCCCATTTTTCTTATTCTTTGACTTGGAGTGACAACAAATGGCATATTGTCTCAAAAATTATAAAAAATCCCTCTACATATGAGGCCAATAGAAAAATAATTGTAGATGGTGGAGTGTCTTCTATTCCCTAAAATATCCTCCATAGAGTGCAAAATGTGCTTCTATTAGGAGAGAAACCTTATACTCTTATGGAACACAAAATTTATCCAACTTATACAATAGTTTATCCTTCATGTGAAAATACTAAAAGGGACTTAATTTTGAGGAGGGATGTACGATATGATAATAAACTTTATCAAAGTTAGGATCAAGAGCATAAATTATAGGCCAAGTCTAGAAACTAACAGAGGAAGTGGTCACAATAGCCAATGCTTGAGTTGTTGGAGGGTGACTAAAACAATTTGTCATTGTGTTTCTTGTTTCCTTGTACTTGATTAGAAAATGGAAATGCTAGAAGTATGTTTCCCATTTCATATGCCTAGCTTCTTCAATATTATTTTGGGATCATATAAACTTGAGAGGCATGTGATATATGTGTATAATTTTCTTCTTACCTATAAAGTAATGTCTCCAATACTTTATTGCTTGCACCAAAATGTACAACTCTTTGTCATATATGGAGTAGTTCCTCTTGACAACTGAAAATGTCTTTGAATGATATGTCATTGGCTGAACATTTTGCTTCAACACTACTCCAAGTGCAAACTATGATGCATATGTTTCTATCTAAAAGGGTTGAGAGAGGTCTAGAAGGACAAGGGTAGTGTATAGTTTGTGTTTCAAGGAATTAAAGGCATGAGCATGATCCTTTGTCCAATGAAATCTACTTTGTCTTTAGTGAGATGATGCAAGGGTGTTGCTATGGTAGAGTAGCTAAGGATGAACTTGTAATAGAAGTTCACAAGTCCAAGGAAACTCCTAATTTCAGTGACTGTAGAAGGAGTTGGCCAATAATGGAATTTTATCTTAGTAGGACCTACATGAATACCTTGATCATTTATGATAAAACCAAGGTAGGATATGGAGGTTTGAGCAAATGAGAACTTGGAAAGGGTTGAATATAGGTTGTTCTTTTGAAGATTTTTGAGAACTTGATTTAGGTGTTCTAGATGTACCTTCCAATTAGGTAAATACACAAGTATGTCATCTAAATATATGATCATGAACTTACCTAGGTTACCCCTAAACACCTCATTCATCAACCTCATGGAGGTTGTTAGAATATTTGTGAGCCCAAAGGGCATAACCAACCATTCAAAAACCCTAAACTTAGTCTTGAATGCTCTCTTCAAAGTATCCTCTACTTGAATCTGAACCCTATGGTATCCACTATTGAGATCAATTTGGAGAAAAAATTGTCTCCCTATAATTGATCCAACAAATCATAAATCCTTGGAATGAGATATTTATTTTCTATAGTTATCTTGTTCAAAGCACAAAATCAATACACAATATTTCCAAAAACCATATTTCTTGAGCACCAATAGGATAGGAGATGCATAAAGAGATGTGTTTTGTTTGATGAACCCTTTTGCCAAAAAATCTTGAATCTGCTTCTTGATATCATCGATCTATAAGGTTGACTATCTATACATGGGTGCATTTGGGAGAGAAGCACCTGGAATTATTTTGATGCTATGATTTATATCCCACATAGGAGGTAGAGTGGTGGTTTCTTTAAACACATGCTCATATGATTGCAAAATTTTGTTAAGTGAAGCTTGCTCATTGTGATTCTTAGCTGGTGCTTGGATTTCCTTATCTTTTGGCCTTATGAAGATGAGGGCTTATTCTTATTCCTAATTCACTGCCTTGCATGCTTGTCTGCTAAAACCAAATTTGTGATTGATTTAGTACATTCAATTAGATATAATCTATTGTGTAATTGTAAGGTGTATGTATTTTCATAGGTATTATAAGTGGCTTTCCTATCATACTAATAGGGTTTCCCAAGAAAAAAACCACAACAATCTAAATGTGTGACATCACACATCACCTTATCCACAAATTTCCTACCAAAGGCAAAATAAATAGTGCATGTGTGTATGATTTTGGAGATTGACCCATTATCCTTCCATCCAAGTGCATATGGGTAAGGTTGTAATCGCATAGGAATCTTCAACTTGTCAACAACATACCTTGAAATTAGATTTTTCTATGATCCCTTATCATTTATACAATCACTAATGAAGTCATGTTTTAGGTGACCTCTCATGATGAACAAATTGTTACGACTACCTAATGAGGAACTATGAGACATAAGGGTGAATTTGTTTAGTCTACCTTCAATTTTGGGTATACATCTTCTCCAATAGTCATAATGGGACCATATTTTGGGTCCTCATTTGTAGACTTTACAAGCAAGGATTTCTTTTTGAAATTATTAAATTTAAAGCATCTGTTCTTGCTATGTCTTGCCTTCTTACAAAAATCATAATATTTTGAAGAGGAATAATTTTTAGAAGAAGAATATAAATTGAATGAAGAGGGAGGAGTAGAAGAAGGGGGATAAGAGGGAGAGAATTTATTTGCCTTTTGTTGATGTTGATGTTGACTTATCTCCTTGGAAGTGCTTGCATATGAAGAAGACCTAGATTTAGAATTTGTAGCAACTTTTTCCTCTACTAGAAGAAGAAGAAGATAAAGAATGAGAATTGGATGAAGAGGGAGGAGTAGAAAAAGAAGAGGGAGAGAATTTATTTGTCTTCTATTCATGTTGATTTTGACTCATCTCCTTGGAAGTGCTTGCATATGAAGAAGATCGAGAGTTAGAACATGTGGTAACTTTCTCCTCCGTTAGAAGTGCATGATTAAATGTTTTTACCCCAAAATTTCTACTTCCTTCATAAATTAGAATTCAGTAACAATGTTTGAATTCAATAAATGTTCAACAATCCAAGTTGGATACCAAAACTACCCATGATAATAGTCTTGATGTCTTTCCATGTGTTTGTGTAGAAACCTCATGACATCACCTTTTGGCCAATAGGTCCCTTGGCCTACGAGTTATTTGGTTTTGGGGGAACTTAAATTTTTAAAGGTCCATTTACACCAAAATCTGGTGCATGTGGGATATTACACCACCCTATAATATGAAAACATGTTGGTCAACCTTAATTAGTGGTCTGAAATACCAAGAACCAAATTTTACATCTAATTTTTAGATCAACCTCCTATTGTGTGCTATGTGGATATTTATGATTGGCTTATAGGAAATGATACCAAAAATGGTCCTTTACATGTGCTTTTTTATACTCATATTATGGAATGGGGGAGTTGTATCATTCACTAGAGCAGGGGCACCCAGAGTAAGGTTGAGCTCATCGATGTCCAAGGAATGCCTAAATCTTGTCGAAGGCCCAAATGGAAACCGAGGAGTGACGTATTTATACCACATCAATCTCAGTCTCAAAAATCTTAGAAAAGTCTAGTCAAGAGACATATAGGTTGCAAATTATGTGACCAATCAACTAAAATGGAATATTCGTCAACAAATTTTACTTTAATAAAATTGAGATAGGTTAATTGTCACTGCAATATGAGACATTTTTATTGAAGTTAGTAGTTGTTGATATTGACATCTGATGGCTCTTCAACATCATCATAAAAGATCTTTTGATCATCAAAAACTACTATAGTTCCTCAGATGTCAAAATTTGGATCTCTTTGAAGGTGTAACTCCATACAAGGATTTGATCTCTTTGATGTCATAAGTTATATTTTTGTGTTGTCATAGTGCTTGTAACTCGTTCAAGTAGTTGTTATCAAAATACCTATTAGTGCCAAGGTGCTAAAACAATTCATAAATGGAGTCGTACTAGAGTCCAAAACAAGGTTACATGCAATGGTTGGTTTCTTCTTATAACCCAAAAAAAGAAACCACTTAGTCTTCATGGGCATGTAATAAATGGTGCTTCTATTATAGAAGAGTGGACAATGAGATTTTTTCCAATCTATTGATTGGATTCATCACAACCAAAGGTAGTCTTATATGTAGGTGAAGCCTATGTTGATGAACTGACATTGGTAATAGTACCTTGTGGTAATAGCTTATCCAAATAAAGAGATCTGATCATCACAGTGATCTTCCAATTTATCATGAAAATAAGGTTTTTTTCTCATGTCTTGTTTGAGACATGGTTTTCCTGGTGTGATCTCAATCGAGCTGGATCTAGATCAATGATGAAACTAGTTAACCTATTTTGCATATCCCAGGCTAATCACTACCAAGAGGCTTCTACCTTGTTGCATCTCTTAGAATCATGTTAGTGATGATGGTCTTCTCTATATCACCTTCCAAATGTGGCAACTTACATTGCTCCTCTATAATAGATAACTTTACTACCTTTATCGGGTTGGGATAAACTAGGCAAGAGTCTTGTAATTCAAGACTTGTAGATTTCCCTCCAAAATTTAGACATTTGAAGGTTTCAAAATGAGGCTCTTTCTATGAAATTCTATGAAACGCTAAGTTTCTTCTTTCCTTTGATGCTTCTCCAATTTACACACCGATGTAGGGAGATTCCAAAAGAGCTTTCAATTCTTTAGTAAATATTCTTAAATTCTAATTCAAAATCTACTTTTTGATTGGTTTTCAATGCCTTACCAAGCTAAGTAAAATATTGTGAGGTGCTTGATATCTGAGGGCTCTTACGGATTTTCCTCAAACAACAAAGGGTTTTTTGGTATTCAATATGAACCCTCATACCAATAAGTTTAGTAGTCCAATTGAGAAACTTATATTATCTAGAGCTTCAATGGTGATACAAATTGTTAAGGTTGATTCAATACTGACAACATCGTCGAGCCAAGGAAAGGGTGATAGGCAAAAATAATCTAAATCTTATCACCTAGTAGCATAAAGTTGGTATTTTTGCCATAGCCTACTTACTAGCCTCTCTATTTCTCTAATACCAATTATATGGTTTGAAATATGAAGCTACTAAATTCATGGATGAGGGTACTTAAATAGGAACCAAATCCCCTCAAGTGGTTACAAAAACAAGGCAGGTGTAATATATTCATAATTTCCCTACCAAAGAACATATAAATATCAAATGGCATTAGCTCAACCATTTATATTCCTCAACTTTCAAGGAGAAGACTTAGATTCAAATATTTCCAAGAGATACATGCATAATTTACAATCTTATTGTAATACCACTATGTGATAATGATGTAATATGGGTGGGGTCCATTTCAATCCTTTATAGCCAATTCAAATATTATTAAAGAGAAATGGTTTCAGTGTATTATTTATCTTTTCCTTTCTAGGTAGATAAATTGCATGATCCTAATGGAAGTCAATTTGTGAAGTACCATCAAAGTTTAATAGAATATTTTCCACCTAGAAAACCTCACATTATTTTCCCACCTAAAAGTTTTTTTCTAGAGTTTATTTTTACTTTTATATATTTTCAAAGAGTAAAGTTTCCTTAAGACATGCATGGACACATTTAAAATTATTCCTTAAAATAATTTTATCAGGCTTCTCTAATTTATTTTAATATTTTGATAATTATGCAATGCAATGATTATTAGATATTAAAATGAATTATTGTTAATACATATTATAAGGTATTTTTTATTAGAAATTATATATACATATATAATGACCTAATACACGAAGGATTGAACACTTGATCTCATTGTAATAAGCATTCCCTACTCACCACTTTGTGAAGACCTTGAATTATTAACATTTTTTAACTTGATTTTGAGTTTGATGCATGTCATATTTATAACCTCAAGTTTTATAGGATTTTTATTGATAACTATTATGCAACATCTAAAGTATCTCATTGTTACATTATGGCCATGTTGTCTTAGAAAAGGAATAAAAGACACAACATTAACTTAAAAGGAATTCATTAGAGCTAAAATACACATTCATACATAGCATGTGAATCCATTCAACCTCTCATTACTATGAATATGATATTGTTAAAAATAATGGATATCCAAATATCTTTGGCTATTTTGAGCAAAGCATAAAATAAATATAAGATGCAATTGGTTATTTTCAACAAGGCATAGGATAAAATTTACTTGATGCAATGAAAGCTATTAAGTATGTAACAACCAATTTTAGAAAGTAGATACATGTCAATAATTAAATTAGTTCTTAGGTTGTTAGAGTTTATTTTAGTAGATTTTACTATTATTACTTGGAGTCACAACTCATCCAATTTGTATATAATATATGTTATTTGATTTGAAGTAACAATAGTTAAGCATGGAAATGTTTACATGGTATTAGATTCAAAGCCAAAGCTCTCATTTTTTGTTAATAATAATTATTGTAATATTATAAAGCTATGAGGACAAAGAGGTGGTAGTAGATGATGTTGGAGAATCACAAAGGCTTGTAGAGTGGTTTGATGGTGAAAGGTTTAATCTCTACAAGCTCAAAATACACATGTTCTTGTTGAATAAAGATCTATTTGGGTTAGTTAATGGAAACAAGAACAAGATTACATAATATGTAGATGTAGTCAACAAGTGGGAGATAAGATATGGTAGGGACCACTCTTAGATACTCTTGAATGTGAGTGGTAATGTGATTCTACATGTTAGCACATTAAAAATAGAAAAATTCTTGGGATTAGTTGACTCAAGTATATGACTTGAAAGATGTCAATACTAGATTGTATATTTTTTTAAAGAAGTTTTTTTAATTGAAAACATTAATCGTGAAGTATTGAAAACCATTCAAATCAATTTAAGTCCTTTAGAAATTAGTGGACATCATGTGGGTCAATAAGTGTAAAATAAATATAATGATGACTTCTTGGGAGCTTTCAAGAATCATATACATGATTGATAGCAGCTCTATTACTCAAGACAATATGAATTTTTAATATGTAATAACATTAATATTTAGGAAGAAGTGAGAGGGGAGGATGCAAGCTTGAATTTTGAGAGTTCTACAACATTATTTTCAATAGTATACAATACCAAGGTAAAAACAAATATGAAAAATGAGTCTCTCAATTCCTTTAAAAATATTTAGGGTACAAAAGAGAAGTAAAAGAAACCTATAGATGCTTCTATTATGGTGTTCAAGGGAATTTTAATAATCAATATAACATAAAGTTAGCATGGGTTGGAGAGGTGAAGACAAAGATGAAGCATAAGCTAATATAGCTTCATGTAGTGATCAAGAACAATTATTCATATTCACTTCACCTATAAGCTTATGCTCTATGGAGTGTTGGTACTTGGACATAGGATCAATTCAACATTTGACATCCAAGAAATGTTGGTTCATAATGTACAATGAAGTTCTGAAGTGTGAGTATGTTTTTCTTGGTGATATTCATAGGCATTAAATGATTGGAGTAGAAAACATTTCATTAAAAAGGCTTCATTGATATGGTTTGAAATAGAAGTTAATTAAAATCATGGAGGAGGGTTCTTAAATAGGCACAAAATCCCCTCAAGTGGTTACAAAAAAAAGGTAGGTATGATACATTCATAAGATACATGCCAAAGAGTGATCCATATGATTTTAGACACACAAATCATGCCAAAAGATGGTTAAATAAGACAAGGTCAACTGCAAATAATTTAACCAACCTGGTCTACGTGAGCCAAAAAGGAGCTACATGTGAATTATAAATTATTTTCCATGTGAGCCAAAGGCTATACAATCATTCATGCATTTTTCTCATCGTTCCTCCCTATCATAGAAACATTGGACCCCAATGCTTTCAATAAATTAGGAAATTCATGGGCCATTTAGTGGTGAGATATCCATTAAGCCTACTATGGAAAGCAACAAGGTATGATGTGGAATACCGTTGTCAAGTTTGATAAGTCTTTGTGTCAAATGCTCTATCGATATCAAGTAAAATTTGTGGGTCAGGTACCACATATGTTTGATGGATGATGATAGGCTCAGTATCCAAAGTGAAATCATAGTATGGCTTTAGGATATTAACATAGGAAAACATCATGTAAGCTAATATGTGCTAGAAGGTCCAAATGAAAGGTATTTTTAGAGACCTACTAAAGGATAGTATAAGATCCATAGCAAAGAGGTTTGATATTACTATGTGCCTTCTTTGAAAAAGTCATTTGTATAAGTAAATCTAAACTCTATATCCAACTTGAAATGGATAAGGGACACGATGTTTATCCATTACTTTTTTTTGTTGCTACTAAGTCTTCTACAATATTTGTGTAATCTTGAACTAAAGGCTTGGTAAATTCTAAATGAAGGAAATTACCTTATCTTGTTCCTTCTCCATGTCTGCAGTGGTTGGAGATGGCAAGGCTAAGTGCAACTAATATGGGGTCAATGGCTGAAATCCAAAAATAAACCTCAAAGGGTGAATATCCTATGGATCTATGGATAGCTTGATTGTAGACATGTGCATGAGGCTCAAATACCACTTTGTAGTAGAAGAGTGGTGATAGATCCTCAAGCTTTGCACAAGTGTGTGATTGACCACTTTAGTATTCACATTTGACTATGAATGGAATGTCATGGAGAAATTAAGAGACTCCTAAAACCTTCCACAAGGATCATTAAAAATGTCCCACAAAACATGGATCCCTATTAGATACAATACTTGTTGGTAGACCAAAGGAGTGTTATATTGTCTCAAGGAAGAGGTGTGCTAAGTTAGGTGTTGTGTTGATCTTTTTGCATGGAATAAACTTAGTTATTTTGCTAAATCAATCCACAATTACAAACACATGATCATGTTGTTAAACTATCATTAATAAACCACATACCTAGTCCATGGAGATGCTCTCCCATGGACAATAAGGAATGGGCAATGGAATACATAGGCCCAATTTCCTATTTGTTGACTTGAAGTGACAAAAAATGGCATATTATCTCAAAAAATGTAGAAAATACCTTTACATGTGATGCCAATATAAACATTATTATATATGGTCGAGTGTCTTCTATTTTCCAAAATATCCTCCATAGAGTGTAGAATGGGCTTCTATTAGGAGAGAAACCCTATGCTCTTGTGGAACACAAAGTTTATCCAACTTATACAACAATCCATCCTTCATGTGAAAATCCTAAAAGGGACTTAATTTTAAGGAGGAGGATGTACAAGATGATAATAAACTTTTCCAAATTTAGGATCAAGAGCATAAAGTATAGGCCAAGTCTGGAAACTGACATGGGAAGTGGTCACAATAGCCAATGCTTGAGTTGTTGTAGGGCGAAAAAAATAATTTGTCATTGCATTTCTTGTTCCCTTATTGTACTTGATTACCAAATGGAATTGCTACAATTATGTTACCCATTTCATATGCCTAGATTCTTTAATATTACTTTGGAATTGTAGAAACTTGAGGGGCATGTGATCTGTGTGTATAATTGTCTTCTTACCCATAAAGTAATAGCTCCAATACTTAATTACTTGCACCAAAATGTATAACTCTTTGTCATATATGGAGTAGTTCCTCTTGACAACTAAAGATGTATTTTAATGATATGCCATTATATGACCATTTTGCTTCAACATTGCTCCAAGTACAAACTATGATGCATATGTTTCTATCTCAAAGGGCTAGGAGAGTTCTAGAAGGACAAGGATAGGGGTAGTGTATATTTTATGTTTAAAGGATCCAATGTATGAGAATGGTCCTTCATCCAATTAAAATCTACTTTGGATTTAGTGAGATGATGCTAGGGTTTTTCTATGGAGAGTAGCCAAGGATGAACTTGTGATAGAAGTTCACAAGTCCAAGGAAACTCCTAATTTTAGTGACTGTAGAAGGAGTTGGCCAATGATGAAGGACTTCTACCTTAGTAAGATCTACATGAATACCTTGATAATTAATGATAAAACCAAGGTAGGATATGGAGGATTTATCAAATGAGAACTTGGGAAGGTTTGAATATAGGTTGTTCTTTTGAAGATTTTTGAGAACTTGATCTAAGTGTTCTAGATGTACCTTCCAATTAGGTTAATACACAAGTATGTCATCCAAATATATGATCATGAACTTGCCTAAGTTACCTCTAAACACCTCATTCATCAACCTCATGAAGGTTGTTAGAAAATTTGTGAGACCAAAGGGCATGACCAACCATTCAAAAACCCTAAACTTGGTCTTGAGTGCTATCATGCTTGAATATAAACCTAACGGTATCCACTATTGAGATCAATATTAGAGAAAAATTTGGCTCCTTGTAATTGATCCACCAAATCATCAATCCTTGGAAGGGGATATTTTTTTTCTATATTTATCTTGTTCAAAGCACAAACTCAATACACAGTCTCCAAGAACCATCTTTCTTGAGCACCAATAATATAGGAGATGCACAAAGAGATGTGCTTGGTTTGATGAACCATTTTTCCAATAAATCTTGAATCTCTTCTTGATATCATCGATCTGTAGGGTTGACTATCTATACATGGGTGCATTTAGGAGAGGAGCACCTAGAATTATTTTTATGCTATGATTGATATCCCAGATAGGAGATATAGTGGCAGGTTCTTTAAACACATGCTCATATGATTGCAAACTTTTGTTAAGTGAATCTTGCTCATTGTGATTCTTAGATGGTACTTGGATTTCCTTATCTTTTGGCCTTATGTTCCTAATTCACTGCCTTGCATGCTTGTCTGCAACTTAAAACCAAATTTGTGGTTGATTTAGTACATCTAATTAGATATAATTTATTGTGTAATTGTAAGGTGTATGTATTTTCATAGGTATTATAAGTGGATTTTCTATCATACTGATAGGGTTTTCCAAGCAACAAACCATAACAATTCATATTTGTGATATCACACATCACGTTATCCACAAATTTCCTACCAAAGATAAAGGAAATGGTGCATGTGTGTATGATTTTGGATATTGATCAATTATCCTTCCATCCAAGTGCATATGGATGAGGATGTGGTCACACAGGAAGCTTCAACTTATCAACAACAAACCTTGCAATTAGATTTTTTTCTAAGCCCTTGTCGATTATACAATTACCGATGAAGTCAAGTGTTAGGTGAGCTCTCATGACGAATAAATTGGCATAGCTACCTAATGAAGAATTATGAGACATAAGGGTGATTTTATTTAGTCTACCCTTAAAGTTTGGATATACATCTTTCCCAATAGTTATAATGGGACCATATTTTGGGCCCTCATTTGTAGACTTTACAAGTAGAGATTTATTTTTAAAATTCTTAAATTTAAAGCATTTGTTCTTGCTATGTCTTACCTTCTTACAAAAATCATAATATTTTGAAGAGGAATAATTTTTAGAAGAAGAAGAATGGAAATTGAATGAAGAGGGAGGAGTAGAAGAAGGGGCATAAGAGGGAGAGAATTTCTTTGCCTTTTGTTGATGTTGATGTTGACTTATCTCCTTGGAAGTGCTTGCATATGAAGAAGACCAAGATTTAGAATTTGTAGCAACTTTTTCCTCTACTAGAAGAAGAAGAAGATGAATAATGATAATTGGATGAAGAGGGAGGAGTAGAAGAAGAATATGGAGAGAATTTATTTGCCTTCTATTCATGTTGATTTTGACTCATCTCCTTGGAAGTGCTTGCATATGAAGAAGATCGAGAGTTAGAACATGTGGTAACTTTCTCCTCCGTTAGAAGTGCATGATTAAATGTGACATCCAATGTGTATAAGGGAGTGAATATCAACTTCCTATATACTTGTTCTTGTGAACCACTTTAAAACATAGTGATGAGTACCTCTATTGGATCTTTGACTCTAAGAAGAGTCCTCAACCTTTTGAACTAAAAAATATAATCTTGGATAGACATTGTGAGTCTCTCTTAGTCTATACCATTTTATTTTTAAATCATGCTCATAGTTCAATGGAAAGAAGATATTCTTCAAAGCCTCAACAGGATCATCCCATTTCTTTATTATATTCTGGCTTTCTTGCTTCTCCATAATCAATATTTTTACCAAACCTATGAGCTTAATTTTAGCGAAGGAAACTTGTTCTTTGGCAGAATTTTATGAGTAAGATAACCAAGTCTCCATATCCAAGATCCAACTTGATAATACATCAAGATTTATGGACCCATCATAGGGTTTCACCACACATTTCACCTTAGTATGAAATTAATTGCTATATAACTTTACATCACTAAGAGTATTTTGAAGTATGATATCCTAGACTTTATTAACCATTTGGCCAACTATTTGAGCTAGTTTCATCACTTGTTCTACCAGGTTGAAAGTCATTGCTAACAGGGTATAAGCCAGGTTAACAAAACACTCAAAATGGTTTGCAAAATTTTTACCCCTTTTCTATGCACTTATTAGGAATAAATTTTGAAGGTTCCTAAAACACAAAAATGCCTGAAACTAAGGGTTATAAACATTTGTCTATTTTTTAAGGGTTACAACTTTATCTCCAAAAATTCACAATAGGGGTACTATTTTTTGCCTTTTCACATAATTTTACAAAAATTTGATTTTGTACAAATTACAAGGCTAAAAAATTTACCTATTCATAAAATGGTAAACATATAAAGCACAAAATAATTGATTAACTAGGTTCAAACACTTAATTGACCAAAAAATTAAACAAAATGTTTGTACCCCAAATTTTCTACTTCCTTCAAAATTTTGAATTCAGTGACAATATTTGAATTTCTTTAGAAATTTGAATTCAAAATTAATATTTGAATTTAAAAAATGGTCAACAATCCAAGTTAGTTAAGTTCAATAACTTAATCAACCCAAAAAATAAATAAATAAAGTTCAATCACTTAATCAACCAAAAAAATAGAAAAAAAAAATGTTTGTACCCCAAATTTTCTACTTCCTTCAAAAATTAGAATTCAAAGATAATGTTTGAATTCAAAAAATGGTCAAAAATCCAAGTTATATGCCAAAACTACCCGTGACAATAGTCTTGAGGTCTTGCCATGTGTTTGTCTAGAAACCTCATGACATCGCCTTTTTGCCAAAGGGTCCCTTGGCCTACTAGCTATTTAGTTTTGGGGGAAATATTAAAGGTCTATTTACACCAAATGTTGGTGCATGTGGGATATTACACCACCCTATAATGTGAACACATGTTGTTCAACCTTACTCAGTGGTCTAAAATGCCAAGGATCAAATTTTTGCATCCAATTTTTAGATCAACCTTCTATTGTGTGCCATTATGATTAGCTTGCAGGTAATGATACCAAAAATAGTGCTTTACACATGCTTTTTTATACCCATATCATGGAAGAGGGGATTTCTATCATTCACTAGAGCAGGGGCACCTAGAGTAAGGTTGAGCTCATAAATGGCCAAGGAATACCTAAATCTCGTCAAAGACCCAAGTGGCGATCGGGGAGTGATGGATTTATACCACATAATTATCAATATCAAAAACCTTAGAATAGTCTAGTCAAGAGACATCTAGGTTGCAGGTGATGTGACCAATCAACTAGAATGGAATATTCATCAGCAAATGTTACTTTAGAAAAATTGAGATAGGTTAATTATCAATACAAGACAAGACATCTTTGTTGGAGGAAATTAGTAGTTGTTCATGTTGACATCTGATGGCTCTTCAACATCATTATAGAAGACCTTTTGATCATCAAAAATGACTACAGTGCCACAGATGTAAAAATTTTGATCTCTTTGAATGTGCAACTCGATACAAGGATTTTATCTCTTTGATGTCATAAGTTGTATTTTTGTGTTGTCGTAGTGCTTGTAACTCGTTCAAGTAGCTATTATCATATTACCTATTAGAGCCAAGGTGCTCAAACAATTCACCAGTGGAGTCATACAAGAGTCCAAAACAAGGTTACATGCAATGGTTGGTTTATTTTTATAACCCAAAAAAGAAACCACTTAGTCTTCATAGGCTTGTAACGAATTGTGATTTTGTCATAGAAGAGTGGACAATGAGAGTTTTTCCAATCTATTGATTGGATCCATAACAACTAAATGTGGTCTTAAATGTAGGTGAATCCTATGTTGATGAATCAATATTGGGAATAGAACCTTGTGGTAATAGCTCGTCCAAAGAAAGAGATTTGATCATCACAATGATCTTCTAGTTAATCATAAAAATAAGGGTTTGTTCTCACATGTCTTGTTCAAGATATGGTTTTCCTAGTGTGATCTCAGTCGAGCTGGGTCTAGATCAATGATGAAACTAGTCAACCTATTTTGCATATCCCAGGTTGATCACTACCAAGAGGCTTCTACCTTGTTTCATCTCTTAGGAACCTATTAGTTATGATGGTATACTCTATATCACCTTCCAAATGTGGCAACCCACACTGCTCCTCTATAATAGCCAACTTGACTATCTTGATCGGTTGTGACCAACTACGCAAGAGTCTTGGAATTTGACTTGTAAATTTCCCTTTTAAATTTAGATATTTTGAAGGTTTCAAAATATAGATATTTGAAGGTTTCAAAATGAGGCTACTCCAATTTGCGCACTGGTCTAGGGATATGCCAAAAGAGCTTCCAATTTTTTAGTAAAGGTTCTTAAATTCTAATTCAAAATTTGCTTTTTGGTTGGCTTTCAATGCCTTACCAAGCTAAGAAAAATATTGTGAGGTGTTTGATGTCTGAAGGCTCTTACAGATTGTCCTTAAATGCTAAAGGGTTTTTTGGTATTTAGGATGAACCCTCATACCAATAGGTGTAGTAGTCCAATTAATAAATTTCTATGCTCTAGAGCTTCGATGGTGATACAAATGGTCAAGGTTGATCCAAGACCAACAACATCATCGAGCCAAGGAAAGGTTGCTAGCCAAAAATGATCCAAAGCTTAACACCTGGTAGCATAAATTTGGTAGTTTTGTCATAGCCTTCTTGCTAGCCTCCCTATTGCTCTAATACCAATTATGTGGTTTGAAATATGAAGCTACTAAATTCATGTATGAGGGTACTTAAATAGGCACCAAATCCCCTCAAGTGGTTACAAAAACAAGGTAGGTGTGAGATATTCATAAGGTCCCTACCAAATATTGATCCATGTGAATTTGGAGACTCACATGTATCATGCCAAATGGTGGTTAAATAAGACAAGTCCAACTACAACTAATTTAAAACCCCTGGTCTATGTGAACCAAAAAGGGGCTACACATGAATTACAAATTATTTTCTATTTGAACCAAAGGCTACGCAATAATTCATGTGTGTTCCTTATCATTCATCGTCAACATATGAAATTCCATAATATATGGTATATTTTGGCATTAGATAAGAATATTCTAACAATTAATAATATTATTGATGTAGTAATATTAACACAATTTGATAACAATGTTTATGTTCTAAAATTTGTAAAGGGAAATATAAGTGCTTAAGGTATTTGAGAGATAAAACTATACAAGTTATGTACATCAATTCTAAAAGAATTAAATATGAAAATAAGTGATGATAAAAAATCCAAGTACATGCTTTCACATTATAGGTTTGAACATGTAAATGTATAGTTATTTGAAGTTATGTCCAAAAACAGCTTGTAGAAGATTTAGATATTTAGTTACCAATCAATTTAAAAATATTAAAATCCTATAACCTAGGTAAGTAACATAAACTACCATTCTCAAAATGGTAATAAGAACAAAGGAGTAAATTGAGCCGGTACATTTAAGCAGATGCAAGCCAATGCAAACTCTATCACATAAAGAAGTAACATGTTTTATCATATTTTTTGATGATTTTTCAATAATGATATTTGTTTATTTTCTTATATTTAAATTAAATCATTAGAGACATTCAAAACATTCCAATTTTTCCCTAAAATAAAAATGGAGAAGCCATTGAAGTGGCAAAGGCATGATAGAAGGATAAATATAAAAATTATGCTATGAAGAGCATATTTGCAAAAGAAGGGATGAAGTAGGAGTATATTATACCTCACTCCTCATAATATAATGGTGTAGCAAAGAGGTAAAACTAGACTATTGTTGAGATTGCAAGATGCACGCTTAATAATAATGGGTTGTCAAATTTCGTTTGGGTTGAGATAATCTCTATAGCAACTTATGTCTAAAATAACTTGCCCGCTCTTACATTGCATAAGAATTATCCTTATGAATCTTGACATGGGACTAGGGAAAGTGTTCGACACTTGAGAGTTTTTTTTTATTTAGAATATGCACATATATCACATAAGAAGTGAAATAAACTACATGATAAAATCAATAAGTACATATTAGTTGGGTGGAACTTAATTATAAGGGATAGATATTATATGGCCCTATAGAAAATGAGGCCATAATAAGTAAAAGCATAATCTTCGATGAAATTTTAGTCATAGATAAACCAACAAAATTGAAGAATGCAAAGGTAAAAAAATAAATATTCTTGATGATGAATTTAATGAAGAATTTGAGAAAAATAAATCTACTTTAGAAGAATCAACCATACAACAATATAAACCTACATAAGAGCAAACATAACTTCAAAGGATAATGAAAGTATGGAAGTCTACCTAAAAGACATTAGAATCAATGCATTGTATATTAATATTAATGATTCACCCAATGTTGATTATACACTTAAGCAAAGAAGCAACAAAGTGAAAGAATGCAATGAATGTTGAACATAAGTCACTCATGCAAAATTAGACATGGGAACTTACTTGTCTTCTACAAGAAAGAAAAGTGATTATGTGTAAGTGGTTATTTAACTAGAAGTATAAATTGAAAGGAACAATTGAATGATACAAAGCTTAATTGACGGTAGAGGTATATACCCAAATTTTAGGTTTGTATTAAAATGAATATTTGTCATGTGTACTAAAATTAACTTGTATAAGAGTTTTGTTATACATTGTGTCAACATTAGACTTTTGTGTGCATCATTTAGATGTCAAAACAACATTTTAAAATAGCTTATTAAAAGAGTTCTATATGCAAAAATTTGAAGGCTACACACATCAATGGAACGAGCAACTAGTATGTAGATTAAAGAAAATTTTATATGGGTTGAAGAAATTTTCAAGAGCATAGTATGAAATGTTTGATGGTTTTCTATTAAATCAAGGATATATTTATTGCTATGCTTATTTAAATGGTTACATTAAGCATTTTAGTAATTCATTTATAATTTTAACAATGTATATTTAATGTCATTGCTAGTATCAATGAATTAAAATTATTAGATTTGTTTAAATCTAGGTTAGTTACTAGATTTGATATGACTAGATATGGTGAGTTTCATTATTGCTTAAGCATTTAAATTGCAATACATAGACAAAAGAAACAAATTCATTTATGTTAGGAGAAATACATTAAGTATATTCTAAAGAAATTTTAATATTTATGACTACAAATCAGTCAGTAGTCTAATAGAAACTCATAAGAAAGTATCACTAGAAATGTGTCCAAAAATACAAGAAGAAGAATATTATATGAAGACAATTCTTTATCAGAATATAATAGGAATTTTTATGTATGTAGTGGTTTGTAGCAAAACTTGACATAGAATATGCAATAAGTGTTGTAAGCCTATTTTCAAGTAATCCTAGACCACAATATTGGGCAATAGTAAATAGAATTTTTAGATATTTGCAAGGAACAATAAAGCTTGGGATAACATATAGTGGGATTTTTAAAAAATATCTAGAGCTTATGAAAACTTGTGATGTAGATTATGATGGGATATTGATACTTGTAGATCAACACAAGTTATATTTTTATTTTGAATGGTAGGATGATTTCCTGGTCTAATAAGAAACAATCAACATTTTTACTTTCTATCACCTTGTCAAGCCATGAAAGAAATAATTTAGTTAAACGATATGGAGCTTATTTAGATCCAATTGATAATGATGAAATGTATTAGTTAGACTTCCATTGCAATGACAAAGAACTCAATTTTTTATGGGAGAACAAAGCATATTGAAGTGCAATATCATTTTCTTCGTGAACAAGTTGAGAACATGGTAAAATTAAAATATTATATAATAGAGAAAATGATAGCAAATGCATTAGAAAAGACATTTCCAAAATCCAAGTTTAAGTTCTATAGGAGATAATTGAACCTTCAACAAATCAATTAAGAGATAGTTTTCTAAGTGGGGATGTTAAAAATAAGGGATAGCCAAAAATCTTTGGCTAGTTCCAACAAAGCATATGATAGAGAAAATATTGTAGTTCATGCAATGAAAGCTATCCAGTATCCATTAGTTTTACAAGGTACATCCATGTAGACAAATAAAGCAATTATAGATTGTTAAAATTAATTTTTAGTAAATTTTACTTTAGTCAAATTCAAAACTCATATAATTTGTATATATATATATATATATATATATATTATCTAGTAAATAAAATAATATTTGAGTGTGGTCAAGACCCAACACATGACTTCCTAAGTGTGCTTCCTATTGAGGTAACCTTGGCATGGCCTATGTTTTCCCTAGAAATGCCTAGCCATACCCTTTATCCATATTGGCATACCAACATAAGGTTCCAACTTATCTAAGTTATTCCTTATAAATCAAACTTACCTTCCTAATACATTGGCCTTGATAGCCAAACACCTCATATGGTCTTCCAACGACCTAAATAGTATCCTAATTATCTATTTGTCCTATGTAAAATGATAGAATGTCTACTTAGCCATGCTTTCACTCATTGAAAAACTTCTCTATGTAGACCTCACAATACAACCTACACCTTGTATTGTCCCTCATCCCTATAAATCCCCATATGGTCACTCATCCACAAGGCTCCATCATTTGGGCATTGGCTTCTTAAACATATATGCCATCCTAAATAACCTCCAAGTAGAGTTTTTATTTGTAAACCTTTCTAGCATGGGTAAGATACCATCCCCATATTTAGCCCTCTAGAATACTATCTAGCCTACTAAAATCCCTATGATTTATTCTAATGGTTGCACATGTTTGCATTCATAGTTGCTTTCACTTAATCCTATCTCAACTTGTATATCTTCTTGTTCTAGCCTAGGTAGGCATAGGGTATGACTGACTTAATGTGTTTCCTCTTAAGGCAACCTTAACATGGCTTGTTGAGTCTATGAATATATGAGGTTATTGTATGCTAGGGCAAACACTTGAGGAATAAAATCTCTAGCTAGAAGAATAGCTTGGATAAGTTGGAAGCTAATGTTGGGATGCTAACATGTAGCTAGGGCATGGATAGGTCATGTTAAGGTGAGCATGATCCATGACAAGGGTTCCTCAAGAGAAATCACACTAAGGTATTCATGTGTGGGGTCCTCCTAGGATAGCACAATGAAACATGCAAGCTGAGATGGGATGAAGAGCAAACAATTATACAATTATGGAGCAAGGAGGCTTATAGTGGCATAGTCTTTAGAAGACATGGAACTAGAGGTCCTCATGAGGGTTCCAATTCAGGACACTCTTAGTAATAATATGAAAGGATAGCTCAACATGATATGAATAACCAATTTTTGAGCTACAATGGCTACCATGAGCATGAACACAAGCAAGTGGGATTTATTGTTTTACTATTACTTCATTGACTAGAGTTGATTTATCTACACTAGATGTTAGTTTACTGCATATATTTTATTTAAAAATATACGTAGAAACTTGATTTAACTCAAATATATTTTTTAAGTGAAGGTCATTTATATCTCATTTCTAGTATATAAAATTAAACATCGATAATGAGAAGCAAGTATGTTTTTAGATGTGATTGTTTAGTTTTTTAATTTTTATTTCTTAAATGAGATAAAGTGTTGACTTTCATGTTATTTAAATTTAAAATAAATATATATTATCTTTAAATAATTCACTTTTTTAAATAATAAAAATAATATTAGCATTAATTTTTATTTAATATTTATTTTATAATAAAATATTATAAATTGAAACGAAATGAAATGATTTTAATTATATCCATGAGATCAAAATAGTCTATGGGACCAAGAGCTTTAATACAAGATGGGGTATGGTGTACAACCCTACTCTCTTTTGAATTCAAACCTTGGACCTCCTATTCAGAGTTCCAAATTTTAATAACATACAAGAAATAAAATTGTTCAACAAAGTCAAAAAACTTAACGCCCTCTTATAATCTTTAAGAGTATGTTTCTTTTATTGTTGATTTTGATGAGAAGTTTCTCTATTTTTCTATTCTCAATTCTTCAAAAAAATTTATTAGTGAACTTGTTTTTAGAGTGTCCTCATATGCAATCCTGATGTTCTTGTAGGCTTTACATTCCATGACAAAATGTTTTTCAATCTCCACTACTCCTACTATGCAAAACATACATTCATTTTAACCATACCTATTGAGAAATTGTCCATCTCCTATTTTTACATCTGAGATGGTGTGCAATAGATTTAATTGGGCTATAATTATTTTTTTCTTTCCAATTTATCTTTGCATCTATGTATTTATTTTGGTTGTGTTCATAATTTAGGTTGAATTTGTTGATGTACACCTATTTTTTCCTTTCTAAATTTTTATTCCACAAGACAAGTATGGATTTTTCCCTCACATATTGTTTAATTTCTTTGTTGGAGTTTGGGACCTCATATAATGCTCCATTGGTCCATCTATTTATTGTTTTGTTTCATCCACGTGTCTTTTATTCTACTCAATGTTTATTTGATTGCCTATTTTGGTAACCTACTATATTGTATTCTTTGTATTTTATTTAGGTACCCCAATAGCCTTATAAGAGCTTATATTTTTAGCAGATAAGTCCCTATTGTAGCAAGTAATATTTCATAAACGACTAATGATTTAATTCTAAAATTATTTGTAATTAGTTGCTTTTGAATTCTTTCTATTTGTCTCCATTTAAAGTTTGATGTATTACTAGCCCACCCTTTACATCCATATAGCACCAATGGAATAACTAATAACTCAAAAGAGACCATAATGGTTTTCCAAACTCATAGTTTTGCTTTCTACCCCTATTTAACAATGAGTAGACTAAAATTTGTAAGCTTACTACAGTGGTAAGGGATTTGGCCTCTCTTTGAGAGGTCCAAGGTTAAAATCCCCACTCAGTATGAGGGACCAGAACCCCTCATAAAAACCTATGTAACTCTTTGAAAATTAATGAGTAGACTACCCTTCGTCCTGCTTGTAAATGTTTCATCTTGCATATTCCTCAATTGATTTTTCTTTGAAAATCTAATCCAATGTATTTATATTTTGTTACTACCTATAAAATATTTCCTTTTGATAAAATATATGTCAATTTTTATTCTCTCTGAGTAGAGAAGACTATAATTTTAGTCTTACTAGTGTTCACCTACATCCCAACTTTGAAAAAAGCTCTCAAGCTTTTAGATGTTCTTTTAAAATTTCAAGTAATTGGCCAATCAAGATGAGTTCATTGGCATAGGTAAAGTTTCTCATTAAATAAATAGCCAATTATATTCCCTCTCCTCCCATACTTTCTATCCACTTCTCCAATTTATCAATATAAAGGTCAAATAAAGTAGGTGACAATGGATGACCCTATTTCACCCTTATATCACTCCTAAAACACTTTGATAGTCCTTCTAGAGTTTTAATTTTTTCCACTACCTACTCGTAAATTCCATGTACACATACTTTTTAGTTGATCTGTGTGCCAATATCTTATATTTTTTTCCATAATTTACCTCTAGGTACTATGTCAAAAGCCTTTTTAAAGTCCACAAAACAACAATAAACTTATACTTTTTCATTCCATATCCTCTCTATTAGATGCCTTAAAATAATGTTGTGATCTATTTTTGAGTACCTTGGTCTAAACCATGCTTCCTCTATTGCCCTCCTTGATTTTCTATCCACTGACTAATTTTTCTTTCAACTATGCTTCCAAAAAAAATTGTAAAAAGAGGATTAATCATGATGGTGTAGTAATTTGAAGGTTTTTTGATGTATCCACTCTTATCCAATGGTATGACTAGGTTGGTTATTCATTCTAGTTGAAAACCTCCTTTGATGATGTCATTAAAAATATTTTGGATGTATGATGCTAATATGTCAACCCAATACTTGTGTTGTTCAACTTGCATACCATTTATATCCTGAGCTTTACCTATTTCTATTTTCTTAATGTCATCCACATCTTTCAAAGTAAAAATTATCTTAGTTATATCAATTATAGTAAGGGTATCATTTTTTCGGTTTCTCTCATATAATTACTTAGCATAATGCAACCATTGTTCACTTGTGATATTGTTTTTATATACATTTTGCTTTGTTGTAGCTATTTCTAAAATTGACTTGGGCTATGCTTTACAAGATATATCCACATTTTTTACTTTTCTCTTATGTATTCTTCCTTTTTATTTTCACTAGATATCTATATATCTTGTTATTTATTTTATCTTTGACTAGTTATTTCAATGTTCTCCTTACTCATTTGCATTCTTTATCATACCATGGACAAAAATCTACTTTTTTAATGTAAAGCACTAGTTTGATATGGAAAAACACGATGATATGTTTATTTTTTCTCTAATAATATTAAAAATATTAAATATAATGTATCACAAATAGTAGTTATACCTCTTGGGGAAGAAGAGAAATTCCCTCCTTCACTTTAAGAGCTATAGTTAACCTCTTTCTTTTTTATGTTATTTCTTTTTCTATGGAAAAATAACATTGAGATGCTCGATCTATGTCCATAGATGATATTTCCAAATGACTAAGTTATGCCTAAGTTTTTTATTTTTAATTTTACTTTTAGATGTAATATCCAATTTGTGAGGATGACAATGTGACTCATGGCTTTTTAGATGATCAAATGTGTCATTATGAAGTCTTAATAAATTCCAAAGCACACAAGCATCACTCTTCCTCCTAATTTTTTGTTTTGATGTTGTCGATTTAAAAATGCATTATATAACTGGAAATTAATTTATTCATTAAAAGTAATTATTTTTTTTCGTTTGGAAGATATTACTTGTCAATTATTACTAATAGACTATGCATAATTAAGATAGTTGTTTGCATAATCTATTAGTACTAATGAATATTGTAGAGAGATGCAATATAGATTGTATATGTAAAGATAACCTAGGTGTAGGATACTCTTATTCAACTTGAGAATGTTGTTTAGATAATAGGAAATCTACCATGGAGGTATAAGTCAACTTCTTCAACATTAAGTACTTTGTGTGCCAAATTTATCCAAGACTCATGTAGTTTACCCAATTATCACTTAACATTTTAACAAGACTCGTGTAGTTTACCCAATTATCATTTAACATTTTGATAATTCATTGAACATGTCATCTAATAATAGCATTCGATATACGCATTATGATTTTTTATAAGAGAAAGGAGATATCTAATATAATTATTCAAATTAATACCAAATAAACCAAGATACTAAAATTAATATAGCATAGCAGTAAATTAATAGTAAACGTTGAAATCTATCTTAATTCAAGTATAAATAAATAGAATCATTCAAGAACAACTAATTCAAGCACATGTAATGGAACTTCACTAAAATTATCCATAAAATAAACTACTCATTCCTACCCTATATTTTTTGCAACATCACCACATAAAGAGAGATCGCACCTAGGATTTTTGCAGAGGAATATGATCCTCAAATGATAATCAATGACCTTGTCCTTATACATAGAAGATAACCAACCAATGGTTTATGGCTTTGGTTGTACCTGCAAGGACAAGAGAGACAAAGAAAGGAAAAAAGGGTGCATGATGCAATAGCATCATAGGCAAATAACATAAAAGCAATATTATCAAGAAATAAGTAATGAATGAATTATGAATGTATGGTCTTTGATAGTTGAATGAATGATAAATGTATGGTATGAAATGAGAGGGTGAATGAATGGTGAATGTATGATATGAAAATGAGAGGGTAAAAGGGGTATTTATAGCAAACAAAATGAAAATAACCTTTCCTTTGGATATGAAATGAAAGAACCTCCTTTGGAACAGATGACTACTTTTCTTCTTTTTTATGGTCATAAAATCATAACAACTGGTCCAAGTGATACATTGTTCAAATTTTAGGTGTAAAAGCATGCTATAGCATCATGGCTTTGCATCAAAAACCCTAAAAAAAATCAATTTATTTTTAGGAAGCATTCTTAAGGGGACATGTGTCATGACATCCTTTAATCCTATCTTTATCCTTATTTTTAGGTTTTGGAAAAGTTAGAAAGAAAAAACATCACGAAATATGGTGGAAAAATGGAAAATATGTGAAGAAAGGAAACCAACACCACCGACCAACATGGCTCATTGTCATATTTTCTAAAGACTAACAAAGTTAGTCCACCCTTGTCCTAAAATAGGATGATACTCTTCACCACTTGCAAAGTCAAATTTTAGTGCTCTTTTTAAAAATATAAATTACCCCTCCCCAAGGACCATAGGTGACACCACAAGGGATAGCCACTTGTGATTCTTTAGGAAAAACAAGAAATATGGAACAAAAAAATGATTCTATTATCTATGCAAAATGCAAAAAAAAAGAGTAGTAAACAACAAAAAATGCAAAAATTTAGCTAAAAATGCGAGAATACTTTTGTATGTGATTCTCAATATTTTGGTACAAAGACATTTATTTTTACATGCCCTACGCAACTGGAAATGAATTTATTTGTAAAAATGTCCGAAGTACTAAAAAATGCTAGTTGGATGTAAAATAATAAAAAACACACTAATAATTAAATGAGTAGGATTGAATGAGTGCAGTTGAAAGTGAGTGTAGGCACAAGTTGGGAGTGAGTGCAGCCAAAGGCAAGTGTACCCAAAAGCAAGTGTAGCTTGCAAAAAAAGTGAGTGCAGTCGAAAGCGAGTGTGAGCATGATCTGGGAGTGAGTGCAACCAAAAATGAGTACGAGCATAAGCCAAGAGTAAGTGCAACCAAAAGCGAGTGTGAGTGCAAGTTGAGAGTGAGTGTAGCCAAAAGTGAGTGTGAGCATGAGCCAAGTGAGGAGGAAGTGTGAGCAAGGAAGAAAAATATAGAAAGTAAAGTGTAATAAAAGAATAAGTTCCACTTGTTCTAGATCTTGGGGGAATTTAAAGGATTCATTTGAATAAAATCTAGGTAACATGGAAAGAAAGTCATTTTATGGAAAATCCAGTCTAGGTAGAATAATTTACACTAGAAGTGATTATCAAGGATGAGATGATTGAGCATGATATAATGGTTCAAAATCAAGGGGTTAATATATAAGTTTCATGGATATTGGCCAAGTTTTTATGATATTCAAAATTAGATCCAGTGGAAGTGGGGATTGAATTCAAATCACTCCATGACTTTGCTTCTAGAAGGATTTTTTCGTATTATTTTCTCCAGTTCAGAAATAAAGGATAAAATAATGGATGGATGCCCATGGTTTAGGGGTAAAGATACATTATATTTAATACCTTGGAATGAGAATTTTTTTGTGGACACAAAAACTATTATAAGGCTTCTCGTATGGATTAGACTTTTTGGACTTCCTTATCAACTCATCAATTAGGAGGTTTTGAATAATATTGATAATACTCTGGGTGAATTCATCTAGTAGAGATCAACTACTAAAGAGAGAAGGCATGTTTTATACACTCGAATATGTGTTGCCATAGATATTTCTAAACCTTTACCATAATTTATTAGTATTAAATCTAAATCAAGAGAATGGGATTAGCAAGTGGATTATGAAAACATTGCATTTCAATGTCACAAATGTCATGAAATTGGGCACATGGCAAGAGACTGCAAAGTGAAAATGATGGAGGAAGAGATGGAAATTTTTGGGTATGAGGGTAGCTTCAATTTGAAACAAGGAGATCATATCATAGGAGAAGTTAGGTCAAATCAAGGATTTTCCACTCCTAAGAAAGTGGCTATAAAAATCCCTCTACATCAATAGATAACAAATTCCATTATAGTTCACTCAAATCAGTCGTTAGAAGAAAAATATGATATTAGGGATAACCAAGTACAATGCACAATTTCAAATATAGAAGGAGATAAAGGTACAAAGGAAGAGAGTAAGGCAAATTTTAAAGCAAAGGAAGATGGGGAGGCAAATTTTAAAGCAAATGAGGTGAAGGAGGTCAATATTAATCTAAGTAAATCACCTTTATTATCCTCAAGTAGCATAAAATATTGTCCTTACAATAAAAATGAAAGTAGTAGAAAGTGTATTCCTTGTACTTTAGGATTTCAAGGGCAGTATAGTGAAGAAAAGCTTATGGAGGATATCCAAGGAAATTTAGGGTCTACAATCCAACATAAAAAAGTAATGATTGTGGAGGATCATCTGTGCAAGTTAGATTTTTCAAGACAACATAAAGAATAAAATGGTAATGAGGTCATTCCTTGCACTTTTTACTCTTTAGGAAAACATAAATCTTTAGAAGATAAGTCTCATTATGAACAATATGAAAAAATAGAAGAGATTGATGAAGATGAAAGTGTTGGTAGGAATGGAAGAAGGAGAGGAAGGCCATCAAAGTAGGAACAAAGAGAAAAAGAAACTCAAAAGGATATTGATCTAGGAAACCAAATAAAAATATAATAGGTGTTAACAAGAAGTGGGGATAAGCCCACTAATAAAAATAAAAAGTGTTGATGATGAAAATGATATCATGGAATATTAAGGGTATGAATAAAACTCCTAAAAAAATATTTATTAAGGAATTAATAGGTTGTTATAGACCTGAGTTTATTTTAATACAAGAAATAAAATTAAGCAGTGAGGAATGTAAGGATGCTTTTAAGAATATTTGGAAGACAAGTGATTGTTTAGCAATTTCTTCTACATGAGCTTCAGGTAGTATTGCAATAATATGGGACAAATGCAAATGGGATGAACAACTATTAGAAGCAAAAAGTAATTGGGTTGATGGATTATTTTGCAGGAAAGAGGAAAACATCAAAGTTGGGGTTATAAATGTATATGCTCCAACTATAGCTACTCCTTGGAAAATATGGTACAAGGACTTAGCATATTTTTGTCAAGTACAATGATGATTCATTATGATCTATGGATTGTTAAGGATGATTTTAATAATATTCTATCTCATTTGGAAAATAATGATGGCATTCTAGGATGGTCTAAATCAATGCAATATTCTACTTCATTTGTTAATTCAAATGATCTTTGGGATGTTAGTCCCTCAAGCTTTCAATATACATGGTATAATAGACTCATTGGGTAAAATCATATAGTAGAAAGACTGGATAGATTCTTGTTATCCAATAAATGGTTGTAAACAAAGTATACAATCTCTTCAAAAATTTATTGTGAGCAGGATTAGATCACAAACCCATTCTTTTGACTTATGAGTTACCCAATAATGGTCATCCAAATCCATTTCACTTCCAATCTTTGTGGCTCCAAGATGCTGATTTTTTCTAGATGTTTATGTTATGGTGGGATGAATCAAAATTTGAAGGATCATGTATGTACATGTTTTTTCAAAAGTTAAAATATTTAAAGGAGCAAATAAAGATATGGAATGCCAAATATTTTGGTAATATTTTTAAATAAAATACAGAAATTGAATCCAAACTCAAAAATTTATAATAGATAGTAGAAATTAATGGAATGGGTCAGGATTCTTATGTGAAAGAAAAAAAAAAAAAATTTATTATCATAATGCATTAAAAAATGATTCGTCATATTGGTTCCAAAAATCTAGAGAGAAATGGCTCAAGGATGAAGATAGAAATACAAAAAAAAAATACATGTTATAGAAAAAATAATTATTTTTGTTCGTCATATCAAAAATATGATAACTCCAAATGGAAGAAATATTGAGGATGAAGAAGATATATGTTGGACATTTTGAGTCCCTAAGCTAAGAGTTTTTATTGATGTCAAAAGGATCTATGTAAGTAAGCACTATGTTTGTGTTTCACAAAGAGCTTCATGAGAAGCAAAGGTTTTTGATCAAAGGTTCAAGAAGGGATCCATGGCATTTGGTTCCAAAAGGAACTTCAAGGGAAGCTTTGCAAAAAGTTTTTTATTTAAAACCATGGATGGCATATTTGAAATGTTTTTTTCTTAAAACCCAAGTTGGCTTTCCGTTTCATCGAAAAAGGTGCCCCGGTGATGGAGATATTTAATTTTAAAGATTTAGTTTAAATTTTAATTTATTTAAAATTTAAATTTTAATTTTAAAATTAAAATTAAAAGTTTATCCACCGACGTCATGAAGGAAGTTTCAAAAATGCCGACATTTCCAAAGCAAAGGGAAGGCATATAAATATGTCATTGAATTTTTTAATTCATTCATCCTTGCTCGTTGATATTTGTGCTTGGTATTTGAAAAGAAAAAGAGCTCGCATTTTTTGTTTAAGTGATGCAACAAAAATTTAAATGGAAACAGCAACCACTTCCCAAAATACATTGGGAAGCGTAGCCTAGTGGCAGCATGGATTGTGCAAAGGTGTTGGTGACAAGGAGGTTGTGCGTTCGATTTCCACATAATCATTTTTGGCTTTGTTCTGTTGAGGTGCCCAAGGCGCATATTTTTTGCTTGGCGAAAGAGGGTGAAGGATAAGAAGCGGGTGGCACTTATTTTTCACCAACGAGCCCGTAGCTCGTGCGGTAGCTTGGCCACGGCTAGGGTGTTCGCGTTGGGGCAATACGAGGGTTTTATTCCCCTTGAGGTAGGTATTAAGGTTTTTATTAATCTTTTGTTTGGATTGCCTAAGGTGGAGTGATAAGGGGTGAAGGTGCTTCGCTAGTTGATTTGTTGAGTAATCTTAGAGAATAAGGTCATGGTGGTTGTTTGAGTTGTGAATTATTTTTAATTGTGATTTTTAAAATTGTTAGGAGTAATAAGGGTTTTTGATAAAGTTATTTTTAGTGAAATTTATTTTGAGTAAGGGTTTTCTTTTAAAAAGAACTTTGGTGGATGTTAAAATAAAGTAGGAGTAATAAGGTGTTATTTTGATATTATTCTTGTGTTATTACTCAAGATCTCTAACCCTTTTTAATAGTTGAAATAGAAAGTGTGTTGAGTGTGACAGATTTAGTGGACAACTCATAAGGCATTAAAAAGGTATGAGTAATACTCTCCATTGATTTTATTTTGGTGGTTGATTTTTGAAATATCATTGGAGTGAAAAGGATTGATTGTGGTTTCCTTTTTGAAAGTGGTTGAGTTAATGCTTCAAGGTTTTCTGGATTGTGAGTTGTGATTAAACCTTGTTTTATAAGCATTGTTGTTTAGACCATTAGTTGAGTGAATTACTTTGAGTTTATGCTTCAAGGTTTTTTGAATTGAGAGTTGTGATTAAAACCTTGTCGTATTAGCATTGTTGTTCAAACCAATGGGTGATGCAAAGAACTTGAACTTGAGTTAGAAAAGAACATGAGTATCATTGTTATGTAAGATTTGTTGTTGAACATTATTGAAAACATTTTAAGTTAGTTGATTCATGCTTGGACTAGGGTTTGTGAGAAAGAGTTGTTTCTTGAAGTGATTGGTTGAGTAGAGTTGATTGAGCCTAGTCAAGTGGTTGTATGAAGTGGTTTTTCAAGTTCCATGAAACAAACTATTCTATATTCAGATTGAGTTGAGATTAAGCCTTGAGAATAGAACATATTGAGTATCTACCAATTCTCTTTATGCTTCTATGAGATTGAGATAATATTGATCTAAGTTGAGATTGCTTTGAGTTGAGATTGGGATTTGAGTATAGAACATATTGAGTCTCTAACAATTCTCTTTATGCTTCTATAAGATTGAGCTGAGTTGAGATTGCTTTGAATTGAGATTAGGATTTGAGTATAGAACATATTGAGTCTCTAACAATTCTCTTTATGCTTCTATGAGATTGAGTTGAGATTTTGTTGAGCTGATTTGAGGCAAGTCTTTGAGAAGGCTTGTGGACAGTTTTAGTGTAAGCTTTTGTGAAAGCTTGCTATGCAAATTTGAGCAAGTCCTAGAGAGGACTTATTGAGTATATTGGGACAAGTTTTGTGTGAGCTTGTTGAGCAGATTTGAGCAGGTTCTGAGTGAGCCTATTGAGAATATTTTAGAAGGTTCTGAGTGAGCCTATTGCACAAATTTGAGTAGGTTCTGAGTGAACCTATTGAGCAGATTTGAGTAGGTTCTGAGTGATTCTATTGAGAATATTTGAGTAAGTTCTGAGTGAGCCTATTGAGCATAATTGAGTAGGTTCTGAGTGAGCCTATTGAGCAGATTTGAGGAGGTTCTGAGTGAACCTATTGACAGAGCTTTAGAGGTGACATAATACAGAGGACATAGTCCCAATGGATAGAGATATAGTAGCCAGGACAATTGAAGATAGATCTAAGTGAGGATTCTTCAAGTAGAGAGAGATCCACCAATCAGTGCAACAGAGAGACAGAGTCTTCTAGAAGATCACTAGCTAGAGCATAAGGGGAAAGAGTTAACCTATGGAAGAGATCCACGAACTTGAGATTTAGGGGATTAGCATCTCCTTTGGACAGAGGTCCATAAACATTGTAATTGGGGAGGATTCCCAAGATATTTATTGAGAAATTTTTAGAAAAATATTTTCTCCGTGGAGTAGCCCACATTAGGTGAACCATGTAAATTGTTGTGTCACTTTTGTAGATGGTGTTTTATGCATTGCTTTGATTGCTGCTATTGATACTGTTATCTATATACTGCATAATATTGAATTGAAAAGAAAAGTAAAAAGTGGTCTTATATTGTTCACCCCCTCTCTCAGTATAAGCTTGTGTTCTTCAATATAAGGAAGGAAGCAATTAATTATTTCAAAAAAAAATTGTTAGATTCTAGGAAAGATAAGGAGGTTGAAGAAAAAATTTTACAAAATATTCATAAATTATCACTTAGGGATAAAATGAAATATTGATGAAGAAGACATCTATGGAGGAGCTCCATGAAGCAGTTTTCTCTTTCCATCCTAACAAGGCACCTGGCCGTGATGAATTTCTTGCAATTTTCTTTCAAAAAATTTAGGATTTATATAAGAGTGATATGTTAATTGTGGTTGAAGAGGCCCAAAAAAGGAATTCTATAATAAGAGAGATCAATGCTAATTTTATTACCTTGGTTCCCAAGAAATGTGAAAAAATATTTTGATAATTTTCCCCCAATAAGCCTTTGTAATTTGATTTATAAGATTATGTCAAAAATTATGGCAAAAAATTTGAAGGGCATTCTACGGTGTCTTATCTCAAAGGGACAAGGTGTCTTTGTTCATGGTAAACAATTTCTTGATAGTATAATTATTTCACAAGAGGCAATATATTCTCTTCATTCCATGAAAAAACCAGGTATGCTTTTGAAATTAGATATGAACAAAGCATATGATAGGGTTTCCTGGAATTTTCTACATGCTATTCTCAAAAATATTGGCTTTGATTGTAGTTGGTGTGAGTGGATTAAATGTTGTAATAGCACTATTAAATTTTCTATTTTGATGAATGGTTCTCCTACTGATTACTTCAAGTCATCTTGTGGACTTTGTCAAGGTGATCCACTTTATCCTTATCTATTCATTTTTTTGGTGGAAACATTAGAGAGACTCTTCAAAGGTTAAAAAGGAAGGAAAATTAAAGGGTATTCAATTTACAAAAAATGCTTCCTTTGAATCTCATCTTCAATTTGTTGATGAGACTTTTCATTTGGGCCATCCATCAGTTAGTGGGACCGTGGAGTTCAATTCAATTTTATCATGCTATGAGAAGACTATTGGATAGTTAGTAAATACTACAAAATCCAAGAATTTTTTAGTAATATTGCCCTAGATTCACAATAAATTATCATGAATATTTAGGGTTTAATATTGAAAATTTTCCATCAACCTACTTGAGTATTCCTTTGTCTGATAAAGGAAATAAAAAGGAGCTTTGGATCTCTTTTTTGGATAGAATGAAAGCTTGCTTGGTAGGTTGGAAAGGTAAGTTCTTAACTATGGCAAGAAGGCTACAACTCATAAAGACTACATTGCAATCCATTTCTATTTATATGATGTCACTTTCAATATTGCCAACAAGTATTGCATTAGAAATTGATAAAATTCAAAGAGACCTTTTATGGAAAGGTTGTGAGGAAAAATTTAGGTTTTCTCTTTGTAAATGGGATAGGGTTTGCAAAGGAAAGAATATTTGAGGAGCAGGCTTGTGGAATTGCAAACTTACAAATTTGGCGTTAGGAGCAAAGCTTGAGTGGATATTATTTAAAGATCAAGGAAATAATTGGGAAATTATATTCCTTCAAAAATATATAGGTTCTCTTAATGCAATGAAATTATTTAGGAAAAGAACTCTATCCAAAGGATTATCACCATGTAACTTCATGTCAGATATTTTGCAATTGATAAAGAAACATATTAGATGGTCAATCAATGAGGGGAGTTATGCAAATTTTTGGCCTGATGCTTGGTTGAAGTTTTATCCTCTTATCTATGACTCAAAATGGCAACCATTGGCTCAAGCATAACCAGTATATAAATGTCCAACGATCAAAGATTGTATTATTATTAGCAAAAGCTCTAGATCATGGATTTATTTTAGTAACTTGGTTGAAGGAAAGGAACTCAAACAAAATGCAGATGAACTATGGGTGAAATTTTACATCTTCTCACCCACTCTTTCCTTTTTTGTAAGAAAATATGATGACCCTTAATGGTTAAATTTTTGGACCTCAGCCTTTGAGAAGAGAATGTTGAGTACTAAAAGAAGACCTCACAGGTGTGATGGAAGATTTTGAAGTGAGCTACAATAAATTTGGCAGAAATTTGGTGATGACAAGAGGGACGGAGAATGGGTTGTTTAAGGATACAAGGTCGATCCAAAAAGACCACCTCAAAATAAAATGTGAAAGGGATGAAGGGCGGTAAATTAAAGCCCTACACCCTAGAATGACCCCAAGAGCCCTACCAATAAGAAGCACACAAAATTTGGCTAGCTAGTAGGGTGAGTGGAGAATTGGGCATCCACAGTTTCTAGGCACATCCCAAATCCCACCCCATCATACAGGCAGAGAAATGAGATTCCAAAAACTCACCCCGTGCAATGGGAAAAAAATCAAGATAGCAACAACTTGGGTCAGCCCCAAAGCATCATCCCAAGAATAATAAAAAGAGTCGAGCAGAGAAATAAGTATCCATTCTCCCAAAAGGCTCCTAAAATTACATCCATTATAGAAACTTGGGTGAAGGCCCTAAAGCCTGCCCTATGGAGCATGCAGTAGAGTAGGTGAATTTTTGGGTCAGTATTAAGCAGAGGATAAATCCCAAATTTTTTCCCATCACACCATTTTCACCAACATCAATGGACCTCTACGAAAATATGTGTGCTCTAATTTAAGATGGTGCAAGATGGGTAGCTGGCATTAAACAAGTTTGATGCCCTTCTCAATGTATAGTAGTTGATAAAATCATGCATCAATAAAATGGTCAACCTTAACCCATCCTCTCATGCAATTAATGCCCTCAAGTGCATGCAGATGAAATTTATTATTTGACAGAGCTTCTCAAAGGAATAATATTGATCAAGAGTCTAGATTCATGCAGCCTGGATGGTGTACTCCCAGAAGCCACCCTTCACTACAATGTGTAGAATATTTAGTGTATTTTATAGTTGATCATCCCTACTGGCATTGCCCAATGGTCTCATATACCACCAATTGTATTCAATGTAACATTTATTGTAAGGTCTATATATGTTAGAATGTAAGAAATTCCAAAGGGTGGCTCTTCAGTTATTAAAATTTATATGTAAAGTTTTATCTATTCTATAAATGTAAGTATTCCATTGTTTGGTCTTCAAATTGACTCCTCTGTATGTGTGAATATTGAAGGTTTATTTCTATTAAATCTAGTTGGGTGAATGTGTTGTAATTTTACATTTTGGATTTATGCATCTCATTCATTAGTTATGGAATTTGCTTTTGTCAAAGGTGTGTTAGATGATTAGTAAGAGTAAGATTAGATGATATGTTAGGTGGTTTGCTCGTGTTTCTAGTAATCGTACAATCTTGTTGCATGTATGTATTGATGTGGCTGAATTTGTCCTTATGATTTTTGGTTGCGGTCTCTTTTTTCTTTTTTATTTCCCTTTTTTTTCCCTCAGGCTTAGTTAGCTAGGACTTCCATCAGGAACTGGCATTCTCTAGAGATCAACCGCTTGACCTCCACAATCATGTGGTTGTTCAATGTTGGTACTGGTCTACAGGTGTGCAAACACTTCATCCTTTTCCATTAGGTCAAATTTACCACCAACATTATTTGGTAACTTTATTAGGGATCCAAAAAGTCTCTATTTTTCAAGCATAATCAGAGAACGGTGATGCTCTGATTTTTTCACTCTTGCTTTATCACCTGATGACTCCTCCAAGTAAAAAATCTTAATGTCATGACCAATTGCCTCTTCACTTCCTTAAATATCCATTCCCTAAAGAAATCAGGGTTTGATGAGTAGCTCTAACCATACTAGTGGAGAAAGTATGCTCATCTGGCGACTCCCGATGAGCACTGGAAATTCTCATTTTATATACACTATTGAGGGGCATCATTACTGGTTTAATTAGCATGTGAGATGTATTTTTATATAACTTATGCTTATAATTGATAGAAATATTGGTATTATGCTTAACGGGTGTTTTTAATGGAAACTATGTATAAATGCAGGTTTTTCTACTAATATGGTGTTTTCCAATTTACATCCCAATTAGACCTAGCATCCTTCTACTTCAATGAGTCTAAGATATATTGAGTAGGCACCTTACTCTGGAACCTTACTCTAGCACCTTACTCTAACCAAGTCAACAGGCACCTTACTCTGGTGCCTTACTCTTACCAAGTCAATAGGCGCCTTACTCAAGCAAGCGGCTTACTCAAGCAGGTGCCAAGAAGACACCTTACTCAAGCAGGCGCCTTACACAACATGACCAAGTCAACTTTGACCAGTTGACCAGTAAGGTAAGGAGGTTTTTGCACATGAAGACAAAGGAGGAATATTTCAATTATGCATTATTATTAAAATAGAATAAGACACTTATTATCAACCGATTGGACGATTGACCTTGTAAAGCTCTTAAAGCATTATTTTTAGGATGCATTAATTTAGGTTTGTTGTTATGTACACCTAATAGAGAAATAAAATGTGTAGAAGCAATTTTAACTAATCACATCATGTGATTAAATTAGATTAATTTGTTATTGTAACAATATTTGGTTGCGCTTTATATAAAGACGCAGACCAGATAAACAAGGGAGATCAATGATTAATTTACACAGAATTCCATTCTTTGTTTAATTGATTAAGAGTGCAACTCTTCTTATTCGAGCAAGTTATACGTAGCTAGTCGGGTAGCCTATCTATGGGAGCTTGGGCCCACTCCCTGTAGTAGTCCTCTCCTGTTTAATTTATGTTATTTATTTTCTATAGATTAGATTTATTATTTTAATTGTTGTTTTATTTAATTTATTTCTGTGTGTTTATTTTTTTTGTACATTTATTTCCACACTTTGTTTTTAGCACTTTAATTCTAGCTTATAATTTATTTATTTATTTTTTTGCACTTAGTTTATTTAGTTTGGCTAAAATCAAAATGTTTAAACATACCCCACCAAACTGAATGAGGTACAGACAGGTTCATTCCCCCAATACTACAGGCATATATTGTGTGTGACACTCGTAAGTATATGAACTTACCGAATTGATAATTTATGGAAGAGAAATTATTTTTTTTCGAGACATGATTTCTGCTCACCATTTTGGTGCCATTTTTTAGGAAGAATAGCAGTTAGATAATTTTCCCCATTGCCTGACTCAAGCCTGTATTTTGGAGCAGAATAAGAATGTTTGGTTTTAATCCAGCAACAGATTCATGGAGGAATAAAAGATCACCCGCTCCACTCCAGAGAGAGGAAAAAAAAATATGGCATTCAAGTGAATAGATTTGGTATTGTTTCATTACCGCATTGTGAGAAATCTGTAAGGTGGAGTGCCAAAGAAAAAAAAAACGAGGGTTGTCACGAGGACATGATAATCTTTAGGCATGGGGGGAAGAACAGCAGTTCGGGTAATTCACCCTTTGGTGTAAAACTGAGAAGATACATAGGAGCGAAAGCAGATTGAAAAAAAAAAAGGCCTAGGTGTTGCGTGAATAAAATTGGTATTGTTTCATTGTTGCATCATGACGATGACAGTCAACGTGCAATTTGGTCTCACCAAATTTGACCAATGGATAAAACTAAAAAATGCAGCCCTATGATATCTATGTGAAGGCTCATATGGGCAATTACATGGCAGCATTTATCAAAATAGGTGTAGTGCACTTCCGTTTGTGTCGTTGTGCTTCTACCAATGCTGCAATGCGAGAAATAGAGATGTTAAAAAAATGACAAAGAGGCGTCTTACTCCCATGTACAGGAGGTGCCTTACTCTCATGTAAAATATGCATCTTACTCTTGGCGCCTAACTCCCATATAAAATAAAATAAAATAAAAATTCGAGGGGTTATTGTCACGAAGATGTGACAATATTTAGGCATGGGGGGATGATGAGCACTGAAAATGCTCATTTTATATACATTGTTGAGGGGCATCATTACTAGTTTAATTAGCATGTGAGATGCATTTTTATATAACTTATGCATATAATTGATAGAAAGTTTGGTATAATGATTAAAGGGTGTTTTTAGTGGAAAACTGTGTATAAATGCAGGTTTTGCTACTAATATGGTGATTTCCAGTTTACAGCCCAATTGGACTTGGCATGCTTCTACTTCGATGAGTCTAAGGTATACTGAGTAGGCGCATTACTCTGACCAAGTCAACAAGCACCTTACTCTGGCACCTTACTCTAACCAAGTAAATAGGTGCCTCGCTCTGGCACCTTACTCAAGCGCCATACTGAGGCAAGCGCCTTACTCAGGCAGGCACCTTTCTCAAGCATATGCCTTACACAACATGACCAAGTCAACTTTGACCAGTTGACCAGTAAGGTAAGGAGGTTGTTGCACGTGAAGACAAAGGAGGAATATTTCAATTATGCATTATTATTAAAATAGAATAAGATACTTATTATCAACCGATTGGTCGGTTGACCTTGTAAAGCTCTTAAAGCATTATTTTTAGGATGCATTAATTTAGATTTGTTGTTACGTACACCTAAGGATTTTTTATTTATCCTTGTGTGAACGAACATGCTTTAAAATAGGGAAATAAAATATGTGTAGAACCAATTGTAACTAATCACGTCATGTGATTAAATTAGATTAATTTGTTATTGTAATAATATCTGGTTGCACTTTATATAAAGACACAGGCCAGATGAACAAGGGAGATCAATGATTAATTTACACATAAATTATTATTCCATTTCATTCTTTGTTTAATTGATTAAGAGTGCAACTCCTCTTATTCGAGCAAGCTCTACATAGCTAGTCGGGCGGACTATCTATGGGATCTTGGGCCCACTCCCTGCAATAGTCCTCCCATGTTTAATTTTTGTTATTTATTTTTTGTAGATTAGATTTATTATTTTAATTGCTGCTTTATTTAATTTAGTTATGTGTTTATTTTTCGTATACATTTATTTTTGCACTTTATTTTTAGCACTTTAATTCTAGCTTGTAATTTATTTATTTAATTTTCTGCACTTAGTTTATTTAGTTTGGTTGAAATCAAAATTTTTAAACATCCCCCACCAAACTGAATAAGGTACAGACAGATTCATTCCCCCAACACTGCAAGAATATAATGTGTGTGACACTCGTAAGTTTACGAACTTACCGGATTGATAATTTATGGAAGAGAAATTATTGTTTTTCAAGACATGATTTTTGCTCACCAACTTCAACCTAAAAAAATATAGAATATCTAAAGGATTGGTCCTCTGATGGCCCAACAACCTTATCCTAGGTGGAACGATTCTAGTCCCCTCAACATCCCTCTACTACATGATATCCCTAAGGTGGATTTGAATATGTTGACTAGCTTTGATGGCTCAAATAAGACTACATTTAAGCATTATCAAGATGTCACCTTCCAAGATACCTTCCACAATATTGCATATGAAGATGTGATGCTTAGGTTGCTCATTCTTTCTCTTAAAGGAAGGGCCTTTCTATGGTACAAATCCTTGGAGAATGGAAGTATTTGTACATGGGATGATCTGGTAGAGATTTTTATCAACACATTTGATGATTCAGTAGATCCCATCTTAATTCTCAATCAATTCTCTTTCATCAAACGTGAGCCTCAAGAGAATATCATTGATTTCAATATCTATTTCAAAAAGGATTGGAAAAGGATTGCCCATGAGTTCTAGCCATCTCCTGTCATGACCCTCCCAAATGGACCTTTTGATATGGAAAACAATGTATTAAATTGATGGGGCTTTAATACTCGATTTTGTGTGATTAAGTAGGGTAGCGATGTTAGTATATATTAAAGAGAATGATACTACTAACAAATTGCCAATGTGTAGTATTAGGTTCGCTCGTAAGTGGAAGAAGTTGAGTCATCCATTGAATGCAAGGGTACTTGAGGTTGGGAAAATGATGATAAGACAACTCAGAGGTAACAAGGATGGATACCTTCATATAGGTATGCATTTTGTTAGGGATAATCATCAGTAACTAGCCACCTTGAGTCCTAGACTAATAGCCTAGTAGCTATCGTAAGTTCTAGAGGTTGAGACATGTGACTAAATTGATGGAAAGAATCCCCTCTTTATTTGTTGCATATGTTTGATTGGTTGTACTTCATCGTTATCTGCATCACTGGTTTAGGAAAAGAGCATGTTTAACCTAATTGTTTTGGAAAGATTCCTTGTTTCCTTGAACCTTGCAAAACGAGTAACATGATAATAATGCTTAATAAGAAAACTTGGATTCATTTATAAATAACATGTTAAAATTATTTTAAAAGAGAAGCTAGTTCTTTTATAAATAACATGTTAAAATCATTTTAAAAGAGAAGTGAGTTCTTTTATAAATCACATGTTAGAATCATTTTAAAAGAGAAGTGAGTTCTTTTATAAATAACATGTTAGAATCGTTTTAAAAGAGAAGTGAGTTCTTTTATAAATAACATGTTAGAATCGTTTTAAAAGAGAAGTGAGTTCTTTTATAAATAACATGTTAGAATCGTTTTAAAAGAGAAGTGAGTTCTTTTATAAATAACATGTTAGAATCGTTTTAAAAGAGAAGTGAGTTCTTTTATAAATAACATGTTAGAATCGTTTTAAAAGAGAAGTGAGTTCTTTTATAAATAACATGTTAGAATCGTTTTAAAAGAGAAGTGAGTTCTTTTATAAATAACATGTTAGAATCGTTTTAAAAGAGAAGTGAGTTCTTTTATAAATAACATGTTAGAATCATTTTAAAAGAGAAGTGAGTTATTTTATAAATAACATGTTAGAATCATTTTAAAAGAGAAGTGGGTTATTTTATAAAAAACATGTTAGAATCATTTTAAAAGAGAAGAAAATTATTTTATAACTAACATGTTAGAATATTTTTAAAAGAGAAGTGAGTTCTTTTATAAATAACATGTTAGAATCATTTTAAAAGAGAGGAGTGAGTTCTTTTATAAATAAAATTTTGGAATTATTTGAATGATGATTAAATTCTATATATAAATAATATCTTAAAATTTGTTTTAAAAGAAGATTATGAGCATAATCATCAAACTCCATGTTAATCTAATGTAAGATATTTTTTGTTTAGCGAGCTTCGAGTAGACGTTTGAATTATGAGAGAAGTATGCCAACGATGGAGGGATGGGCAGCATTTATGGTAGAACTTATCCATCGAATAAAAAATGCTTTCCTCCGTCGACCGTCGCATCAAAGTAGCCATAGGATTTATGAGGGGCGGTGGGTCGGTCAGGTGGAGAGGAGAGAAATGAAGAGATAGTCAAGGGTAGAGGAGAAGGGAGATAGTGGAGGAGAGGAGGAGATGAAAAACCACGAGAAGAAGGAGGAAAAACCTTGGAAATCCGTATATGAAGAACAACAGCACTACATCAACATAAAGAGAATGAATTAAACCAGGTTGGACCTATTACCCTTGTTTCTGTTATATCATATAGTTGGTCATTTGGCCTATGTTTTGTTGGTTTACCTTTACCAAGACCATTTTTTATGTTATCGCATGGTTGGTCATGTGATCTGCATTTTTTAGTTTACCTCTGCCAAGGGCGCTAGCAATTGTGATGTTTTTTTTGCTTCAGTTGACCAGTGTTATCATTGGTTTAACCTGCCAACTTATTGGCTCTGCTAATGAGACATTATCTCATATTAAATCATGCATATACCTATGTATATATTTTGTATCTACCTTATCATCATGAAATGGTTATGTTCTCCGATAAGGAGTGGAGAGTAGCATTCCTTAGGATGTCGTTGTTAAGTTGACCAGGGGAACTTTTGGGTGTTACAAGAAGGTCGTTAGTATTCTCTGTTACCTTCTAGGAAGACATGCATTATTGCTTCCTGCATGTTGTGAGTGGGTAATGCTTTGTTCATTCTCCCAATAGACAACTTGATGTGGTAGATGGACCTCATTCACCCCAGCAGCCTGCCATTCCCTAGTCGCGTTGAAGCGTCATCACTCTTAGTGGATAAATGACTCCTACTATATATGTGAACCACAAAAAGCTCCTCTATCGTATTGTTGTAGCCTTGGCCATGTGGTACCATGATTATAGCATAGTCAAGCCAAGGGAGGTCGCACACCTTGTTGTGTTGCCAAGTTGAGTGTGCATCGCGTGAGAGCACCGTGCTTGATAGGGTTCCTTGGATTCAAAGCCAAAAATATATGTATTAACTTGGTTGTTGATAAATTAAGGTTATGGGCTTTAGTTTATTGAAAATAAATGGAAATGTATTTTTTTTGTAAATTAAGGTTATGGGATTTAGTTTATTGAAAATAAATGGAAATGTATTGTTTTCGTAAATTAAGGTTATGGGCTTTAGTTTATTGAAAATAAATGGAAATGTATTATTTTCATAAATTAAGGTTATGGGCTTTAGTTTATTGAAAATAAATGGAAATGTATTGTTTTCGTAAATTAAGGTTATGGGATTTAGTTTATTGAAAATAAATGGAAATGTATTGTTTTCATAAATTAAGGTTATGGGCTTTATTTTATTGAAAATAAATGGAAAAGTATTGTTTTCGTAAATTAAGGTTATGGGATTTAGTTTTATGAAAATAAATGGAAAAGCATTATTCTCGTAAATTAAGGTTATGAGATTTAGTTTATTGAAGATAAATGGAAATGTATTGTTTTCATAAATTAAGTTTATGGGCTTTAGTTTACTGAAAATAAATGGAAATGTAATGTTATTTATAAACTAGAGGTATGGGACTTTAGTTTATGAATGAACAGGAAAAAGGGTTTATTTTTTATTAAAAGTATGGGACTTAATGTAGTGGATAAATGAAAGGATTGGTCTAAAAATTAAAAGTGTTTGGGCTTTAATGCTTTGAGATAAGTCTATATTTGATTTGAGTAATAACCATGACTTAATTATTCCATGTTGAAAATCCCTCTAAAGGCATTTGGGGGAAGACAGTAAAAGTGATGATTTTTTTATGATATTAACTATGTTATTAGATGATTATAGAAATAAATAAATTGTATAGCTACAATTGGAAAAATAAAGAAATTAATTGCATTTAGAAGCATGTCTATAATGAACTATGAGTGTTCTGATCCCCTACTATCCTCACTTGATCGATGGAAGAGTGGGAGGACCAAATTCATAGATGAATTGATGCTCAAGTTTGCTTTCTACTTTACACCTCATTTATTTATGCTATTAGATTAGAATTATGGGGAGATTTCCCCGATATTATTGATTTAATGTATTATTTTAAAGTATGGACGTTTTACCATACTTCTATGTAATAAATGAGCAATGTGGTAAAATTATCTTGTAATATCCTTGAGTTACTATGAATGTATTTAAATGCCTTCTATTGTATGCTTATTCTTTGAATGTTATTCCATGCTTCTAGTTCTCCTTTGTATGTTTATTGAATTATGTTTTGTTAGATTTAGTATCTAGATTTATCTTTTACTTTCTTGTTAAATAAATTTTCATGTGATTTGAGTAGTAAGTTCTAGGGTGAACTTAGAGGATAACCTAAGGGCTTGAGAACCTCTTAGGGAGATTGGTAACTAGGTTTATAAAAGATTGTACCTGAGTTAAGATAGCTTGTTAAAGGACAATATTGATAGCTTAAATCGTAGTATAAGTAGCATACCATGCATAATGACTTGCGTAGGATATGGATATGCATGTACACCTTCTAATGGTTGAAGGTGGTAAGTCTAGATCATCAATATTGATGAGATGGATGGACTTATGTGCATGACATGAGATATGCCTACGTAGAAGGGACTTGCGTGAGGGTAATCTTGTGTGGTATAGTTCTTGATAAACTTAGGGTTTGTTAAACATTAAGTCAATATAAGGTTGGTTAGGGATTTATGAATCCCTCTCCTTAGTCAAAAAAAAATCTCTCTTTTTGTGTGTTTTATTTTCTTAATTTTTGGGTCATTACATTTGGTATAAGAGCTCTAGCTACGATGGCATAGAGCTTCTTATGTACTAAAAGAGACTTGGAAGTATCCAATGAATTCTTGCTTAAGTTTAAGCTAAAATTCGGTATGACCTAGAGTCTTTGATTATTATAATCTAATGGATTTGATCCCAAGGGTAGATGAATGTTATGATACCTCAGTATGGGCTTTGGTATTAATGATACATCATAATATTGGAACATTATCCTAGTTATATTTCTAATTATTTGGCAAGAAGAACTTTGTAATGTGGTTTGAGTTAGTGATTTATTTTAGGATGAAGTTTTAATCTAATTTTTTTTGGGGTTGAAACCAAATCAAGACCTTCTTCGAAGGCTAAGAGAGAAAGGCCTCCACCTAGATAAACTTGACAAAGTAATATCGAATAAGGTATCCAGAATGAGGTTCTAGAAACTCTCAATACGAGAATGGAATATCTCACTACCAAAGTTGTCGCATTGTAATATTAGTTAAAGTAAGTGTTAGAATATATTATAAACCAAAATTTGCAAGCTAGAGATTTATAAGTTAACCAAGCTAAGGGGCTAACTATGGAGCAAATACAAGCTAGAACCCTCTTAGATAAGGAAATGATAAGATATCTAAAGAATTTATATATCTCCAAGTTCGATGGAGAAGGAGAGGGAGATATTGTAGAGGCTTGGTTAAGGGAATTAGGAATTTTCTTCATGGTAAAGGGATATTCTTAAAAAACCCGAACTGTTTGGGCTACTATTTACCTTGAGGGAGTTGCCCTCGATTGGTGGGAAACTTATTATGAGGAAACCAATATTGAACCAGTAGACATTCCATGAAAGGAATTTATAGTCATCTTCAAGAAGATTTTCCTCACAAAACATTTTTATGCCTTAAAATTCAAGGAATTTGCAAGTTTAAGGCAAGGAACCAACTGTGGAGGTATACTACAAGAAGCTAGTAAAATTGCTGAAGTATGTACTTGCTTATAATGAAAATATGTGGGTTCATAAGTTTACTCATGGGTTGCAATATAGGATAAAGCATGATGTGGAGATGCATGAACCCAAGTTGTTGCAAAAGGTATATGGCCTAGAAAATAAAGCAGATACGCACTTATGTTATAAATATGAAACCTTGTCTGAGCAAGAGTGACAAGAATTAAATAATGGGGATAGCAATGGGTTAGTAAATTGGGAGGCTAAGCAAGAACGAAAAGCCAAAAACCCGCAAAATATTGAAAAGAAATTTAATTGGAACCAAAAGAAGTTCAACAAGAACTTTTATAATAAAGGAAACAACCCTAATAATGCTAAGCCTCAACCATAGAAACTACAGGTTTCAGTTCCAGCAATCAAATATGAGAATCAGAAAACAAAAAAGTGACAAGGGCCTAAGGATGGATGTTACCATTTTAGAGGTCCACATTTTTCTAATTAGTGCCCATACCGACCAGGGCCAAGTACATCCAATATTAAAGGAAAAGAACCTATGCACCAAATCTATGTCGCAACTGCAAATCATAAGCTTGACGGATAAGCCACCCCATTGATTATAAAAGCTAAGATTTTTGTTAAGAAAGTGAATATCTTAATTGATAATGGAGCCACTGATAGCTTTATTTCTTTTAAGTTAGCAAAATATATGTTGGAAAGGCCAGGGTATTTGGCTCATGGATGGAAGGTTGAATATGGTTCTGGACAGACCTACTCCGTAAACCAATGTTTTTTATGATGGAAATTACTTTAGCTAGTGGAACCACAGAAGGTTGATTATATGTAACTTCGCTTCATGCCTTCAATGTAATCCTATGGATGGATTGGTTACAAGCTCATAAAGCCGTAATCAATTTCCACGATAGATGGATCGAATATTATGAAGAATTCAAGGAAATACTATGAATTCATAGCCATCAGGGGACATTAAAACCCCAAATGTTTTCAGCTATGTAGTTGAAGAAAGTCCTTAGAAAAGGAGATATTTTCTATGTAATAAAGCTAAATGAAATTGGTAAAGATTGAAATAAATGGGTGTTGGAGACACACCTAATTTTATAGGATTTTAAGGATGTATTCCTCGAGGATTTACTTGGGCTCCCTCCTGTACGTGAATTTGATTTTACTATTGATCTTATTCTAGGAGTGAAACCAATTCATAGATCTTTGTATAGGATGACACCTATCGAGATGCAAGAACTAAGGGTACAATTATAAGGATTGTTGGAAAATGGGTTGATAAAACCAAGTGTGTCACCTTGGGGTGCACCTATTTTATTCATGAAAAATAAAGATGACTATTTGAGGTTGTCTATTAACTATAGGATGTTAAATAAAGCTACAATCATGAACCGATATCCCCTACCTGAAATCAAAGATTTATTCGATCAATTGAGATATGCCATGGTGTTTACCAAGATATATTTAAGGTCAGGGTATCACCAATTGAGAATACATGAGGAGGATACTCACAAGATGATATTTAAGACTAGGTATGGGCACTATGAGTTCTACATTTTGGACTGACTAATGCCCTAGCCACCTTCATGAATTTAATGAACGGTGTGTTCAAAAGGTACCTGGATCAGTTTATCCTTGTATTTCTAGATGATATACTAATATACTCTTGAAACAAGGAAGAGCACGATAAGCATATAATGCACCTTACCAGGGCCATAACTTTTGCTCCGAGTGTCTGTTTTACCCCGTTCTTTTTTTAAAACATGTAGAATTGCATGGAGAACTTAAGAAAATCACTCCAATTATTTTTCGAAAAAAAATGCCTCTAGGAGGCCCAAAATTAGCTTTTAATATAATTTTCAATTTTCACAACTGAAAAAGTTATCATAACTATTAGTGTAGAACTAGAGTGGGGTTGCTATTTTGGGATAGTGGTTATTATTGAATAATGGATGCATGATTCCATTTTGGATGTCATTCGAGCTCTTTTTTTAGGTTACTAAAAATAGCATGTGAGTTGCTAAAAATATAAAGTGACTAAAATTAGTAAGGGGGTAGCGTAGGCTAGGGATTTTTTTGGGGAGTATAAGGAGTGGGAGACTCTATTGTAAGGGGATGTGAATTCAAATAATGAAAATAAACATTTGTAGGTTTATTTTTTTACTAGTGTATTTTATCTGATTTCTTGTCTTGCAATTTACCCTTGGAGTCTATTATTAATCTCTTGCAATGAATTTACATCAGCATCTCAAAATCATGTTAGAGTTACTAAGGAAAAACCAACTCTATGGAAATCTAGCCAAGAGCGATTTCTATGTTTTTGAGGTGCGATATTTAGGGCATATAATATCAGTAGAAGGAATTGTTGTGGATCCATAGAAGATCAAAGTCATATTAAATTGGACACCTCCTACTAATATTACTGAATTAAGAAGCTTCATGGGGTCAACAAGCTATTATAGATGTTATATAAAGGATTTTTCAAAGATTGCTTCAGCAATAACTAACCTTCGAAAGAAATGGAAGGAATTCAAATGGACAAAATAGTGTGAAACCGCTTTTGCTTTGTTAAATCAAAAACACACTACCGCACTAATATTGAATATTTCAGATCCTCAAGGAGATTTTTCAATATGCACTGATGCATCGTTGGAAGAGTTAGTAGTAGCTTATACTTCAAGGAAACTTAAAAAGCATGAAGTCAATTATGCTACTCGTGATTTAGAGCTAACCATTGTGGTGCATGCTCTAAAGGTTTTGTGTCATTATCTATTAGGAATACCTTTCGAGTTAAAATCAGACCATCAAAGTCTAAGGTACATATTTACCCAACCAATACTCAATGTGAGGTAGAGAATGTGGATTGATTTTCTAGTTGAGTATAACTTTGAGATTGAGTACATAAATGGAAAAGAGAATAGGGTTACTGATGCCTTGAGCAGAAGGAGACACATAGCAGCCATAACCAGGAGTCACATAAAGCTCATGGACTAAGTAAGGCAGGAGCAATATTAGGATAAATATTTTTAGCAAATTTGAGCTACAATGGACAAAGACCCTAAGAGTAATAAGCAGTTTGGGGTGATAGATAACCTTTTGTGCTACAAAGGTAGAATCATCATACCAAAATTAGGGGTTTTAAGAAATCTAATAATGCAAGAAGCCTATAAATATCCTTATTCAGCTCACCCCAGAGGGATAAATATGAGGTAAAATTTGAAAAGAACCTTCTTATGGGTAGGAATGAAGAAGGATATTACCGTTTTTATCGCTCTATAGCTTGAATATCATAAGTTTAAGATAGAACGCAAGCATCTCACTGGACAGTTGTATCCATATATTATACCTACATAAAAGTGGTATGTCATATCTATGGAATTTATAGTAGGTGTACCTAATACCAGGTACTAGCATGATTTAATTCTGGTAGTAGTCAACAAATTGACTAAGATTACACATTTTATACTTGGAAGCACCAAGGATGATGCTTAGGAGGTGGTTAACATATTTGCCAAGGAAGTATTCTGATTGCATGGATTTCTTGAGGTGATCATCTCAGATAGGGATTCTAAGTTCACTTCTAAATTTTGGAAAGCCCTTCACCAGGTAATAGGCACAAATTTGAACATGATTTTGGTATACCACCCTAAAATAGATGGCCAAATAGAGCGGGTAAACCAAGTACTATACGACATGTTTCGCATGTATTGTATGGATCACAAGTCTCATTGGGAAGACTACCTACCTTTGGTAGAATTCACCTACAATAATGGGTATCACTCATCCCTGGGAATGGAACCTTTCAATGTCTTTTATGGAAGAAAGTGCAGAACACCACTATCATGGGATAACCTAGAGGATAGAATTGTGATTGGACCAGAAAAGGTCAAAGAAATGGAAGAGCAAATAAAAGTAATCAGGAAAATACTCAAGGAAGTTGATGATAGGTAAAAGAGATGATGATTTAAATATAACTCTAAGGGAGTACTTGGTAGGAGAGAAAGTGTTCCTAAGGGTCAAACCAATAAAAATTGTGATCAAGTCTACAAAATTAGATCCACAATTTGTAGGACCCTTTAAAATCACTAAAAATATTAGTCTGATTACATACTGACTCGCTTTACCTCCCAATTTGTCAAAAATCTATGACACTTTCCACATATATTTGCTTAGAAAATATATTGTTGATCTTGAATATGTGTGGGATGTTTCTAATTTGTAGATGGCAAATCTAGAGGCAATTGAAGTAATACCAATGAAGATTATCAAGTTCTACTCTAAAACAATGCAGAATCAGACTCTTAAGCAATATGAAGGTATTTCGTTAGTTGATTTGTTGAGTAACCTTAGGAAATGAGGTCATGGTGGTTGTTTGAGTTGTGAATTATTTTTAATTATGATTTTTGAAATTGTTAGGAGTAATAAAGGTTTTTTATAAATTTCTTTTTAGTGAAATTTATTTTGAGTAAGGGTTTTTGTTTAAAAATAACTTTGGTAGATATTAAAATAAAGTAGGAGTAATAAGGTGTTATTTGGATATTATTGTTGTATTATTACTCAAGATCTCTAACCCTTATTAAGAGTTGAAAATAAAGTGTGTTGAGTGTGAAAGATTTAGTGGACAACTCATAATGCATAAGGTATGAGTAATACTCTCCATTGATTTTATTTGGGTGGTTGATTTTTGAAATATCATTGGAGTGAAAAGGATTGATTGTGGTTTCCTTTTTGAAAGTGGTTGAGTTAATGCTTCAAGGTTTTCTAGATTGTGAGTTGTGATTAAACCTTGTTTGATAAGCATTGTTGTTTAGACCATTGGTTGAGTGAAGTACTTTGAGTTTATGCTTCAAGGTTTTCTGAATTGAGAGTTGTGATTAAAACCTTGTCTTATTAGCATTGTTGTTGAAATCAATGGGTGATGCAAAGAACTTGAACTTGAGTTAGAAAAGAACATGAGTATCATTTTTATGTAAGATTTGTTGTTGAGCATTGTTGGAAACATTTTGAGTTAGTTTGTTCATGCTTGGACTAAGGTTTGTGGGAAAGAGTTTTTTCTTGAAGTGATTGGTTGAGTAGAGTTGATTGAGCCTAGCCAAGTGGTTGCATGAAGTAGTTGTTGAAGTTCCATGAAACAAACTATTCTATATTCTAATTGAGTTGAGATTGAGCCTTGAGAATAGAACATATTGAGTCTCTAACAATTCTCTTTATGCTTCTATGGGATTGCTTTGAGTTGAGATTGGGATTTGAGTATAGAACATATTGAGTCTCTAACAATTCTCTTTATGCTTCTATAATATTGAGCTGAGTTGAGATTGTTTTGAATTGAGATTGGGATTTGAATATAGAACATATTGAGTCTCTAAAAATTCTCTTTATGCTTCTATGAGATTGAGTTGAGATTTTTTTGAGCTGATTTGAGGCAAGTCTTTGAGAAGGCTTGTGGACTATTTTTGTGTAAGCTTTTGTGAAATCTTGCTATGCAAATTTGAGCAATTTCTAGAGAGGACTTATTGAGCAGATTGGGAAAAGTTTTGTGTGATCTTGTTGAGCAGATTTGAGCAGGTTCTGAGTGATCCTATTGAGCATATTTGAGCAGGTTCTGAGTGAGCCTATTAAGCAAATTTGAGCATGTTCTGAGTGAGCCTTTTGAGCAAATTTGAGCAGGTTATGAGTGAGTCTATTGAGAAGATTTGAGCAGGTTTTTAGTGAGCCTATTAAGCAAAATTGAGTAGGTTCTGAGTGAGCCTATTGAGCATATTTGAGGAGGTTCTGAGTGAACCTATTGATAGATATTTAGAGGTGATAAAGTATAGAGGACAGATTCTTAGTGGATAGAGATCCAGTAGCTAGAACAATTGAAGATAGATCTAAGTGAGGAGTCTTAAATTAGAGAGAAATCCACCAGTTAGTGCAACAAAGAGACAGAGTCTTCTAGAAGATCACTAGCCAAAGCAGAAGAGGAAAGGGTTATCCTGTGGAAGAGATCCATGAACTTGATATTTAGGGGATCAGCATCTCCTTTGGACAGAGGCCCATAAACATTGTAATTGGGAAGGATTCCCAACAGATTTATTGAGAAATTTTTAGCAAAATATTTTCTTCGTGGAGTAGCCCGCATTGGGTGAACCACATAAATTATTGTGTCACTTTTGTAGATGGTGTTTTGTGAATTGATTTGATTGTTTCTATTGATACTGCTATCTATACACTGCATATATTGAATTCAAAAGAAAATTAAAAAGTGGTATTATTTTGTTCACCCCCCCTCTCAATATAAGCTTGTGTTCTTAAATATAAGGAAGGAATCAATTAATTATTTCAAAAATGTTTTGTTAGATTCTAGGCAAGATAAAGAGGCTAAAGAAAATATTCTACAAAATATTCCATCGATTATCACTTAGGGATAAAATGAAATCTTGATGAGGAAGACATCTATGGAGGAGCTCCATGATGCAATTTTTTCTTTCCATCCTAACAAGGCACCTAGTCGTGATGAATTTCTTACAATTTTCTTTCAAAAATTTTAGGATTTATATAATAGTGATATGTTAATTGTGGTTGAAGAGGCCCAAAAAAGGAAGGCTATAATAAGTGAGATCAATGCTACTTTTATTACCTTGGTTCCCAAGAAAGGTGACAAAATATTTTGATAATTTCCCCCAATAAGCCTTTGTAATATTATTTATAATATTATGTCAAAAATTATGGCAAAAAATTTGAAGGGCATTCTAGAGTGTCTTATCTCAAAGGTACAAGGTGTATTTGTTCATGGTAAACAATTTCTTGATGGTATAATTATTGCACAAGAGGCAATACATTCTCTTCATTCCATGAAAAAACCAGGTATTCTTTTGAAATTAGATATGAACAAAGCATATGATAGGGTTTCCTAGAATTTTCTACATGCTATTCTCAAAAATATTGGCTTTGATTGTAGTTGGTGTGAGTGGATTAAATGTTGTTATAGCACTATTAAATTTTCTATTTTGATAAATGGTTCTCCTACTGATTACTTCAAGTCATATTGTGGACTTTGTCAAGGTGATCCAATTTATCCTTATCTATTCATTTTTTTGGTGGAAGCATTAGAGAGACTCTTCAAAGGTTAAAAAGGAAGGAAAATTCAAGGGTATTCAAGTTACAAAAAATGCTTCCATTGAATCTCATCTTCAATTTGTTGATGAGACTTTTCATTTGGGCCATCCATCAGTTAGTGGGCCCATGGAGTTTAAATCAATATTATCATGCTATGAGAAGGCTATTGGATAGTATGTAAATACTACAAAATCTAAGATTTTTTATTAATACTGCCCTAGAATTACAATAAATTATTATGAATATTTAGGGTTTAATATTGAAAATTTTCCATCAACCTACTTCGATATTCCTTTGTCTGATAAAGGAAATAAAAAGGAGCTTTGGATCTCTTTTTTGGATAGAATGAAATCTTGCTTGGTAGGTTGGAAAGGTAAGTTCTTAACCATGGCAAGAAGGCTACAACTCATAAAGACTACATTGAAATCCATTTCTAATTATATGTTGTCACTTTCAAGATTGCCAACAAGTATTGCATTAGAAATTGATAAAATTCAAAGAGACCTTCTATGGAAAGGTTGTGAGAAAAATTTAGGTTTTATCTTTGTAAATGGGATAGGGTTTGCAAAGAAAAGAATATTTGAGGAGCAGGCTTGTGGAATTGCAGACTTACGAATTTGGCATTAGGAGCAAAGCTTGGGTGGATATTATTTAGAGATCAAGGAAAGAATTGGGAAATTATATTACTTCAAAAATATATAGGTTCTCTTAATGCAATGAAATTATTTAGAAAATAAACTCTATCCAAAGGATTTTCACCATGGAACTTCATATTATAGATTTTGCAATTGATAAAAAAAACATATTTGATGGTCAATCAATGAGGGGAGTTATGCAAATTTTTGGCCTAATGCTTTGTTGAAGCTTTATCTTCTTATCTATGACTCAAAATGGCAACCATTGGCTCAAGCATGCCTAGTATATAAAGGTCCAAAGATCAAAGACTATATTATTATGAGCAAAATCTCTAGATCATTGATTTATTTTAGTAACTTGGTTGAAGGAGAGGAACTCAAGCAAAATGCAGATGAACTATGGGTGAAATTTTGCATCTTCTCACCCACTCTTTCCTTTTTTTTAAGAAAATATGATGACCCTTAATGGCTAAATTTTGGGACCTCAGCCTTTGATAAGAGAACATTGAGTACTAAAAGAAGACCTCACAGGTGTGATGGAAGATGTTGAAGTGAGCTACAATAAAGTTGGCAAAAATTTGGTGATAACAAGAGGGACGGAGAATGGGTTTTTGAAGGATACAAGGTCGATCCAAAAAGACCACCTCAAAAGAAAATGTGAAAGGGATGAAGGGCAGTAAAATAAATCCCTACACCCTAGAATGACCCCAAGAGCCCTACCAATAAGAAGAACACAAAAGTTGGCTAACTGGCAGGGTGAGTGGAGAATTGGGCATCCACAGTTTCCAGGCACATCCCAAAATCCCACCCCATCATACGGATGGAGAAACGGGATCCCAATAACTCACCCCATGCAATGGGAAAAAACAAGATAGCAACAATTTGGGTCAGCCCCAAAGCATCATCCCAACAATAAGAAAAATATTCGAGCAGAGAAATAAGTATCCATTCTCCCAAAAGGCTCCTAAAATTGCATCCAAGATAGAAACTAGGATGAAGGCCCTAAAGCCTGCCCTATGGAGCATGTAGTAGAGTAGGTGAATTTTTGGGTCGATATTAAGCAGAGGACAAATCCCAAAGTTTTTCCCATCACATAATTTTCACCAACATCAAGGCACCTCTGTGAAAAGATGTGTGCCCTCATTTAAGATGGTGCAATATGGGTATCTGGCATTAAAGAAGTTTGATGCCCTGCTCAGTGCATAGTAGTTGATCAAATAATGCATCAATCAAATGGTCAACCTTAACCCATCCTCTCATGCAATTAATACCCTCATGTGTATGCAGATGAAATTTATTATCTGATAGAGCTGCTCAAAGGAATAATATTGATCAAGAGTCTAGATTCATGTAGCCTAGATGGTGTACTCCCAGAAGCCACCCTTCACTATAGTGTGTAGAATATTTAGTGGGTTTTATAGGTGATCATCCCTACTGGCATTGACCAATGGTCTCATATACCACAAATTGTATTCAATGTAACATTTATTGTAAGGTCTATATTTGCTAGAATGTAATAAATTCCAAAGGGTGGCTCTTCAGTTATTACAATTTATATGTAAAGTTTTATCTATTCTATAAATGTAAGTATTCCACTGTTTGGTCTTCAAATTGAATCCTTTGTGTGTGTGAATGTTGGTTTATTTCTATTAAATCTTGTTGGGTGAATATATTGTAATTTTACATTTTGAATTTATGCATATCATTCATTAGTTATGGAATTTTTTTTTTCAAAGGTGCGTTAGATGATTAGTAAGAGTAAGGTTAGCTGATATGTTAGATGGTCTGCTCGTGTTTATGGTAATGGTACAAGCTTACTGCATGTATGTATTGATGTGGCTGAATCTATCCTTATGAGTTCTGGTTGTGATCTCCTTTTTCTTTTTCCTTTCCCCTTTTTTTCCCTCAGGCTTAGTTAGCTAGGACTTCCATCAGGATTTGGCCTTCTCCAGATATCAACTACCTGACCTCCAAAATCATGCGGTTGTTCAATGTTGGTACTGTTCTATAGGTGCTTAAACTCTTCATCCTTTTTTTTTAGGTCAAATTTACCACCAACAATTTTTGGTAACTTTATTGGGGATCCAAAAAGTCTCTGTTTTTCAAGCATAATCAGAGAACGGTGATGCTCTGATTTGTTCACTCTTGCTATATCACATGTTGACTCCTCCAAGTAAAAAATCTTAATGTCATGAACAATTTCCTCTTCACTCCTTTAAATATCTATTCCCCAAAGAAATCAAGGTTCGATGAGTATCTCTAACCTTACTAGTGGAGAAAGTATGCTCATCTTGCAACTCCTGATGAGCACTGGAAATGCTCATTTTATATACATTTTTGAGGGGCATAATTACTAGTTTAATTAGCATGTGATATGTATTTTTATATAACTTATGCATATAATTGATAGAAAGTTCGATATTATGCTTAACGGGTGTTTTTAGTGGAAATCGTGTATAAATGTAGGTTTTGCTACTAATATGGTGTTTTCCATTTTACATCCCAATTGGACCTAGCATGCTTCTACTTTGATGAGTCTAAGGTATATTGAGTAGGCACCTTTCTCCGATGCCTTACTCTAGTGCCTTACTCTGACCAAGTCAACAGTCACCTTACTCTGGCGCCTTACTCTGACCAAGTCAACAGGCACCTTACTCATGCAAGCACCTTACTCAAGCAGGCACCAAGAAGACGCCTTACTCAAGCAGGTGCCTTACACAACATGACCAAGTCAGCTTTGACTATTTGACCAGTAAGGTAAGGAGGTTGTTGCACGTGAAGACAAAGGAGGAATATTTTAATTATGCATTATTATTAAAATAGAATAAGACACTTATTATCAACCGATTGGCTGGTTGACCTTGTAAAGCTCTTAAAGCATTATTTTTAGGATGCATTAATTTAGATTTTTTGTTATGTACACCTAAGGATTTTTTATTTATCCTTGTGTGAACAGACATGCTTTAAAATAGGGAAATAAAATGTGTAGAACCAATTGTAACTAATCACGTCATGTGATTAAATTAGATTAATTTGTTATTGTAACAATATTTGGTTGTGATTTATATAAAGAAGGAGGCCAGATGAACAAGGGAGATCAATGACTAATTTACACAAAAATTATTATTCTATTTCATTTTTGTTAATTGATTAAGATTGCAACTCCTCTTATTTGAGAAAGCTCTATGTAGCTAGTCGGGCGGACTATCTATGGGAGCTTGGGCCCACTCCCTGTAGTAGTCCTCCCCTGTTTAATTTATGTTATTTATTTTCTATAGATTAGATTTATTATTTTAATTGTTGCTTTATTTAATTTAGTTATGTGTTTATTTTTCTTGTACATTTATTTCCGCACTTTATTTTTAGCACTTTAATTCTAGCTTGTAATTTATTTATTTAATTTTTTGCACTTAGTTTATTTAGTTTGGCTAAAATCAAAATGTTTAAACATACCCCACCAAACTGAATAAGGTACAGATAGATTCATTCCCCCAAAACTGTAGGCATATATTGTGTGTCACTCGTAAGTTTATGAACTTACTGGATTGATAATTTATGGAAGAGAAATTATTGTTTTTCGAGACATGATTTTTGCTCACCATTTTGGCACCGTTGTCGAGGAAGAATAGCAGTTCAGATAATTTTCCCCATTGCCTGACTTAGTCCTATATTTTGGAGTGGAATAAGAATGTTTTGTTTTAATCCGACAGCAAATTCATGGAGGAATAAAAGAACACCCGCTCCACTCCAGAGAGAGGAAAAAAAAACTATGGCATTCAAGTGAATAGATTTGGTATTGTTTCATTGCCACATTGTGAAATATCATGAGTATCATTGTTATGTGAATTTGAGAGCTATATTGAACTAGGGTTTGTGAAAGAACATGAGTATCATTGTTATATGAAGTTGAGAACTATATTGAACTAGGGTTTATGAAATATCATGAGTATCATTGTTATGTGAACTTGAAATCATCTTGAGTCAAGATTTGAGATTCATAGTGGGATTTTTTGGAAGTATAGTGAAATACTTGGTTAGGTTTTGTAAGCAAGTTGTGTTTTATTGAGTGAATTATTAAGAGAAGTTGGTTGAGCATTATTGATTAAAATTATTGGAGTGATAGTTCAATTTTTGTGAAACAAATTGTTCTTTATTCTGAATTTATTTGAAAGTGAGTTTGAAAGTGATTGAGTGATTTGTGATGTGTGAAACATATTGAGTTTGTAATCATTCTCTATATGTTTCTGTGGCTAAACAAGATTCTGAGTGAAACTTGTTTGTGGTATTGAAGAGGTTTTTTGAAAGAGATTAAGTTGAGTTTTGTATGCAAGTTTTGCAATTAATTTAAATAAGATTTTATGAAAACTTGTGAATAGATTTAAGTAAGTCCTAGAGTGGACTTAAGGACAGAGTTTAGAAAGCTTTTGTGAAAGCTTGTGGGAAGATTTGAGGAAGTCCTAGAGTGGAATTAAGGACAAATTTTAGCAAGCTTTTGTGAAAGCTTGTGGGTAGATTTGAGTAAGTCCTAAAGTGGACTTAAGGACAGAGTTGAGCAAGCTTTTGTGAAAGCTTGTGGGCATATTTGAGTAAGTCCTAGAGTGGACTTAAGAAAAATATTTTATAAAATCTTGTAGGCATATTTGAGTAAGTCCTAGAGGGAACTTAAGGACAGAGTTGAGTAATATTTTGTGAAATCTTAAGAATAGATTTGTGTCAGCTTTTGTGGAAGCTTTCAAGCATATTTGGGGTAAGTCTTGGTGAAGACTTGTTGAGAAGATAGAGAAAGTTCTTTAGAGGACTTATTGAGCAGATTTGAAGCAATTCTTAGTGAAGATTTATTGACCAAATTGGACAAGTTCTAGAGAGGACTTGTTGAGCAAATTTGAGGTAAGTCTTAGTGAAGACTTGTTGAGAATATTGGACAAGTTCTAGAGAGGACTTGTTGAGTAGATTTGAGGTAATTCTTAGTGAAGACTTGTTGAGAAGATTTGAGGTAAGTCTTACTGAAGACTTGAGAAGATTTGAGGTAAGTCTTGGTGAAGACTTGAGAGCAGATTGAGCTAGTTCTTGATAGGACTTGTGGATAGATTTGAGACAAGTATTTGAGAAGACTTGAGAGCAGAGTTGATTGATTGATTTGTTCAAGCTTTGTGTTAAGTATTTGGGACAGATCTAAGATGAGTTGATTTGTGATTTGATCAAGCTTTGTGTTAAGGCTTGAGGATATATTTAAGGATATATTTAGAGACAGGTTTGAGGATAGATTTGAGGATATATTTTGGTGTATATTTGAGGGTATATTTATACAAGATTAGAGATAAACTTGTGAGCAAATTTATGCTAGACCGAATGACAGTGTTTAGTGCAGATTTGAGATAGATATTGAGAAGATCTGAGAGCAAGCTTTGGAGGTGATAGAGCAGAGGAAAGTAGTCTCTAGTGGATAGAGATCCATTAGCCAGGGTAGTGAGGATAGAGGTCTTCTGAGTGACGTTGGAGGTCTTCGATGGAAAGAGATCCAAAATCCAGTGTAGTGGAAGCAGTAGTCTTCTAGAGGATCACCAGCGAGAGCAAAGGAGAAGGAGTTCTCCTACGGATAGAGATCCACAAACCAGCAAAGGGGAAAGAGTTCTCTTGTGGATAGGTACCCATGAACTAGATTATGGGATTAGTCTCTCCTTGGGATAGATGTCCATAAACATTTTAATAGGGAAGGATTCCCAAGATATTTGTTGAGAAAAATTTAGTGAAATAATTTTCTCCGTGGAGTAGCCCACATTGGGTGAACCATGTAAAATTAGTGTCTCTATTGTATGTGATGATTTATGTATTGCTTTGATTACTATTTTTGATATTTCCATTGATTATATTTGATAATATTGTTTAAGAAATAAAATTAAAAATGGTCTTATACTGTTCCACCCCCCCTCTCAGTATAAGCTTATGTTCTTCAATTGGTATTAGATCTGGTTTCTTCAAAAAAGGTCTAATAGCTTGAAGGAAGATCTTACAAGAACACACATGGCAAAGAAAGGTAAAAGTAGAACCATGAGACCTAAAAATAAAAGAACACACATGGTCATGAAAGAAAAGGAAGATGAATTTGATTTTGTTTTCAAAGAGATTGTTTCTCTAAGAGGAGAAGTGGAAATAGATTCAAGAGATGAATCAAACTGTGGAGAAGAGGATAAATTAATAAAATTTTGTACCAGATGTACGAATATAGGTCACCATACATCTTATTGTCCATAAAATGGTGAATAATGTTTTGTTTGTGGTCAACTCGATCATGATGCAGGTTATTGCAATGGGTTTAGTAACAGTGAATATGAAGAAGATACTTCTAGAATTGAAGACCTAGAGGATGGTTCATAAAAGAATAACAAGGAAAGTCAAAACAAGTATGAAGAAGAAATTCTACTTTCCACAATAGAATAAAAATGAGATGCTCCTATTGAAGACCAGATAATTGAGAAAATTTCAAAAAATCAAGAAAAGAAAGAAGAGGAAGATTCAAAAAAAGAAAAGGAGGAAGCCACACTTAAGGAACTTGTTGAGTTGAAAAGGGAGAACTTAGAATTAGAATTTCAAATACAAGAGGATGAGAAAAGTAAGACAAAGCTTCTACAAGATCTCTCTGACTTGAAATATAAGGTTGAAAAGGTAAGAAAAGTTGAAAAAGGTATGGTTGAACAGTTAAAGGTAAAAGAGCTAGAATATGAAAGACTTGTTGATCTTGAAGAATTAAAAAGGGATAACTCAATATTGAAAGTCCAAGAACAAAAGGATAAGGAAACAAAATCAAAGTTTCTACAATATCTCACTAATTTCAAGATTAAGGTTGAAGAGGCAAGGAAAATTGAAGAAGGTATGGATGAAAAATTAAAGATAAAAGATCTAGAATGTGAAATATTAGAACATGAGGTAGTTTTACTAAGGATGGAAGTAAAATACTCTAAGGAAAAGCTACAAAAGTTTGTAAAAAATTCAAAGACCTTGGATAGGATTATAAATGCACAAATATCATCAATCATCAAAACAGGACTTATTTTTTAAAAAGAACAAGGAAAACAGGAAGCAAAAAAAGGAGAGTCAAGCTCAAGCACCAAAGAAAAAGAAGCTTCAGAAGAAGAGAGTGAAAGAGAAAGTGAGAATTATGAGGATAAGTTAAAAATAGAAGGTTCACCAAGGAAGGAAAAAATGCACAAGTGAGGAATAGACAACATCACAGGGAAGAAAATACTAAGAGACCAATGGGGTCAAGGCAAGACTTCTTAAAAGGATGTTGCTTCTCATGTCACATGTTTTGTCACAAGGCTACACACTACAAGACAAATGGAAAACAGGGATATGGTTTCACTAAAAGGAATTTCAAAAAAGGGCATATATTTCAAGGGTATTGCTACTCTTGTAATCATTTTGGTCATAAGGCAGTTAATTGTAGGGTTCATGATAGGAATGGATATGGCTTCACCAGAAGGAACTACAAGAAATTTGCACCTTCAAGGAATCACAACATTAAGTGTTATAAGTGCAATAATTTTGGGCATATAGCTAAGTGGTGTAGAGAATAATTTCTAGAGACAAGCAGGAATAGGAATATTCAAAGGAATCAGAAGAATCAGTTGAGGAAGAAGGTGGACAAAGGTAAAGATCAGTGTATGTTGGGAGTAGAGATACTCCTACCCCAAAATTAACAACCTCAAAGAGGAGGTGGGGGAGGGGCTGATATAAGAGTCTTATATTTATCCCCAAGCCCCAAAGGTGGTCCTTTGTCATTGATGTCAAAGGGGGAGAGATTTTAGTTAGGGGGAGAGCATTTAGTCAGGAGGAGCAGTTTCTTAGGGGGAGCAATTTTGAAAAAAGGAAAAAGGAATGGTTACAAAAAAAAGGGTTACCATAAATGAAAAAGGGGAAGATTGTTGGAAATTTTGAGTAAGTTGTGTTGTCATTGATGTCAAGAGTTAGTTTCAGTGATCAGTGCAAGACTTGGCAAAAGGAGGGTTAAAATATTTATATTTTAAGCCCAAGAGATTTGGTTTAAGAGCTTCACATGATTGGTCAAAAGGATGGTTAAATACCCTGAAGGAAAGACCTAAAGGAAATAATATTATTATATTTATTATTATAATACTAAATGAGGTCAGAAAAGGTTTAAGGATGAAAGATAAAATTACCTAGGCCCAAAGGAAATAATATTATAATATTAAAGGTTAAAATTAAAGCCTAAGGTAATTTATAAATTATTTATAATATTTATATTATAAATTAATTTATAAAATAATATTATTTAAACCCTAAAGTTAGGGTGGGCGTAAAATAATTTTAAATAATTAATCCTCCTCGTCGATGTTCGATGGTGATTGGCATATGGTATAAATACCATAGGTCTTGCCAAACCAAAAGATAAGTCTCCGATTTTATGCATGTGTGAAAAAGGGCAAAAGTCTAAGTGCGAATTTCGTGAGCATAAGAAGAGGATTTTAATTTTTAAAAAGGGCAGCAAAAAATGTGACGAATAAATCATTTGAGGTGTAGAGCTTTGTCACCAACCGATTGGTTGGGCTAGTGGCAAGTGGTCGGTGTAAGGCATAGGGAAAGTGGAGGTTCCGCGTTCAAGTCTCGACAGCTACAAAAAGGCAGGGGTTTTAATTTTTGTTTTAGTACCGAACAAAGGTACTAAGCACACAAGGTGCTTTTCCCTCCCAAGTGAGTGCCTAGATCATGCGGCAATTAGGCCGTGACAAGGGTGTTGGTGGTAGTGCGACCTAGGATCGAATCCCATCAAGGAGCGTGCAAGGTACTTTAATTTTTATTATTTTGTTTATTGAGCACATGGTCTAAGGTTGCATAGTAAGCGCTATTTGAGTGCATGGTCTAAGGTGGTTAAGTGAGCACCTAGGGAGATATAAGGAGGTTAAGGTAAATTTAATTTTTACCTTAGTTAAAAGGTGGTAAATGTTATAATTGTGTTTTTAAAGTAAATTGCATTATTTCATATTTGTAATGTCAATTATTTTTGGAAATGCAATTTTTTTAGTAGGGAGACATAAGTAAGAAATTTGGATTAATTTATGCATTAAATTTCTGAAAGAGGTTATAGTGAAAGTGAGTCTTTTTTTTAAGAAGTTTGGAGATTATAAGGTGTACTTGAGACTTGATAGTTTTTGTATAGTGAATAAATTCTTGAGGAGAATATTTGTGGAGATTTTGAGATAGATTGTTGTTATCTAACCTTGAGATTGGCAAAGAAGATTTGATTGTGATTAATACGGGTTTTGAAAACATATCTCCATAAAAACAAAATGTATGGGCACATCTTCCTTGTGAGTGAAATATTTTTGGGTTGAATGTTGTGAAATATAAAGTTGGAGTGAAAAGGATTGTTTGATAAGCATTGTCGAAAATTTTTGAGTGAGTTTTTCATGTGCATGATTGGTGAATAGTTGTGAGAACATTTGAGTGTGATATTGAGAACTATCTTGAACTAGGTTTTGTGAAATATCATGAGTATCATTGTTATGTGAATTTGAGAACTATCTTGAGCTAGGGTTTGTGAAATATCATGAGTATCATTGTTATGTGAATTTGATAACTATCTTGAACAAGGGTTTATGAAATAACATGAGTATAATTGTTATATGAAGTTAAGAACTATCTTGAACTAGGGTTTGTGAAATATCATGAGTATCATTGTTATGTGAACTTGAAATCATCTTGAGTCAAGGTTTGAGATTCATAGTGGGAGTTGTTGGAAGTATAGTGAAACACTTGGTTATGGTTTGTAAGCAAGTTGTGTTTCATTGAGTGAATGGTTAAGTGAAGTTGGTTGAGCATTATTTATTCAAATTATTGGAGTGATAGTTCAAGTTTTGTGAAACAAATTGTTCTTTATTCTGAATTGATTTGAAATTAAGTTTAAAAGTGATTGAGTGATTTGTGATGTATGAAACATATTGAGTCTCTAATCATTCTCTATATGTTTCTATGGCTAAACAAAATTCTGAGTGAAACTTTTTTGTGGTATTGAAGAGGTTTTCTAAAAGATATTAAGTTGAGTTTTGTATGCAAGTTTTACAATTGATTTAAATAAGCTTTTGTGAAATCTTGTGAGTAGATTTGAGTAAGTCCTAGAGTGGACTTAAGGATAGAGTTTAGCAATATTTTGTGAAATCTTGTGGGTAGATTTGAGTAAGTCCTAGAATGGACTTAAGGACAGAGTTGAGCAAGCTTTTGTGAAAGCTTGTGGGTAGATTTGAGTAAGTCCTAGAGTCGACTTAAGGACAGAGTTTAGCAATATTTTGTGAAATCTTGTGGGCATATTTGAGGAAGTCCTAGAGGGGACTTAAGTACAAAGTTGAGTAAGCTTTTGTGAAAGCTTAAGGATAGGTTTGTGTGAGCTTTTGTGGAATATTACAAGTAGATTTGAGGTAAATATTGGTGAAGACTTGTTGAGGAGATAGAGCAAGTTCTTGAGAGGACTTGTTGAGCATATTTGAGGTAAGTCTTAGTGAAGATTTGTTGAGAATATTGGACAAGTTCTAGAGAGGACTTGTTGAGCATATTTGAGGCAAGTCTTGGTGACAACTTGTTGAGCATATTTGAGGTAAGTCTGAGTGAAGACTTGTTGACCAGATTTAAGGTAAGTCTTGGTGATGACTTTTTGAGCATATTTGAGGTAAGTCTTAGTGAAAACTTGTTGAGCAGATTTAAGGTAAGTCTTGGTGAAGACTTGAGAGTAGATTGATCAAGTTCTTGAGAGGACTTGTGGATAGATTTGAGACAAGTCTTTGAGAAGACTTGAGAGCATATTTGATTGATTGATTTGTTCAAGCTTTGTGTTAAGGCTTGGGACAGATCTAAGCTAAGTTGATTTGTGATTTGATCAAGCTTTGTGTTAAGGCTTGGGGATAGATTTGAAGATATATTTTGGTGTAGATTTGAGGATAGATTTTGGTGTGGATTTGAGGGTATATTTGTACTAGACCAGAGACATACTTATGAACAAATTTGTGCTAGACTGAAGGACAGTGTTTAGTGCAAATTTGATATAGAGATTGAGCAGAGTTGAGAGCAAGCTTTGGAGGTGATAGAGCAGAGGACAGTAGTCTCTAGTGGATAGAGATCCATTTTCCAAGGCATTGAGGATAGAGATATTCTGAGTGAGGATAGAGGTCTTCATTGAAAATAGATCCATAAGCCAATGTAGTGGAGGCATTAGTCTTCTAGAGGATCACCAGCTAGAGCAAAGGAGAAGGAGTTCTCCTGTGGATAGAGATCCACGAACCAACAAGGGGGAAAGAGTTCTCCTATGGATAGGTATCCCTGATCTTGATTAGGGTATTCATCTCTTCTTTGGATAGAGGTCCATAAATATTGTAATAGGGAAGAATTCCCAAGATATTTGTTGAGAAAAATTTAGTGAAATATTTTCTCTATGGAGTAGCCCACATTGGGTGAACCACGTAAAATTGGTGTCTCTATTGTGTGTGATGATTTATGCATTGCTTTTATTACTATTTTTTATATTGCCATTGATTATATTGGATAATATTATTTGGGAAAGAAAAATAAAAAGTGGTCTTATAATTTTCACCCCCCCTCTCAGTATAAGCTTGTCTTCTTCAGTCTTCTCTTGAAATTTTATTGAGCCACAAAGGAGTATGTTTATGGGAATATAATCTATGGGGTGTCCCATGGATTAACTTCCCTTTTGTTTTGTTACTTTTCTATGTCCTTATCCTTCCTCTATTTTCCTCTTTTTGTTTGTTGTCACTATCCTCTTCGATTAATGGTATTCATTTTCTTGCCTTTGTGGTTTCCTATTTCCTCCCTTTTCCTCTTATGTCTTCTTGTTTTAGTTTTCTGTCTTTGCATGTTTTTCCCCTTGTTGTCCCCTTATTTTATTTTTCTTCACAATATTTTGGTGTGTCCCCCTTCCCCCATCGCCTGCCACCCTCCTTTGTCTTGCAGCCTTGACCCGCTGCATTTTTCCATGCTTTTTCTATCCTCTCCTTCTTATCTTCCCTATTTTAAAGTGTTATGTGCTCAACATGTCTTCCTAGGTTTCCTTTTTTTACAAGTATAAATCCCTTGTGAGTCACCAAAAGTGTGGGTGAAGCTTTTCACCTTCTCACCTACTCTTTCCTTTTTTTTAAAATAAAATATGATGGCCCTTAATGGTTAAATTTTGGGATCTCAGCCTTTGATTAGAGAATTTTTAGTACTAAAAGAAGACCTCGCGGGTGTGGTGGAAGGTTTTGAAGTGAGTTGCATTAAAATCGATGAAAATTTAGTGATGATAAGATGGGTGGATATTGGGTTGTTGAAGGATACAAGGTTGATCCAAAAAGTTCATCTCAAAAAAAAGGTGAAAGGGATGGTAAAAAAGGGACCTATGCCTTGGAACAAACCCAAGAGCCCTACCAGTAAGAAGCATGCAAAAGTTGACTAACGGGTAGGATGGGTGGAGAATTGGGTGCCCATAGTTTCCAAGCACATCATAAAATCCTACTACATTATACAGGTGAAGAAACAGGATCCCAAAAGCCTACCCCATGTAATGGGCAAAAAAGTGGGATAGTAGCAAGTCAGGGTTGGCCCCAAAGCACCACCCCAAGAATAAAGAAAAGGGCCAGGAAAATAAATAAGTACCTATTTCCCTAAAAGACTCCAAAATTGTGCCCAATATGGAAACTAGGTTGGAGGCCTAAAATCCTACCCTGTGGAGCATGTAGTAGAGCAAGTGAAGTTTTGGGTTGATAGTAAGTAGATGATAGATCCCAAATTTTTTCCCATAACACCATTTCTACCAGCATCAAGGGACCTTTGTATAAATATGTATGTCCTCATTTAAGAGTGTGTAATATGGGTAACTAGAATTAAAGAATTTTTATTCCCCGCTTAGTGCACAGTAGTTGATCGAATCATGCATCAATCAAATGGTCAGCCTCAACCTGTCCTCTCATGTAATTAATGCCCTTAGGTGTAGGTGGATGAAATTTATTATCTGATAGATCTTATTAGAGGAATAAGACTAATCAAAAGTCTAGATTCATGTAGTTTTGTTGGTGTACTCCCCGCAGCCACCCTTCGTGTAGTCTGTAGAAGATTTAGTGGGTTTCGTAGCATGACCGCCCCTGCTAGCACCGCCCAATGGTCTCATCCACCACTAACTGTATTCAATGTATAATTTATTGTAAGTTCTATATATGCTGAAATGCAAGATGTTCCAAAGGGTGGATTTTTATCCATTACAATTCATATGTAAAGTTTTCACTATTCTATAAATGCAAGTATTCCATTGTTTGATCTCCAAATTGACTCCTCTGTATGTGTGAATATTGAAGGTTTATTTTTTTTAAAGCTAGTTGGGTACATATGCTATAATTTTACATTATGGATTTATGCATATCATTCATTAGTTTTGGAATTCAATTTTGATAAAGGTGCATTAAATGATTAGTAAGAGTAAGGTTGGTTGATCTATTAGGTGGTTTGCTTGTGTTTCTAGTAATGGTGCAAGCTTTATGTGCATATGTATTGATGTGATAGAATCCATCCTTGTGAGTTCTGGTTGTGACCTCAATTTTCCTTTTTTCTTTCCCTTTTTTCTCCCTCAAGCTTAGTTAGCTAGGACTTCCATCAAGAACCAACCTTATTCAGAGATCGACCACCCAGCCTCCATGGCCCCATGGTTGTTCAATGTTGGTGCAAGTCCGCGGGCATGCAAACTCCCTATCCTTTTTCATTAGACTAGATTTACCACCAACATGAACTTCTAAATATGCTTTGAAAGTTTAATTTACCAGTTTTTACATGAAAGGATGAGTTGGTTTGGAATTTATCAAAGGATAGTGGATACTCGATCAAGTTGGGATATGAGGATTTTGAACAATCAAAATGTCCTTCTACCATAGATTTTCCTTGGAATAATTTTTGGTCATTAGAGGTTCTCCCTAAGGCCTCAACATTTCTTTGGTTAGTTGTTCAAAGTAAGATTTTTACAAGAGAGAGTCTAAAAAGAAGAGGATATAATGGACCCTTCATATGTGTCTTATGTGAGAAGGATTTAGAAAAATCAAACCATTTACTTCTTCATTATCCATTTTCTCACACCGTTTGGGGTTATTTTTTTTAAAATATGTAATTATATTGGGTAACTCCAACATTGAAAGAGTTGATAAAATGTTGGATTAAATATTTTAAAGCTAAAGTATTGTGTATTCTTTGGAGGATTGGTCCTACCATTATTTTTGGAATTTATGGCTTGAAAGGAATGACAATTTTTTTAAATAAATCTCAAAATCATGTCCAAGTTTGGAACCATATTATTGCCTATACATAATGTCTACAAATATGGTGCTCATCATACGAAGTCTCAATTGCAGAAAAAGAGGTGCTAATAACTTGGCTACAATATTTGAACATACATGGAAGAGTCATCTGCGACAATAAAATTAAAACAAAGGATCTACTTCGATCTATGGTAAAATGGAAATGTCTAGAAATTGGATTTATCAAAATAAATTTTTATGGTGCTTTTAAAGGAAATCCAGGAAAAGCTAATGGAGGTGGTGCTTTTAGAAATTATGAAGGCAAAATTCTCCTAACTTATTCATAATCATATGGAAATTCAACTAATAAACTATGCAAAGGCTATGGCACTTCTTACAATGATTTAAATTGCATTTTAAAAATGATGGAAATATATTTCAATTGAGGGGGACTCACAAATTATCATCAATGCTATTAACAAAAATGGACGTGGAGACTAGATAGTAAATAATAGTATTGATGATGTTTATCATCTATTACTAGAGGAAATATCTTGGAAATGTGAGCATATTTATAGAGAATGAAATCGGCTAGCAGATAAATTAGCAAATTGTGGTGTTGATCTTCATTTTGGTGAAATTCAAATTTTATAAGGCAATTGGACAAGTGAGACTTTATCTCTTAATCAAAATGATGTCAAGGAGTTGATTGTGGAAACATAGCACTTTGAGGAAGTTGAAGAATATATTTAAGAGAAAAAAGAAATGATTTTTTTGTGATAAAAAGGTATAATGCAACAAATGTAATAATTTGGTATTTTGATGGGAGTGGCCCCCAATAGAAGCCACACATAACTCATTAAAATTTTATAATTAAAATTAAAAAATGAATAGGATGGGAGTATTTATACCAATACCAAATCCCATAATTATCTATAATATGCCCATCAATATTCAAGAACTTAGCTTCAATATTTTGCAATTCTAGCACGCAATACTTTGTTGGATGTCCCTTCCTCTTATAGTATCCACAAGTGGTCTTAATTTTCTTTGAAGACTTAGCCTGGTCCTTGAGCCCTTGGTTATTAGTCTCCTTAGATTTGAATTCCTATGTGTGAGTCTGTATTTGTGGAATCCTATCACAATTTCATGTTGCCATCTAAAAATGAACTAGATAGAAAAAAGTGATCAAGAGTAAGAGTCTTTTGAGATTCCAAGAACATAGGAAGCATATGAACCATTAGGTTTAACATATAAAATTAGGGGGAGATATTAGCAAGGATAATCTTCATACATTTTTCATCATCTTTATTTTTTCCTCTAGAAGATTCAATATTTATCCGCAAAGTCTTGAATATCACAATATAATCCTTAACATTATCAAACTCAACTAATTTAAAGAGAAAAGCTCCAATTCCAAGTGACTTACTTCAGTAGTATTTACTTTCTCGAAAGCTCATGCAATTTTGACCATACCTTGATAAGGTTACTCTTCTCTTTTATGTGAAAAAGTAACTCTACTTTAATCATTAAGGAAAACAAAGCAAGAGCTTCTTCTCTTTGATGATGAGTTTATTCATCAAGAACAATTGCTTTATACTCTTGAAAGATACACCATAGGCTCTTACTACATAATAGGCCAATAATTTGGGTTGAAAAAATATTGTATTTTCATCCAATAAGATAAGTAACTAGTGCTTTGTGATCCATCTTACATAATATAACCCCTAATACCATAACAGGTTCATGAATTGATGTTGCTAGTGCATAGAGATTGAAAAATCATGAGATTTTTTATAAATGGGATCAAAAAATTATGTATGCAAAAGTGATGGCCTCTAGAATATTTTTCCTAATGGAACCCCAAAAACAATTAAATAAATGCTCAAATCTTAGGGTTGAAATAGTTGATCTCGACTTGCAACTTGGTGAGTTTTTATTCACTCTTGCACTCAAATATGATTTTACCACTTTAGCTACTCTGCATCGTCTAATCATCAATATTTGTACTTGTTTTATTGGTCTAAGGAAAACACACACACAGATATATATATATATATGAAAATGTTTGTATATGTGGCATAGAATTCCACCACATCGACTACTAAGGTGGCGTCCATATTTTCAATTGCTTGAAAAAATACCAAAACTAAGTTTTGAATCGAAATTACCTATGGTCTAAGAACCTTGTGCTATCCAAGGTGCCAACCATGCCACCATGGTATTGTAGCTAGCCATTTCTAAATAATACACAAACAAATGCTATGGCTAAAGCAAGACACGAGCACATCAAAACAAATTACTATAATTTGAACCTGGTACATCAAGGTAGAGAATGCCTTATCATACACAAAATAAGCAATTGTACTATCCTCTTAATGGCACAAAATATGGAAAGGGCCCTATAAGGATTGAAATGAGCATTATCCATTGATTTCCATCCTTCTAAACAAAAATAGGTGCACATAGTTCAAACTTGGAATAACTCCCAACATGCACCAAATTTTTTATTTAACTAGCCAGTAGACTACTCCACCATATCAAGACAATTGTGCCCTGAAAATTACTCAAGTTGAACCTTGTGCTATCCAAGGTGCCAACCATGAGGATATTTATTAGCATATTAATTTTATTATTGTACACATGAGTTTATATCTTCACATGGACTTTAGCTTAGGTTGTTAGTTTCTACCTAAGTTAAAATTCAATTAGCTAAGTATGCATTTGTTACAAACCACTTCAGATTTGTTAATATCATGTGATAGGTGGTTATTGTAATATTGACATGTTATATGCCTATAAAATCATTTGCATATGAATAAAATAATTAATTGAATCATTATCGGCATTGTTAGAGTAGTTCGATTTAGCTGCCTATGAGGGGGAATTTTCTTCATGGAAATTCTCCCTCCACCCTTCCTTATGATCTTCTTAGTTGTGCTTGAGTTGTCCACTATTTTCATGGCATCTTCATAGCCACTCTATAGTTCCCTCTACTTCTAATTTCACTTTAAACATGTTCAAGAGAAGGAAAATAGAATGTTGCACTCCTACCATATCGATGATATAATAGAAGCTCTTAGAAGCTTTCTACATTTGCTTCTTATCATTGCTTATGATAAAATCATCATCTCCTAAATAAACCTTTGCCTTCATCTCCTTTCATGGTGAGGCGTTTGGTGTTAATTGATCTAGACTTTCACTTTGTAAATCGTTTGAATTATTAATTTAATGATAAAATTTAGTTTCAAGTTAATTTTTATTATAAATTAATCATAATTTTTTTATATTTAGTTTTAAAATATATATATTTATAACGTCACAACTTTGCATGTTAAAAAAAAAAATCTAGCTTAATTAAAATTAAAATAAAAAAACCATATTGTATCAAATGCCATTAGCTCAATCGGTTATATTCTTCAAATTTCAAGAATCCTTTCCAAGTGATATTATATGGTCATGATGTAATATAGGAGGAACCCGTTTTAATTTCATATAAGCAATAAAAAATAAAATCCATATCGCTCATGCGGTATAAGCCAATGGTAGGGATCTATTTCAATCCCATATAACCATTTTAAAAAAACCATATTGCTCATGGGGTATAATCCAATGGTAAGGACATTTTTCAGTCCCATATAACCAATTATATATATCTACATATATATATATATATATATATATATATATATATATATATATATATATATATATATATATATATATATATATATATATATATATATATATATATATATTGCTCATAGGATATAAGTCAATGGTAGGAACCAACAACTTTCACACCTAAAACCAAGAATCAAATATCTTAGGTAAACCTTAAAGATTCTAAAATCAAATAACATGATAACAAAATGATATATACATAATTACCTATTATAATATTATTTTATGTTTCATTAAAAAGTGATGCAAAACAATTACCTATGATTACAGATAATATGGCTTATTGGCTTAACAAAAATGATGCAATACATGGGAGAGAGTGTGATCCAGGAGTGAGGAGGAAGTGTAAGTAGGGGTGCAAGAAGTAGAAAGCAAAGTGCAATCAAGGAATAAATGCCACCTCTTGTTTTAGATCTTAGGAGACTTTAAAGGATTTATTTGAAGGAAATCTAGGTAACGTGGAAAGAAATTCATTTGTGAAAGTCCTTACTAAAAGTATGAAGGACCGACTTGGAAGTATGGATGCCCTAGATAGCAATATTAGGAAGAGTGAATATATGGCAAACCTTGTCCAGGTAGCAAATTCTACACCAGAAGTGATTATCAAGGATGAGATGATTGAGCATGATATAATGGTTCTTAAAACCAAAGGGTTAATATGTAGGTTTCATTGATACTGGCTAGGTTTTTTTTAGATTCAAAATTGAATCAAGTGGAAGTGAGGAATGAATTCAAATCACTTCATGACTTTTCTTTCAAAGTATTTTTCCTTTTTATTTTCTCCAGTTCAAAATCAAGGGATAAAATAATGGATGTAGGTCCATGGTTTAGGGGTAAAGATGCATTCTATTTAAGACCTTGGAGTAAGAATTTTTTGTGGACATAAAAACTATTAAAAGGTCTCCCATATGGATTAGGCTTTTTGGACTTCCTTATCAACTCATTAATAAGGAGGTTTTAGAGAATATTGGTAATAATCTAGGTGAATTTTTCTAGGAGATACCAACTACTAAGGAGAGAAGACATGTTGTATACACTCAAATATGTGTTGCCATGGATATTTCTATACCATAATCTATTAGTATTAAATTTGAATCAAGAGAATGGGATCAGTAAGTGGATTATGAAAACATTGCAATTTGTTATCACTAATTTCATGAAATTGAGCACATGGCAAGAGACTACAAAGTGAAAATAATGGAGAAGGAAATAAAAAAATTGGGCATGAGGATAGCTTCAATTTGAAATAAGGATATCATATCACAAGAGAAGCTAGGTCAAATCAAGGATTTTCCACTCCTAAGAAAGTGGCTAGAAAAATCCCTCTACATCATCAAATAATAAATTCCATTACATTTCACTCGAATAATCCATTAGAAGAAAAATATGATATGAGGGATGAGGAAGTACAATGCACAAGTTCAAATATAGGAGCTAAAGGTGTGAAGGAATAGAGGAAGGCAAATTTTAAAGCAAAGGAAGATGAGAAGGCAAATTTTAAAGAAAATGAGATGAATGAGGTCAAGCTTAATCCAGGTAAATCACCTCTGTTATCCTCAAGTAGCATGAAATCTTCTCCTTACAATAAAAATGAAAGTAGTACAGAGTGTATTCCTTGCACTTTAGGTTTTCAAGAGAAGTATAGTAAAGAAAAGCTTATAGAGGATATCCAAGGAAATTTAGGGTTTCCATGACAACATAATAGAGTAATGATTATGAAGGATCATCTATACAATTTAGATTTTTCAAGGCAACATAAAGCTAATGAGGTTATTCCTTGCACTTTCTACTCTTTAGGTCAACATAAATATTTAGAAGATAAGTCTCATTATGAACAATAAAAATAGAAGAGTGATGAATATGGGAGTATTGGTAGGAATGAAAGGAGAGAAAGGCCATAAAATTAGGAACAAAGAAGAACATAAATTCAAAAGGATATTGATCTAGGAAGCCAAATAAAAATATCATAGGTGTTAACAAGAAGTGGGGCTAAGCCCACTAATAAAAGTAAAAAGTGTTGATGATGAAAATGATATCATGGAATATTAGGGGTATGAATAAAACCCCTAAAAAAATATTTATTAAGGAATTAATAGGTTGTTATAGTCTAGAGTTTATTTTAATACAAGAAACAAAATTAAGCAATGAAGAAAGTATTTTTTCACTTTACATGGTGGAATCGATAGCCACCATGATGATCCAGGCATGTTGATTCATATTTTATAGCCACCATGGTATTCTATGTTGTCCACAAAATCTACCACATAGTACTTCATGCAGTCTATCCCTATAACCACCATGTCGCAATCATTTTAAACCTTTTACACTACTAAAAGCACCAAGAAAGGGACAAGCATTCAATATAACGAGGCCTAAGATTTGAACCCTGGGCATCTATCCCCATTATGGGGTTTCACCGCACCAATTGGTCTACACCTCAGACCTAGTGAATAATGTAAGGATGTTTTTAAGAAGATTTAGAAGATGGGTGATTGCTTAGCAATTTCTTCTACAAAAGCTTTAGGCAGTATTGTAATCATATGGGACAAATGCAAATGGGTTGGACAATTATTAGAAGCAAAAATTAATTGGGTTGGATTATTTTACAAGAAAGAGGAAACCATTAAAGTTGGAGTTATAAATGTATATGCTCCAACTATAGTTACTCCTCATGAAATATGTTAGAAGGACCTTAGCATATTTTTATCAAATACAATGATGATTTATTGTGATCTATGGATTCTTGGGGGTGATTTTAATATTGTTCTATCTCCTTTAGAAAATAAGGGTGGAATTCCAAGATGGTATAAATCAATGCAATATTTTGCTTCATTTGTCAATTCAAATGACCTTTGGGATGTTAGTCCCTCAAGATTTCAATATACATTAGATAATATATGCCTTGGGTAAAATCATATAGCAAAATGACTAGATAGATTCATATTATAAAATAAATGGTTGTAAATAAAGTATAAAATCTCTTTAGATATTTTATTGCAAGCAGGATCAAATCACAAACCCATTCTTTTTTACTTATGAGTTACCTAATAATGGTCATCCAAATCCATTTCGCTTCCAATCTATGTGGCTCCATGACCTTGATTGTTTCCAGATGGTTATGGTGGGATGAATCAAAATTTTAAGGATCATGTATGTAGATTTTTGTTCAAAAGTTAAAAATTGTTTTTTTTAAGCGAAAAACCCCTTGCAAGGCCGCCTTGGTCTGAGATACCACGAACAGGGGGTTTTACACCATCAAATTCACCCAGAAGTCGCACCCTACCCTGCCCGCACCAACATTATCAATTGTATTTTGGATACCGAATTTAGCTTTTTGGTAGGGTGGAGATTGAACCTAAGACCTCCCTTGGAGGATTGCCCTCTCCTCTCCAACTCACCTACAACACTTGGGTCAAAAGTTAAAATATTTAAAGGAGCAAAGGAAGATATCAAATGCCAAATATTTTGGTAACATTTTAAAAAATTGAATCCAAATTCAAAAATTTACAAGAGATAGTAGAAATTAATTGAATGGAACAATATTCTTATGTGAAAGAAAAATGATTACTTTTTTATTATCATAATGAATTGAAAAAGGAGTCGTCATATTGGTTCCAAAAATCTAGAGATAAATGTCTTAAGGAAGGAGATAGAAATACAGTAAATTTCATGCTATAGCAAAAAAAATGTATTCATCATATCAAAAATATTTTAACTCTAAATGGAAGAAATATTGAGGATAAAGAAGATATAAGGAAGGAAGCAATTAATTATTTTAAAAATATTTTGTTAGATTCTAAGCAAGATAAGGAGGCACAAGAAAAAAAATTGCAAAATATTCCATCAATTATCACTTAGGTACAAAATGAAAGCTTGATGAAGAAGATATCTATAGAGATGCTTCATGAAGCATATTTATCTTTCCATCCTAACAAGGCACCTAGCCCCGATGGATTTCTTAAAAATTTCTTTCAAAAAATTTAGGATTTATTAAAGAGTCGTATGTTAGTGGTAGTTGAAGAGGACCAAAAAAGGAAGGCTATAATAAGTAATATCAATGCTACTTTTATTACCTTGGTTCCAAATAAAGGTGACACAAAATATTTTGATAATTTTCATCCAATAAGTCTTTGTAATATGATTTATAAGATCAATTTAAAAATTATGGTAAATAGGTTGAAGGATATTTTAGGATGTCTTATTGTAGAGGAACAAGGTGGTTTCATTCATGGTAAGCAATTTTTTATGGTATATTTATTGTACAAGAGGCCATACAATCTCTTCATTCCATAAAAAAACTAGGTATGCTTTTGAAATTAGATATGACAAAGCATATGATAGGGTTTCTTAGAATTTTCTATATGTTATTCTTAGAAATTTTGGCTTTGATTATTGTTGGTGTTAGGGAATTAAATGTTATTATAGCACTACAAAATTTTCTATTTTGATAAATGGTTCTCCTATTGGTTACTTCAATTCATCTTGTGGAATTCATCAGGGTGATCCACTTTCTCCTTATCTATTCATTATTCTAACATAATCATTAGTGAGAGCCTTTTCAAAGGCAAAAAATGAAAGGAAAAATTATGGGTATTCAAGTTGCAAAAAATGGTCCCTCTAAACCTCATCTCCAATTTGTTGATGATATTTTTATTTTGGGTCATCCCTCAGTCAGTGAGGTCATGAATTTTAAATCAAAATTATCATGCTATGAGAAAGCTACTAGACAACGGTAAATACCACAAAATCTAGGATTTTTTCATTAATACTGCCCTATATTTATAACTAATTATTGTGAATATTTTAGGGTTTAAAATTGAAAATATTTCATCAACCTACTTGGGTATTCCTTTGTCTATAAAGGAAATAAAAATAAGCTTTGGATCTCTTTTTTGGATAGAATGAAAGCTTGCTTGGTAGGTTGGAAAGGTAAATTCTTATCCATGGTAGGAAGGCTACAACTCATAAAGACTACATAGTAATCCATTCCTATTAATATGATATCACTTTCAAGACTGCCAATAAGTATAGCATCAAAAATTGATAACATTTAAAGAGACTTTCTATGGAAATTTTGTGAGAAAAAATTAGGTTTCCTCTTTGTAAGTGGGATCAAGTTTGCAAAGGAAATATTATTGGAGAATCAGGCTTACAAAATTGTAGACTTATAAATTTAGCATTAGGATCAAAGCTTGGGTGGATATTATTCAAAGATCAAGGAAATAATTGAGAAAAAATATTACTTCAAAAATATATAGGTTCTATAGAAGGAAAAACAAAGAAGAAGGGTAGTAGAACATAGTAATTATATTGTTGTTAAGAAGCTTAAAATCTTGTCTGGTAGGGCATGAAGAAGGAAGCTTAAGTGCAGTCGTCGGAACCCTTCTTTTTGATGCTCAACAATAGCAATGACGAATTTCCTTCCTCAGTTCCAGACAAATAAAAGCACATCCGAGCGCCTTATTATGGCCAGGTTTCTGGAACTTCAAAAAATCTAGGGCATCAGCTGGATTGCAGAAATGCTTTCAGGGTACGATGGATTTGAAGGCTAGATTGGTGCCCTAGGAGGGTCCAATGGGGACATCTTCGGATCCTTTTCCAGGGAGTAGCAGCTCATACGCAGTTTTGTTTAAAGAAAAATCTCCTCCAAAGAACGATGAAGCTCAAAAAATGGCATATAAAATGCTCTTCACGGCTATTGGGAATAGGTCGACAGCACATCGTGTGAATGGATGTTTGTCGCAGGCCGAAACCAAGCCAAAAATTGTCATCGAGCCAAGTATGGTTGAAGAATCAGTCATTTACAGAGCTAATCATGATTTAATCTGCAAGTTCATGGGTATACGTCCTTCCCTAAATTTTTTGCACTCTTGGATCTGCGAAAACTGGGAGCCTCACGGTGAGTATTCATTGTGGTTTATTAGCAATGGATATTTTATTGTTAGCTTTTCATCTTTGGTCGATAGAAATAGGGCTTTTGAGTTAGAGAAGAAAAATCATGGCCCGACAGGGCTATTTGTTCAACCATGGAGAGTGGGATTCGATCCCCGAGTTGAACCTACTATTGTCCCAGTATGGATCCGACTATATGCTCTTCCAATGGAATTCTGGAGTGAGTAGGTTTTGGCAAGGATTGGCAATTCTATTGGAAGACATCTGGGTGTTGCCAGAGACACAATTGAAGAGAGCATGGTGGTGTATGCAAGAATATGTGTGGAGATGGATCTCAGCCAGCCTTTGCCGACAAAGATGGAAATTGAATTGGTAGGACTCTCCTGGATTCAACAACTGGACTATGAGGCCCTACCCTTTAGATGTAGGGTTTGTCACAAACATGGACATTTGGCCTATTTTTGCCCTAATAATATGAATGCTAAAATGGAGGCCCCTTTAGGAATGCCAAACCTGCCTAAAGAGGATAAGGCAACACTTAATAAAGATTCTAATAGCACCGTTCAGGTCCAAGAATCTTAGAGAGAGGGTTTTGAATAGCCCAAAAGAAAAATACAAACAAAGAAAAATACAAACAAAGAAAAAAGAGGGAAAGGAGCAATCCCATCTCAGACCTGCCAATAGGTATGAGATATTTAAGTCACTGGTTGACGAAGAGGAACAATTTATGGAGGGCATGGAGGGTAATAAGGAAAATTCTAATATTCCCGTGCAACTCCCCCTCTCATCTCCTCTCGTCATACGAGCGAGTAGTTGAACTCCGTGAGGTATCACAGCCAGGTGTGTTCGGGGGCTTTAGTAGTGCATAACCGGGAGCGAGATAGTATCTCAGGATGTCAGCATGGGAATAGCAAAGAAGAACAGGGAAAGGCCAAATTTGGGGATAACCCAGGTAGAAAAAAGATCAAAAAATAGCAATTCTCAGGGAGTAGGTAGAAGATCCAATAAGGAGTTGCTAGCAGTCCAAGGAGACAAACTAATCACAGGAGGATCGGTGAGGCCAATAGACTCTTATTGCTCCTAGGGTAACCAATGATTATACAATCATGGAATGTGAGGGGTTTAAACAGTAGAACCCATCAATCTACTATTTGAAGACTTTTAGAGAAACGTAATACTGATTTTTTTCTTTTACAGGAGACTAAGATGTCATTAGATCTTATGTCCAAAATAGTCAACAGAATTTGGAGGGGTGCTGGTCATATGGATGTGGCTGCCCAAGGTGCCTCAGGGGGATTGTTACTCTATGGAACTCTCTTGAATGGTCTGCAATAGAACATATTTCCTGGAGGGATGTTCTCACTTCTCTTTTTAGAAATAATGTCTCTGCAGAATTCGTTCTAATCACAAACTTTTATGGATCTCAAAACCTAGAGGGTCAGAGGCGACAGTGGAAGGCTGTGCATGACATGCGAGCATCAAGGGAAGATCTAGACTGGATTATAGCGGGGGACTTTAATGCTAAATTATCTTCTAGAGACCAAGAAGGGGGAACACTGCTTTTGGATCCAGGGGACCATTTCATGATTGCTCAAGTCCAGGCTTTGCACTTAGTGGACATTAAATGTCCTGGAAATAACTTCACTTGGAATAATAAAATGCGGGAGCCACATAGTAGGAAGGTGAAGCTAGATCACTTTTTGCTTTTAGAGGAGGCATTTGTAAAATGGAATATCAATTTTTAGATTTTAGCAAGCCCTATTTTTGATCACTATCCTATTCTGTTGGAAGGCGGGACTAGGATGGGGCACCAGCACAAACCTTTCAGATTTGAGAATTTCTGGCTTCAGAAAGAAGAACTTCTGGAGAAAATTCCACAGTGGTGGGAAGAAGGCCACCCGACTTATGGGAGAGCAATGTTCAGAATCCACAAACAACTACAATATGTCAAAACTCAGTTGAAGTATTGGAGGCATGCTAATAAAATAGACTTCCAGGCCCAAAGAGCTTCATTGGTGGCCATATGGGATGAGGTCCAAAAATAGTTCAGATAAGGAGTAATTACAGACTAGCTCAAAGCTGAGGATGATGCCCTGCATACAGTGGTTGAGGACATTGACAACCAGGAGGAGACCTATTGGAAGTAGAGAGCAAGAACCACCTGGTTATTAGAAGGGGACAGAAATACAAAATTCTTTCATCGGACTACTTGTGCTCGAAGACAAATGAACAAGATGGAGGCCCTTCAAGATGAGAACGGTCATTCCTTTGATACACTTCCAGGTATGCATTCCCATGCTATGGATTATTTTTCTAAGCTTTTTAAGGAAAGTGTGGTACAAGATGTAGAGGCCCAAAATGAAGTTATTTCTGTCATACCTGTTGTTATTTTTGAGGATGAAAATCAGGCCCTCCTCAAACCCATTGATAGAGATGAATTGAAAACTGTGGTCTTTGGAATGAGCATTGGTAAAACTCCAGGTCCAGACGGCTTCCCAATTGAGTTTTTTCAGGATTTTTGGGACTACTTAGAGGAAGATGTAATGGCTATGTAGAAGAGTCCAGATAAAATAAGAGAATGCTTAAAGCTATAAACAACACTTTCATTTAATTCCAAAATGGGAGGATGGGGTTCATATTTCATATTATAGGCCTATTGCCTTATGTAATGTGTTGTACAAAATAATCACAAAGGTAATGGTTGAGCGCCTAAAACCTCTTCTTCACAACATTTTCTCCTCTAAGCAAGGGGGTTTTATTGAGGGACGACAGATTCTGGATGGGGTGGTTGTGGCCCAGGAAGCAATCCATTCAATGCACACTTTTGGTAATAAAGGGATGTTCATAAAACTGGACATGTCAAAGGCTTATGACAGGGTTGAATGGAGTTTCTTGGCTAAAATGATGGCAGCCTTTGGTTTCTCTCAGGACTGGATAGAGCGGGTCATGAGCTGTGTCTCTACCTCGACTTACTCTGTGCTAATCAAGGGCCTTCCTTCGTAACCATTTGGAGCTACTCGAGGACTACGCCAGGGGGATCCATGTTCTCCTTATCTTTTTCTCATTTTTGTTGAAGGTCTTGGCAGACTTTTCTTGAGGAGAAGACAACAAGGTAGATTATTGGGTATCAGGGTGGGTGACGAAGTTTTAACGCACCTACAATTTGTGGATGACACTGGTTTGGTGGAAGTGGCCAGCTTTAGGGAAGCAAGAATGATTAGGGATACTCTTAATGTCTATCTCAGGGCTACTCAATAGGTCATTAATGACAAGAAATCCAAAGTGGTTTTTTTAATCTAGAGCAAAGGCTTTAGAACAAAATTTTAGAAATCTTGGGATTCACAAGGACTTCTCTCCTAGTGGTTTACTTGGGGGTCCCCTTGCACTTTAAGAAGCTAAAATTAGACACATGGAGGAATCTGCTGGAGTGTATCAAGGATAGAATTAATCACTGGTCTCACAAGTGGTTAAGTTATGGTGGCAGATTAACGTTCTTACAGTCGATCATTCAAGCCATGCCAATTTACAAATTCTCTATCCTGGCTGTCCCGATTACAATATGGAAAGAGTTGGACAGGATGGCTAGAAAGTTTTTATTGGAAGGAGCAAAGGGAGAGAGAAAGTGGGCCTTAGTGGGTTGGGACAAAGTTACCCAGCCCAAGGTTAAAGGAGGTCCGGGGTTTGAGAAAATCTAAGCTAAATAATAAAGCTTTGGTTGGAAATCTGTCTTGGAGATGGATCTCCCAACCCACCTCCCTTTTTGGTAGAATCCTAACTAGAAAATACCTGGGACAGGCCAACCCAAATGATGTAGCTCACATCCCCTTGGATGGTATTGGGTCTCTAGTTTGGCGGGCTCTCAAGTTAGGGTCTCAGGTTGTTAAAGACCGCTTATTTTGGAAAGTGGGAAGAGGGGAGAAGGCTCATTTTTGGATAGATTCTTGGGATCAGTTCCCACCCATCATTGCTAAATTTCTAGAATTATAGCCAATAAAAGCAACCATTGAAGCCAAGGGATGGATCCGTATTGAAATTTATTTCACAACTACTCAGCTGGGGGAGTGTAAGTTTAAGCAGTTCAAGAAGTTGGATGAGTGGCCCATTTCATTCCCTCCAGATTTGACTCCCATCATGACTAAAATTTTGACAAAAATATTTCTTACAGGGGGAGACGTGGAGGATGAATTAGCTTGGGGCTTTGGGAGTCTTGGCGTCTATACAGTAAAGGACGGATATGATAGCATTCTCCTAGAGCCCCCCCTCATACTTTTTAGGTTGAGGACTGGAGGAAAATCTGGCACTCTAAAGGTTGGCCAAAAGTTAACTTTTTTGCCTGGCAATGCATGCACAATGGAATCCTCACTTTTGATAATATCATATCAAAAGGTATCATCGGCCCTTCTCAATGTGTACTATGCTACAAGAGCGAGGAAACTGCTGACCATTTGCTGTTTGGTTGCCCTTTCACCCGACAGATTTGGTTGCGTTGGTTTGCATACTTTAAAATTCAAGTAAGTGGTGACCCGAATCGGATGAATATCCGGGAAAAATGGTAGAAAGGTAGATTCAAATCTAAAGCTCTTCGTATTGGGTCGGGAGCTCGGTTTAAGCTTTATCTGGTGGCAAGTATGGCTGGAAAGAAATGCCAAAATTTTTAGAGAAACTTTTACTGCTCTAGACGGGGTTTGGCAGACCATTTGGAGCAAGGTTACCAAAATTGTGGCTGTTCATGCTGAGGAGGAAGCTCAAATTGACATTGGAGCTATGGAATAACACGTTGAACTACAAGAGGGACAGGAAAGAAATTGTTGGAAACCTCCCCCTAAAGGTTGGATTAAAATCAATATTTATGGAGCTACAAAATGCAATCCGGGTAGAGCCAAAATTGGAGTGGTGTGCCGAAACCATGTTGGGACTGTGCTCTATTGGGAATTGCAAGGCCTGGGAAGAACCACTAACAATGAATCCGAAGCCATTGCCATCAAGTCTGCTTCTGTTTGGGTAGTGAAACATGGCCACCATAGGATTATTCTTGAATCAGACTCGCAAATAATGGTTGGAGCTCTATACTGCATGAGGAACTTTGATCTGAAAGCTTGGAGGTTGAGGGCTCTTATTATCCAAATTAAAGAATTATGGAAGGAATTGGAGGACGTGATCCCAGTTTATGCGAGTAGAGATTTGAACAAAGCGGCTGACTTTCTAGCTAAGATGGGTGCAAAAAATGAGGTTGGAGTTCAGTTGCACAGTGACATGGATATTGAGGATGAGGTGATTAGACAGGGTCTTGAAAGGTCCTTGAGCTAATGACCTTCGAAAAAATAGAGTACGATGGGGGACCCCATGGCAGCTAGTTTTTGGTTCACGAAAATTGGCTTCGGTGCAGTTCTTCCTTTACTATTGTATGACTGTGTCCTCTCGGACCTCGGCTGGGAAGAGGCTCTTCCCACATTATAATTGATCTATGTCTTAATAAAAGTTTTTTTTCAAAAAAAAAAATATATATATATATAGGTTCTCCTAATGCAATAAAATTATTTAGGAAAAAAACTCTACCCAAAGTTTCGTCAACATGGAACTTCATATCGGAGAGTTTGCAATTAATAAAGAAACATATAATATGGTCAGTCAATGAGGGGAGTTATGAAAAATTTTGGTCTAATTATTGGTTGAAGCCTTATCATGTTATCTTTGACTCAAAATGGTGACCATTGGCTCAAGCATGCCTAAAGGTCTAAAGGTCAAAGACTATATTAATTTGAGCAACAACTCCAAATCATGGATTTATTTTAGTAACCTATTTGAAAGAGAGGAACTCAAATAAATTGCAAATGAACTTCAAAATATGTTTCAAGTATTTTATTTGCCAATTTTTACATGAAAGGATGAGTTGGTTTGAAAATTTTCAAAGGAAGGTGGATACTCGGTTGATTTGAGATATGAGGATTTAGAATAATCAAAATTTCTTTCTCCCTAATATTTTTCTTGGAAGAATGTTTTGTCATTAGAGGCTCTTCCTAAGGCCTCAGCATTCCTTTGGTTAGCAATTCAAATATTCTTACAAGAGAGAGTATACAAAGAAGAGGATATTATTGAACCTTCAAATGTGCCTTGTGTGAGAAGGATTTACAGATAATTTACTTCTTAATTTTTCATTTTCTCACACCATTTGGGTAATTTTTATAATATGATTTTATATTGAGTAGCTCCATCAACATTGAAATAGTTGAATACTGTAATCTTATTATAGTGGTAAGGGCTTTGGCCTCTCTTTGAGAGGTCCAAGGTTCAAACCCCACTCAGTATGATGGTACCAAGACCCCTTATCAAAACTTGTGTAAACTCGTTGAAAAAAACATTGAAAGAGTTGATAAAGTGTTGGATTAATCATTTCAAAGCTAAAGCATTGTATTCTTTGGAGGATTGGCCTGCCATTATTTTTTGGAATTTATGGCTTGAAAGGAATAACAAAAAAATTTAAAATAAATCTCAAAATCATGCTCAAGTTTGGAACAATATTATTGCCTCTCTTGTAGAATGTCCACAAATATGGTGCTCATCATGGGAAGCCTCAATTATGGAAAATTTTTTGCAAATAACTTGGGTACAAGATTTGAACATACATGGAAGAGTCATCTATGACAATTGAATTAAAACAAAGGATCTACTTTAATCTATGGTAAAATGAAAAGTTGGTGGAAGTGGCATTTTTAGAAATAGTGAAGGTAAGAGTATCCTCACTTATTCATAATCATATAGAACTTCAACTAAGAACTATGCAGAGGCTAGGGCATTTCTTATAGGGATTAAAATTACAATAGAAAAATAATGGAAATATTTTTCAATTGAGAGGGTCTCACAAATTATCATCAATGTTATTAACAAAAATAGACATGAAGATTGGATAAAAAATAATATTATTGGTGATGTTCATCATCTATTACTAGAGACAATCTCTTGGAAATGTGAGCATATTTATAAATAATAAAATCGGTTAGTAGACAAATCAACGTATTGCGGCGTTGATCTTCATCCCGGTGAAATTCAAATTTTAAAATGCAACTCGTCAAGTAAGATTTTATCTCTTAATAAAAATTATTTCAAGGATTTGATTTGGAAACATAGCACTTAGAGCAAGTTTAAGAATATATGTAAGAAAAAAAAGAATTGAAACAATTGTGATAAAAAGGTATGCTGCAACAAATATAATATTTTGGTATTTTAAAAGCTACAAACTTACTATAATGGTAAGGGCTTTGGCCTCTCTTTGAGAGGTCTAAAGTTCAAACCCCACTCAGTATAAGGAGACTAAGATGCCTCATAAAAACTTGTGTAAACTAATTGAAAAATTATTTTGGTGCTTTACCCCTAATAAAAGCCACATAAAACTTATTAAAATTTTTAAAAAAAATGATGTAATACATATGGAATTCATTTTAGTTTTATATAATCAATTTAAATAATACTTAATAGTCATATAATTATATTTTAAAAACTATGTTTTACTTTTATTTATTAATCTAATTATAATGAAAAGAAACTAATTATTAATGCTAACAATATCATAACTTCTTAGTAATAATTATTTTTACAATTCTTTTTCTAAGACATTTGAAAAATATTAAATAAACGGATATAAATATGTGATTTAAGGTTATAGTAGGAGACTAGTTGAAAAATAATTAATAAAATAATAGATGGATGAATAAGAGAGATATTAATTTAATTGAATGCTCAAACAATAATACAAAATTTTATATAAGAAAAAAATTAATTAATAAAAAAACAAAAATATCCGCTCATGTAGAGGAGTTGGAGAGAAAGTGGGTAGTTAAAACTCTCCAGTTATCGAGAGGCCTTCAAATCTCTCCCCTCACATGTTGCGGATATGTTGTCTATAAAAGGTTCCTCGTCAAAAAAAAAAAAAAAAATTATATAAGGGAAAAAAATCAAGAAAACAATATAGCCAAAAGAGCAAAAAAAATATTTATAATGGCATTGTCCAAGTTTAATCTCATGTGTCCAGCCCATATCTAGCAAAGGTGTTAATAAATATAATCAAAAGAGCTAGGAAAAAAAGATACACTACCTTATTCAGTTCAATCTCATATATGAACAACATTGATTTGTACATATAGATACAAATATTAATAGAAATAAAAGATGCTTATAGCTCGCATAACTTGACTAGCTCACATTAACTCGTATATGAAACAAGAAAATGAAAAAAACTATATATATATATTCATTTTTATTTATTTATTTATTTATTTTGCAATAAAAGCACTAAAACTTTTATTTTGAAATACAAAATTTATTGAGATTATTATGTTAACATATTATAAATGAATTTTGTAAAAATGTTTATCAACAATAAAATATATAAATGCAAGCTTAGTGTAAAACAAGTTGAAAAAAATATCAACAGCCAAAAAAGAAAATAAAACAAAATGGTTCAACTTTATTATTTTATACATATGTTTTTTCATTATAAAGAAATAAGATAATATATTGTTTTATAATGAAACTTTGTTATTATAAATATTATTTTTTATTGAAAATGTAATAATTATATTACTTTAGAAAATAAATTAAGAGCATATTAATTTAAAAAATGGGTGAATAAAAAATCACACCCAAAAGTTTATGTTAGGAAAAACTATTAAACTAGAATTATCAAATAAAATTAGACATAGAAAATCAACCACAAGGTATTTACAATAAGAGCTATGGAGCTAGAAGGAGGTGATGGACATTTCCATCCAAAAGGTAAATCTTGAATATTCGATAAAAGATCCTAACCCAAGTTGGTGGTTCTATGGAGCTAGAAGAAGGTGGTGGATCATGATCAGAAGAGTCTTTCTATCTAAAATATGAATCGTGAATGTCCAACCAAAGATCCCAACCCGAATTGAAACTTTCACCAATTAGTTCATCTGCCTAATTATCTTTTACATCCCTCTTGAAAAGTTGATGAAACTAAAATTAAAAAAAAACTATTATTATTATTATACCATCTTTAAACTCTTAAAAAAGAAGAAATTAAATTTTATAACTTATGAATGTAAAAAAAATTATATAAACAAAACTATAGCATATTAATAAAGATATAATCACCAATTTTACTTTCAATTATACTCTTAATCAAAATACTTAATTAAAAAAATTTAATTAATTAAAACTATAAATTCAAAAAATTCAAAAATTTATTTTTTTTAAATCGAATTATACACCATGCACCAAAAATACCATATACACATTGTATTAAAGATATAAAATCCCAACAGGTTATGGGTACAACTCACACTAGATAATTTAATATGTTACTAAATTTTGGAAAATGTTGGTGGTTCCCATGGCCTTCTTCATTTAGACTCTTATTTGCATATAGTAATTTTATAATTAACAAATTTAGGGAAAGGTAATTTTTTTATATGTTATTATTTATCAACCTACCTTTGCGAATAAAATATAATTCAAAGTTTAGAGTGACTTGAACGAATAAATAACTATAGAAGTAAATAAGCTAACCTTTTGAATTCAAAGGGTTTGATGGATTGTAAGTTTTAGGAAGGGTTAGATGGATTGATAAGTTTTAGGTGGAGAAGAGATCCAGTTTCAAATTTTGGAGGCAAGTTTTGGTAGGGTAAAGGTAGTACTCTAACTTGACTCGGTTGATTGCACATCACTTCGACAACAGCAGTACCAACCCCAAGCCAATGGTTCTCCCTTACTCCATGTTGCATTTGCTAATGTCTGATGACAACTGTACCAACCCCAAGAAGAGATCCAATTTCAAATTTTAGAGGTAAGTTTTGGTGGGTAAAGGTAGTACTCTAACTTGACTCCTTTGAGTGCACATCACTTGGACAACAACGGTACCAACCCCAAGCCAATGATTCTCCCTTACTCTGTGTCGCATTTGCCAATATCGGACGACAAAGGTACCAACCCTAAGCTAGTGAGTCTCTCTTACTCAATATGACATTTGCTAATGTCTGACCCTCTGTCCAGTAATTAAAAATAAAAGGGACATTACCAACTCCCTATATAAAAAATAAATAAGCTAACTGCTAATTGTTTTTGTGGTTGCTGTACCAACCACAAACCAATAGGTCTTTCCTTACACTGTCTCATTTGTTAATATCGGTACCAACCTCAAGTTAATTAATCTCTCTTACTCAATATAATATTTGTTAATGTCTAACCCTCCCATATAGCTAATTAACCAAATTCTAATCACCAAATTCTAATCACGATAACATGTATGAGATGTGTACGCGAGTATATAAAAGCTTGTTAAAAAAATAATACGTTAGTTAGGGTTAAGATTTTATACGAGACAATCGTCTGGTTTTTAAATGGACGATAACATGTATGAGATGTGTACGCGAGTATATAAAAGCTCGTTAAAAAAATAATACGTTAGTTAGGGTTAAGATTTTATACGAGACAATCGTCTGGTTTTTAAACGGACTCACACACGGTGCAGGAATAATGAAAACTGCGGTGCGAATATTTTGCATTCGCAGCAATTCTTCGTTGATGGATAGCAGTCAGTTTTTTTTTTTTTTTTTTTTTGTGGGTGATATTGTAATTCTTACACATTCAACCAAGGAATTTCATATCCTTTTCGATGCATCCTGAGCGAATGCTATCTGACACCTGTATTTCATGCCTTCATAGCAGATCCTTACTCCTTGTTATAGAATCATATGTTTTTTTATTGATTAAAATATTTTTATGGTCGGAGGTTTTTTTAAGGTTTAGGTTTGATGTGGTACTTGTTTTGGAAGATGGCTGCAAATATTAACCTCTTCCCCTTACGGTTGCTTCTTTTGTTTGTAATCGTTTTACGTTTGCCTTTTGAATATTTTTTTAAAGATAATTGTCATGCATTTTCTCTGTTAGCAGAGGATGAGTCCTTAAAAGAAATTAAATAAACTGGTTTGTAGCTGGTTCTGATTTATATGCAAAAGGATTTTTTTAAAGCATTTGGATCTGGAGTCGATCCTGTTCGCATCAACATTATCAATTAGATTTTGGATACCCAATTCAGCTTTTTGGGAGGGTGGAGATTTGAAACCTGGGACCTGCTTGGAGGATTACCCTCTCCTCTCCAACTCACCTACAAGACACCTTGGTAGGATTTTTTTTTTAAATGCTTATGCCTTTTATTAAACCGGATTTAATGGATTAGATCTATGAGGGTCGTGTAAACTTAAATTTTTAAGCTGTAAGCTTAATGCAATGGTAAAAACTTTAAATTTTTAAGCTGTAAGCTGCAATGATAAAAACTTTAGCTTTTCTTTAAGAAATTTAAAATACAAACCCCACTCAATATGAAAAGACCATAAAAAAATAGTAATAATGAATTTCAGATTTTCTACCATCTTTTTTTAAGGCCTGCCCTGCTTGGCACTGATAATTTTGGATTCACAACATTTTGTATACTTATAAGAGGCAATTGGACTGCATTTTTAGCAAATGAGTACAAATGGGTTTAAAATGCAGTGATAGCAGTTGGATATCTACTTACTTGAATAACAGCAAGTTATTGCAGGATGAGGGATCTGGTCTAGCTTTCAGCCCTTAATACAGTTAAATAACTCTTCATCCTTGTGGAAAACCCTTTTACGGCAAAATTACATTTCGTCTGAGGCATATGATTACCATAGGGATGATAACTGAGGCCTGCATTGTTTCGACTTTATTGCAACACATCAAATATTGAAAGGCCTGTGTATGTATTGATGGAAACCCTTTTGTTAAAGGGCAATGGTTGGTCTTTGTACATTTCTCCTGGTATAAGAAGGGGATTTGTGCTTTCTCTTATTAAAATTCTTAACAGCAACTTTTCCAAGCATTATCTTATCAACCCCCTTTCTCTTTTTCTTTTGTTTCTCTCTTTTATTTTGTTTTGTAAATTCTCCCTTTGTTAGGGATAACCTTCCGCCATATGACAGGCTTAATGGCTTTTTCTCTTTTTCTTTTGTTTCTCTCTTTTATTTTGTTTTGTAAATTCTCCCTTTGTTAGGGATAACCTTCCGCCATATGACAGGCTTAATGGCTTTGACTGGAATATTTTGTGTGCCAAATTTATCTAGGACTTATGCAGTTTACCCAGTTATCACTTTACATTTTGGAAATTCATTGAATCATCTTGAGAATAGCATTCAGCATAGTTATTAGGCATTAGAATTGTTCTGAGGACAGTGACATATTTAATATAATTATTTAAATTAATAACAACTAAATTAAAATATTAAAATTAAAATATTTTGTGTGCCAAATTTATCTAGGACTTATGCAGTTTACCCAGTTATCACTTTACATTTTGGAAATTCATTGAATCATCTTGAGAATAGCATTCAGCATAGTTATTAGGCATTAGGATTGTTCTGAGGACAGTGACATATTTAATATAATTATTTAAATTAATAACAATTAAATTAAAATATTAAAATTAAGGTAGCAAAGTAGTAATATAGTGATAGGGTTTTAAATATTTTGTATAAAAATTAGGAAAGAAGATATAAATGGAAAAAATATTTTTTTACAAGACATTGATGTTAGGAGGTAGTTGAGTAGAAAGATAACAAGTGATTATTCCAAGGAGAACCAAAGATAAATTGATTTGGGAGTTGAATAGCTACGAAGATACAAATGGAAAGAACAAGTTTTTACAAGTATACAAGACATTGATGCTAGGAGGCAGTTGAGTAGAAAGATAACAACAATGATTATGTTCCGAGTGGAGCCAAAGATAAATTGATTTGGGAGTTGAATAGCTCAAGAGAATACACAACAAGAAGTGGATATAATGTAAAGCACCAATTAAATAGGAATAGGAATAAACTGATTTGGGAGTTGCAGAAGTGGATATAATGTAAAGCACCAATTAAATTAGAATAGGAATAAATTGATTTGGGAGTTGAATAACGCAGGAGAATACACAACAAGAAGTGGATATAATGTAAAGCACCAATTAAATAGGAATAGGAATATTGCAAGAATATGGAGGAGAAATTTGGGATAGCCCAAGCATTCTAAAAGACAAAATGTTTGTTTGGCTAGTAGCTTATAGAAGAATTTTATCCAAGGATAATCTTATGAAAAGGGGTTTTCATGGCCCCTCACAATTTGTTCTTTGTAAAAAGGAGGAGGCGAGTATAGACCATCTCTTGGGACATTACTTAATAGTCTAGAAACTATGGCAATGGATTCTTAATATGTTTGGTAAATGCATGGTGATGAATGGTAAAATTGAAGAATGGTTAAAGCAATGGCAGAGCACTTTTAAAAGTGAGGCTTTACAAACAATCTTAGATATATCAAAAGATACAATACTTTGGACTGTATGGCTAAAAATGAATACAAGAATATTTAAAGGAAAGGAAAGCAGATTAGAGGTAATGAAAAGGAAGATATGTTTAGCCATAGAGGAGTCTAATCCAACCCTATCAGCTCACCCAATTCCTAACCTTGAAGCTGAAATCCTTGATAGATGGAGTCAAGTCATCAAATGGAATTATGATGTTGGGCATAGGAGAAACAAAAATAAGGCAAAGAATATAAAGTGGAAACCACCATATGTGGAGTTGGTCAAATTGAATTTTGATAGAGCATATAAAGGAAATCCAAGACTAGGAGGAGGAGGAGGAAGAATTAGAAATAATAGAGGAGAGGAGGAATAATTAGAAATAATGGAGGAGAGACTTTGTCTCATTACGCTTTCAATAGTGGATTTAAGACAAGTAATGAAGTTGAAGCTTGGGTGGCTTGAGAAGGGTTAAAACTATACAAACAAATGAAATGGAACAGAGTATAGATGGAAGGTGATTCATTCAGAATAAATACAATTTTGAGAAAAGCAAAGTGTAGTGAACCCAATAGAGAAAGATTGATTATAATGCTAGAATAATAAAAAGGAATCGCTTTTATTAAGGAATCGTTGTTGTATTGTATGGGGAACCCAACAATTAATTAATAATTATATTCTTCGATGCCTCAACTATACCAAATGAAATGTCTATTTCTATGAGTGTGAAGGTGTGATCAAAGTTCACAACCTTTGTGAAAGAGAGACTGATTAAATAATTAACTAATAATGTGATTAGTATGGTGGTTAGGAGTAGAATCCTAACATGCCACCTTCCTTAAAAAGAGCTTTGTCCTCAAAGCTCAAAGTAAGGAGCTTCGTTGCTTGTTTTCCCAATTGGATTTGTGCAAGTTCTTGTACTATTTTAATGTCACTTTTTTGAAGGCAAGGATATATTGAAGGTCGAAGTATTAGTAGGGGGTTGCTAGAAAGAATAGTAGAATCTTCCTTAGGAGAATTGTGCTGACAATAGGCTTCCGCTTTAGCCGATTCTTCCAGTGTAGAATGAAGGGAAAATAAAGATGCACTCACTCTTTTGCCTCCTTTCTAAATCAGGCTGCCTATACGATGAGAACTCACTATTGGCGATGAACTTGTGTGTAGTTCTTTGAGAGTGTATGTCTTGCCTTCATTGTTTACTACATGGATGTCTACCTTATCTTTTCATGGTGCATCGAGCACTTCTTGCACATCGACCTCATTTCCTTCATTGTTATGATCTGGTTCTTTGGTCATGTCATGCACATCTTCCTCACCTTCTTCCTCTATGGAGTGACAGGGATCAACTATATTCAATAAATACAATGTTTGTGTAGCAAAACAATGAAGGGGCCCAAATTGCTCATCACAAGTATAGCATAGGTCGTTCGCTCATCGTTCCTTCATTTCTTGTAGGCTAAGGTACTTAATTGGCAAGGGTTTGTGTTTTGGAATAGTGTGCGTGAATGTCAATTTATCAATAGGTTGCTCCCCATGTTGACATTGAACATTGAATGTATCGTCGGCTAACAAGGCTAATCCAAAGGCTTCCTATAGGGTGCGAGGAGTGTACATCATGATCTTCACTCTAATTTCTTCTTTCAATCCATTGATGAACCCACTTATGAGGACTGATTCGTCCAACCCTGTGATGCGATTGGCGATATCCTGGAACTGAATTTTATATACACTCACTGATGTGATTTGACGTAGGTGGGCAAGATTAAGTAGCAAAAGTAGGTTGGGGTCATGATATATTCTTCCATCGGCCATTTGCATAGTCGTTTGGCAAAAAGGTGTCACAAAAAGTGTTGAAAGTCGTCACAAAAATTTCTTGAAAATTATCATTAAAAATTGCATAAAAGTCATCCTTCGACCATTGCGGTTAGGTTTTGGAGATTTTATAACCTTCGTAAGTGGCAAAATTTATATTAGGCCCTGAATATTTTTTTAAACCCTGCTTTGTCCCTCTTCCTATTGAATGTGGGATATGTGTTATATCCACTTTTTTAAAGTTTCTCTTGCCGACGTCGGAATACGAAGACGTATCAGAATTTTAGTTTTTCGATGACGAAAAATGATTTAAAACTTTATGTTATAAGTTTTATTTTATAAAATATGGCCGGTTTTCTCCAAGACGTCGTCGGAAGTTGCAGACGTCGTTGCAGAACATAAATTTTTTTTTTTTGCGTGGATTGTTTCTGTTTTCAATCTAGGCGTTGACTACAAGAGATTGGAGGATTTCTAGGATAGTTTGAGGGTATTTTTGGATTTTTTCCCTTCAGATTATACCTTCCCAATGCTCTGAGTTCGTTGGCGGTTGGTGAGTGTATTTTGTTCTATGAGCTAATTAGATTCTTTGATGCTCGGTCTGTGAACTTATACGATCTGCCGCTCGGTCTCCCAATGACTCTTGAGAATGAATCTACGGTGTTTGATGATATATGGATGTCTTAGGAATGATGTGGCGGATGATAAGATAAATGTAGGCACAGGATCTGAATGGCAGACGACTGGTGATGACGAACAGGGTGAAAAAATTTATGTTTTGAAGCTGGCTCTGATACCAGTTGTAGTGAACCCAATATAGAAAGGTTGATTATAATGCTAGAATAATAAAAAGGAATCGCTGTTATTAAGGAATCATTATTGTATTGTATGGGGAACCCAACAATTAATTAATAATTATATTCTTCGATGCCTCAACTATACCAAATGAAATACCTATTTCTACGAGTGTGAAGGTGTGATCAAAGGTCACAACCTTTGTGAAAGAGAGAGTGATTAAATAATTAACTAATAAGGTGATTAGTATGGTGGTTAGGAGTAGAATCCTAACACAAAGGCTCCATGGAACATGCAAGAGATAACTGTGGAAGTTCAAGATCTTGTTAAAGGAAATAAATGTGCAGATAGGCTAGCCAATAGAGGGATTTTATTTTATAATTGCGAAGTTAAATTCTTTTTTCCATGGTTAAAGAAAGTAATAAGTTTAGTTGAAGCTAACAAGAGAATGTTGATTGCCTAAATAAAATAATGATTAAGATTTACTTTAATATTTTCCATTGGTAATATATGCTTTAAATTAAAAAAATTATGTGCTTTCTTATAAACTATTTATTATAATTTATGTGGTTGCACTTGTGCTTCAAGAAGGAAAGTAGCAATCCATATTTGATAAAGCAGACTATGATTTTTTTCAAAACCCTAATGCTTAGGGCTAGGCATCCCCATACCATCATGAACACTCATAAGGAGAGAGCTGAGCTTATCAATAGAAAACTTAATACACCACCACACACACACATTATGGTTTGAAATTTGACCTCTTGAAGAAGATTCAAATTCCCAAACCATTGTGTTGTCCCCCAGGACTATGTTTTGGAAATATTACTCTACTAAGATGAAATGCATTGATAGTAGAGGTGAAGTTTTAGTATTGTGAAGGCTGCTATAGGAAAATGTCAAGAAGGATGCTAAATTCTGAAATATTTGTATTCACACAAAAAAAATTAAAATAAAATAAAAAAAATCCAAAAAATGTAAATAAAAAATTCAAACATTTTATGTAAAATGATGTAGGTTTCTAGCTATAGCATCTCAATTGAGATGAGAAGTGAATATTTTTATAAACTCTCCATATCTAAAGAAGATATTTGTGATTTTTCAATGGTGGGGTACTTGAGTACAACCCCTTGTTCTCCAAAAATAAAAATAAAATAAAATAGCAAAGTAATAAATTAACCATAAAATACATGTCAGCTAGGGCTAATCTTAATATAGTAAAAATAATTACTTGACACCTAGGTCATTAAGGACCACACTATTTAGAACATGAACAGAATAAACATCATTCCTACCGTATATTTTTTGCAATCTCATCACATAAGGAGAGATCACATCTAGGATGTTTGCATAGGAATCCGGTCCTCAAATGATAATCAGTGACCTTTGGCTACAAATCCTTGTAGAAATTCTTATCCTTATTCATGAAGGCTACAAATCCTTGTAGAACGTCTTATCCTTCTCCATGAAAGATAAACCAACGGTCGATGGCTTTGGTTGCACCTACAAGGATAAGAGAGAGAAATAAAATGAAAAGGATGCATGATGTGATAGAATCATAGGAAAATAACATAAAAGCATTATTGTCAAGAAGTAAGTGTATGATTTTGATGCCTATTAAAACAAAGTGTATGATTTTGATAGTTGAGTGAATAATGAATGTATGGTTTTTGATAGTTGAACGAATGGTGAATGTATGGTATGAAAATTAGAGGGAAAAGGGGGTATTTATAGTAGATAAAATGAAAATGTGTGGTATGAAAATGAGATGATAAAAGAGGTATTTATAGTAGATAAAATGAAAATAGTCTTTCCTTTGAATATGAAATGAAAATAACATTTCTTTTGGAGATGAAATGAAAATATCCTCATTTGGATTTTCTTTGTTTTTAGGTCATAAAATCATAACATTTGATCTAAACAATGCATCATTCAAACCCTAGGTGTAAAAGCATGCTAGCATCACGACCATGCATTGAAAACCCTAAAATAATCAATTGATTTTTAGGAATCATGCTTTAGGGAACACATGTCATGACATCCCTTAATCTTACCTCTATCCTTATTTTTAGGTTTTAGGAAAGTTAGAAGGTAAAATCGTCATGAAAGATTTTGGAAAAGTGGAAAATGGATAAAAAAAAAAGAAACCAAAACCATCGATCAGCATGGTTTATTGTTGTCCTTCCCAAGGACTTACAAAGTTAGTTCATCATTGTCCCATAAATAGGACAATACTCTTCACCACCTACAAAGTCAACTATTAATGCTCTTTTTACAAATATAAATTACCCTCCCATGGGTGATATCACAAGAGAAAGCCACTTGTGAGTATTTAGGTAAAACAAGAAATAAAAAGAGCAATATGTGATAACCAAAGCAACATAAATAAAAATTCTATGCTATGGAACAAAAAAAATGATTCTATTATCTATGAAAAAATGCAAAAAATTGTAGTAAACAACAAAAAAATGCAAACATATAGCTAGACATGTGAGAATACAAGAAAACATACTTGATACTTTTGTATGTACCCCTAAAACTTTTGGCATGAAAAATTGATTTTTACATGCCCCAAGCAGGCAAGAAATGAATTTACTTGGGAAAACGTAGAAAGTGTTTAAAAATGTTAGTTGGCTACAAAATGAGCAAAAATACACTAATAATTAAATGAGTGGGATGGGGGTATTTAAACCAATACCAAATCCCAACATCATCTAGAATATGCCCACCAATCTTAAAGAACTTAGCTTCAATATTTTACAATTCTAACAAGAAATTCTTTGTTGGATGTCCCTCCCTCTTTACAGTATCTACAAGTGGTCTTCATTTTCTTTGTAAACTTAGTGTGGCCCTTGATCCCCTAGTTCTTAGCCTCCTTAGATTTGAATTCCTTTGTGTGTGTCTGTATTTGTGGAATCCCATCATAATTTCATGTTGCCATCTAAAAATGAACTTGACAAAAAAATTATCAAGAGTAAGAGTCTTTTGAGATTCCAATAACATAGGAAGCATATGAACCATTACGTTTAACATATGAAAAGAGGAAAAAATATTAGCAAGGACAATCTTAATGTATTTTGCATATCTTTCTTTTTCCCTCTATATGATTCAATATTCATCCTCAAAGCCTTGAATCTCGAAATATAGTCCTTAACATTATCAAACTCAACTAATTTAAGAGAGAAGCTCTAATTCCAAGCAACTTACTTCAGTAGTATTTACTTTCCCAAAATCTCATGCAATTTTGACCATACCTTGATAAGGTCACTCACCTCTTTGATGTGGAAAATTAATTTGGTTTAATCAGTAAGGAAAGCAAACCAAGAGCTTCTTCTCTTTGATGGTAAGTTTCTTCATCAAGAACAATTGTTTTATCCTCTTGAAAGATGAACCATAGATCCTTACTACATAATAATCCAATCATTTGGGTTGATCAAAAATTGTAATTTCATCCAATAAGACAAGTAACTAGAGCTTTATGTCATCATACATAATCTAACCCCTAGCACCATATCAGGTTCATGAAATGATGTCGCTAGTGCATAGAGCTTGAAAAATCATGCAATTTAAAATAAATGGGCTCAAAAAAATTATGTATGTAAAATTTATGGATTTTGGAATATTTTCCCTTATGAACCCCAAAATATTAAAAATAAATGCTCAAACCTTAGGGTTGCAAGAGTCAATATCAACCTGCAACTTGGTAAGTTCTGATTCACTCTTGTGCTCCAATTTGATTTTACCACTTCAGCTCCTCTGCGTTGCCTGATCATCAACATTTGCACTTATTTGATTGTTCTAAAGCACACGCACACACAAACACATATTATGAAAAAAAATTGTATTCATGGTATAATAGTCTACCACATCGACTACCAAGGTGGCCTCAACATTTTCAATTGCTTGAACAAACTCCAAAACTAAGCTTTGAATTGAAATTGCCTATGGACTAAGCGCCTTTTGCTAGCCAAGGTTCCAACCATGCCACCATAGCATTATAGCCAGATACTTCTGAAGAAGACACAAATAAATAACACAACTAAAGCAAGACACGAGCACATCAAAACAAATTGCTACAATTCAACCTTGGTACGTTGAGGTATGATGAGGAAAGAAATAAAAAACTATATAAAGTTCATAATTTTTTTATTTTTTACTAAGCTATGTGTGGCTTGTATTGGGGGCCACTCCCATTACAAAAACAAAACATTATATTGCTCTCATTACATTTCTATCAATTTAATTAAATCATATCCAACCTGCGTTACTATCAAAAATATTCTTCATTTACCTTTCTTATCAAAGATATTTGACATCTTCATCGCTACTAAGTTTTTTGCAATCAACTCCTTTTTATAATTTCATACAAATGTCTTCTTAAATTGAAATTTTGTCAAGATAAAATTCAACACCATGAATTGCTAAAATATTTGCTTCACATTTTCATATCTATAAATATTTATAAATTGTCTATAACAAGCTGAGAGTTTCTTAGTACCTTTTTTTAGGTTTCTTATTCATGCCCCTAATATTCCAAGATATTATTTTCATTATTATTTTTTGTTTTTATTTGTGGGTTTAGTCCCACTTCTTATTAACACTTGAAAATTTTGATTTTTTTTTATCTTATAGTAAGTAATTATGGTTCATCTCTTAAACTTGCTTTTTTGAAGTTGTTGTTCGCCCACTCGTCAAATACTCTTAAGGGAAGTGCACCCACCCTCAAAAACTTGGGGGTGCTTTGAGCTTTAATTTATGCTAGATTTAGCTCCCTCAATTCTTCCCTGAAAATTCAATGCTTCCCTAACTATTCAAAGCTTAAAATTCAATAGCTTATACCTTTTTATATAGAGGAACCTGATATAAATTTGTAATCATTTTGTTTCACTTCTCCAAAGTGACTATTGAAACGTCAACTCAATTCTTTTGTCTTCTCCTATTCCCACCCCACCTGCACCCCAAGGTTATTCCCTAGGGGGAAGAGTAGACAAAAAAACACTCTTATATAAGGGCCCGCCACATCTTGATCCCTACAAGGGATTTTTGAAGGAGAAGTTCTTATCTTAGTTGCGGCATGGTGGTTCGAAGCGGAGATATCAAAAAAACCCAACCACCAAGAAAATGTAAAGGTAAAGAATGACAAAGGAAGATAAGAAATGTCTATTTTAATCAATAGGTGTTCAGTTAGTATGCTCAAACTATTTAAAATGGGTGAAGTCCATTTTGATCCACCTTTAAAAGGTACTCTATTCCACTCAGCCCTCTTCTTTACCACCCTAAAGAAATAGTCATTTAGAGAAAAGAAAAGATATATTATAAGAAGGAATGCTTTCTATCCCCCTCTATTCATAATCACAATGAGAACTTAAAATTGAGTTGAAAACTATGGAACCAAGAGGAATGGTTAGGGCTAGTTTGATCATTCCTCCTAATTAGGTAGAAAAATAAATATGGATAGCAAGGGAAGGTTATACTATATTATATTATATTATATAATATTATATGATGAAGGTGAATGGGTAGGGAATAGTTATCCCATATCATTAGGAATTGGGGATGGGATTTAGGGGAAGGAAGAAGCCTTAGAATCGTCCCATTTAAGAGCCTTTTGAAATATAGAGGAGAGGGTTGATGATGGACTCTTAAGTAGGACATTACTAAAGTCGGATTGAGAACCCATATCAATATCCCTTTGGGTTTCTTTTTCTCTCTTTTTTTGCTTCTTGGATCTTCCTCTCCTTTTTTCATTTCCATCAATACTTTCATCTTTATCCATCTCTTCAATATTCTCACACTACTCAAAGTAAGACTTATCATATATAGGTTTGTCTTGTTGTGCAAGATTTGTAGAGCAAGGAATAACCTCAAAAGCACATTCTTCTTTATATTACCCTAGAAACCCTAAAGTGCAAGGACACTCTTCCAAAGAAATTACCTTCTATAGAAATCAAAACCTAGGAATCCTAAAAATCATCATTTGCACCCCACATCACAAATCCTGCATAATAAAATTATATGCCTAATTCTGAACTTAGGCATATAAAATCCTACACAATTAATCTATTTTCTAGATTTATTAATTTGGAAAATCATCCTAGGATACCTTGTCTACCCACTAGACATGTGTCGTAGCCACCCCACCAACATCCCTTGCCACATCTCTCACACACCCATGTCCCCTTTATCCCTTCACATGGGACATCCCTCACACCTCACTCCACTTGTAAGCCACATCACCCCATTTAAGTGAGACATCCTAGGTGACTCACTCTAACTGCCCCCTCCATTTGGCAACCCCGAATTGCCACTTGGTAATCCTAGCTTGCCACCTCCCATTTCCCTCCAAAACCCTAAGGGACCTATAAAGGCACCTTTACCCCACCAGAGGCTGAGTACACATACCGTCAGGCTGCTAAAATAGGACCAAGAGATTGCATGCATCCCAAGGAGAACAGAGATCTAAAGCCTCAAAGGCCACTTTTAGAACCTTCTACCATTCAGCCAAAACCACCCATCCATGGTTACACAGTCAAAACTGCCCTTGCACGGTTTCCTCACCGCCCATTCACAGTTTACCAGCCCACACTATGCATCCATGGTTTCTTAGAACTAGGAAAAAATGACAAACATGATCAGTAAGTTTGATTTTAGTAGGGCATTTTGAGTTATATTTCTCGGTTTCTTACATAATATTCCATGTATCTATAGGTAGGGTTTGTAGTAGTGTTTTATATCTTTATCAACAAGTGCTACTAACTCTGGTATGATTCTCATGTGTGCAAGAAACATGTATTTGGAAAGTTGTTGAAGTTGGAGTGGTCCCCTCACTGGATATTCAGAAGCCCACTCACCCCTTTGAAGTTGTAGCTAAGGAGCGAAGAACACACAAGCTTGTTGAAGATTTGGAAGACTCCCCCACTTTCCTATCAAATCATTGTATTCAGAAGAGATATCAAAAGCATTGTAACATTGCCCCCAACACATTTGGGGTAATTCAAAAATCATTGTAAAATCAGGAGATTCAAGCTCCCCTATATCAATATCAATATAAAGAATCATTTTTTGCAATCTCTCTTTTTTCTTGTGTTATATATATTGTTTGTGTCCAATTATTTCAGCTACAAAAATGGTGATCACGGTGGGACCCCTTAAGGGTTCTATTTGTTTTTGCCTTGCTATTTTCTATTACTGATCTATGTTTTCTGTGGTTGTAATTTTTCAGAGCTCGATCGTGCAAAAATATGAAAAACAAAATAAATCAATCTAGAGTCTGTTTCATTTCATCCCGATGCTTGAGAAACTACAAGCATGTGGTTACATATCTAAGGAACCATGCACTGGTGATTGGACTCCAACTGTGCATCGATGGTCGAAGCACTGTGGAACCATGGATCGATGGTTGAACGTGTAGGAAGGAGCAGTGAAATGATAACAGGTCTGTACTCCTGGAACCCTCTTTCCTCTATTTTTATCTTTAGCATTGCATTTAGGTGAAATAGGGGTCTCAGTCCCTACTTGATATTTGTTTTCATCTATGTCATTAGGCAGACATAAATTTCAATAAAAAACTAAATAACCTACATTCTAGATCAGTTAGCAGAGCATGTGCATAGCCTGGTTAGAAATAATCTAGGAATATTTGGGATTTCGAGCCTATCCTACCTTGTGTTCTATTGCTTAGTTAGAATCATAGACCTGCAGTTGGGAATTCCTAAATGCAAACATCTGATTAGTTAGAATCGTAGACCCACGATTGGGAATTACCAAACATAAATGCATAGTTGGTTAACCGTGCAAAGGAGGTTAACCAGACCTAACCACCCATCGGTGGTTGGCCCTGATAATAGAACCTTGTCAAATATTACTTTAAATTAGCTATTTTGATCCCTAATCTGTTTTTACGTGCCACTATATATTTCCTGCTTTCTGTATTAGGTAATAAACAGAATTGCATATTAGTTTTACATTACATAATAATAAACAAAGCCATCACACACGCACATGAATTTTGGACAAGGTTGGACTTCACCACCAACCCCCAACATATTTACCTCGTTACTTGGCCAAGGCCAACTCCAAGAACCGTCTAAGCCATGGAAAAAAACATGTTTTCTTTTTCAAAGGGTGTATCACTATGCATAGTGGATTGGGTGAGAACTGGTAGGACCTAGGCTCCCTCATCAAATTTGGGTTTCATCTCCAAGTCCTGGTGGGTTTCACAACTTGAACTTCATCACTAGGTTAGTGTATGAGAGCATCTAGGTGAAATTCATAGACTCAATTTAGGGCAAAGCATTTGCACATTCGTATCATTTTCATCCATTCATGTCATTTACCATATTAATTGTCATCCACTCAAGTTAGGTAATTTTTCATTCATTGAGTCTTGTTGCCTTAATTAGGGTACCTATGGTCTAGCATTAGTCCAATTTTACCATCCAAAACCATATCAAAAAAAATAGCTGCAATAAAATCCTATAGTGCTTCATTTCTTTGGTAGTCTCTGGTTTGAGGAATCTCTAGGTATTTTGGATCACTCAACCACTCCTAGTGTTTCAAACAACCTTCATTAAAAATCAAACAAATATTTAGGTGTAATAAGTTGTTCCTGGTCAATCAAGTTTTCTCTTGAACCACACACATCAAAACACATTAAAACATTATGAAACATAGGAATGACGAATTCATGAGTTGTTATTGCCATAAAGTGTTAGGATTCACTATATAAACAAAATGAATTATTGAAGCAAGCAACTTAATCAATAACAGCATAAACTATTAACCATCATAGAAGAAGAACATAAACATGCAAGACAAGATAAAACACAACATATAACGTGGTTCACCTAGTGTGGGTTACATCCACCAAGAAACACCAGTCCTTTGTATTAGCACCAATACAATATCTAAAGGGAGTAATCCTACAACACAACCAACTACAAATTCCTCTTCAAAACACCAACATCTCCACACAATTACTCTAATAGTAATTCAACATGTAAACACCCTTGCATCAAGCTCTACACTAAGCTTACTGCTCTCTTTATAGGAAATACATAATCCTATGCACTTTCCATAAACAAGATACAATCCTCTCTATCAAAGGTATTACATAAATAGGGAAACCCAGTTATAAGCAACCATATCTCAATGCATGAGATTCGATACAATCTATAGTCGGTTCTCAATGCATGAGGTCTCAATCTACAGATTAACTCCAACGCTGAGTTCCCAGCCCTTAATTACGAGATAAAAATAGGGTTTATCTCCTAGCGATTAGATTTAACTTTCACTGATCATTCTCCTGTAAATTCAAAAATAGTCTCTAATAGGCTTCATTCCTAACAATCTCCCACTTGGAGACTGATCCATAAAAACTCTATTGTTGTTGCATCTGCAAAAGAACATATTCAAGCCAAACAAGGAATATCAACTCCTCCAAATTGTTGTAACCATACTTTGAACCATCACATGTGTCATCCACACACTTTTATCCTATGATAAACAAGCAACACACAATATTACCTACCATAAATCCATGATATTTCAACATCTCCATGATCACCCATGCATCATGATGATACAACCATCACCATCTGTGACAAGATCCACATACCATGTCTACCCACATAGCAGTTCTCACACAATGTGACTTTCCACAACTGCATCATGTGATCTTCTCATAATCATGCATCAAGATCGGTGCCATGTCCATCCCCCTGAACATGCCTCTTACTCATAGCTTCCACTGCTTGGCCAATATTCGGTTTTTTGCAGTTAATATCAATACAATCTTCAGAAGAAAGTATCAAAGCCTCTTGAAACATGTCACCTACTATGTTTGCTTCTGATCTTCCTCCTCCATCTCCATTTCGAGACCAACAATATTTCTTTAGATGTCCCTTCTTGCTGCAATGCTAGCACTCCATATTTCCTTTGGACTTGGGTCCATTCTCTCTACGGTTTGCCAAACTCATTCCTTTTTCCTTCGGTTTTCCTCTAATAATCAAAGCCACACTATATGATGATTCAACTATGCTCTTTTGTCACATCTCATCATTAAGGACTATGCTAACCACATTATAAAAGCAAGAGTACCAAAAATAGAATTGTTAATTACCATAACCAAGCTTTACCAGTTATCTGGTAATGAGCATAAGAATAGAATGGCTTTCATATCTTCCTCAATTTTAATCTTAACCGAGGCTAACTGACTAACAACCGTATTGAAATAATTTAAATGACTAGCTATAGATCCACCTTCTGACATTTGTAAATTGTAAAGATGCTTCATTAGAAAAACTTTATTTGAAGCTGAGGGATTTTCATACAACCTTTTTAGTGTGTCCATAAGATCCTTTGTAGTCTTTTCCTCTAAAATGTTGAATTCCACTAAAGCTGCAAGGCACAACCAGATAGTACCCAATGCCTTCCTTTCTAGAAGAGCCCACTCCTCATCTGACATGCTTAATGACTTCTTCGCTTTACCTTCCAAAGGTAGATAGAGATCTTTCTGATATAGATAATCCTCCATCTGCATCTTCCATAGTTGATAGTTTTGGCCATTGAATTTCTCCACTCTAAACTTCCCTTCTTCTACCATAGCTCCCACTCAAGTCAAGCTCCCACTCAATCTTGAATCCCAACCTCGCTCTGATACCAATTGTTAGGATTCACTATATAAACAAAAGGAATTCTTGAAGCAAGCAACTTAATCAGTTCAGCGTAAACTATTAACTATCATAGAAGAAGAACATAAACATGCAAGACAAGATAAAATACAGCATATAACGTGGTTCACTCAGTGTGGGTTACATCCACCAAGAAACATCAATTCTTTGTATTAGCACTAATACAATCTCCAAAGAGAGTAATCCTACAACAGAACTAGCTACAAATTCCTCTTAAAAACACCAACGTCTCCATATAATTACTCTAACAGTAATTCAACATGCAAACACCCTTGCATCAAGCTCTATACTAAGCTTAATGCTCTCTCTATAGGAAATACATAATCCTGTGCACTTCCCATAAACAAGGTACAATCCTCTCTACCCGAGGTATCACATAAATAGGGAAACCCAGTTACATGCAGCCAGATCTCATGTAACTGAGATACAATCTACAGTTGGATCTCAATGCATGAGGTCTCAATCTACAAATTAACTCCAATGTCGAGTTCCCAGACCTTAATTTCGGGATAAAAATAGATTTTATCCCCTGGCGATTGCATTTAACTTTCATTGGTTGTTCTCTTGTAAATTCAAAAACAATCTCTAATTAGGCTCCATTTATAACATAAAGTGAAAGTTTTCCCCTATTCATCCAATTATGTGTGTGGTCTAGAATGCTAAGAGTTGAAAAAAGGACAAGCTCCACCTTCATCCAAAAACAAAATCCCTTACTCTTCATCAAAACAAGCAAGTATCCCAAAAAGCATCCCAAAAGCAATAAACATCCCTTGCTCTCCCTCAAATCGAGCAAGTATCCCAAAAAAAATATTTCAAAAAAACAAACAAAAAAATTCCCTTGGTCCTTCTCAAAATGAGCAAGTATCCTGAAAAGTGCCCCAAAACAATAAAATTCCCTTGCTCCTCCAATTGAGCAAGTATCCCAAAAGCAATAAAAATGCAAGTTGCTCCATTACAAAAATGAGCAAACTCAAAAATTAATTCCCCAAAATTCAATGCAATAAAAGAAGGGAAAGAAGCTTGAATCCCTCGAACTCTTAGTATCTCAAAAACTATGGGGTGATCCTCATTACAACAATGGATTGAATGAAACTCACCTGGCAATGGGATATCCTTACGAGTGGCACCATGTCTATCACATTAGCGACCTTATTTTGTATAGACCTATGGCCACTCTTATATGAGCTAGCTTATTAGCATAAGTAAAAATTGATTAGTTTGACCTAGCTCATAATGGAAAATGAACAACCATTCCATGCACAATTTGTCCTTGAGATATTTGAAAATGCTTGGACAACCTTAGCATCATGAAGATTTGTGAAATCATAAATGAGTTTGATCAAGGTCACTAAGATTTTTGAGTCTTTGCAAAGCAACCACATTCATCTATCCAAACCATCTATTACCATTTGCATTATTACATCTCATTATACATTCCATTTACAAATACCAAAATGCCTCTGATTAAGCAACAAATTAAAGTGGATCACACGAAACTCAATGACATACCAAATATTTATTAGAGCATAATCATTCATAATTCATTCCATATATCACTACAACATATCATATGCATCCATACATAAAATAAAACAAAAAGTGCAAACACACAAATGATCACAATAAAAGCCATGTGTATATATGAATCGCATAAGTACAAAAATACTCGAAGGTTGTATACACCAGAGCATTGAGGCTCATAAACAAAAATAGAAAACTATAAAAAGAGGTAATAAAGAACTACTAGCTAGTGTCACCATGACCCCGATGAGGCCCCTGGGCTGATCCTTGTGAGCTAGATGGAGCATGGAAACCAGGAACACGAGATTGTGAACTGCCAGGCCTAGACTCACTCCACCTGCTAGATCCCGACATTGATGATGAAGGCTACAAAGGTAGTGGAATGTGATGTTGGCATAGATTATCCTCAAGCATCTCCACATACCTAGACTATCCCTGAGTAGCAACCAAATCCTAACCCTCACATACCTCTCACTGGGCTATATCAGTCCGTAAAGCCACAATCATAACATCCCCACCTCTACTAAGTACACTTTGTAATCCATAATTCTCTTGTTGCAGTTGAGCAACCTCACTTTGTAGTCTAGCAATATCAGCAATGTGAGACTTTATAGTCTCATCCAAGCTATCCCGCTCAACCTGGAGAATCTCCCACTCCTCATTGCGATGTGGAAGAGGATCCTACCCTCTATCACCTCCATCATCCCACTATATTTGTTGCTACCTCCATCTTCACCTCCACCTACACCAACCCCAAAACCAACATCTGTAGGTTGCACATCCACCTCAGCTCATCCCCTAGCCCTGCTACCTTGATGGTCCTTCTGTCGTTGAGGAACCTGCTCACTAAAATTGTGCTCATCCCCACTAGCTACATCATCCACTGCCTGGCTTGGCATCCATGGAGGTTGTTCTACAAACCAAGTGTCATACTCTATCATTGTCCCTGCATAACTTGCATCAGGGACATCAACTACCTCATCATTTTTTATATCATCCACTGTACAAAAATTTGGTGTGCCTAGAAGGCTAAGCTCATCACCCCATCGTCTGTACATTGTAGGAGCATCTAGAACCTCCTGTACCAAATTGAACTACCTCATCACCCATGATAACTATATAAACTCCATATCTCACCCATGCCTCCCAACCACTCATCTACCTTATCTCACCCATCGAAGTTGTGTAACATCATCATCCCAACTAGACCTCATCAAGATAACCAACATATATCACCTCTAGTCAAAGCACCCAGTCTGTCAAGATACTCCTATGCACAATGGACAGGACAACTCAGTAAAGTCTCCCCACTGGTCTTCTAGAGAAGAGCACAAGGTAGTGAGTGATCTCACTCACATGGTATAACCTCTAACTGAGCAACTATAATGTACTCTCATACCCATAACTAAAGTACCAAACTGCACCTGATCCCCTTCCACTCCTACCTCTTCACCTCATACAACTCAACGTAAATTTGAAATAGAAGAGTAGGAGCCCATGCATAAGCCTGTGACTTAGCTACAAGATGCAACACAAGCCCCACCTAGTTCCAAGGGAACCTTGATCCCATGTTGTTAGGCAACAACATGTTGCCTATAATGTACATAATAAATATCTGCAATGCACCCAACTTACTATCCTTGTAAATCTAAAGATATGGGATCCCACCCTTACTACAGTCTACATCCCAGTCGTCTCCATATATGGGCCTCAATGCCTTCTTATCATGGCCCACCCTGACTGGTGATCCCTCAACAGGAACATGGAAAATGTGGTATATATCCTTGAGGGTGATAGTCAGCTCCCCTGTCAAAAGCTAAAAAGAACCCCTATTAGGGTCTCATATCTCCACTAATGTAGATAAGAACTCCTCATCTACCTAGACAGTCTTCACTCACTCATAGCCAACCAACCCCACTGCCTCTAGAAGCTTCCACTCATCATTTTTCAAGTGATCTCGTACCTTGGATATAATGTGAGGCCATCGGTGTCGTGCCTCAAGGAATTTCACCTACAAGCACAAACAAAATTCATATCAATGTAAAAAAAACACAAAAACATTTCATTGCCAAAAACAAGAAAAACTCAAAAACATTTCATGCAATTTATTTCATTTCAAAAAACAAGAAAAACACAAAAATATTTCATTACAAAAAACAAGAAAAACACAAAAATATTTCATGCAGTTATTTTTCATCTCAACTATATATAGATATATATATATATAACAAGAAAAACACAAAAACATTTCATTGCAAATATATATATATATATATATATATATATATATATATATATAACATTTCATTGCAAATATATATATATATATATATATATATATATATATATATATATATATATAAAACATTTCATTGCAAATATATATATCATGTTCAAAAAAAACTTTCACATTTCCCTTTCATACATTTCAAAAAAAAAACATTTTACCACCCCCACTTAATGTAAAAAAAATGCAAAACAAACAAAAAAAATATTCCTAAAATAAGAGTATAGGTCACCTACCTCGACATAGCAGACTCTATCTTTCGCTCCAGTCGAGCCTCCAGCCTCCATGCCTGCACCCACTTCGCTAGTCTCACCAGCCACCTCCATCTCACTCACACTTCACAAACCGCCAGACAAATAAATCGCACAACTAAAAAAAAATGGAAACTCCCCTATTTATAGCCATGAATTGTGGCAGAAAATATGAGTTTATGTTTTGCAAAGTGTACAAAACCTCGCACCCATGGTTTATGGTGCCAACTGCGGATGCACAATTAAGGGGAGACGAAACTGCACTTGCATGGTTAATTAGCAAAACAAAAAAACACCCTCTCACAAAAAAACCAAATCCATCATGTCCACCACATAACACATGCACATCATCATCATCATTTAGTGAATCTTGTATTTAGTGACTTACCCTACACACCTAGTGGTTATAATGATTGACAATCCATGCAATCCGATCGGCTGGATAGCTCACCATAAGGACACTCATTAAAACATTCAACATCATCAAAAATTGCATTATAAAAGCTAAATCCCTCAGTCTTTGAGTATGGCTATGTTCAACCTAATTTGCACAAGGTTGTCCTTAAACCCTTCGTTGGGTACAAAATGGAAACAATCAATCACAATTTGGTAACAATCAACAATCACTCGAGTATCAAATTTCTAGTGCACTGGTTCCTAAACACAAGATTAACTAATAGTAGCGAGGTCCCCAAACTCAAAAACATGGTTGGTGATTGTACCACAACATTTTGCGCATCATCGAAACCAAAGGCAAATTCGCAACAACACAAACCATCCCAAACTTGGGGTATCAAGTTGATTTCAATGTCTACATTTGCATACATCACATCCACATCATGCAATCATCCACCTCCTTTCATCATCCACATTTGGTCAATTGGATCATGGGTTTCATCCTTTACCCATTCACCAATTGAGGGGGTAAGCAAACAAATCAAAATCTCATCAAAAATCATTCATTCTTGTGCATCGAGAAGATTTGAGTCCATTCACCCAATAAAGACAGGTGTCATTTTTTTTTGCACCACATTGTGTTTTACACAACATGGTATAAAAATGGGCATATGTAGACACAAAAACCTAGGTATCTATAAAATCATCATTTGCACCCCACATCATAAATCCTACATAATAAAATTATATGCTTAAGTCTGAACTTAGGCATATAAAATCTTGCACAATTAATCTATTTTCCAGATTTAGTAAATCTGGAAAATCAGCCTAGGATACCATGTCTACCCACTATACATGTGTCCTAGCCACCTCACCAACATCCCTTGCCACATCTCACACACCCATGTCCCCTTTTTCCCTTCACATGGGACATCCCTCACACCTCACTCCACTTGTAGCCACATCACCCTAGTTAAGTGAGACACCCTAGGTGACTCACTCTAACTGCCCCCTCCATTTGGTAGCCTTGGATTGCCACTTGGTAATCTTGGCTTGCCACCTCCCATTTCCCTCTAAAATCCTAAGGGGCCTATAAAGGCACCTTTACCCCATCAACCAACGAAGGCTGAGTACACATACCATCAGGCTTTTGAAATAGGACTAGGAGCTCGCATGCATCCCAAGGAGAATAGATATCTGAAGCCCCATAGTCCACTTTTTGAGCCTTCTACCATTCATTCAAAACTATCCATCCATGGTTACACAGTCGAAACCACCTTTGCAATTTTCTCATTGCCTGCCTGTAGTTTACCAACCCACACCATGCATCCGGGTTTTCTCAAAACCAGAAAAACATGACAAACATTATCGATAAGTTTGATTTTAGTAGGGTATTTTGAGTTATATTTCTCTGTTTCTTGCATCATATTCCATGTCTCTATAGCTAGGGTTTGTAGTAGTGTTTTATATCTTGATCAACAGGTGCTACTAACTCTAGTCTGATTCTCATGTGTGTAGGAAATAGGTATTTGGAAAGTTGTTGAAGCTGGAGTGGTCCCCTCACTGGATATTCAGAAGCCCACTCACCCCTTTGAAGTTGTAGTTGAGGAGTGAAGGACACACAAGCTTAATGAATATTTGGAATACTCCCCCCCTTTCCTATCAATTAATTCTATTCGAAAGAGAGATAAAAAGCATTGTAACATTGCCCCCAACACATTTGGGGCAATTCAAAAATCATTGTAAAATCGGGAGATTTAGGCTCCCCTGTATCAATATCAATATAAAGAATATTTTTTTGCAATTTCTCTTTTCTGTGTTATATACATTGTTTGTGTTCAGTTATTTTGGCTACATCTTATTTTCCCCTAAAAATCCTAAACCGTTGCAAACTTCCTCTATCCCCATTTCTTTATTATGTTGTTCTTGAAACCCTAAAGTGCAAGGGATAACCTTTATACCACTTTCATTTTTATTACGAGGAGAGGATTCTATACTACTTAAGGAAAATGAAGGTGATTTACCTCAAAAGATCTTGATCTCTTCTGTCATCTTTGTGTTTGGATTTTCCTCCACATTTACCTTTGCACCTTTAATTCCTTTTGAACTTGAACTTACATATTGTACTTTCTTATCCCTTGTATCCTTATTTGTTTCTTCTAATTGTTGATCCAAGTGAGTTATGGTGGCCTTTTCCATAAGATATTTTAGATAGGTTTTCTTTGCCCCTTCTTTAGGAGTGGAATATCCTTGATCTAATCTACCTTATATTAATGTATGATTTCTTTGCTTCACCTTGAAGTTTTTCTTATGATCAAAATTTCATGTTTCTTTCTTCATAGTTTTCACTTTGTAAACTCTTGCCAAGTGGTCAGTCCCATGACAATTACAACAACAAAATGTGATGTTTTTATAATCTACTTGTTTATCCCATTCTTTTGATTTTGATTTAATCTTAATCGATTTTGGCAAAGGTTTTGAAATATCCATAGCAACACATATTATGGTATATATAGCATGCTTTCACTCCTTAATAGTTAGTCCTTCCTTGATGAATTATCCTAGGGTATTTCCAATATTCTTCAAAACATATTTATTGATAAGCTGATATGGAAGTCCAAAAATCCTAACCCAAATCTAAAGCTTCTTAATAGTTTATCTCAATAGAAAAAAAATTGTTCCATGATCTTAAATAAAGGGTCTCTCCCTCTAAACCATGGGCCACAACTCAATATTTTATCCCTAACTTCTAAATTAGAAAAGATGACAAGGAAAAAACCTTTAAGAATAAAACTCACTGAGTAATTTGAATTCAATTCCCACTTCTTCTTGATCCAATATTGAATCTCCAAAAATCTTGGCCAAGGTCTATGGAACTTACAAATTAACCCTCTATTTTTCAAAACCATTATATCATGCTCAATCATCTCATCCTTGATGGTCACTTCTGGTGCAACATTTACTACTTGGATCGAAATTTCCATATATTTGCTCTTCCACTTATCTTCAACTTGGACATCAATACTTCCATAGATGAAAAGGATGAAAAAGAGAGAGATATTGTGTGCACTCATAGGAACCATAAATAATCACTATATCCATACATAATATTATACAACATTGATAGTTAAATGAAGAGTGAAAGGGGGTATTTATACCAATACTAAAATCCCAATTACATAATAAAGTTAAACTTAAGCCTACATAACAAGAGGGATTTAGGTTAATTACAAGCTATAAACAAAGTTTAACCACAAAAAATTAACCATACTTGATAAGGAAATCTATTAACAGATTATTTTTATTGTAAATGTAAACATAAGATTCAATCCTCACATGGAATTTAGCTTTGGTTGTTAGTTTCTACCTAAGTTAAGCTTCAGTTAGCTAAGTGTGTGTTTGTTACAAACTACTTCATGTTCATTGAGATCATGTGATATGCAGTTATTGTAATATCGACATGTTATATGCCTATAAAATCATTTACATATAAAATAAAATTATTAATTGAATCCTTATCAAAGGTATTAGAGTAGTTCGATCTAGTTTCCTATGAGGGGAAATTTCTCTTGTGGAAATTCTCCCTCTACCCTTCATTTTGATCCTTTTAGTTTTGCTTGAGTTGTCCACTATTTTCATGGAATCTTTATAGTCGCTCTATAATTCCCCTTGCTTACAATTTCACTTTGAGCACATTCAATAGAAGGAAAATAGAATGTTACACTCCTACCATATCAATGATATAATCAAAGCTCCTAGAAGCTTCTTGCATTTGCTTATTGTCATTGCTAACAATAAATCAACTCCCAAGTGAACCTTTGCCTCTATCTCCTTTTACGGTGAGGTGTTTAGCATCTTCCAGTCTAGAATTTCACTTTGTAGAGAGTTTGAAGGCATCTCAAGACAAAATCAACTTGGTCATGATGAAAATGGTAACACATCCCCTTCTTTTTCAAATGTGATGTGTGTCCAATTTCTTTGGCAAAGCCATGTGAAAGCTCTCATCAACTTGTCTTAAATGTGCTTTGATCAAGGATTGTTCTACTTTCATGAATATGTAATGGATCCAAGAATGTATGTGGTGATGTCTACTCCACAGATAGTTTATATCATGAGATCGACAAAGCATTCCTATCTAAATTTGACCTTGTGGATTTGTGCATTCCATTCCTAGGAACCAAATCCAAATAGTTTCTTCCACCTCTTTGGTCTTGATTTCTTGGGTTGTGTTTATCACCAAATATGCTTATTCAATGAATTCACCACTTCATTGTGAAGGCGATATCGCTCCTTGAGAGTATTGTCCACATCATTTACCTTAGCCACCAACCATCACATCATGGGATGGTTCATTTTTATCGATTGTAATTGTGACCACAATGTCAATTGTGTTGCTTGGTGTGGCTCTTATAGATGTTTTTTTTTTGGAGCGAAATGTGTAGAATGTCATATCTATTGTCAATAAGGGGGTACCAACATCTACATTAGCATCCTATCATGGCAAGTAAAATGATCACGATCACCCATAGGTTGGCATGTAAAGAAATTCAAGTGTCACCTGCATTATAGCCCTAACCTATGCTAATGTATTACTTAAGGTAGATACATCGTATGAGGTATACTTGCATGACCGTACCTACCCTAAATAACATATAAGACATTTTTCACCTTTGATGTTAGCATTTCAAGTAGATTAACTTACAGAAAACTTTATCGAGGATTAAATATATGCCACTAATAACTATGAATATCAGTATTGAAGTAACAACAAAATCTCATAAATATAACTCAAATAAACACAATATCAAAAAATTACAAGAATAATTCAGATAGATTACATTGCATGGATCTTTATCTTCAATATATAATTTTACATAACTTTTCAATACTTTAATTATTGCTCTCCTCAAACATCCAAGAGATGTAACCTTTCATATTCCTATCATAAATACAAAACTCTCATCTTACCACATATCAATATGACTCTTCATTCTCTATCTTGACACCTTGCACTTTATCTCATATTGACACATACATTATATAAAATATAAATCAACTACCAAACTAATATTTACAAGGGAGCCAAATAATGTAAAACTTCCAACACCCCTCATATTACATTATTTGGTAGAAAGGACTTTTACCTTTATTCTCTAAATCTTCTTTCTCTTCATTATTTAGCTTTGACATGGCTGGATATATATGACCTTCATTAGGTATTCCTTTATAAAAAAATTATGTCTACCTTTGGATCAATGTATGAGTCACCTATGTATCTCTACCTCTAGGTCACTACCTCCGGGTTATTTCCACTAGATTTACCTTTAGATCACTGCCTCTGGATCTCTGCCTTTGGGTCACTTCCTTTGGTTCACTCCCACTAGATCACTGCCTTTGGATCACTACCTCTAGTACATTGCCTCTGGGTCACCTCTGGATTATCATTGTCTTTGGGTCATCCACTAGACAATTTATAAGACTATCATATCTATAGGATTATCACTACAGATGCTTTCACTATAGTCCTTCCAAGTTGTACTTTGATCATAATCACTTATTTATTTATGATAAGACTAATAATATTCTCATCAAACTTTGATCATACTTAGTTTCCTTCTATAGAAACCATACCAACATTCCTTTTATCTTATCTTATATTATCTTTTCTTTTTGTAGATAAAATATTTGTGAATGATTATGTCCTCCATAAATTTCACAACAATGGAGATTCCAACATTTCTCTATCTTATGTCCATGTCTACCACAATGATTACATCTATTCTTTGTTATAGAATTTCTTATTTATCTTCATTATTACTAATTTTATCAGTCCCTATCATATATTTGATGTCACTATTTCCTATCACAAATTTAGTTCTTGATTCATTGTTGCTCATTTATCCTATATATCCAAAACCTTCACATTTTGGTCTTATTTCTAATACAATTGGCTCTTTCATTACTTGTCCATGTTTTCCCAAATTTGCGTCTTTATACCCTTTTTATTTAACAATTTTAAAACCAATTCCTTTAGTATACCTTTCAAAATAACCAAAAATATCATCGGATTGATCCCTATCAACATCAAAACAATTCTCTATCTTTGTCTTCATTTGAATCCATGTCATCATAAAATTTTATAGCATAGGCTTTTTTTGAACAATCATTAACTATATTTAAATCATTTGTGTCACATGTTTTGTAACAAGTTCTATCTTTGTCATGAATTCTAAATCACAAGTATCATTTCTTGCATCACAATTTTTCTTTTCATTTTGATGAGGATTACAACATACATCTTTTTCCTTTTGATGAAGATCATAAGTATCACAACATGCATCTATCATCATGGGCTTTAATTAATTTGTTATCATATGCCTTAAATCATTTGTACTATAGGAAACATCTCTCACCATTGTTTTATTCCCCAATTCTTCAAGCTTTCCTTGTTTTCTTATATTGTAAGCATTTAGAGTGATTATTCCCTTATATATTGTCTTCCATAGACTAGAAAGTATAGTAAAAAAATATAACAATAATTAGCATCATTAATAATATTCTACATGCATTGTTGAAGTATTAAAAATTCTCCCTGTTCTACTTCACTAGTAATATCAACAAGCTTATGCTTCAAACCTTTAGTCATTTCCTCTTGTTTTCTATTCTTGCCTTTGATAGCTTTATTAAAAAGTAATGACATAAACATTATCTTTCCTATATTGTTAGGTAAAATAAATACACCTTTAGAATCTTCAATTGCTTGATCAAGATTTGAACTTAGATAATTTCCAAGCATTAAAAAAAAATTAATCTTTGACTTCTCTCATGATTGTTTGTAAGACTCTCTTTTCCTTCATTGATGTATCATTTTGTCCAATTTTTTTTATCATGTATTGAGTACAACATTTTAAATTTTGTAACATTTCCTTAGTCTCTTCTAGTGAGTCATCTTGAATGTATATTTGTTCTTCTTGAAAACATAAGTTTTCTTCAATTGTTTTTGACAACTCATGTTTTTTTTGTTTTTGATCATTTATTTTCCATTTTGCTTGTTTTTTACTTGCCATGTTCCTTTGAAGTTGACAACCTTATAGCTCCATAATTGAAATTTTAAAATTTTAAATTTTGCAAATTTTAAGTTTAATTTTCTATACCTTTGAAGCAGTAATCCTTTTAACTCCCTAGGTCAAAGTTTCTAAATTAAATCCTATGAGGTGGAAAACCTTATATCTCCCTAATTTTAGAAACTAAGAATGAATTCTTTGTAAATTTATATTTTCCTAAGGTTTGAGGTTAAAATCCTTTTATCTCCCAAATAACTAAATTTGCAAATAATTCAATAATTTAAATAATTTTCTATTTTTCAAAACTATAAAATCAATTTAAATAAACTTCTATTATAAAAACTTATCTAAAAATTAAAAAACTCTTAATGACCTTATTTCTCCAACAACCTAAATAATTAAAAATAATCTTTAAATAAACTATGTATCACTCCAAAATACTAAATAATCAAATTCTTCAATGTACAAATTCAATCAATCAACAAATTTTCAATCATCAATTAATGTCCCCTTGTAACTCCAAAATTAACTTTTCTTTTCAAATGCTCCTTTCAATATTTAATTTATCAATATTTCAAATTTCTTATGGCTTGTGTGCCTTCATAATTCAAATGTTTTCATAGCAACCTTAATAATTAAACTCTCTCTCAAATTATGTGCTCAATTTTCAAGCTTTGTAATAACGGTAAATAGTGTTTTACCTTGGCACTCTTGCACGTGGAACCTGACCATGCAACGTTTTTATTCAAAAGTTTATTTGACTACCATTTCAATGCTCAACTTTTATATGTAACTCTAGGCAAGCGTTATTATACTTTATTTCGGGCATCTACTCCATGATTCAGAAGTTGTTGTAATCTTCTTGATTCTTCAACTCTTAGCTCTCAATCACTTTAGCTCTTTCGATCTGTAATTAATTTGTTGCTTATCCTTGTAGTACCTTTAATCTACAACAGATTATGGGTTGCAAATGGCCCTATATGGCTTCTATGGCCTTAATCAATGGCTTTGTGCTAGTTGATTTATGTTTGAATACCTCTAACTAATAATAATGTCCTTTTTATATTTTTCTTAGACTTTAATCTGATTATGCTTTCTCACATGTGAAGGCTCTTGCCTTATTTCAACTTAGGCTTTACTCAATCCTTTTATTTTTCCTTTATCTACTTTGTCCTGTGCTTTGACATGACTCCCATATGTATTTTAAACTTGGCTTGTAGTCACAACCTTATTTTCTTCTCATAGGTTTAAATACTTAGGACTTTTTTTCCTCTTTCTGTGGCATCTTCAACGTTAGGATGAATCTCTCTCTCTCACGCCCAACAAACGCTATGTAGAAATGTTGGTAAATAAGGAGAGATCTCTCACCAAAGAAAATAGGAATGGAGCATCGACAAGATTTTTATATTACTAGAGCTACAAACATTCCTTGACTTCCAACACACCTCCAAACCAATTTTTTAATTCTTTTATTTAAAAAAAATGATCACCTCTATCGTACCTCCTCTCACTAGTCTACACCTTCACTGCAAATTTAGTTTTAATGCCACTTCAGTAGCACAATCATCTTACATGTGAATGGCTTAAGGAAGAATTTGTTGCTGCTCTCAAGTTGATGGGAAACTATGACCTTACCTTCTATGACCATGACTCTCCTTCTCCCTCATCCTCTCCTCAAAGGTGGATCCCTTATGATTGATCTATATGGTCTATGCTCAGGTATGATTCAGCTACTTCCACTTCTAGCAAGACATTTTTTGATAATGACATTGTTGTAGGTGGGCTTGTCATACACCAAATTTTCTTGACCTTCAACTGCTACGACTAAGTTCTTTGCTAAGGGCTTGACAAAGGGATTTTAGCCACCTTTTGCACCTACTGAGCTATTGTTCTCTCAATCTCTCACAAAATAATTTGACCCTTCCCTTGAAGGATGGGTGAAACATGCCTCAATTCTTGACGTTGGGAATTGGTATTGGAAAGAAAATACATCATAGGAAAATTTACCCACTCTAATACCATTGTTAGCTTTTTAGGTAGATTAACTTACATAAAGCTTTATCTAGGATCAAATATATGCCACTAATAACTAGGAATATTACTATTGAAATAACAACAATATCTCATAAATATAACTCAAATATACACAATATCAAAATATTACAAGAATGATTTAGATAGATTACATTGCATGGAGCTTTGTCTCCAATATATAGTTTTACATGACTTTTTAGTACTATAACTATTGTTGTACTCAAACATCTAGGAGATGTAGCCTTTCATATTCCTCTCATAAAGACAAAACTCTCATCTTGTCATATATCAATGTGACTCTTCATTATCTCTCTTAACACCTTGTACTTTCTCTTATATTAAGACATACATATATAAAATATAATTCAACTACCAAACTAATATTTACAATGGGCCAAATAATGTAATATTTCCAATATTTGACATTACTGGCAATCAACTCCAAAGGTCCCCAACCATCATATTTTTCTTAAGTTCTTCACATATTGAAAGACAGAGAGGCCATAGTACTAAAATTTGGACTTGGATGTTAGTTTTGTTGTAAGATTTTTTTATAGTCCACCCTTGATATTTTTTTAGAGTGCTATAGTGTGCTTAAGCACCTCATGTTCCCCTAGGATGATAGGTGTTTCTTTGAGAAGGCCATATTTGATGACAAGTAGGATTCAAGTGGCTAAAGGTAACAAATGCATGTTCCTTCTTTTGCACTTATGTGGCAGTTCCTTTGGCTAGAATACACCCATTGGCCAACTACAAACATAGATGTTTCTACCTCAATCGCTTAACGTCTATTTTGTCCACTTGCATTGTTGCCTAGAACCCTATGTGGGCACCAAAGACTTAGAGGTTTATATAGTATACTCCCACAAAATATCCTTGTGTATTTTGCATGACCAAGCTACCATTATTGCTATAAATCCTGGTGGTCAGCCTATATTTTTTACATAGGGATTTTACGTACATACTTTAACACAACACAAGATTATATTTTATTAAAGCACCTTGGCACTCTATTGTTTTAGATCAATGAAGGTACATCCCTATTAGACCACATAGGTGTAATTGAACCATCTAGATTTTGTCACCATTGTTTTTATTCCCTATACGAGCATGTGAAACCCTATTGCAAGCATTTACAATAAATGACATAAAAATCATCTTGGATCGCCAAGATACCCCTACAATTTTTAGCCCATCACCTCATGGACATCATGACTAGACATGGACGTCAACTAGGATGGATTTTGTATGCCCTCTTTCGACCATTGTGTGGTAACCACCAACTTTGTGTCCTTGCATTAATCATGCAAACAAATATCTAGGAATTGCTTAAGAAGATCTTGACGTACCTAGGTGGGTATCCTATGGATGGTAAATAGTCTGATAGTGCATGAGTGATCTGGTGACTAAGGCCATCTACACTTTTATCCATTAGTGCATGAAGAACATTAGTACAATAATCCATTCTCAGGCATCACCATATGACTTCAAAGCAATCGGGGGACCAAAGGAAATAAGCCAATGATTGATCATAGAAAGTGATCATTAGGTCACATCGGCTAGTGATCATTGGTGCAAGGCACCAAATACAAAACCATTATGTGCCCCTAATCTAAGATTGATAATATTTAATCAATCAAGCTCTTAATTAAATTAATTAATCAATTTGAATAATTGATTAACTATTTTTTGTAAAGATGCATAAATAAACAATATATATGCACGATTTGTTCATTTTTCTAAGTTCATTGCTAGAAAAAACTTAGGAAAATTAGCTCTCCTTTGTATGCTTTCATGCGTTTATAAGCCTTTGGGCATCTAATATGCTTTTGAGCATTTAAACTCTCAAAATTATGATATTGTATTTGGGGATTTGATATGGTCCTAACACTCTCATTATTTTTTTATGTAATTTGGGAATTTATATGCTTTTGAATACTCCTTTAGTCAAATTTGAAGTCATGTCTCCACCATTGTGACATTTTGAAGGAATTATATCACTAACTTGTTCCAAATTGTTAGAAATAACCTTGTGAGCTCATCGATGCTTAGCACATCTCTTTCATCTTCTGCATTGGCATCAAGCATCTTTATTTAGTATTCCTATAGTTACTTTTACCTTGGCTTCGAGTGTTTTAGCCTTGGTGGATGCCTTGATGATATGTTCTTCATCCTTGTCTCTATCATTGTGATATATTGTGCCTCATATTTCTACGGTTACTTGACTTCGAACTCAAATGTATTGGCCTTATTGAATGTCATGATGAGAGGTTGGTTATCCCTAGTCACAAGGATTTATGCCATGTATTGCATCTAAAGGATTTGTGCCCTTTGTTACTTCTTCCTATGATATGGAATGAACACTCGAGAGCTAGACGCAAGAATGAGCACGATGAAAAAATTGATTTGCATTCACACCAAAAACATATTTATAGGCATGTCTACCTTTACAAAGTGGTATTTAATGCACCAATCCGTGTGAGCATTAAATGTTGTACAAAGTGATCCATGTGAATAGGGATAATATTAAATATTAATCCCTATCATTCCTCCCCACCCTAGAAGCATTGGCCTCCAATGCATCCAAAATAGAGGGAAAATCTTGAGCCAATTATGCTGAAGTGATCCACTTAGCCTGGTGAGGAAGCTCTCCACGATGTGCAACCAGATACGAAGTGGATGAACCCTGGCGAGTGTGGCGAGTCCTGGTGTCGAACAGACGGTCCTCCTCCAATGGAAGCTAGAAATCTGGAACAACATCGGAAGGATGACTTATGGTCGATGGGCTCTCTAGTGTGGACTCATGATATGGATGGAGTAGATCAACATTGACAACATCATGAATACCCAAGTGTGTTGGAAGGTCCAACCTGAATGTATTCTTGAACAGCTATTGAATTATTGTGTAAGGCCCATAGCGGAGAGGTTTGATCTTGCTATGTGCCTTCTCTGGAAATCTCTTACGATCAAGGTACAACCAAACTCGATCACCTATCTGAAAGGAGTGTGGAACACGATGATGATCCATAGCCTATTTTTGTTACTTTTGTGTCTGCTGCAGGATGTGTACAACCTTGGACTGTAGCTGTTGTAGGTGTTGGATGAAGGATTGTGCTTTATCTTGTTCTTTCTACATGTGGACTATGACTGGAGATGGAAGAGCCAAGGGTAACTCATATGGAGTGATAGGTTGAAACCCTAGATAGACCTCAAAAGGACTATGACCAGTGGATGTATGGACTGCTCTATTATATGCATGCTCAATATGAGTTAGACTGAGATCCCACTTGGTTGGTGATGCATGGTGGTAGACTCGAAGACTCTGGACAAGTGTACGATTGACGACTTATGTTTGACCATCAAACTAAGGATGGAATGTTGTGGAAAAATTAAGGGACACACCTAATAGTTTCCACAAAGACCTCCAGAAATGACCGATAAAATGAGAATCACGATCGAACACAATACTTGTGGGAAGACCAAAGGATCGCCAGATGACATCAAAGAACAGTTTGGCTAAGTCTGCAGCAGAACTTATTTTTTGACATGGAATGAACTTAGCCATCTTACTGAAATGATCGACTATGACAAAGACACAATCATGTTGATGGACAGTCATGGGAAAACCACTGACAAGATCCATAGATATACTTTCCCAAGGATGAGAGGCAATGGGTAAAGGCATACTGAGACCAAGCCTACGGTTGGATGACTTAGACCGACTACATGGGACACATTGTTTTAAATATTTGAGAACATCTCGTTGCATGTGTGGCCAATAGAAGAATCTTTGCAAATGGTGAAGGGTCTTATGCTTGCTAAAATGACCACCATAGAGTGTGGAATGAGCCTCTCTTATAAGGTATGGTCTGCTCTAAGTAGGGACACAAAGCTTATCTAGATGGTAAAGCAACCCCTCCTTGAGATGGAAATCTTGAAAGGGACTTAAATTGGAGGAGGATGGGTGTTGTAATTTGTGATAAACTATGGCAAAGTCAGGATCATTAGGATACTCAGCAGGCCAATATTGGAAGGCTAAATGAGAGGTTGTGACAATGGTTAAGGCTTTTGCAGATGGAGGATGGTTGAGACAATCGGCAACAAAATTCTGACTACCCTTCTTGTATTTGATGACTAAATGAAATTGTTGTAGATAGGAGGCCCATTTCATGTGGCGTGCTTCTTGGATTTTTGTTTGGGATTGAAGAAACTGCAAAGGTAAATGATCTATGTGGACAATAGTTTCTTTACCAAGAAGGTAGTGACGCCAATATTTTATAGCTTGGACTAAGGCATATAGTTCCTTATCATAAGTGGAGTAATTCTGTTTAGTTGTGGAAAATGACTCAGAATGATAAGCAATCGGATGGCCATTTTGTTTGAGAACAACACCTAGAGCAAATTGAGAGGCATCAGTTTCTATTTCAAATGGTTGTCGAAGGTCAGGAATGGCCAAGACAGGGGCGGAGCAAAGTTTATCTTTGAGAGTGGCAAAGGCTTTGTTGTGGGCATGTGTCCAATGAAACACAAATTTGGCTTTAGTCAATGAATGCAATGGGGCAACAATTGTGGAGTAGCCTGGAATGAATTTTTGGTAGAAGTTCGCAAGACCAAGAAAACTTCGTAGTTCAGTGATATTTGTAGGAGTAGGCCATTTGAGCAGGACTTCGACCTTTGTAGGATCAACTTGAATACCTTCAGTATTAATGATGAAACCAAGGTATGAAATGGATGTTTGGCCAAAGGAGCACTTGTTCAAGCTGGTAAACAACTGGTTCTTTTGAAGTATAGCAAGGACATGCTCTAGATGTTGTAAGTGTGTTGGCCATGTTTTGGAAAATATCAAAATATCATCCAAATAAATAATGACATATTCATCTATGCATTCCCTGAACACTTCATTCATGAGCCTCATAAATGTAGTTGGAGCATTGGTGAGTCCAAAGGGCATAACCAACCATTCAAATAACCCCATCTTAGTCTTGAAAGTTGTTTTCCAAGTATCCTCAGCCTGTATTCTCACCTGATGGTATCCACTTTTAAGATCAAGTTTGCTGAAGAATTTAGCACCTTGTAGTTGATCTAACAGGTCATCAATTCTTGGAAGGGGGTACCTATTTTTTATAGTTATTTTATTCAATGCCCTGAAATCTATACAAAAATGCCAAGTGCCATCTTTTTTTAGAACAAGTAAAATTGGTGAGGCACAAGGAGAAGTGTTGTGTTTGATGAAACCCTTATCCAATAATTCCTGCAATTGTTTTTTTATTTCATCATATTGTAGAATGGATTGCCTGTACATTGGAACATTTGGAAGAGGTGTTGCTGGAATGATCTCAATTGCATGATTAATTGCTCTTTCAGGTGGTAAAGAAGTGGGTTCTTGAAACACACTTTCATATTTCTGTAGTATTCTGTTTACTTGGGAATTGTTGACTTGAGAAGTAATGGTGTGTTTGTGCCCTTTATCTTTTGCTTGTTGTTCTTTTGGATGAATGAAAATAAGTGCAAGTGCTTGAGCATTATTACTGGATTTTCTGGCTTGGCGGCAAGTAAGCAAAATATTATTTGATTGCTTTGCAGAGATTGGAGTGCTTTTAATGAGAAAATATTTTTGATCTTTTTGCAGTGTGTATGTATTTTTATATGCATCATATGTTGCTCTCCTATCATATTGATATGGTTTACCCAGAAGTAACCCACAACAATCCATCGGTGTGACATCACACGTTACTGAATCTCAAAATTTGGGGCCAAATGCAAAAGCCAGGGTGCACGTGTGTGTTATTTTGGATGTGTTTGTGTTGTCCTTCCACCCAAGAGAGTATGGGCGAGGATGTTTTGAAGTAGGGAGCTTAAGCTTATCGATAATGGACTGCACAATCAGGTTCTTCTACGAGCCATTGTCGATTATACAATCTACTGCAAAGTTATGGAGTAAGTGAGCTCTAGTGACAAACAGATGGTCACGGTCACCGACTCTGGAATGGTGATTCATGAGCGTTACATTATTGAGTTGCCCTCTCAACTCTTCATAAATTTCTTCTTCACCAGAAGTCTCGATGGGGTTATCACAAGTCCCCTCATCGGACTGTACAAAAATATTCTTCTTCTTTTGTAATTGTGGGCATTGAGTTTTATCATGGCCTTGCCTCTTACAATAGTTACAAAATTTAGTGGTTGGAGCATGAGAAAATGAAGAAGAAGAAGAAGAATTTTTAGAAGCAAGGGATGCATAAGAAGTGGGATTAATAGAAGAAGAAACATTAGGAGATCTCTTTCTATCAACCTGGTTCTTGTACCCATCCTCTGTTGATGCACCCGAGTAGCGAGGCTCCCGATGTTGTGCGATGAACTTCTCTTCAGCTAAAAGGGCATGTTTGAAAACATCATCCAATGTAATGCAAACAGTGTATTTGACTTCTCTGTAAAAGTGGGCTAGAAGACCACTTTTAAACTTTGCAATCAAGACCGCATCAGAATCTGAGATCCCAAGTAATACTCGAAGGCGGTTGAAGTGATGGATAAAATCCTGCATTGATTCCTTTTTTCCTTGATGGAGTCGTAGCCATTGATTCAATAAGTCATCCTCATAATTTGATGGATAAAAATAAGCCTTTAAAATTTGTACCATCTCCTCCCATGTACCAATTTTTTGATTGGCGATGAGGACTTTGGCTATGTTAGAAATTTTGAGCTTTACAATTGGAACTTTTCCCATCTCCGGAGTCTGGTTGTACTCGAACCAAGTCTCCATGTCAAGAATCCAGTTGTTGAGTACATCAGGATCTCGAGAGCCTTCATATAATTTCACATCACACTTTGGGCGGGAAGAATTTGAAGAAATTTGTATGTTTTGCAATATGGCAGCCATTTTTGCCATTTGTTCCTGTTGTGCTGCCAGTTGTTCCTGCTGAGCTACCCTTTGTTCATCATGAGAAGCCATGAGTTCTACCAGCTTTTCAACAATGGCCATGTTTGTCGCCATCGGTCTACTAGGAGTAGGCAAATGCTTGTTGGGTGCCAGTGCACCACTGGACAACTTCAACGGCTAGTAAGACCCTTATGAAACATGCACAACAATCAATGCCCCAATGGTTAGTGGGTTTACAACACTCCAACGGATGGCTAACAAAAATTACACCACAAGCAAGGCCCTAACAATCAGGAAGGTGGATGAAACAGTCAACCAACAAAAATCGCATAGCAGGCCAAGCACGAGGTAGACGAACGATCAAGGTAAATCACACAGCGGGCCAAGCACGAGGTGTATGAACGGTCAACCTGATGCAAGGGTTTTGAGGACTGTGTTAAATGAATGACAAATCCAAGCACAAAAACTTGGATCAAGAGCCGAAGGTTGGGGTCAAAGGAACCCTATCTACCTAAAGTTTGATGACCAGAGGCACCTCTGCAGAGTTTTCGAATGAGAAATGCTCAAAAGGTGTGTGAAAAATGGAAGAGTGTTCCTCCCAAGCCCAGATTTGTTGGTGGTTTTCTTGTTCCCCCTATGAACCAGCTTGGCCTAGGGGAAGAGGATACTTGCCAATCCAACAATCGGCTCTGATACCACTGATATGGAATGAACACTCGAGAGCTAGATGCAAGAATGAGCACGATGAAAACTAATTTGCATTCACACCAAAAATATATTTATAGGCATGTCTGCCTTTACAAAGCGGCATTTAATGCACCAATCCGTGTGAGCATTAAATGTTGTACAAAGTGATCCGTGTGAATAGGGATAATATTAAATATTAATCCCTATAATCCTCTCTTTGTTGCAAATATTTCCTAATGAATCGACTATAGTTTCAAGGTGTTTGCTTGGTAGGAAAGGGAATCCTTTGTTAGTATGAGGTACATGTTTACAATTTTTAAGCATGAATAACGTGAAAAGCAAACAATAATTTTATGAGTAAGATTGAAGACATTTACTACCATGGCTCTTTTTAGCATTGTTTGCTTTTGGGTACTCCCTTCGTAGGAGTAGTAGTCACTTCTCCATTCCTTTGAGGTGATTATATGCTCTCTAGAGCAGAGTCTTGACAAATGATTGTATACTCTCTATTATCGAGAAAAGCCTTAAGAGGCTATTGCATATTCTTTGTGATAAAATAGAGCCTTACGAAAGTTCCATATCTTCTTCATCGGTTTGAGGATTGCATTTTTAGGCACTTTCGACTCTCAAAAGTTATCTCCCACTTTCTTTGTTTAACATTGGAGTCCATTGCTTCTATTTTTTGGAGGAATGATGAGGATATTTATTAGCATATTATTTTTCTTGTTATTATAAACGTGACCTATCGTAGTTTCTACTTAACTTAAAACTTTAGCTAGCTAAGTGTGTGTTTGTTACAAACAACTTCACCTTCATTAAGCTCATGTGATATGCAATTATTGTAATATTGGCATGTTATATGCTTATAAAATTATTTGCTTCTAAATAAGATAATTTAGATTGAATCGTTATCTGTATCCCATAGGGCTTACATAATAAAATATTACAATTAATTAATACATTGTACAATGAAATGCCCTTAGGCTTATCCAATACATCATACAATGTTGGCCTTGGCCATGAATCATGTTAAAATTGTAACATTAGAGAGGGTATGGATTTGGTCTACTTGGTCATGAAAAGGTGTTACTTTGAGCCTCTAATATGTCCTTCAAATTTTAGGACAATTTCCTCCTTGAAGTCTCATAAGCCATTTTTGCATAGGAGGCACAAAGGTCATTTTTACCCTATTTTTTCTATCTGTATTTCCAAAGGCATTGGAGAAAAAATGTATTGTTTCTTTGAAACGATGTCTTAGAAGTCCAAATTGTAGAGATAATGGTCTTATCCTATAGAAAACCCTTGCAAACACAGATGCCCAAATTGGAGAAAGGAGTCAAAATTCGTAATTGGATTCATGCACTTTTTTTAATTAAAAAAATCAAAATGTGTACAACTTTCTTGCCTTGGCTTGGTGTCCTAAACAGGATCATGTGATGTTCTTCTCGACTAAAAAGGTAAGCATTATGGGGAAATTAGTTTAAAGCAATCGTCTATCAAAGGTTTGGTATTTAATTGCTACAAGCTCTAATTTTTGGAGAAAAAAGTATTCTTTTTGTATTTATCATTGAAAGGAGAACTACAGTATTTGGAGGTTACATTTAACTTTAAATGTTGTTATGGCATGATAGTATGTGTTGTGCACTAGGAATGAAAGGGAATAGGATAGATTTGCGTCAATATTTTCTTTTGTAATACTTGGTCAGGCAAATGGTCTTTTATGAAAGGTTTTTTTTTGTCATCATGACAACATGCTTTAGTGAGTTGAAGAATAGAATGTGTCTTGGATGGCAAGGTCGCATGTTTAAATCATATGTTGCCCTTTCCTTTTGTTTTCACTTAGAGGCACATTGCGTAGAATGGAGGTCAATTCCCTTCCCAATAGTGATCATAAAAAGTTGGTTAGCATGTTGATATTAGCTAATGCTCCTCAAGGATGTCATAATGCAAGGAACAATATTGGTTGATGTGTTGGTCAACATGGTCATGTTCAATGCCACACAACTCTTTGTACATAATTTTACCCCATCAACCAATAAAATGGAAATAAGTGTCACAATATTTGATAGCATAACAACTTAGTGGCATATAGGTGGCATAGATATGTGAGAAACATTATGATGAGGCCTGGAAATGCCTCAATCATAACATGTTTTGAACACTAAAAATGCCTATAAACTCTTATGTTTTATCTGATATGTTAGTTAAGTTGATTAAATATGTTGTATATTAACTATTTTGCATGATCAATGTATTTGAAATATTATATGCTGATTTTACAGCTTTTTGCATAGTTTTGTGTTCTTTTTGCTATGATTTGCTACAATGGGATATGCTTAGAATAATAGCAGCATTTCACTAATCATGTTTTGATTTGTCTCAAGCATTTATTTCACCTAAATCTGGCAACAGTGCAAGCAAACTGTTGTTGTGCAGCAAAAACTGGTCTTTCCCATGTAAATTCCAGCCAGTTGTCCATAAATAGCAAGGCATGGAATTCACATGAGGAAAGGGATGAAGACCATTGGAATTTGATCTTAGGAGATAACCCACCTGAGAGATGCAGAAGAAATCATGGAAAAAGCATACATTTGTTCATTCCGAAGTATCTTCGAAATGAACAGATATCTTCGGAATGAAAGAACACAGCATCTTCGGAATGAGCGGATCTTCGAAATGAAGAATGCAACATCTTCGAAATGAGCGGATCTTCGGAATGAAGCATGCAGTATCTTCGAAATGAGTGATCTTTGAAATGAGAATGTAGTATCTTCGAAATGAGCGATCTTCGGAATGAGAATGCAGTATCTTCGGAATGAGCGATCTTCGGAATGAGAATTGCATTGTCTTCGGAATGAAGCCACTTATCTTCGGAATGAAGAACATAATGTGTTTCTTTGACTTGTTGACCGATTTTTGAAGCCAAAAAAGGGAAATAAAGGTTGGAAAAGGTAAAGGGAAAGATCTTCCATCTGTCTTTGCCGTCATTGCCGACCAAAGCCATCATTAAGGGAAAGATCAAGTTTTAGTCCTCTTCTAGGATAAAACCAGAATTTGTTGCAGCATTGTAGGATTAGATCTTTTGAGATATTCTTTGTTTGTAATCAGATCATAGGATAGCTATAAATATTGCTCCCATTCAGGTTGAGCCTAGTAGAGAGGAAGTAGATAGTAAAGGAAATAGAAAATAGTGTAAGGAAGCTAGCAAAAAATACAGAGTATAGCTAGAAATTGACTGTTACAGTCCTGTAATAGTTTTTCAGCAGAATTATTGTAATCATGTCTTTTGATCAATAAAGTGCACCAGTTCTATTTCATATTGCTTGTAAATGAGTGTGATTAAGATTTAGAAAGAGAGAGAGACTTACACCTTCTTCTGGACAAAGAGGCTGGCCACTTCCAGACCTAGGAGGAGGACTAACAAAGCAGGTTTTTATTCTGATTTTGCTGTAGTAGAATGAGTTGTAGAACTTGTTATTTCAATTGCTTGTAAACAGTTGACAATATTTGCAGTATTAGTTTATTTATGCTTAGATTAACCTTGTGCTTAATGTTTTAGTTGCAATCTTACTTTCAACAAAGCTTCCACTTTATTTCATACTGTTATTTCCAGAATTTACTATTTTTTAGCAATTCCTTGCATTTTATGTTTTGTTGTTAAAACCTGAACAGAAGATTGACAACCTTCTATTACAGAACTTTGATAGTTTTTATTTCCACATTAGATCTAGACTTTCATTACTGCAAAAGTAATTAGATTTCCTTTCTGCAATTAGGATCAGACTTTCAATTCTACAACTATTATTTCTGCAATATAATTAGGTCTTATTCTGCAATTGTAATTAGGACTTCATTTCTGTAGTTAATGATTAGTTTCCAATTCTGCAACTTAGATTAAGATTTAATTCATGCAATTTAGAGATAGGAATGTTCCAAAACCCCCCACACAACCGGTTCCACCAATAAGACTTGTTGCTCTAGATTGACCTAAGTTATAGTTGTTTCACTTCTTCTTCCGTAGATAGCCTTGTACACTGCCCTGGATTGATAGATTCATTGAGAATTAATGATGGTATAACGACTACGCATCATTTTGGCACCGTTGCTAGGGAATAGTGTTGTCAGAAGAAAACAAATAGTCCAATAGTTGTAATCAGACTAAACTATGAGAATTCAGGTTAAAATCTGAATACAACAGCTAAGGAAGATAACAACTATTGACTTAATTTATGTCATTTAAGAGTAAACATGAATGAGTAAGTCTAGGGATGAAAAAGGTAGAACTACCCCAAAGGATCCCTGGCTTGTCCCATTAAGGAGATCTTCACGCCTAAGGGGTGAATCACCTGTGTTTGAATTACCTGAAAGATTGATAGAAAAATCACCAGTCTCACCATCATTAGAACATTCTGAGATAGGAAAATCACCAATTTTATCATCATCAGAATATCTTAAGAAAGACAATTCATCAGACTCATCATCAACAGAGAGGCTTGGACCTCTTGAGAGAACAATTTGGGAAGCTTTAACTTCTCCCAACAAACAGGAAACTATGGCAGAAGGAGGCAATATAGATGGCCAACATGGCTATGTTCATAATGAAGGAGATGATCAGGATATACTCCAACCGTCCAGAACATTTGAATATCCTATTCGTCTGAATCCAACACAAAACTCTCCCATGAAGACCATTTCACCTTCAGTACTTCCAACCTTTCGAGGTGTTGTATCTGAAGATCCTGACCGATTTTTGTTTGAATTCAAGGTAGTGTGTCAGACCTATGATTATATAAATGACAATCAAAAACTTAAGGTTTTTCCCTCAACTCTCAAGGATTCAGCATTGCGTTGGTTCATGAGCTTAGAGCCAAATTCCATAAGAACCTGGGATCAAATGGAGACTGTCTTTTTAGACAAATATCAAGAATATTGCCGTGTAAGGAATAGAAAAGATGAGTTATTCAGAATCAAGCAGGAAGATGATGAGACCTTGGAAGATTATCTTGATAGGTTCTCCTTTGTTCAAAGGAGATGTGGACTTGTAGAACCAGAATTATGTAAAACCATCTTTTTGAGAGGATTGCAAGATGAATCCAGAGAAGTTCTAGATTTGATGGGAAAAGGGGATGTAACCACTCTCAGTAATGAGGAAATTATGGATCTCTACAGGAATTACTCTCGCACTAAGCGAGAGAAGAAGAAAAAGCCGCACAAATGGCACTGATGTAAAGGACCTGATAGAGGAACTTGCAAATTTCAAAACTGATATCCTAGTGCATCTAAACACTACTTTAGGGGAAATGTCTGCAAAAGCAAAAAACATAGAACCTTTGGCAATTTATTGCCCAAGATGTAGAAATAAACATGCTTTGCAGGAATGTCCTTTGAATAAAACATCTATCTCACCCATTTGTAGTATCTGTTCAAAAAGGCATTCAACTGATCAATGCCACCTGCTACCACAACTCAAAACTGTGTTAGAAAACCAGACTGAGGAACTCAACTATATTGGACCAAAACAAGGGGGAAATTTCTCTCAATATCAAAATCCCCCTCGTTTTCCTACAAATTGGGGGCATAATCCTAGTACTATGCCTTGGGGACAATCAGAACCACCCCAACGTCCTTGGAATTATCCTCAATGGACAAATTCCCAAGAATGGCCACAATCAAATTGGAGTAACCCAACTGGAATTAGAATCAAAACAACCCCTCATGGAATCAAAACAACCCATCTTGGAATCAAAACAATCCAACTTGGAATCAAAATCAGACTAATCCACATTGGATGCAAAACCAACCATAGTGGAATCAGCAATACCAGTCCTATCCAAGGCAGCAAAGGAATCAAGGTCAAACTCAGCATTTGTTGCCTGCACCTAATCAAAATTTTCAAGAAAAACAACAGCAAACACAGCAAGTGAAACAACCTCAATTGCCAGCTCAGCCAGTCACTAATCCAAATAGTGTGAGATAGACACCTCCTGTCTATGTGGCTGAAGCTGAAGAAAATGTTGAAATTAATGTTCTTGATTGTAGTGACATCCAACTTCGTTCAGGGAAAGTTGTACCTGAACCAGTTTCAATTGAAATCAAAGAAAATGAAGAGCAAGAATCATCAGAACCAGAGAGAATCCAACCAACAATAGAAACAAAAAAATTGGAACCAACAATAGAGAAAGAGACACAAGCAGAACAATTACCAAGGATAATTCCATATCCTGAAAGACTTAATGCAATACCAAAAAATTCTGAGTCAGAATTGGTCAAAGAACTCAAAAAGTTGACTATCTCATTGCCCTTATTGCAAGCTATTAAGGAAATACCAGAGATTAACAGTACTGTCCAAAATTTGTGCATTAAAAGAGCAGGAAGAAAGAAGAAAGCATTTCCCAAAACTGTGCAGGTTGAAGGAAAGATAGCTGATCTCTTATCTGGAAAACTACTACCTCCAAAGTATAGTGATCCAGGAAGCCCAGTTATCACAGTCACCATAGGTTCAGTACCAATATCAAATGTTTTAGTGGATCTAGGAGCTGCAATAAATGTCATGACCAAAGATACAATGGAACAATTACAGCTCAAACATCTCAGCCCCACATTTACAGTTTTAGAAATGGCTGATAGGTCAGTTGCAAAACTTGAAGGAATCATTGAAGATGTCCCTATAGAAGTTTCTTCTTGGGAATTCCCTGCAGATTTTTTGGTTTTACAGCCAAGAAATTCAGCACATGGATATCCCATTATTTTGGGAAGACCTTGGCTTGCAATTGTAGCAGCCTTCATAGACTACAGATCTGGAAATATGACTATTTCAAATGGTATTGATCTGAAACAGATTTCTTTATATCCTCCTGCAAAACCATCTAGCAAATTTTTAGGTCGGTTATGGTTTTCTGACTCAGAGGAAGAACCGAAAGAGGTCATTTCTACACTAGCTACCTTAGTAGTAAGAGAACACACAGAAGACCTCAGTGACACAGAAAACTTAGAAAATGAAACAATCCTGATGAATGTTCTGCATGAACAAGGTTTAGAAGGGGAAGCAACAAATATCCAACAGTTGATAAGTAATGAGGAGAATCAAAAATCTGAAGATGAACCATCTGTGCTATCACAGGGAAACTCTGTTTCACTACCACATGGATGGCACCATCATTTGATTTTTCCTTCTCACTGTTCCATACAAGATATGCTTCCCTCAAGCAGCAATAAAATAGAAACTACTTCTTTTCTCCCATCTCAACAATGTCCTCTTAATCCCTTAATTACCAAGTATGAAGGAGTGAATTCAGTCCTTCTAAATACAAAACAAATAGAAGTCCAGCCAGGCAAATTTTTGAACATCTACAGCCAGCTTACTAGGGAAGAGGAAGAAAAATTGATAGTTGTCTTGCAGAAGCATGTTCATGCTTTTGCTTGGAACTACAAAGATATGTCAGGAGTTCATCCTGATATATGTACCCATAGAATCTATACTGAAGAAGTCAAGCCAGTCAGACAACCTCAAAGAAGATTGAATCCTGCCTTAAGAGATATTGTGAAAGAAGAAATTGAAAAACTCCTGGAAGTAGGATTCATTTACCCAATTTCTGATAGCCAATGGGTTTCTCCATTGGTAATAGTTCCTAAGAAAAATGGAAAAATGAGAGTATGTGTAGACTATAGAGAGTTGAATAAGGTGACATACAAAGACCATTTTCCATTACCTTTCATAGATCAAGTGTTAGATACTCTTGCTGGAAAAAGATACTTTTGTTTTCTTGATGGATTTAGTGGATATAATCAAATTCAGATTGCACTTGAAGATCAAGAAAAGACAACTTTTACATGTCCATGGGGAACATTTGCCTATAGGGTTTTACCTTTTGGTTTGTGTAATGCCCCAACAACTTTTCAGCGAGCAGTCCTAGCAATTTTTGCTGATCTGACCACCAAAAGTGTTGAAATATACATGGATGATTTCACAGTATGTGGACAAACTTTTGATTTTACATTGGAAAATCTTGACAAAGTCTTAACTCACTGTGAAACATACCACTTATCCTTAAATCCGGATAAATGCTTCATGATGATGAAGGAAGGGATAGTTCTTGGTCATCACATCTCTCCTGAAGGGATCCAAGTTGACCCAAAGAAGGTTGAAATTATCAAGAATCTCCTTCCTCCTAAAACTCGGACTAATGTCGAAGCTTCCTAGGACACATTGGTTTTTACCGTAGGTTTATTCCCAACTTTAGTACAATAGCCAGTCCTATGTTTGCCCTATTGACTAAAGATTCTGAATTCTCCTGGACTGCAAAGTGTCGGGAAGCATTTGAAGCTCCGAAAGAGAAATTGATAACTCCACCTGTGCTCGGAGGACCTAATTGGACATTACCATTTCACATTCAGATCGATGCCTCCAATACAAGCAATTGGAGCAGACATTAGGACAAATTGATAATGGTGAACATTATACCATCTACAACATTAGCAAGAACTTGACAGGAGCCGAGAAAAATTATACAACAACTGAGAAGGAATTCCTAGCAGTAATTTATGCCATCAACAAATTCAGGCATTATATCACAGGTTATCAAATATTTATTCACACAGATCATACAACCATTAAGTATTTGATGAATAAACCTATGGTAAGTGCAAGAATTATTCGTTGGTTGTTGTTACTGCAAGAATTTGATATCACTATAATCAACAAACCAGGAAAAGCTAATGTTGTAGCAGATTTCTTGTCCAGGTTGCAGAACACAGATGAAGGGGAATTAGTTGATGACACTTTTCTTGATGAAAAACTATTTGCTATATCAGTCCAATCACCTTGGTTTGCAGATATAGCCAATTATTTGGTCACAGGGAAAGTTCCTCCACATTTCACTTCAAAACAGAAAAAACAATTGATCAAACAGAGTTCTTCTTTTGAATGGATTAAGGGTATGCTTTTTAAGTGCGGTCCTGACCATGTGTTACGTAGGTGCATCCGAAAGGATGAAGTGTATGATATCCTTAGAGCTTGTCATGATGAACCCTCAGGTGGACACTATTCTGTAAAAAGCACAGTTAGGAAAATCTTAGGGATAGGATATTATTGGCCATCTCTTCACAAGGATGTGAAAAAGTACATCAAGCATTGTGATGCATGCCAAAGAATGGGGAAACCCACTCATACAAATGAGATGCCACTACAGCCTCAAATGGTTTTAGAACCATTTGAGAGGTGGGGGCTTGATTTTGTAGGACCTATTGATCCACCTTCTCAAGGAAAGGTGCATATTCTAGTATGCATTGATTACCTGACAAAGTGGGTAGAGGTGCGTGCTTTCAAACATGCTCGTGAAGAGAAGGTCGTTGATTTCTTGTATACTCAGATTTTTCAAAGATTTGGAGCTCCACGGTCTATCACCACAGACCAAGGACCCCAATTTGCATCCAAAGTCATAAAAGCATTTACAGAATTGTATGAAATCAAACATAGGAAATCATCACCTTACCACCCACAAGCAAATGGCCAGGTTGAAGTAACAAACAGGGAACTAGAACGCATCTTGACAAAAACAGTAGCTTTTCATAGGAAAAATTGGCTAGATAAATTACCTGAAGCAGTTTGGGCCTACAATACTACTTGGAAGTCCACTACTTGGATTCACACCTTATGAACTAGTCTTTGGTAAAAAGCCTCTCTTACCTATTGAATTTGAGCTACTAACATTGCGCACAGCACTGGAAATTGGAATTGAATTGTCGCAAGCATAGACAGACAGGATTCTGCAGCTGAATGCATTGGATGAACTTAGATTGGATGCTCTGCACCAAACTGAGGTAATTCAGGAGCAGAGGAAGCTGTGGCATGACAGTCACATTCAGCAGAGGAAACTTCAACAAGGAGATTGGGCTTTACTGTTTGATTCTCAATATGAAGACTTCCCTGGAAAACTGAGAACTAGATGGTTGGGACCTTACTGGATTGAGGAGGTATTTAACAATGGAGCAGCTCGTTTATCCCCTATTGATGGGTCACGAAGAAAGTTGGTAGTGAATGGACATCGCCTCAGGGTATACCATACACCTCTGACTAAAGAAGAATTCTTGCAACAACTTGATAGTTTGGATACACAGCAGGTGGAAGAGATTCCCTCTTCCACTTCAAAACAATCAACATGATCAGTGGATTTCAAGAAAAAAATAGAAAATACAAAAAAATCAAAAAATAGAAAACAAAAAGATGAATAAATTTTGAGTATGAATTCCTTCACGGGCATGGTTTCGGGGAAATCATGAAATTCCTTCATGGGCATAGTCAGGATCAAGAAAAAAAAAGAAAGAGAGAAAAGGAGAGGTAAAAAAAAAAAAAGGGAAAATCAAGAAAAAAAAGAGAGAAAAATGAATAACTCGACAGTGAAAACCTTTTCTTAAGGCACTACTGAGTTGGTGTGCATGAAAACCAGTTTTTGGCATGCATAACCTTGAGAAATTTCTGAACCATCATTGTACAAATTCACCAAGTGCACTTGTTTTGAAATGTTGCAGAAAATCTCAGCAGAATATCAACAAAGGCAGTCATTCTTCAAAATTGGCATTAACTGTTTTTATCAGGTATATATTTCTTACATTTCTTCATTGTAAAATGATTGGTATATAGTATGTGACAATTAACCATTAGCATAAAAGGTATTCATAAGAGTTGGCATACTTAAAAACATGTTTTGAGAATGAAAATATTGATTTCTGCCTAATCTTCGGAACAAGAATGCCAAAAATAGTGCTTGCTGTATTATCTTCGGATTGAAATTGTCTTCAGAATGACAGCAAAATGAATGTTGCACTTTGTCTTCGAAAGAAACTTTGTCTTCGGAATGACAATTTGTCTTCAGAATGAAACTTGGTCTTCGGAATGACGACTTGCTGCATCATCTTCGAAATGAAGATCTGTCTTCGAAATGAAGATCTGTCTTCGAAATGAAGATCTGTCTTCGGAATGAGGATCTATCTTCGGAATGAAGATCTGTCTTCGAAATGAGGATCTATCTTGATATCTTCTTGGAATGACGATTTATCTTCGAAATGAGGATTGATCTTCAGAATGAGGATTAATCTTCGGAATGAAAATTTTGCAAAGAAGATTTGTCTTCGGAATGAAGACCTGTCTTCGGAATGAAGTCATAATCTTCGGAATGAGGATTTGTCTTCGGAATGAAGACTTGTCTTCGGAATGAGGTCATAATCTTCGGAATGAAATTTTGTCTGCGCAATAAGTTATAATCTTCGGAAAGAGCATTTCCACGTGGCAAGGTACGACAAAATCAAATTTTTTTAATTGCATGCGAGGAAGGAACACGTGTCAGTCAGCACATGGTCTGTTTTTGCACTCATTGGAAATACGGAGAACGTGACCAACCATATGCCACCAGTTTTTAATGCCAATTAACATGCACGTGAGAATCTGCAAAACTAATGAGGTGGATCTGACGGCAAGGACATCCATGCAATTATCAACGAACAGGTGTACAGTGCAAAAGTAGAAATGTGTGCCACCTTTCTTTTCGAAGACGTGTTGTGAAGTACATTGCACAGGTTACGGTTCATTTCGAAGAAGCAGACGAGAAACAGGGCAACGAAGGTTTCAAACTAAAACTCTACAAATTTGCAACAAAAAATAGCCAAAAATCTAGTAGAAGAACAATGAGCCACAGTGTACGATTTTTAAACAGAAAATATGGGGCGAAAGATCAAAACAGAGCTCGCAGATACCACTTACCTCCGAGAAAATCTGGCAGTTGTGCAGATTTTTGAAGACGGAGGGTTTATGCCATTTCTGGATAAATTCAATGGGTCTTCTGAAGATTTGGCTGGCATGTTCGCCCATACATTCAGAAACAACCGAGCACATGTTAACGGCATGACTATTGAGGTAAGCCCTAAAATTTTAAGTCAGATTACGGAGCTGCCCTTAGAAGGGATTTCAATTTCTAGATCTGGCAAGAACACATTGGCAAATGTAGTTAATCAGTTTGTAGAAGAGAATGATAGAGAACCGAGTACTTAACCCATAACAACACATGCAAAGGGTTAAAAAGGGCCAGCCTGCAGGAACCCTGGGATGAAGTAGCCACCTGGGTAATTAAATTTTTAACCTGTGAAGGGCAGTATGTGCTGTTATCAGGGCATCATCTGAGAATTTTGAACCATCTCAGACATGGTGGGCAACAACCAGAGGTTAGGGTAAATCTTCCCCTGTATCCGTATCAAGAGTTAAAGAACATGGCAAAGAGATATCAGGAGGGTAAAGGAAGCCTTCGCCATCATGGCCTCATCAAATTAGTTTGCCAACACCATTTTAGAGGAAACCCTAGGAGTTTTGACAGGTTTTACTCTACCCTAAATGATGTCATTTTTGGGGATGAAAGTGAGGAAGAAGAAGAACCAAATGCTGCTGATGTTGCTGCAGAAGAGGAAATAGCTGCTATAGAAAATGTTGCAGAAGATGCTGTAGAAGAAACTGTAGAAGGTGCCCCTGAAGCTGTTACAGAACTACACCCCACAACAACAGCAGAAAACCTTGCTCCTGAACCTTCAACTTCAAGAGCTAAGAAACAAAAGAGAAGAGGATCTGGAACTAGTAGCAGAGCAAAAAAACAAAAGAAGGTTCATTTTGCTAAAGCTGCAACTGATTTGTCAGAATAGAGAAGTGAAGCACTTAACCAAACAGAGGTAGAAACAACAAGGGAAATAGAGGCATCTGAAACTGACCCCATGACCCCTGCTGTCACCAAAAAATAGAGCAAAAAGAAGAAGTTTGCATCTGGAACTAGGAGGTCTACAAGAATCCATTTGAAAGAAACTACAGAACAGGTCATGGAGGAAGAAGATAGACCAAGCAGCCCAGATGTCACAGAGATACAACCAGCATCTGAAAACTTTCTAGAATTCCTTGAATAGATAGCTGAGGTAGAAATTGAGCAGGATGGTTTGGAGGAGGCTACAGTTCAATAGGCTATAGATATGGTAGATACCCTTATAGACAGTCTCACAGAGCCTCCTGAACAAGAACAAATTATTGTAGAAGAAGAAGAAAATTTGGTTGAACAACCAACTGCAACTGATTTGTCTGCATCAGCTTCTGAAGCAAAAATAGAAGTGGAAGACATCACAGAGCAGCTGAGAGCAGCAAGGAGATGTATTTCAGAGAAAGAAAGCATCATTGAAATACAAGAAAGAAAAATTGCAAAGCTTCAGCAGGAAGTGGCAGAATTGAGAAAATTGTTGTCACAATCATATTGTCAAAGACAGTCCTTTTGAAAAAGTATGAAAAGGTAGTTGTTATAGAAAATTCACCTAGTTATCACGGAACACTTCTCAATGATGAACAGGGATGATATAAAGAGAATGTACTTGAACAATTTAAGGGACTGTGTGGCCAGATTTGACAATTTCTGTGATCACAATTTCTTCCCAGCATTGTCAGTATGCAGAGACAGATGGAATGAACTTTCCATGTCTTTGAGGAAAAGAGAACCTATCTCCCCCATCAACTTAGAATGGTCCAGAAGAAGAGCAGAAGGTGTAGTCCAGTTGATTCAGATCATGCAACATAACTCGGATAGGTCTCAGGTTCAGGCCTCCGACCATCATTACTCTAGTTCCATTCTACTTTGAGGAAGATGCCCAGCCTGATGAACAATTTGAAGATTGGCTCAAAAACATTCAGGAAAACAGGGGGTATTACATAGGCAAGAAATTATTCTACAGGTCATGGAATCTAAACATGGACATATGTGATTCCATAGCCCAACAGAATGCATGAGGGCATGCATTAATATAAGTTGGGGGGAAAATGATGAGGCCTGGAAATGCCTCAATCATAACATGTTTTGAACACTAAAAATGCCTATAAACTCTTATGTTTTATCTGATATGTTAGTTAAGTTGATTAAATATGTTGTATATTAACTATTTTGCATGATCAATGTATTTGAAATATTATATGCTGATTTTACAGCTTTTTGCATAGTTTTGTGTTCTTTTTGCTATGATTTGCTACAATGGGATATGCTTAGAATAATAGCAGCATTTCACTAATCATGTTTTGATTTGTCTCAAGCATTTATTTCACCTAAATCTGGCAACAATGCAAGCAAACTGTTGTTGTGCAGCAAAAACTGGTCTTTCCCATGTAAATTCCAGCCAGCTATCCATAAATAGCAAGACATGGAATTCACATGAGGAAAGGGATGAAGACCATTGGAATTTGATCTTAGGAGATAACCCACCTGAGAGATGCAGAAGAAATCACTGGAAAAAGCATACATTTGTTCATTCCGAAGTATCTTCGAAATGAACAGATATCTTCGAAATGAAAGAACACAACATCTTCGAAATGAGCGGATCTTCGAAATGAAGAATGCAGTGTCTTCGAAATGAGCGGATCTTCGGAATGAAGCATGCAGTATCTTCGAAATGAGCGATCTTCGGAATGAGAATGTAGTATCTTCGGAATGAGCGATCTTCGAAATGAGAATGCAGTATCTTCGAAATGAGCGATCTTCGGAATGAGAATTGCATTGTCTTCGGAATGAAGCCACTTATCTTCGGAATGAAGAACAGAATGTGTTTCTTTGACTTGTTGACCGATTTTTGAAGCCGAAAAAAGGGAAATAAAGGTTGGAAAAGGTAAAGGGAAATATCTTCCATCTGTCTTTGCCGTCATTGCCGACCAAAGCCATCATTAAGGGAAAGATCAAGTTTTAGTCCTCTTCTAGGATAAAACCGAGAATTTGTTGCAGCATTGTAGGATTAGATCTTTTGAGATATTCTTTGTTTGTAATCAGATCATAGGATAGCTATAAATATTGCTCCCATTCAGGTTGAGCCTAGTAGAGAGGAAGTAGATAGTAAAGGAAATAGAAAATAGAGTAAGGAAGCTAGCAAAAAATACAGAGTATAGCTAGAAATTGACTGTTACAGTCCTGTAACAGTTTTTCAACAGAATTCTTGTAATCATGTCTTTTGATCAATAAAGTGCACCAGTTCTATTTCATATTGCTTGTAAATGAGTGTGATTAAGATTTAGAAAGAGAGAGAGACTTACACCTTCTTCTGGACAAAGAGGCTGGCCACTTCCAGACCTAGGAGGAGGACTAACAAAGCAGGTTTTTATTCTGATTTTGCTGCAGCAGAATGAGTTGTAGAACTTGTTATTTCAATTGCTTGTAAACAGTTGACAATATTTGCAGTATTAGTTTATTTATGCTTAGATTAACCTTGTGCTTAATGTTTTAGTTGCAATCTTACTTTCAGCAAAGCTTCCACTTTATTTCAGACTGTTATTTCCAGAATTTACTATTTTTCAGCAATTTCCTGCATTTTATGTTTTGTTGTTAAAACCTGAACAGAAGATTGACAACCTTCTCATTACAGAACTTTGACAGTTTTTATTTCCACATTAGATCTAGACTTTCATTACTGCAAAAGTAATTAGATTTCCTTTCTGCAATTAGGATCAGACTTTCAATTCTGCAACTGTTATTTCTGCAATATAATTAGGTCTCATTCTGCAATTGTAATTAGGACTTCATTTCTACAGTTAATGATTAGTTTCCAATTCTGCAACTTAGATTAAGATTTAATTCATGCAATTTAGAGATAGGAATGTTCCAAAACCCCCCACACAACCGGTTCCACCAATAAGACCTGTTGCTCTAGATTGACCTAAGTTATAGTTGTTTCACTTCTTCTTCCGCAGATAGCCTTGTACACTGCCCTGGATTGATAGATTCATTGAGAATTAATGATGGTATAATGACTACGCATCACATTAGATGATGAGTGGATGACATGTGGAAGGTTGTGATTGAATGTATTTTCTCTAAGGTTTTGGGTATATCCTTTTTTAGGGCTATTTGGAAAAAAAATTTATAGGCCATAACATACAAAATCATTTTGAACCTTTTTTTCAAATTGCATGATTTTTTGATATCTATACATTGGTGGCATTAGTTCATGAACCTATTATAGTATTAGGGATCAAACTATGTAAGATACTCCTCAAGGCCCATTTCTCTATTTTGAAAGGGTAAATTTATCATATTTTATGTAACCAAAATCTTGGGTTTATTTTCTTCAGAGATGTAGCTGGATTTGTGATAGTTGCAATAGGTCTTGAGTCTTTTAGAGGTATATAAGAAAAAGATTCAGAATGTGCTTTAGTTAATCCCTCTTCCTCCTTTGGGTTATTGATTCATATTATTTAACAAGATCAATCATTCATGATCTCTTCCTTCTTCTATTATTTGTCCAAGTACTCTTGGAAGTATGTAATGAATTTGTTCATAAACAGGCCCATGCAAAGCCTCTTTTAGTGATGGAAATCAGTGGACTAAGGACAAGTTGAATTTTTTAATAAGGTGGTATGCTGAAAAGGAAAGTTATGCCTTATGCAACTATAGAAGATTGAAGCAATTATTTTTTAGATGTGGTACTCTTGACTTCTCTTACTCATTTGGAGTCTTACTAAAAGTGTTATTTGGATATGTTTGGGAGTTTCTAGCAGTGATAGTGATGACTATGGTCCAACCTAAGGAGATTCTTGTGTAGAGGTATTTTTACATCATAAATTCTAGATGATGAGGGGGATACATATAAGTCTTCATCAAGTGCAGAGTCCCATCAAAGCATCCATTATGTGGAAGAAGATATTGTTGTTACTAATGTCTTCTCTCCATGGCCTCTTAGGGTGTTGAGAGTGTAACTTGAATTATGGCCAAGACCAACATTGTATGATATAATCTTATTTAGGCCCATAGACAAGCATTGTATAATTATATTTAATTTATTGTAGTATTTTATTATGTAAGCCCTATGGACAACATTTAACCTTGTTATGATTAAAACCGCCTCATAACTTGTAATTAATCTTAAGGCTCTTGTTATTCCCACTCAAGTTAAACTCTTTTATGTCACTATAATTTTGGTATTGGTATAAATACCCACCACCACTCCATCCATTGTATCAAAGTGTTGTGATTCTTATCTATGGATAATATAGTGATTATTTATGGTGCCTATGGATGTCCACTATACCTTTATCTCTTTCATTCTTTTCTATACTTTATATATAAGATTTGACTGGATGGATTACTTCTATATGTTCCTAGAATATGTGTGAATTCCAACACTTATCATCACTTCAAAGATAATCATCATTCATACTCTTTATTAAGTTTGAGGAGAAACCATACTATGGAAAAAATATACCGATCTGGGATAATTAAGAAGACATGGTAAGGTCATATGCTATGTTTGATTCCAATTCAACTTAAAGAAACTTTTTTAGACAAATCTTGTGCAAAGCAATTTTTCTATGTTGTAGCAACTTTCATGTACAACACTTTCATGAACAATATTAACAAATTTAGTGTTGTACAACAACTTTCTATGGCAACCACATTTGTGGACAACAAGTTTTTATGACCAACAACCCTTATGCCAACAACCTTATTTCTTTGTAGACAAAAAGCTTTATGAACAAGTCTTGTGATAAAAACTTTTGTGGACAATAATTTATATGACAAAAAAAATTTATGGATAGTGAATTTTGTTCAAAAGTTCATAGTTGGGATGGGATCTTTGTTCTTTCCTTCTTTCAGGCACATCAAGTGTTCAATAGTCAAATATCTAGTCATTGGAGATAGTGCTATTAGATGAAAAAGGTATTCTTCCATGGAGTTCAAGGTTGACCCAATTTGGGTACTCAACTTAAAGACAATTGTAACTCCTAGTTTTTATCATAGTGCCCTAACTCCTACATTGAGATATAAAAAAAATAATATCCTTCACACTAACATAACTTGTGGTATTCTATAACAACATCAAGCAATGATTCACGCTTCTACCCTCCATGGTCCAAGAAAGATCAAAGGCAAAATATATTGTAATGTTGAAGTCCTTTGGAATATGAGTTAAGCTAAAAGCAACCACATAAACCAAACAATCTCCTAAAGTCGAGATATAGAACAAATTTGCTAAATCCACACAGATCATGGGTCAAAATATAGTTATGGGATTACCGCCAACTTAGACATATGCAAGGAAGGATTTATCATACCTATCATTTCTAGTGTAAAGTGTAAGTCTTGAATGTAGTGACGAGTTTATTGATGTAGCTTGACAAGGTTTAAAATTGCTCAAGACAAATTGGTACTTTATAATTTAATCTCATGACGGTTTGTCATTTTCTTTCCTTCCAAGGATGTCATACTATTTTAAACTTAGAATGATTCAACTTAGGAGAAAATATTATATCCTTGATTTCTAATGGATAAGATGATAAGAAAAAAACCTTTCAAAAGAAAATTCAAGTAATTTGAATTAAATTCCCACTTCCATTTGTTCAATTTTGAAATCTCCAAAAACTTTAACTAGTATCCGTGGAATTTACATAACCCCATGCTTTTAAGAATTGTTATGTCATGTGATTGAGATGGACTGGAGGAATGCTGCAATGGCATCGGGCCCGTCATAGAGCATGCATGCTAGTGACGTTTTTTCATCTAAAAACGACTGGAAGAAACATGATTTCCTAATGTATGTCGAGAATAATTTGTTAAAGAACAATGGATGTTTGGAGCGATGTGAATCTAGACCAGTTCTAGTGGTTCAACCAGACTCGATGGTGAAATATGTGGAGTATTTAACCAAGCATGCACTTATTGGAAAATTCATAGGCATCTAAATTTCTCTTCCCTTTATGGAGGCTTGGGTTAGGAAGACTTGGAACCTTGACGGTGACTTGGAGGTGATGTTGAGTGTGAATAGCTATTTTATGGTGGTTTTCTCTTGTCTTGTGGATCGTAACAAAGTATTTGAAGGGGGTCCCTATTTTTGTAACCAAGTTGGACTCTTTATTAAACCTTGGCATGTGGGTTTCAACCCGTCAGAGGAGTGGTCGTTGAGGGTTCCAGTGTGGGTTTAGCTCTCATGGCTCCTGTTGGAATTCTAGAAAAATGACATCTTGCATATGATTGTCCTTCTTCTTGGGAAGTCGATTGGACCATCACAAAATTAAGTTAATGGGGGAGACTTTGGTGGAGTCAGGCTTGATGAGAACACTGGAATCCCATTTTTCTAACCCCCAAAAATGATTATCCTATCATGGAATGTAAGGGGGTTGAACAACATCCCCAGACAAAAAGTTGTTCGTGATTTGATTCATGTACATTCTTTGGATGTGGTGTTTATTCAGGAGACTAAATTGGCTACTAATAGTATGTTCAATATTACTCCCAAATTATGGAGAAGGGGTCAATGCTAGTGCATTGGCATATGTGGATATGTTGGTGGCGTTGCTTATTTATGGGATCCGGTTAAGATCTCTCCTCTTACTTGGATTTCTAGCAGATGTTCTATTTCGATGATCGAGCATGATAATGAATTTGGTGAAACCATCCTACTTACAAATGTGTATGCTCCTATTGATTATAATGGTAAAGTAAATTTGTGGGAGCACATTGGATTTGTGAGAAGTCTGGCTCCCCTGTACCCATGGATTTTGGTTGGAGATTTCAAATCTATCACTTGTCTAGAGGAGAAACGCGATGGAGTTGATCATCTCAAGCCTTTTTCTTCTATCTTTAGTGCTCATATTCGGGCCCTGAACTTGGTTGACATCAAGCCGAATAATGGGATCTTTACCTAGCACAATAGAAGATGTGGGGAAGAGTCCATATCAAAGAGACTGGATAGATTTTTGATCTCTAGTTTTTGGATTGGTAATAATAGAAGCTCTAGTTCTGTGATTATGAAGGGTAGGGGATCTAATCATTGGCCTTTCAAAATTTTGCTCTTGAGTTTGGGCTAAAGAAGAATCCTTCCTTTAATTTTCAACTTACGTGGCTTCAAGATCCTAAGATTCATGATTTCATGCGAGGCTGGTGGACCAATGGCAAACCTTCTCATGGCATTGCTATGTATTCCTTTATGAAGCGACTATAATTTGTTAAGCATAAATTAAAGAGGTGGAATAGTCTAAATTTTGGAAACCTTTCCTTGGCTAAGTTGGTGACTCTTAAGAAGGTGGAAGAAGCTTCAAGGAATATTAGAGATCATGGACTCACGGAGGAGCTTCTCTTTGAGGAATCTGAGGCTGCGAAAGAACTTGTTGAATGGGAGTTGAGGGAAGAAATTTTTTGGAAACAAAAAGCTCAAGTGGATTGGCTTCAGGAAGGGGATAGGAACACGACCTTCTTTTTTAACTTAGTTAAGGCTCATCGTAATGGTAACCTGATTTCCTCTCTTGTGAATCATTAGGGCACCCTTCTCTCTTCTTTCAAGGAGATTTTAGAAGAGACTAGGAGGTATTTTTCCTCTCTCTTCAAGGAGGACTCCCTCTCAAATGATGAGGATGAAAAGCTTATTCTAAATTGTATTCCCTCGATTATTTTCAAAGAGAAGAATGAAAATTTTATGGGCCCAAATTCCCTTGAGGAGTTGGAAAATATTATATTCAAGATGAAAAAGGGAAAGCCCTGAGCCTAGATGGATTCCCAATTGAGTTTTATCAGGAGTTTTGGGAGTTAATAAAAATTGATCTTGTGGAGGTGGTCCATGAGTCCCAAAAGAACAAACAGATGCTAAGGGCCCTAAATGCTACCTTTGTGGTGCTTATTCCCAAAAAAGAGGGAGCAAATTCTCTAGATATGTTTAGGCCTATTGCTCTCTGCAATGTTGTGTATAAGATCATTACAAACATTATTGTTGAGGTTGAATATATGGTTGAGCAAAATCATCTCTGAGGAGCAAGGTGGGTTTGTTGTTGACCAGTAAATCTTGGATGGGGTTGTTATTGCTACAGAAGATGTTCACTCGATGGAAACTTCTAAGGAGAAATATGTGTTCATTAATTTGGACATGGCCAAAGCCTATGATCGGGTCAAATGATTCTTTCTTTAGAAAGTTCTTGCTGCTTGTGGCTTTAAGGAGGAATGGATTAGATGGGTGATGAGTTGTGTTTATTCTTCCTCGTTCTCTATTCTTGTTAATAATGAGTCATCAAAGGTATTTGAGGCCTTGAGGGGATTGAGGCAAGGGGATCCTCTATCTCCTTATTTGTTTATAATTATGGCAAAAGGGTTGGGAAGACTGCTCAAGTCTTAGGTTAGGCATGGTCTCATTCAGGGTTGGAAGTGGGATAACAGTTTGTCGCCTCTTTCCCACCTTCAATTTGTTGATGATACAACTTTGCAGGGAGTTGCCACTACCAAGAAATTCGAAAACATTAGATGGTCTCTTGACTATATCTTGGTGCTTCTGGGTAGTTGATTAATGAGGACAACTCTTCTATTTTCTTCTTCAATACCCCTCCTCTTATTCAAGTCAGGATTGCTAGAATTCTAAGATTCCAGGTCGAGACTCCCCCCTTCATTTATCTTAGTATTTCGATTTTGTCTCATCCTCTACCTAGATATTCTTGGCAGTTTATGCTTGATAAGTTTAGAGGGAAGGTGAATAATTGGACCGTCATATGGCTCTCCTTTGCGGGTAGAGTGTTGCTTTTAAAATTTGTTGTTCAAGCTTTACCCATTTACAAGTGTTTTGTGCAAACAACTCCCTCTCATTTTATCAAGGACATGGATGCTTTGTCAAGACAATTTTTGTGGTTTGGAAAACTTGCTCAATCTAAATAGATTTTGGTTAGGTGGGATTCTGTTTGTAGGTCGGTTCAAGAGGGAGGCCTTGGGTTGCGACAGGTAACTCTTTATGGGCAGACTTTAGCTGTGAAACTCTATTAGAGATGGTGTACTTCTCAAGATTAGATTTGAGATAAAATATTATCTTGTAAGTACTTGAGAGGTATTTCATAGGCTGAGATCCCTAGAGTTAGCTTGGTTGGGAAAGGTTCGGTTATCTAGGACACTCTAAAAATAGGGGGTAATTTAATTAAGCAGGGTTTGTTTTGGATTTGCAATCAGGGATTAGATGCTATTTTCTAGGAGGATTCTTGGGATGGCCACCCTCCTATCTTGACTCAATATCCCAGGTTACATTCCCTAAGCATTTGTTTCTTGGAAGCGGGTTGGTATTGTGTGGAGGACTTTAAAAGAATCTAGCCTTTTGGTAATCTAGAGATGTACAAGTGGAAAGATCTGCAGGAATAGCCTTAGGGGATATTGGCCGAGGACAGAGATGTGTTTGCTCTTATTCTTGCGAGGAGGCCCTGCTCTTCGCTAAGGGGTCAAGACATTTTGGCTTCGAACCCTGATCCCAAGGGAACCTACTTTGTAGCCTATGGTTATCAGGTTCTTGATATGTAAAAGTTCGAGAGCCTTCCTGTCACATGATGGAAAAAGGTGTGGAACATATTTTCTTGGCTTAAATGTAATTTATTTCTCTGGTTGGTCGCTCATAATAAATGTCTCACTTGTGATAACATGAGGAAGAGGGGATTTCAGGGTCCCTCTTTTTGTGTTCTTTGTGGTAATAATGAGGGTGACTCTTCTCATTTATTTTTCGCTCCCTTGCTAGAGACATTTGGCACCATTGGTGGAGTGCCTAGAACCATCATTGTTTTCATGTGCTCTCCTTGGTGGAGTTTTGGAGCAGTCTAAGCAGACCTCCGACCAATGCCCCCTTCCTCTAGGTGTCTTAGAATTTGGGTCCTTCTGGTAGATTTGGCTCGAACAGAACCATCACATCTTTCAGGGTAGACATTGGTTGTTCAATAGATTTGGCAAAGGATCTTGTGTATGGTTCAGGAAACTATCCATAGCAAATGTGATGTGGATCCTCTTTTGGACTCTAGGAAGGAGAAGGTACAACAATATCTCGGTCTCTTTGGGGTTGGTGCAGACTCTTCTCGCCCTAGAAGGGTTCCCTAGCTCAACAAGAAAGTTCGAAGAGATGGTAGGTGGAGGCCGCCCCATGGAGGAGTTTTAAAAATTAATACTGATGGGTCATCCAGGGGCAATCCTAGACATGTTGGAATTGGCAGTGTTGGAAGAGACTTTGGTAGCGTGGTCAGATTTTTTTTTCCATTTATAAAGGTGTTCACTCCAACAATTTTATGGAAGCTGTTGTGATTCTCGAGGCCTTGTGAAGGGGGTTTTCTCTTGGCTAGAGTAGGAGCATTTGCGAGTTCGACTCTCAAATTTTGGTTAATATTTTAAACAACAAAAGGTTGGAGGATGTTAATTGGTAGTTGGCCTTTGTGGCCATTCAGATTCTCAGAATTAGTGAAGAGTTCGAATTTATCTCCTTTGTGCACATACCAAGGGAATGGAATGGGGTTGCTGATTATTTGGCCAAGAGGGCTTCTGAAATTTTGGGTCTTTGGATTATGGAAAATTGGGAGAGTCTCCCGGATGGGGACTCTCAACGCCTTTAGGAGTTGATCCACAAGGATGTCCAAATTTAATATGGTTTGTTCTTGTTGTTTTCTTTGGGTTTCGACCCTGTCTAGTGGTTTTAGCCTGTTTTGTTGTTTATTTGAGTCCTGGTTGGGGGCTTCGCTATACTCTATAATCTTGTCTTCTTATCAATAAAATTTTTCTCCTTTTTTTAATAAAAATAAAAAAGGAATTGTTATGTCATGCTTAATCATCTTATCCTTGATAATCACTTTTGGTGTAACATTTACTATCTAAACAAAGTTCACCATAGATTCTCTCTTCCTTTTATTTCTAATTCATACTTTTAATTAGAACATTCTTACTTCTAGTGAAGACTTTCAAAAATAACTTCCTTATCATTCTACATAGATTTTCCTTACAACAATCTTTTTTTTTTAAATATCTCCAAATTTTAAGAACATTCTTACTTCTAGTGAAGACTTTCAAAAATAACTTCCTTATCATTCTACATAGATTTTCCTTATAACAATCATTTCTTTTAAATATCTCCAAATTTTAAAATTAAAAATGTGAGACTTATTCCTTGTTTATATTAACTTTTTCAAATACTCATTCTTTTTTCAATGAGTTTCCCCTCATACTTAGTGGAGTTTGAACCTTGAACCTCTCAAAGAGAGGCCAAAGCCTTTACCAATGAAGTAAACTTGTAGCTTCCCAATACTCATTTCTTATTAAGACTCATAAAACATTTTTTTAATAAAAACAATTTTTATATAATTTTAAAACCATATTTTTTAATATAAAATTTATGCATAATTTTATGTACCTTTCACCCCTTATTCCATTAAAAATACAAAGTTTTTACTTACCAAGAAGAGACCTAGGTTCAAACCTCAAGGGCATGCCTGTTACAAATGTAGTAGTTTGATCTAAATCCTCCAAGTATGCATCAAACCAATGACGACAATACAAATCCCGAGCAACTGATGGTCCCCTCACATCGTGTCAACAATAACAAGGTGATATAGACTTGATGGGATTAACCCATGTGGCTTGAACCTTGCACTTGGCAGTGACTAAAAATAGTGTGGATGTAACCAACTCCCCTATGTATAAAAAAATGTAATTTTTTAAAGTAATGCGAAGCACTACAAGTGATATAACTAGGGCTATATTTTTTCAAGATGTATATTTTTTCAAGATGTAGCGTGAAGGGTCTTCCTCCTTGTGATTTGAACTAAGGTCACTTGGATGAAACGCCAACAACATATTGTTAAGGGTGTTTTGACAAGGACATTTATGATAAGAACAATTGAGAAAGAAAGAAAATAATCACCATCAAAGGATTTATGTGGTAATTTTAAACTATTATTTAAAAACTTAGAAGACTTTTTATTCATAAGACTCAAGTTAAAACTCCCGGTACAAAGAAATTGGACCCCTCTCAAAAATATACACTTTACCTTGAAATTTTAGTTTGCCTAAGACGACGTAGTGGATAGGACTTTGAGCTCTCTTTTGGAAGATCCAAGTTCAAATTATGTAAGGTATAAGGCTGGTTGGTAACGACCAAATGTTTGTAGGTTGGTTACCATGGTTCAACTTCCATTGACTTCATGTAAGTAAGATGGAGTTAATGGAAGTTGAACCAAGATAACATTGTCCAAATTCAATCCAGAGTCCTACCCCATAAAGTGTTATTGATTCCCTATGTTAAAAAATAAAATAAAATAAATTATAAGACTTTTCACTCATATCATATGGTGTATTATTCTCTATATAAAAAAATAATAATAACAAATCTCAATCTGCCTTTGTAGTGCAAGTGGAGAAGGTGAACCTAACCCGGTTGAACGGAAGATCCACAGTTTGAACCTCTGCGATGCAAACCTTGGAACATGCTTGTTTGCAAAGGTAATAGTTTGCTCTGTATCCTTTGAGTACGCATCATATCGACAATAACGTTACGTATTTTGAGTGATTGCTTTAAATATTTTGAGTATGCGTTAGACCGATGATGACTTTGAGTGACTGCTTTAAATCGTTTGAGTATGTGTTAGACCGATCATGATGTAATGTACTTTCAGCCGTAGGTGGTCCTTTTTTGTTGGGTAATAAAATGACGAGGTGGTCTAATAACAAAGTGGTATAAGCTTGTTGGGATAGCCCCGTGGTTTGAACCTTATACTTGGCATTACTAGTTACTGGTGGTCCTTTTCTATCCGGTTATAAAATAACAAAGTAGCATAAACTTGTTGGGCTAGCTCGTATGATTTGAACCTTATACTTGGCATTATTTTTTAATAATGTGATGTAAACCACTCCCTGGTAGTAAAAAAAAATAACAAATCCGAACAATCGTGGATGCGAAAATTTTATAAAAATGCAGTTAACATAGAGAGCCGACACATAAGTGTCTCTAAATTTATTTGTTAGGAGGATGGAATAGGTTGAAGTCAATTTCACCGCGGAAATTTTAAATCTGTTTGCAAAATCCAGTCGAGGGTTTTGTGCTGTGTTAGAATCGTTCGGCCGCAGAGAAAAAGCTTTTATTTTTTCTGGTTTCGAGTTCGAATCCCATGGCGACCATCAGCCTTCGGAAGGCCAACACGAGGCTGCCTCCCGAGGTGAACAGGGTGCTGTACGTAAGGAACCTGCCCTTCAACATATCCTCCGAGGAAATGTACGACATATTCGGGAAATACGGGGCCATTCGGCAGATCCGCATTGGCACCAACAAGGACACGCGTGGCACCGCCTTCGTCGTCTATGAAGACATCTACGACGCCAAGAACGCGGTGGACCATCTGTCGGGCTTCAATGTCGCCAACAGGTACCTCATCGTGCTCTACTATCAGCAGGCCAAGATGACGAAGAAGGTCGATCAGAAGAAAAAGGAAGACGAGATTGCTAAGATGCAGGAAAAATACGGGGTTTCCACCAAGGAAAAGTAGTGTATACTTTTGTACTATTTTGCTTGTATTCTCGCTAATTTGATGCGAAAAAATGATTAATCAAAGTAAATTTCAATGTTGAGATAATTGCCGTGGTTTCTGTATTTCATTTGGCCTGTGGGTTTTAGAATTAGGGTTTGAATGTGAGGGGACTTTAAACCCTAGGAAATTAGGGTTCGAATGTGAGATAATTGTGAAACCCTAACGAGGCAGTGTTTTGTGCATATTTAGCTAATGCTGGTTGTGAATTAGGAATCGAACATGAGAAAACCGAGAGATTTAATTAAATTTAGGGTTTTAATTTGAGGGAACCTGGGGAACACTACAAAATTAGGGTTCGAAGATGAGGGGATTATTAAACCCTAACTGGGTTGTTCTTTTTGGCTGTATTTAGGTAATTTTGGTTTCAAATTGTGGTTCGAATTTGACGGAACTGCAAAATTTAATTAAACTTAGGTTTCGAAGCTGAGGGAAGTGTGAAACGTTAACGGCAGAACTATAAGATCTTAATGGAAGTGTTTGTTGTGTATATTGAGCTAATGTTGGTTTAAAATTTGGGTTCGATTTTGAGGGAACTGCGAAGCATAATTAAATTAGGATTCGAATCTGAGGGATCTGTGAAACCCTGACGGGAGTGTTTCTTGTGAGTATTTAGTAAATGTTTGTCTTAATTAACGTTCGATTATATGATAGAACAGTGAAATTTAATTAAATTGGGCTTCGAATTTGATGAAACTTTGAAACCCTTTAGTGGTGTTTTTATTGAATATTTTAAGGTAATATTTATTTTAAATCAGGGTTCCAATGCAAGGGAACTGCAAAAATAAATTAAAATGAGGGTGCAATTCTGAGGGAACTGCAACCCTTTGGGGGTGTTTTTATTGAATATTTTAAGGTAATATTTATTATAAATCAGGGTTCCTATGCGAGGGAACTGCAAAAATTAATTAAAATGAGGGTGCAATTCTGAGGGAACTGCAAAACTTAATTAAAATGAGGATGCAATTCTGAGGGAACTTTGAAACCCTAACGGGACTGTGTTTATTTTTATTTTTGGTATATTTAACTAGTGTGGGTTTTAAATCATCATTCAAATATGAGGGAAAAGTGAACTCCGAATTTCTAACGGAAGTGTTCTTTGCATATATTGAGCTAATGTTGGGTTTAAAATTAGAGTTTGAATCAGAGGGAAGTGTGAAATCGTAACAGGAGTTTCTAATGTATATTTAGCTAATAGGTGCCGCGGTGAAATATTTCATATTTAATAGTTTGTTTTCTTGTTGCATGGTGGTTATTGGTTCGATTCTGAGAGCCAATGAAACCCTCTTTTCCCCTTTATGAATGCTTTAAAATTTAGTTTACTGTCTTCTTTTCTCTTACTCTTTTCTCTAGTCTCTAGTGGGATGTAACAGTGGAGAGTTTGAGATTATGGAAGAGATTTTAAGATTTTTGAATCCTTGATCTTTTCTGTAGTCTCTAGTGGGGTCTACCCCACTAACAGTGGAGAGTTTGAGATTATGGAAGAGATATAGGGTTGGGTAGGGTTAGGGTTAGGTTTGTATATGATAATCAATGATCATATAATGGGTAATCAACATTTTATGAAAGTTGTTTTATATGGTTTATAGCTTTACCCATATTAAAAACTAATTTTTAAATTAGGTTTAAGTCTGTACTTTAGAATCCTCAGTTTAACTATTCGACTCCATCCCACTGATTTAGGTCTGTTTGGGATCAGCAAAAATTTATTATTAAAAAGAAAGTTACAGAGAATAACCACGTCTTTCCTTTCCAAACTGTGGGACTATTGACATAAAGTCAGATATAGCAATTTGACATGAAATCAGATATGTCAATTTGTCATCCAAATAGGATCCACAAACATTACAAATTATGTTAAGATTATTGCAAAAATTATAACTATTAGGCCTTAATGATTTTTCCAACCCTGTATAAGTTAATGTAAAAATTATAAGACTGACGGTTCGTAAAAACAATTACTTGATCAAGGTCTTCTTCTTTCTTCATGGTTTTTCTGGGTGTTGCCTCTTTCCCGGGTTTGTCCGATTGGCAAAAATTTATAACTATTAGGTCTTTACGCTTTATTCCAAACCCTGTATAAGTGAATGTAAATTATAAGACTTACGGTTTGTAAAAACAATTGATTGATCAAGGTCTTTTTCTTTCTTCACGGTTTTTATGGTTGCCTCTTTCCCAGGTTTGTCCAATTGCAAAAGCCTTTACGATTAGTTTAATCCTGTATAAGTGAATGTAAAAAATTATGAAAGTTATTTTTTATAAAAACAAAAATTTATTATCAAGTGTTATTAGTTTAACCGGTTAGATTTTTTAATATTTAATATTTAAGAAGGAGATCAAAGTTCAAATTTTGTTAAGTAATACATAGATAATATCCAAGCTTTGTTGTAATACCACTATGTAGTAATGATATAATACGAATGAATCCCGTTTGCATCCTATACAATCAATTGAAAAAAAAACAGAAACTTACTCCATCATTTCATCCATGTACTTGATATATGATCAAAGTTTTTTTCCTTTGTTTTTTTGGTTGCCTCTTTATCAGGTTTTTTGGTTGCCTTGTTATGGTTGCCTCTTTGTCAGGTTTGTCCTCTGTTATCTTGAATCTTGAATTGACATGAAGATCGAGACATTTGATGTGATAAAATTGAACTATTTAAAAAGTGGAACTCTTATTTTTATGGAATAAATTTTCTTTCTTTAGACTGCATTTTATGATCTCTGACGTTTTCATGAGATGGCCATTAAAACTGTTCAGGTTGACCTTTCTATTTGAATACAATTACAAGTAGGGTCGCATTTATATTATGTCTTGAGTTGCATGTAAATGCAAATCTTTTTGGAATGCGGTATATTATTTTATTTTTAATTAAAAATTTTGTGAACTCCACATTATGCTGGAGACTTGTATTCAAAATACTGAAATTATATTGTTTAATTGGTGCGATCCATATCATTTTTCATGGCATTTGTATGTGAAGAGTCCTGTTAATATGATATTTTTGAGTATCTTCCTCCATAATTAACATAGAAGTAGATTATGATTAGACATCGCAAAGTATTAATGAAGTTCCTGTGTTTGATGTGATTGCTGTATATTCAAAATTTTGAATGGTTATGCCATGCTCTCCTTTTTTTTTTTAAACGAAAAACCCCTTGTGGAGCCGCCTTGGTCTGAGAGACCACGAACAGGGGTTCTACACAGTCAAAGTCACCCGGGGGTTGCACCTGACCCTGCCTGCACCAACATTATCAATTGGATTTTAGATACCCAATTCAGCTTTTTGGTAGGGTGGAGATTTGAACCTGGGACCTCCCTTGGAGGATTGCCCTCTCCTCTCCAATTCACCTACAACACCTGGGTATGCTCTCCTTTTAGGATCTTTTGGATAATGAGATTTAGGCATAATATTCTTTGGCAAATAATAATTCTGCTTTCGTGCTGGTTTATTTCCATTACTGGTTTGTGTGGAACATTTTATCATGAATGCACAAAAAATTGTGGCATAAAACTTTATTCATAATGTTTTTAACTTATAAGCACCACTCTGTGGGGAAAGCGTAGTTACCAGGTATGGTGTGGTTTGGAAAAGTTCTTCAAATTATATATATATATATAGATAGATAGATAGATAGATAGATGCACGTACAAAACATTCATAAAAAATGTAAATATATGAAAAATAGAAAAAATCAGATGCTTCTACATATTTATTTATTAATTGGTTATATGGGAATGAGACGGATTCCACTCTTATTGCATCATGACCACCTAGCGGTATTGCAATAGCTTGATTATTATGCATATATCTCTTGGCAAGATTTGAACCTTGGTCCTCTTTGAAAGTTGAGGAATTTAACTGGTTGAGTTAGTGCTATTTGATGATTCTTCTATTAAATTTTGCATTGTAGTATATTTATAATTTATAAATGTATAACTTATATTTTTAGCCATTTTTTATGTTTTAAATTTTTTGAAAATATTAAAAAATTGGAAGTTCAAACCAGATCAAACCTGTTTCCAGGTTTGGATGAACCTTATAACTATGGTGGAAAGAAATGGAGGAAGGTAGCAAATTTATGGTTGATATGAATATCATAATAATTATTTGGTTTAAATGAATGTTTTGGTGATTTAGTCTAGGTGCAAAGCCAAAAATTTATTTGGTGATATTTGAAGTAGTTCTTTGGTGGAAATTTCAGAAATAGTGCTTCCTGAAAACAGGGCAGTTAGAAATTAAGCAATTATCGTTGATGTAGGAATTATCCAAATCAATTTGCCTTAGCATGTAGATGCCAGTGCTCTGCAAATTTTTTTAAGTCCATTTTTTAATTTATAGATATCACTGTCAACATCTTGGTTGCTGTGGCCTTCTAAACCCCCTACACTTCTATCATATTTCTCATTTTTGTTGCCTTTGCAATAAGGCTTGCATGTATGCATGCACACAAAATGTAAACCCAGGAATGTTTACTGACTTCAATCTGCTAGATTGTATGTGAGTAAAAAGTGCAAAGGCAACATTGCCATTCCCATGTACTCCAATCCCACAATCAATGCGCTGTGTGATGACATAATAGTCATTTTGTCAAAGAATTGATTTTTGATATCTATATTTTAACTTATTACTTTAGAAGACATGCCTGTATTTTATACAAGTCCAATCTCTCCAGAGGTATCTGACTTGATTGGGCAGGTAGGAAAAATGCACTGTGGTCGCCAAGTCAGGTGTCAAATCTCTATGTGGACATTCTCTGTGGCATGAATATTCTAGACAATGCCCTGTGAATTGCATGGCCATGGATCCTCTTGCCTTGTTGCAGAGCCCCTATAAATAGGCACATGCTTGAAGGAAACTGTCTATCATAGTAGCTTGATTTTAGATATGCTAGGTCTGTTTGAAGACGAACAGACAAGATTTCTTTGGCATTTGCGGTTTGAGAATGCTAAGCAATCACGGCCTTCCACTTTGGCATTTAGATACTATGCCCCCAAATTTTGGATGTTTATCAATGAGAATAATCCTTGTGAAGCATGTCTATTGACGATGGATCTCATTCTATTGTAGAAGTCCTAAATATTGTTATATCAAATGTTCAACTTGCCAACTATTGTTGTAACTGACCAGGTCAAAGTCATCCCAGTAAAGTATGTTGGTGCTTAGCAGACATTTTATTTCTGAGCCCTGCGAGTAATACTTGAAAAGTACCTTTATGCATGGTTCAATGACCAAATTTTATAGTTTAATTACCTGTAGAAAATGTTTAAGAGTTTTGATGTGGCAAATAGGCAAGATTTGGAAGGTGATTAGGATCATATTAGACAAGACAACATCGAACACTAGGTTTTCTGTTCCAGGCTCTGTGAGCATGCCATTGAGTTAGGATTTTTGAGAAGGTTTGTGCAATGGCTTGCAGCTTCATGGGTGGAATACAACATAGGACGGTGACTGGTTTACATAATGCCCGTTATGTATTTAATGTTAGCAGACATTTTATTTCTGAGCCCTGCGAGTAATACTTGAAAAGTACCTTAATGCATGGTTCAATGACCAAATTTTATAGTTTAATTACCTGTAGAAAATGTTTAAGAGTTTTGATGTGGCAAATAGGCAAGATTTGGAAGGTGATTAGGATCATATTAGACAAGACAACATCGAACACTAGGTTTTCTGTTCCAGGCTCTGTGAGCATGCCATTGAGTTAGGATTTTTGAGAAGGTTTGTGCAATGGCTTGCAGCTTCATGGGTGGAATACAACATAGGACGGTGACTGGTTTACATAATGCCCGTTATGTATTTAATGTTGACTGGTAGAGTCCCTGTTTTTGTTATTGTAAGATGGTCTTGTCTTTGTGCTTCATCGTAGGGTGGTGTTGGCTCACAAATTTGTCTTTGTGAAGCAATCAGGGAAACATACATAAAAAAAGTTTTTTTCCTTTAATTTAGGGGTGGTTCTCTTTTCTAAATATTTGTGAAATAAACTGCTAATTTGATTACAATGAAATTAAAAGATAAACTGCTAATTTGATGATAATAGTAACCCTTAGGATTTCAAGCATAGATATGGGAATAAACCATTTTCTCAAAAATATAACTGATTCCAATGCATATAATACATTTCATCAATAGAAATGAAAACCTTCCATACACTTGCAAATAGCGTAGATAATGAAAGAAAATTTAACTAAGAATCACAGATTTCTTAGTTAACGACTTAGATTGATGAAAGTAGCTTGGCTGCTGTTATATATCTCATTGCTCTATCATTTTTTCTTTTTGGATCTGAGAAAGTTTCTTTTTTTTTCATTCATAGACCCAGATATAAACATGCCTATACAAGATAAAGATGCTAATTTATATTTTAACAAACTATGTTCTAACCCCGTGTACTAAAACCAAGGTGTGAAAGTCACTTTACAAAACAAACTATGTACTAACAACCACTTCTAGAAGCCACCTTGAGTTATGGCACCAAAATTTGCATAGCTGTTTTTTTCTTGTAAATTGAAAAATAATGGCAAAAAATACTATCAACAGTTGGCTCTAGCTGGGAATAATTGATCCTGTATCAAGCAAAAGAACCCAGTCTCCTTGTTACTTTTTCTGACCGGTGCCTTATCCATTGGGCCTTACATAATTGTTCCCAAGTTTGCCAATTCCCACCTGGTGCAAGGAAAGGAACTCAGAGGAATTTTATTCTACACTAAAAATTTAAACACCTTCGAAAAACTATGTACAAGGGAAATTACCAACTTATCGTTGATAAAACTTTGAGAAGTTGCCCATGAAATGGCAGTGGAAGCCTATCACCTTAATGATTTTCAAGAAAGAATGGATTCTTACCAGCAACATCTATCACTTTGAAAGGACCAAGCCATAAAGACTGAAACTTGGTATGATGACCTGGCTTTGCACTCTTTGAATCCCACAACAGTACCTGGTCGCTGATCTCGATCTTTTTCTGTTTTATTGCTGTATCAAACAACCTTTTTAGCTTTTCTTAATGTTTCTTCATCCTTTCATTGGTTGTCTCCATCTCTTCTTCCATCCTTAAAAGATTATTCATCCTTAATTGTATTGGCTGAAACCCCTGTAACAACATCTCCAAGGAAAGGAGTTCAAAATTAGTTGGCATAATAGCTTCTTTACCATACACCAATGAAAACAGTGAAGTGCCCAATGATCTCCTCACACTGATTATATCTGTCCAGACTGCAAAGTGAAGCTTTGAATGCCATTCTTTATGATTTTCAGTCACAGTCCTCTTTAAAAATCTATATTAAAAAAAATCAGCCACGGGTCATCATTAAGAATAAAAAAAACAGCTCTGCAAATTTTGGTGCCATAACTCATTGTGGCTTCTAGAATTGGGTTGTTAGTAGTCTTAGTACATAGTTTGTTTTGTACTGTGGTTTTTGCACGATGGTTTCAGTACACGGGAGTAAAACATAGTTTGTAAAATATTTAACAGCATCTTATCTTGTAAAGACATATGACATGTCTATTTATACCTGGGTCTATGAATTTAAAAAAAAGCTTAAAGAAAAAAGGATGGAGCAATAAGATATATCAGAGCAGTCAAGCTATTTTCATTAATCAAAGTTAGTAAACTTAGAAATCTGTGATTCTTAGTTAAATTTTCTTTCATGATCTATGCTATTGCAGGTGTATGGAAGGTTTTCATTTCTGTTGATGAAATGTTTTATATGCATTGGAATACATTATATTTTTGAGAAAATGGCTTTTTCCCGTATTTGTGTTTGAAAGCCTAAGGGTTACTATTATCTTTTTTTGGTATAAGGTAGAGGTGGTTATAAGGTCCACAAACCTTTTACAAAGTCAAAATGGGCTGGTTCTAGCATCAAGCCCGTATAATCAAAATACAAAATGGATCTTTCTAAGACTCACATTAAGCCATACTTAGAGTCCACAGTCCTATACTTGTCGCTTGACTATTCAGGATAAAACAAAAACCAAACAACACCTAGCACTTACTAACACTAGGTTGCTGTACTGTACACTTGTCACCTCCCAGGCCCCAGCAAATGGGATGCCTTTTCTGCCTAATTCCATCTGTCGGATTACTCATCATCAGCCCCTCTGATCTCCTGATGCTCTAACAGGTTTGATCTTAGCAAATGGGTTACTATTATCATCAAATTAACAGTTTATCTTTTAATTTTATTGCAATCAAATTAGCAGTTCATTCCACAAATATTTAGAAAAGGGAACCGCCCCTAAAATGGAGGAAAAGTTCTTTTGTATATATTTTTCCCTTACTGCCTCACAAAGACAAATTTGCGAGCCAACAGGTGGCGTATGATTTTGTGTCATAAATAACAAAAATAATGAAGAAAAAGGAGTATGAAGACATCCAGGTAAAAGTTTGGGATAGTGGAGTTGCAAGTTAAGAAATTAGGGCCCCTTTTTCATTATTTATAGTATAGGCTTCATGTTCTTTGTAGATGTAGAGTGGCATATGATTTTTGTTTTGTCAGGGATGACTGGTTGCACTATTTCCATAATGTTGCCTCCTACTACGTAAATGCCATAATGAAGTGACCATACTAACAAATCTAACGTCATGGTCTCAACCTTCTTTATGCTTTATCATTTATCTTTTCCCTGTTGATCAGGTATGATTCATCGTGAACTCTAGCTAAGCTCGCAAGTCAACTTGACTAACAAGCGTATGACTTAAAGCCCTTTCACCATATGCTTAATGTGTGTCATATAATGCTAACTGTAAATGACTTCTGATTAGTAGCTTCCTAGCATGTCTTTACATCCCCCTCCGTGACATACACATCCACATCGGTAAGAATTTCTGGGTTGATTTCAAGCTTTCTCAGAAGCATGAGATTGTTTTTCATTGCCCTCTTTGTCTCTCGAAGTTAGGTATCCAAGACAAAGTCCATCTCCTCTAGAACAGCTAGTCATTTATGTATAACATGATTATGGTCTGACCACCTTCTTTAAAACAGCTAGTCATTTATGTAAAACATGATTACGGTCCTACCATCACTGTGAATCAGGTCCTATCATGCTCCCACTAACAACATCCATGAGTTATCATCGTTTAGACTGAACCTAACCTTTTTCTCATTGAGCTGCCCCATAGCTGGTAACATTTATTTTGTGCCTATGTTTACCTCAATAGCTAAACTAAGTCTGGACATTTCTCCTCGTCTACCATTCATCAACCTTTGCTTCCCTACCCACATCACAAAATTTTCCTTTGACTTTGGGGGTGGCATATGATTTTGTGCCATCAGTAGCAGAAATAACAAGGAAAAAGAAGTGTATACACATAAGATCCAAAAGATGAAACTCATTTACGCAAAGATTCAAAAGATAATTTTACATTTACTAAAATGATGTAGACAAAGTATAATATTTAACTAGAGTACATAGAAGTCACTAGTTGGTTTTGGAATGCAAATCAAAATTAGAGTTAGTTGCAAGAAAATGCTGCGGACTCCCTAAGTTAAGCATCGAACAATATTATGTTAGTAATATATGCAAGTGCATTACTTCTAATAGAATGACACTAGTCTTATGTCAAGCCCATAATGAACAAGGTTGATAGCAATTTTGCCAAGGATGGAAATAATTCTTGTCATAAAGTATAATTTGAAAAAACATTTCGATGAGAGAGTGCTGAGTTTTTTTAAGAGGAAAACAATTGTTATTTATTAATAGGCCAAACTTAAGAAGCCTGTCTTAACAGGAATATTGACATTCAAATCTAGAAATTGTTTATTAAATGTTTAGCAAGAATATACTTGAATCTAGCCATTGGTTTGCATGTTAACCCCTAGTAACCGAACCTGGACTAGGAGTCCAAATTGGTTTGGTATGGTTCAACCCTGTTTTTTTTTTTCATTTTAATTTTTTTTTTTAATATATATTCAAACATAACATATGAATCATAAAGGTTAATTACATATCTATAAAATTTAAAATATACTTTTATGTACAAAACATGGGAGAATATGAACTTTTAATTTTTTTCATATATATTTATATTTTTTGTATGGGTGTATATGTATGTTAGTTATCCAAAATTTTATGAACGAAGCTCCCTCGAAGAAAATTGATCCTTTGAACTTTTTTGGCCAACCGAACCATACCTCGTATCCTACTTCGCCACATTTGAGATCAACAAAGATAAAAGTTGAGAAAAGTTCACAAAGGACAATGAAATTCGAAATCAAATTTGAGAATATATATATATATATATATATATATATATATATATATATATATATATATATATATTATAATGGTTCTAGAAAGATTGTTGTCTAGCCTTCATTTTCTTCACATGAACAAATCCAAGCACGCTCAAGAAAATGAAGGCTAGACAACAATATTTCTAGAACCAGAGCATGCAAAAGGTGAAAGGAGTTACTTTGATAGGGAGGAATATTTATGTGCATGTGAATGGTTGTTTGAAGAAGTTTGTCGGTTGGAATCATGGAGTACATGCAACAAAGCTAGGGTTTGCAAAGGTAAAATATTAACCTTTGTTTTTATTTGGTATTTTTTAAATGGCAGTATAGATTGGGAAATTGGTTTTTTGTTTGATGGAGAATGAAGAGGATTGTTTGGACTTCTCGGAGGATCCCTTTGAGGGGTAACACATCTTTTCAACTCCAAGGGCCAAGGGTCCCATTTTTGGACAAGACGTAGAAGTTGAGAATTGGGTGCCCTTGGGTTTTTTGAGTGGCTAGAATAAGATTTAGGTCATTAGACTTTAATGGATAAAGGGGATTCTATGTCAGTAGGTTTGGATCAAGTCGATTGTCCTATTAATTGCTCACTCTCAGGTGTCTCAGAACACTCTACTCAAGTGATGGGTCTAATGAATGAACAAGAACTTCATTGTGGAGAAAAAAACTTGAGCAAGCTCCCAATAGCCCAAATTCACTTTGCGTGATGAAGTTTCCTTTTTTTGGTTCTAGTTTTATTGGTAAAGGTCTTTGAATTAGAGGCCCTAAGTGAGTGGGTCCAAACTTTCAATCACCATAGACTACAACTCTAGTTACTAAAGTGCGTAAAGAACACGAAGTGGTTAAAAAGAGAAGGTCAAAGATCAGAATGGTACTTGGGGAAGACTTGAGGATGGAACAAGTTTTGGAGTTTTCGGGCAAGGCCCTTATTGGGAAGTTTCATGGACGTCAAATAGCTGGTAATACACTAAATGAGTGGTTGTAGAGTATGGGTCTCAATCTTAGGATATGGGCCAATTCTTACTTGCTAGAGGATGGATATGTTTTCTTTTCCGTTCCAAGGAAGATGAACAATTTTTTTTGGAAGGTCATTGGTATTGGGGATCTTATTTTTTTTGGCTTTGAAGGCTTGGACAACTTACTTTGATCCGAGGATTGAAGTTGTTGGGAGAATCTCGATCTAGGTGGAACTTTTAGGTCTGCCAATAGGGTTATGGTTAGAAAGAGCTTTGAAAGAGATTGGTGATTCATTATGGAAAACCTTGGATATAGATGTTTCTTTCAAATCTAGTGTTTTTTGGTTTGCAGTGTTGGACATTTTGAGTCAAAGTTGTCATTGATGTCAGGAATATGTCAAGGAACAATGTAGAGGTTAATGGCAAAAAAGCTTCATAATATTTTTAATATTATGTGGAAGCATATGAAGGCGAGTTTTTATTAAAACCATGGATGAGCAAAATAAAAGGTTTTTCGTAAAAACCCAAGGAAGCTTTCTGATGGATAAGCAAAATAAAAGGTTTTTCATAAAAACCCAAGGAAGCATTTTGAAAAGTTAAAGGAGGTTTTGATATTAAATAAATATCATCTATGGAAAGAGGTAAAATGAAAGAGGGCTTTAATAAGCAAAAAAAAAGGATTTAAAAATTAATTTATAAAATTTAAATTCTAAAGAATTTAAATAATTTATAAATTAATTATTCAAATTTCGAAGGCGTCGACGTTCGAAATTATTGGAGATAATATGTATAAAAACTATATGCCTAAATGGCATAGAACTTACCCTTTGTTTGAAAGAAATAATAGTGGCATGTGTTGTGGTGAATATAATGAGGCCAGGAATTGCCTCATCCATGAACACTCTTTGATACATTATAACTGTTTGACTCACCCTTTTTGCTATGTTTTTATGTTAATTATGAGAAAAATGCATTATATAATGGTGTTTGCATATTCTGAAATGACAAAGTGCATATACTATGTTTTATTGTTTTTACTGCAATTTCACCTGTTTTCAGTTAATTAATCAGTAGTATTATAGCAATTCAGAATTATAATATAGACTTTGTTGAATATCTGGTGCTTAGTAATATTGTGTTCCTCTGATTAAACTAATTCAAATGGAAAAAGGCGCCAAGAACTTGTCCACTGTAGCTGACTGTGTAGGAAAACAGACTGTAATTGTGACAGTTCCAGCCAGCGGTACATATACAGCAAGGCTTGAAATCAGTCACTTCAGCACGTGCCACCAATGCATAAGGGTGTACAAGATAAGGGAAAACAATCCAAACAGTCAACAACTTCCTCCCTATGCGTTTGGAGCGCAGATAAGCAACGAATGGTCACCTGCCTGTTATTTCGGAGCAATGCAGGAATAAGCGGCGCAAGAATAGGGAATAGCGCAGGAACAACAGAAAATGGTCAAAATGCGCCAAAAACATGGAAATCTTGATTGGAAATTGACCAAGCAGTTAGTCCACCCTATTTGGACTCCGTTCCTTCACCATAGACGGACCAGATGGGATAAAGGGATAAAGGTTGAGAAATTATAACCCTGCATTCTAGGAAACTGTTTTGTAAACAGTTGGAAATCTCTAAAACTCAGCAAACAGATGTATCATCTTTGTCTTATAAATAAAGCTTCCAGCACGGTTGAACATAATAGATAATAAATATATAATTAGAGATGGTCATTAGCAGAAGTGAGCAGAAGGAAAAGACTTTGTAGCATTATAGTAAATTGCAAATTTTTCCTGCATTATTGTAATGCAGTTGCAGATGGAATAAAATGTGCATTTTTCAAATTTTATTAGCATTTGATGGTTTATAGTGCACATTTAATTTACTTGGTATAATTTTTCACCCTCTTTTGGTTTTGGAAGCAAGGGCCCACTTACAGGATTAGAGGAAGGGCAGGGCAGCTCAGTGACAGGAAATTCTTGCTGATTTCTTGCTGCAGCAGATCAGCAAAAATCTGTCAACAATTATTTGCAGCATTAGTTTCATTTCAGAATTGCACCATAGCATCTAGAATAGGTTCAATCATGTGTTAGAACAATATTTAGCATTTGACCTGTAATGGCACTATTTCCAACATTTTCTGCAATTTCCAGAATTATGTTATTTTCAGTTTTACTGCAATAAACATTAATTTGGTTCAACTTATGTTCAAATCATTGTGAGTTTTATCATTGATTTAATTTCTGCAAGTGTGTGTGTGTGAATTTTCATTCTGTAGTTTACTTTCCTGCAATTTGCTTTGTGGTCAATTCAGCAGCATTTTATTTTTTGTCAATTTCGGATTTTGTAGTTTCATTTTCCTGCAGTTTAAATTCAGTTTCAGCTTTTGCAATTTGATTTCCTTTGTTAGAAATTTGGAAGATACACCAAACCCCCCAAACACTAACTGATCCATCAATAAAAGCCTGTTCTTGGATAAATTGAACCTGCAATTGTGACACCTCCTATCGTATACAACCTTTGGACACCGCCCTGGACTGACATAGAATTACTAAATGATGAATGATCAACGACCCTCATCAGAATACTCGTGCAGAGAAGACAAATCTTTGTCTTAAGGCACCAACGAAAGTGTTAAAAGACCATTGCGGACAAAACCCTCATATCCACCAAGGCACGTGGCCTAGTGGCAAGTGATCACGAGTTAAGTCGAGAGGGTGCAGAGTGGTTCGCGTTCGATTTCCAGCGAGAGCGTTTTGGCGTGTTGTGCATTGGTGTCGGAGGAAGAGACGTGTTGACCTTTTTGGTTTCAGCGCATTGGGGGAAGAACATAAAGCACGTTGTGCTCTTTGTTCCCCAAACGAGCGCCTAGCTCATGCGACGGTTGGAGCCGCGGCTAGGGCGTTGGGAGAAGCTACGTCGAGGGTTTGATTCTCACCTAGGTGGAGGTAATAAATTTTGCATTATTTTTTAATTGCCTAAGGTATAAACATAAGTTTTAAGGAGTTATAAGGGGTTATGAAAGGTGCTTATTTTAATTGTTAGTTTTTGATTAAATGAAGGAATAAGGTGTTGAACTTTATTTTTTAAATAAAGTTATTGTGATGTTTTTGATTTATCAAAAAGTGAATTGAAGAGTGATTAAATTTAAGAGGACTTCTTGCCATTGAGTTAGTTTGAAAAGGAGATTGTATTGACAATATTTTTGATATTGAATATTGTTTTAATTGGGAGATCATAAGATGTATTTGGTCAATCATTTTTGTATATGTTGATGGATGTTTTCTTTAAGATGGAGTGATAAGGTGTATGTGTGTGTTTTGATATTTTGCATTGTATCTTTGAGAGAGTTTAGTATCTTCTAACTCCTTGAACTTGGCAAAGAAGTGTTTGTGGTTGTGGTAGATATTTGAGGTTCCTTGATCATCAAGAAAAATGTATGAGCACATTCTTTCATAATTGAGTTTATTGATTGGTTTTTTAAAAATAAGTTTGGAGTGAAAAGGAATTGATTAGGGTCTCCTTATTGAGTGTGTTGAGTTAATGCTTCAAGGTTTTCTGGAATAAAGAGTTGTTTTTTTTTTTTTTAAAAAAATGAAAAACTTGTATTAATACAAAGAACAGTTACAAATGGGAGAAAACACATCCCAACCAAGAGCAGAGAACAAGACAACAAGCGCAGAGCTTAAAAAGTCAACACTTTCCACCATAGAGCACAAAAGTCAACAGGGCGCGAAAACGCGACATGTCGCGAAATCGCGACAATCAAACCCGTCTCGCCCGCGCCAGAGCCACCAGTCGCGAAAACGCGACATGTCGCGAAATCGCGACAGCCAGAGCCCTCGGCACCCGATCGCCAAAAATGTCGCGAAATCGCGACGACAGCTCCCTTCGGCGCCCCATCACCAAAGGTGTCGCGAAATCGCGACGAGAATTCCAAATGGCTCCAGATCTCCAAAAATGTCGCGAAATCGCGACGAGATTTCTCCTAAGCGCCCAACCTGCAAAAGTGTCGCGATATCGCGACGAGTTTTCCACTTGGCGCCCAGTCGTCAAAAGTGTCGCGATATCGCGACGATTTTTCCCTAGGACTCCTATGCGCCAAAAGTGTCGCGAAATCGCGACGAGTTTTCCTTTCGGCACCCAACCACCAAAAGTGTCGCGATATCGCGACGAGTTTTCCACTTTGCACCCGATCGCCAAAAGTGTCGCGATATCGCGACGAGTTTTCCTCATGACGCCAGTTCGCCAAAAGTGTCGCGAAATCGCGACGAGTTTTCCTTTCAGCTCCCAATCCTCAAAACTGTCGCGATATCGCGACGAGTTTTCCACATTGCACCCAGTCTTCAAAAGTGTCGCGATATCGCGACAAGTTTTCCAAATGGCGCCAGTTCGCCAAAACTGTCGCGATATCGCGACGATTTTTCCTTGTGGCTTCCAAACTTCAAAAATGTCGCGAAATCGCGACGGATTTTCCTCTTGGCTCCAATTCACCAAAATTGTCGCGATATCGCGACGGTTATCCTCCTTGGCGCCCCTGCTCCAAAAGCGTCGCGAAATCGCTGCAGCTTCCAGCCAAAGGCCGCGATGGCGCAACAGGTCGCGAAATCGCGACAACTTCCCACTGAAGGCCTCGACAGCAAAACAGGTCGCGAAATCGCGACAACATCTCTCCAAGGGCCACGACAGCGCGACATGTCGCGAAATCGCGACAGGTTCCCTCCAAAGGCCACGATGGCGCAACCTGTCGCGAAATCGCGACAGCTTCCCACTAGAGGCCGTGACGGCGCTACAGGTCACGATATCACGACAAAAACCTCCCTTAGCATAAACTTTGCTCATTGTCTCAAGGATCGTTCAAGACCTTGCCTAATCACTGCATCCTCCACAGGCATATCACTGTGCAGCTGCATCCCAACCTCTCTCTCAGCACCCATCTTTGCAAGGAAATCGACCACCTTGTTTAAATCTCTACTCACATAGACGGGGATCACATCATCTAATTCCCTCCATAGTTCCTTGATTTGAGAGACCAGAATCCGCAACCTCCAAGCTTTCGAGGCAAAGTTCCTCATGCAGTCTAGAGCGCCAACCAGAATTTGGGAATCAGACTCAAGAATTATCTTCCTGTGTCCCTGCTTAACAACCCAGATGGAAGCAGATTTAATAGCAAAGGCCTCTGCTTCATTGTTTGTGGCTCGTCCCAGACCTTGCATTTCCCAATAGAGCACAGACCCAACATGATCACGGCACACTACTCCAATTCCAGCACTACCCGGATTGCCTTTTGCAGCTCCATCAGTATTGATTTTGATCCAGCCTTCTGGGGGAGGTTTCCAGCTACCTCTAACCTGTCTCTCTTGCTCAACAGCTCCCTCTTCCAATGGCTCAGAACCAAACTGATTTTCCTCCTCAGCATAGATGGCAACCGTTTCCACGACTTTGCTCCAGATGACCTGCCAAATTCCATCTAGCGAAGAGAAGGTTTCTCGGAAAATACGGGCATTTCTCTCCAACCACACCTGCCACCAGATGAAAAGTAAACCAAGCTCCCAACCAATTCGAAGAGCTTTAGATTTAAATCTACCTCTCTTCCATCTTTCCCAAATATTGGTCCGAGTCAAATCACCATTAGCCTGGATTTTATAGTGAGAGAACCAACGCTTCCAAATCTGCCGTGTGAAGGGGCACTCAAATATCAGATGATCAGCGGTTTCCTCATTCTTGTGGCATAACACACACTGAGAAGGACCGATGATGCCTCTATTTCTGAGATTGTCAAAGGTGAGAATTCCATTGTGCATAAACTGCCAGGCAAAGAAGTTCACTTTCGGCCAGCCCTTGGAATGCCATATCTTCCTCCAATCTTGAACCGGAAATAAATGTGGGGGAGGCTCTGGGAGGATCTTATCGTATCCCTCCTTCACAGTATATACCCCAAGGTTCCCATAGCCCCAAGCTAGTTCATCCTCCTCATATCTCCCGGTGAGAAACCTTTTCATCAAAATTTTAGTCAAGATGGGTGCCAGCTCCGGAGGGATTGAAATTGGCCACTCTTCCAACCGCTTAAACTTCTTGAACTTGTACTCCCCCAATTGTCTGGTGTTGAAATAACTCTCAATTTGAACCCAGCCCTTGTCTTCTATGGCAGATTTAATCGGTTGCAATTCGGGAAACACAACAATGATGGGAGGGTGCTGGTCCCAGGAATCAGTCCAGAAACGAGCCTTCTCCCCTCTCCCCACTTTCCAAAACAATTGATCTTTGATAACTTGAGATCCAAGCTTGAGAGCCTGCCACACTAAGGATCCATTACCCTCCAGAGGGAAACGGCCCACATCATTGGGGTGAACATGACCCAAGTATTTACTAGAAAGGATTCTCGTTGAAGAGGGATGTTGGTCGGGAAATCCACCTCCAAGACAGCTTTTCCAGCCAAAGCTTTATTGTTAAGCTTGGAGCTTCTCAGTCCCAACCCTCCTTTTTCCTTGGGCTGGGTAACCTTATCCCAACCAACCAAGGCCCATTTCTTCTCCCCTTTTGCACCTTCCCATAAAAATCTTCTAGCCATTTTGTCCAGCTCTTTCCATATAGAATGTGGGGCAGCCAGGATGGAGAATTTATATATTGGCATGGCCTGAATAACTGACTGTAAGAAAGTTAGTCGGCCCCCATAGCTTAACCATTTATGAGACCAATGATTCATTCTATCTTTGATGCCATCCAAAAGATCCTTCCAGATATCAATTTTCAGTTTTTTGAAATGCAAAGGAACCCCCAAGTAAACTACTGGGAGAGAGGTCCTAGTGAATCCCAAGATCTCTATAACTCTGTCTCCGTAACCTTTGGTCAAGATTGAAGAAGACCACTTTGGATTTTTTATCATTAATGACTTGGTTTGAGGCCCTGAGGTAGACATTTAGAGTATCTCTGATTCCTCTTGCTTCCCTGAGACTGGCCACTCCAACCAATCCTGTATCATCCACAAACTGTAAGTGAGTCAAAACTTCCGCCCCCACCTTAATACCTGTTATCAGACCTTGATGTCTTCTTCTCAGGAAGAGTCTACCTAATCCTTCAGCCAAGATGAGGAAGAGATAGGGAGAGCATGGGTCCCCTTGACGAAGACCCCGTGAGGCTCCAAAAGGTGGCGAGGGAAGCCCCTTGATTAGAACAGAATAAGAAGGCGAAGAAATACAACTCATGACCCAGTCTATCCAGTCCTGAGAGAAACCAAAGGCTGCCAACATCTTTGACAGGAAGCCCCACTCCACCCTATCATATGCCTTGGACATATCCAGTTTAATGAACATTCCTTTGTTACCTGATTTTTGCATTGTATGGATTGCCTCCTGGGCAAGGACCACCCCATCCAAGATCTGTCTACCTTTTACAAAACCCCCTTGCTCCGAGGAAATGATATTATGAAGGAGAGGTTTTAGCCGTTCAGCCATTATCTTTGTGATTATTTTATAAATCACGTTGCATAAGGCAATAGGTCTGAAATCAGAGATATGAACCCCCTCCTCCCCTTTTGGAATTAAAGTGATGAAGGTGTGATTTAGAGCCTTGAGCATTCTTTTATTAGTTCTGGACTCCTTTGTGACAGCCAAAACATCCTCCTCCAAGGTATCCCAAAAGGCCTGAAAAAACTCAATAGGAAAGCCATCTGGACCTGGCGATTTGCCAGTGCTCATCCCAAAGACCACATTCTTCAGTTCATCTCTATCAATGGGTCTAAGAAGGGCCTGATTCTCTTCGTGAGAGATAATAGAGGGTATGACATCAATAACTTCATTTTGAGCTTCCACATCTTGCTCCATACTTTCCTTAAAAAGTTTTGAGAAATAATCCATTGAGTGGGAATGCATACCAGGAAGAGTATCAAAAGAGTGTCCATTCTCATCTTGAAGGACTTCCATGTTATTCATTTGTCTCCTAGCACAGGCTGATCGATGGAAAAATTTTGTATTTCTATCTCCTTCTAATAACCAAGTGTTTCTTGCTCTCTGTTTCCAGTAAGTCTCTTCTTGATTATCAATGTCCTCAACCGCTTTGCGCAAAGCATCATCCTCGGTTTTAAGGTGCTCAGTAATTGTTCCTTCCCTGAAGTGTTTTTGCACCTCTTCCCATCTGGCCACCAAGGGAGCCCGTTGGAGCTGGAAGTCTGACTTATTAGTTTGCCTCCACTGTTTCAATTTAATCTTGACAAAATGAAGTTGTTTGTGGAATTTGAACATTGCTATCCCAAAAGGTAGGCGGCCTTCTTCCCACCACTATGGAATTTTCTTTCGGAGATCCTCTTTTTGCAACCAAAAATTCTCAAATTTAAATGGTTTGTGGTGCTGCCCTGTCATAGTCCCTCCCTCCAACAAAATGGGAAAGTGATCTGAAATTGGGCCTTCCAAAATCTGAAATTTGATATTCCACCTAACAAATGCCTCCTCGGAGACCAGAAATCGGTCTAGCTTTACCTTCCTGCTGTGTGGCTCTCTCCTCTTGTTAGTCCAAGTAAAGTAGGTTCCATGGCCTTTGATATCAACTAGGTGAAAGGCCTGGACTTGGGCAATCGAAGCCGGCCCCCGGATCCAAAACCGGGATACCACCTTCCCTGATCTCGAGCAGATAATTTGGCATTAAAATCCCCAGCAATAATCCAGTCTAAATCTTCCCGGGAGGACCTCATGTTGTGTACAGCTTTCCATTGGAGCCTCTGGCCATCAATGCTTTGAGCCCCATAGAAATTTGTAATTAAAACATGTTCAGCTGTGACATTATTCCTAAAAAGAGATGTGAGAACACCCCTCCAAGCTATATGTTCTATTGTTGTCCATTCCAGAGGGTTCCAAAGAGTAACAATCCCCCCCGAGGCACCTTGAGCAGCCACATCCATATAACCAGCGCCCCTCCATATTCTACTAACAGTTTTGCACATAAGATCTAAAGACATTTTTGTCTCCTGGATGAGCAAAAAGTCTGTTTTACATTTTCCTAAAAGTCTTTGAACAGCAGATTGATGGGTTCTACTGTTTAAACCCCTAACATTCCAGGATTGAATAATCATTGAAAACCTTGGGAGCAATAAGAATCAATTGTCCTCACCGATCCTCCATTGATCAACTTGTCTCCTTGCACTGCTAGTAGATCCTTATTGGACTTTCTGCCCGCTCCTTGAGAGTTACTATTTTTAGATCTCTTCTCCACCTGAGTAATCCCTAGAGCTGGCCTTTCTCTGTTCTTTTCTGCACTTCCCATGTTGACATCCTTAATAACTGGCTATGCTAGGGAGTGTATTACCAATGCCCCTGGGTTCTCTGGCTGCAATATCTCAGTGGGTTCAATCACCTGTTCTAAGACAGGAGTAAATGAAGGAGAAGCATGAGAGTGGATGTTATTATCCTCAGCATTCCCATCCACTCCTTCCATGACTTGGTCCTCTTGATCCACTAGTGACTTAAAGATTTCATACCGATTGGTTGGCTTGAGTTGTGCCTGCTCCTTGCCATTTTTCTTTTTGTTTCTCCTTCGTTTCGGCTGTTCAAAGCCATCTTTCTGAACATCAGTACCCTGAGGAGTATTGGATGGTTCATTGACAGGAGTAGACTTACCCTCTCTGGGGCGATTTGGCATTCCAAGCGGAGCCTCCGCTTTTGTGCTCAAAATATTTGGACAGAACCTTGCCAAATGGCCATGCTTATGGCAGACTCTGCATCTAAAAGGTAGGGCCTCATAATCTAACTGCTGGATCCAGGATAGTCCTGCCAACTCAAGTTCCACCTCGACTGGTAGAGGTTGGCTAATATCCATTTCTACACAAATTCTAGCAAAGACAGTTGTGTTTCCCTCTATGGTATCTTTGGAGACTCCTAGATATCTACCTAGGGAATTACCAATCATTTCCAGAACCTACTCACCCCAAAACTCCATCGGGAGAGCGTACAGCCGGATCCAAACCGGGACAGCCGTGGGTTCAATACGAGGATCGAAACCCACTCTCCAAGGTTGAACAAATAACCCAGCCGGTCCGTGGTTCCTCTTCTCTCGATTCAAATGCTCTGTTTCTATCCGCTAAAGAAGAGAAACTAATAATGAAATACCCATTGCTTATAGGCCATAAGGAGTACTCACCGTGTGGCTCCCGGCCTCGTCTAACCCAGGTATGCAAAAAATTCAGAGTAGGTCGGATACCCATGAATTTGCAAATCAGATCATGGTTAGCACGGTAGATGATTGTGTCTTCGACCAGCTTTGGTTCGATAACAATCTTAGGTTTGGAGGCGGATTGCGGGAGGCATCCATTAACTCGGTGTGCAATTGAGCCCTTGCCAGCATTCTTGAATAGCGTTTGAAAAGCATTCCGCTGAGCTTCATCAGTGGAAGACGAAGGATTTTCTTTTAGCATCTCAGCATATGAGCTCTTTCTCCCAGCGAGAGGAACTGGAGGAGACCCCATTGGGCCCTCCCGGGGCAGCGGACGAACCTTCAGAGTAGCACAAAGTCAACCCACCAAAGTCCCTGGAAAATCCTTCACACCAGAAACCCTAGAGCATCGCCCGACGCCTGCTCAGAAATTTTCCCGCCAAATCGCCAGAGCTCCGTTTCGAAAAGTCCCACCAATCGGAATAAAGAGTTGTTAAAACCTTGTTTTATAAGCATTGTTGTTGAAGCCATTGGTTGAGTGAAGAACTTGAATTGGGGTTTGCAAAGAACATGAGTATCATTGTTATGTGAAGATTGTCTTAAATATATAATTTGTATATATAAAATTGAAGAACCTTACAAGTTAAATAGGTTTTGAAATCCCCAATCCACGCTAATAAACAATCTCACAAATAGCCTATGTTAAGTATGGATGGCGAAAAATCTTCTAACCAACCCTAATGTGCTTCGAATAAACCTATCCTGTCAACATGCTAATAATGAACCTACAATCTATGTAGGGATAATTCCAACATTCTCCCCCTTGATGCGAAAGACACTCATGCAAGAGTTCTTTAAGCATCACAAAGCTGGAAGAAAACATTTTTCTTACGTTTCCTCCAATCTTGAATCAAGAAATCAATAGATGCAAAAAACTTGTGGTAGCACTCCTTCCACTCTTCATATGGGATCTCCTTCATCTTTGATATTGCCCCTTCTTGCAAGTAACCGAGTGCCTCCTTTTGATGAGCTACTCCCCCTTCATCAAAAACTCCTTCAAATAATACTCACTAACCAATCTAGAACAATGTTGTCATCATTCTTTCTATGGTCTTCAAACCATATTTCAGCTCCTAATACTCCTTTCGAGTATTGACAATGCATCATCTTATGTAGATGGTTTTGCCATATTACAATTTCACATAACTCTACACAGATATTCAAACAAAATATAACTATGCAATAGCTAGTTACAAATGCAATAGACAATTGTTGCTCTTCACACATATTTTCACTCTTTACTATGGTTGTACAATATTCCTTCTTCCAAGGAATTTTAAACACAAAATACTCATTTCTCACAATGAGATGCCACAACCAACACATATCCATGGTTCTCATCACCATGCTATCCATGTCCTTTGCAAATAAAATAACTTCATCCAAAGATGTCTCTACAAGACAATATTTTTTCAATAATGCCTTTGAAAGACATTCTCCTTCATTCTTCAAATACCTGTTCACAAAAAACAAGTCATTAATCTCAAAAACATTACCTCCAAGAGTTCTCCTTTGTTCAATCCATGTTGGTGTGTTGAAGCACCATTCATTCAAACAATCATACATTGTTGCCTTTTCAAGACAACTCTTTTTCTGCAATGTTGACACTCCAAGGGAGTGATCTTCATTCATGAGTGATGTTTCCTTTGCCATTACAACAAGAAAATCAGTAATCTCATTTTCATTTTCTGTTTCTATCTCACCATTTTCTATCACTCTTGATGAGTGATCTTCATTAATACATTTTTTCTTTTCATCTTTTTCTCCTCCTAAAAGAAATAATTGACTATTACAATTTTCCATGCCTTTACAAGACATGTCTGCAACTATGGGTGTCTCACAATAGCTCTCTCCAATGAGAGCTATACAAGGCTCCTGTGCCTCCTCATCCTCTTCTCCATGAAGGGATTCCTCATCTTTGTCTCTCTTCTCTTCAAGAAGTTCATCATCACTCTCTTCTTCAAACATGTCTTCCTCTTCAAGGAAGAATTCACCATCATAAGAATGTATTTCTTCTGCAAAAAACATATCTTTATATGAGTCTTCACAAGTCTTGTCAAAAACTCCTTCAAATAAGCAAGGCTCCTCCTTGCTTTGGAGATTGCTACACATATCTCCTCCATAAGCATCTTGCAATGCTCTCCAAGCCATTTGGGCTGTTCTACATTTTGCAATGAGAGGGAAAGCTTTCTCTTTCATGCCTCTCCTCAAATCCATGAGAGCCAAGCAATTTTGATATTGTTGCTCTTTTTTCTCCTGCTTTTTGTCACCTTCAAGAAAGTTCCATTGTGGTGGTTCTTCATATCCTTCTTCGACAATGCTCCAAAGATCTTTGGCCATCAAGAAGGTCTTCATCATTATGCTCCAAATAGCATAATATTTACCATCGAAACTTGGCACCTTCAAGTCTTCATACATGTTTTCCATCACAATCCTTTCTTTGTAAAAATTGTCTATAATCTCTACAAAACTCTAGCTGGTTCTTGACAACAAATCTGTTAGTCTTCAAAAACTTTCAACTCCATAAACAAAACAAGATGTTTACAAACAAAGAAGATTACAGATTTAGATCAAACCTCATTCTGTCAATTCTCTCAAAGATACCTTGCTCTACTTCCATAGGTTCACCTATCTCTTTATTGATAAAATTGTCAGCTACTGAATCACTGTCATCACTAACAATTATGATTTCAGGAGAATGTGCTCATGGCTCCACTCGCTCAACAGAATCATTGTCATCACTAACAATTATGATTTCAGGAGAATGTGCTCATGGCTCCACTCGCTCAACAGAATCACTGTCATTGATACAAATGATTTCAGGTTCCTATGGTTTCAAACTCAGTAGATACAAACTGGTTAGATTCAAACTCCTCAGGTTCGTAATCGTTATCCTCACTATCATTTAGAGTGGGTCCACTATCAAAAGAGTCGTTATCTTCAGAATCATCGTCGTAATCAGTGTCAGGTACTTTGGTTCGCAATTACAAAATTTTGTAGTTGACTAAAGACTGTATTAAGACCATACATACGCACTTTTTCATCAAATGCTTCAGGGGTCTCTCTGTCTAGAAGAGAATGAAGTGCAAGGTAACATCCATGTGACCTTATCATAATATATCAATGGCTCAAATATAAACAGACTCAAACCTTTCCTCACGGGGATCGCCAAACTTATTGTGACTGCAGTCAAAAACTCCAATAAGCACAAGCTCCAAAGCTATGTTTGAAGTATTATCTCCCTTTGAAGTGATGTTGACAGTGTTGAGTCGTCCGACGACTCAAACATCATCCTCCTTTGCTCTCCTTCTATAACACGTCAACATCTTGGTAGCATGCACCCTCTAACCAAATGAGCAACATTTCTAGATCACGACCATATTTGATAACAGGTTACGACGCAGTCCTCTCCACGGAACAACGTGTTCAGACCTATCTTTTTAGCAAAAAATATAGAGTTATATTCTCCACGGTATGCTTCCACGTTGATCTCCACTCAAATTGATGTACTGTCTTCCTCAAGACGACCTTCGCTTCTCCTCACGCAGCCTTCAGTGCAAGTCAAAAAACGATCTCTCACCATGTCCTCCTTGTTGACATTCTCCTCTCGCTGTTTTTGTTCCAATGACTTAGCTTTCACTACGCTGTCCTATGAACGTCTCACAACAAAGCACTCTCGTCAGCACAATGAGATTGAAAATGATTGAAAATTCAATCGCGTGATGGGATTTCAACATATGAAACGTCTCCTTTTAATCATATTTCACCTTGCTCAAACAACAAATACGTTCTTTCTTGTCGTTCAACAACAAATACAACTTTTCTCATTGCTCAACATGCAGGATAATTTATCGGAGTGTGAGCAACATCCATGAGTGAGCAGCGTTCTGTGCCTCCTGCACTGAAAAAGCAATTTTTTAAATTGCCAGGATTTTCATGCTATTCTATAAATCGCTTTGTTTTTTTGTTTTTAAATGTATTCCTCCTTGGGAAATTTGAATGACGGAATAGCCAAATACAAATCGTCACAAATGCCAATCTTCAACTACCCATCAAATTTTAGAATGGAGTATCCCGTCAAATCTGGAGTGGAGCACGTTTTTTTTTTTTTTATTTCTACTCAATGCACGATATTCTTACAATCTCACGTCGGCCATCGTTTTTTTTTTCTTGGCCAACCACGCAGTAATTTGATGTGTGGTCTTCACGTGTATGGAACTACTTACGTCTCAGTAAATCTCCCTTTGCGAAACTCAAATCCATGGAACTGGCTACCATAGTTTCCTTCACCTAGATCTTCACCCAATTTTTTTTATTTTTATTTTCTCATAACAACGATGAGCAGCGATGAACTGCAATAAAAAACGATCATAGCGAGCACCTTTCACACAATCGGCCTCCTCTCTGGTTTGCGCTTGCTGATGGTGTAATCAACCTTTAACCACCGGGCAACAGTTACAACAGTCGACAACAATTCTCCACTCTACTACAACAGTTCTTCAGCTTGTCTTCACAATATTTTCACAACCCATTCAACTCTTCACATCTGCCCTTTGTAGTGTTCAAAACAACTTTGCATATTCTTCTCAATTCATGCGATTCAAAAACATAACTGACTCCGTTGTGATGTTCCTCAACTCATTCGCGTGGTTTTTACAAACGCATCATTTTGACGTATCTCAACTGGCGTAGGCGCAACAATACATCATGAGTTTAAAAAAGAAAACATCCTCCTCCGAAAACTCTCAACACATCTTCTCATGCTGCTATTTGCAAGCAATACAATCCTAACGTCTTCTATTGCAACCTGAGACGGGCTCTGTCGCAAGCTCCATCACGGGATTCGTCGCAAGCTCCCACACGGGACATGCAGATTTTAAAAATGTGTTTAAAAAAAACATTCATAGTTAATAGAATATCTACGTTCGGTAGACTATACCTCACAACTCCTTTACATGAAAACCTTCCAATCGCCACGTGTTGGAAAATAATTTTGTCTGCGTCCTTCCTCGTTAGCCATGCCACGGAGAACCCTACCCAGTCATGAGTCTCCCCCTGCTGTGCACAGTCGTGAGCCTCCATGTTTCCGTGTGCGCCCAGTCAGGTCTCGTGTTGTGTAGATGGCAAGGTCACGTCTCGCCAGCTTATGTCTGCAGTCTGTTGTCCATCCTCTCGTCTGACTTAGGTCACATCTGTTTGTAGTGTGATCCACATTCATCCTGTCACACAGTCTGTGTTACGAGGTCAAAGCTAGGTTAGCCTAAGCTAGGTCAACCTGCTTAGATGTGATTCCTGGTTCATGTAGAGCTAGGTTTGGGCTCCTTAGATCACGTCACGTCACCCAGGTCTTCACCGGCCTTCGTGCTCTGCCATTGTTAGCTAGCCATCGTATCCCTTAGATCTTCTTAGATATGTGTAGGGCTAATCTGCTAGCTGCTAGCTCCGTGTCCAATGGAGCTCGTCACATTACGAGCCAAACAGGTTGAGCCAGGTGTGTAGATTTCATCCACGCTAGGTCAGTTTGCTTAGAGGGTCCAATCAACCTCCAAGGGTGGACTCAAACTTTCAAGCGCATTCCACTCATTACCAGATCCAACTAGCCTTCACCATACAAGCTCTGATACCAAATTGAGAAATTAATATAATTTGTATATATAAAATTGAAGAACCTTACAAGTTAAAGAGGCTTTGAAGGCCCAAATCTACGCTAAAAAACAATCTCAAAAATAGCCTATGTTAAGTATGGATGGCGAGAAATCTTCTAAACAACCGTAATGTGCTTTGAATAAACCTATCCTATCAACATGCTAATAATGAACCTACAATCTATGTAGGGATAATTCCAACAATAAGCATTGTTGTTGAAGTGAGTTGTTGAGTGAAGAACTTGAACTAGGATTTGGAAAGAACATGAGTATCATTGTTATGTGAGAGTTGTTTTATTAGCATTGTTGGAAACATTTTGAGTAAATGATCACATGCTTGGACTGGGGTTTGTAAGCAAGGATTGTGTCATTGAGTGTTTGGTTGAGTAGAGTTGGTTGATCCTAGTCAAGTGGATGTGTGAAGTGATTGTTCAATTTCCATAAAACAAACTATTCTATATTCTGAATTGATTTGAGAAAGTGATTAAGTATCGAGTTGAAGCATATTGAGTCTCTAACAATTCGATGTATGTTTTTGAAAGATTAATTATAAGTGATTGAGTATTGATGTGAATGTGAAGCATATTGAGTCTCTAACAATTCTCTGTATGTTTCTAAGAAGGTGATTGAAAGTGATTGAGCATTGTGATGAGTATAGAGCATATTGAGTCTCTAACAATTCTCTTTATGTTTCTATGAGATTGGACAAGTTCTAGTGTGGACCTGTTGAGCAGATTTAAGGTAAGTGACTTGTGGACAGATTTGTGTGAGCTTTTGTGGAAGCTCACAATACAGTTTGAGAACAGAGATTGAGAGTAGATTTAGATAAGTTCTAATGAGGACTTATTGAGTAGATTTGGACTAAGTTTTAGTGAGAACTTGTTGAGCAGATTTGGACAAGTTCTAGAGAGGACTTGTAGAATAGATTTTGACAAGTTCTAGTGAGGACTTGTAGAGAACATCTGGACAAGTTATAGAGAGGACTTGTAGAGCAGATTTGGACAAGTTCTAGTGAGGAATTGTAGAGCAGATTCAGACAAGTTCTAGAGAGGACTAGAGGACATATTGGTGTGAGCTTTTGTGGAAGCTTACAAGGCAGATTTAAGATAAGTCTTTGAGAAGACTTGAGAGCAGAGTTGATTGATTTTTTCAAACCTTGAGTTAAGGTTTGACGCAGATCCAACAGAGTTTATTTGAGATTGAGTTAAGCTTTGATTTAATGCTTGAGGACATAGATTGAGGACAGATTTGTGCTAGAACGAAGGACTGTGTTTAATACAGATTCGAGGACAAAGTTTGGTGCAGATTTGAGGGCAGGTTTGTTCCAGAAAAAAGACAGAGATAGAGGATAAATTTGTGCTAGACCGAAGGGCTGTATTTAGCACATATTTGAGACAGATCTATGGAGGTGACATAGTTGGGGATAGATATCTCTTGCCAGAGCAGGGAGGACATGTGTGTTCTGTGGATAGAGTTCCATTTGCTAAGGGTAGTGGAGGCAGAGGTCTTCTAGAGGATCACCAGCCAAAGCAGAGTTAGGAGATTGGTGTCTCCTGTGGATAGAGATCCATGAACTTGATTATGGGATTGGTGTCTCCTTTGGATAGAGATCCATAAACATTGTAATAGGGAAAATATTCCCAAGATATTTATTGAGAAAAATTAGTGAAAGTTTTTCTTCGTGGAGTAGCCCACATGGGGTGAACCATGTTAAATTGTTGTCTCTATTGTGTGTGATGATTTGTGCATTGCTTTGGTTACTGTTGTTGATATTGCTATCTTTACATTGCATACTATTGATTGGAAATAAAAGTAAAAGGTGGTTTTATACTGTTCACCCCCCTCTCAGTATAAGCTTGTGTTCTTCATGTAGCTCGGGTTTTGGTTGAGATGGATATTAGTGAAGGCTTATCATACTGTATTGAGATAGTTGTGGGGAATATAATTCATAATAAAATCTTGGACTATTTGAATATTCCTTTTAGATGTGTTCGTTGTAATGTTTATGGACATATTTCTAAGGAATATACTCAATCTTTTACACAAAAAGTTTGGAGGAGAAAACAAATGAATAGTGGGGATTTCAAGTCAGCTAACAAAAATCAGGAGATTACCTATTTTTCAAAACTCAATAGTGCTCTCTGGCACAAACAAGCAAAAAGGATGTTGATGAACTTGGAACCAAAAATTTGGAGGAGGAAGAAGTTTTGGTCCTGGATTTATGTCCATTTCACCGTTCGTAGGGTGTTAGACAAGGAGACAAAGTCATAAAGAAAGTTGTGAAAGGGTTGGAACCTGATTCTATTAAGTTTTTCGGTCGGTTATCTAAGCCTTATGACACTTATTGTCCAAGGAAAGTGGAGAATAATCTGGAATTTAGGTAATAAAAAAGTGTGGACATTTCCTTATGAATATTCAGAGAGAAGACCCAAGGACAAGGACTTTTCTAGGGGTTTGGACAATGGGCCGACAACCTCAAACACATTAAATAGGGATTGTGATCCAAATATTTTTGCTATTGGGGGAAGTATTTTTGACCTATTGGGTGACTCTTCTAGGGAAGTATCTATTTCAGGGGATGGTTTGGAGATTGGTCTCTCTTGAATATATTTGTTATGTTATAGGAAATGGGACTTCGTGTTGAGAACTTGTGTAGTTGTTGGAAGGTTAGGGTTAGGTCTAGACCTTATAAAGGACTCTTCCACTTCCTTAGTAGGTAGGAAATATTTTTTGCATGCACAGAAGAAGGCTTTGAGGAAAATTCAGCAGCATAAACAAAAATATATCAAAGGAGTCCTTAGAGCGGGACAAAACCCTTCTAAGTTGTTTAAATGATCTTGTTATCCCTTAATATCCAAGGTCTTGGCAACCCCTTTAAAAGACTTGCCTTAGCTAGGCTATTGAAGATTCATAATCTGGATGTTATCCTTATACAAGAAACCATGGGGGCAAGTACAAAAGTCATTGAAGGGTCAAGTAAATTGCTTGGGTGCTGGAATTTTTGATTTGCTGGAAGAACTCAATATCCTTAACAAATTCTACCTTTATGGTTTTAGGTTTGTGGACAAAATACATTTTTAAATACTTGGGTTTGAGGTTATTGTTTATTAATTGTTATGGCCCCTATGAAGATAGGCAGGTCTTCTGGGATGATTTTTTCTCTGAGAGGTTTTTTGGGACAAAAGAGTTATCATTGGTGGGGACTTAAATTTTACTATGAACAAAAGTGAGGTATGGGGAGTATCTACAAAATTTGATAGACTTTTTAGATTACTTCAAACATAAGATTGAAGAAGTTGGTTTAATTGATTTGGAACCAATAAAGTTATTGCCTACGTGGAGAAATAATAGAGTTGGGGAAGTTGGGATATCAAAGAGGTTGAATAGATTTTTGATCTCAGAGTCATTATACAATGAAATAGACAAAAAACGGTCATGGGTTGAGACTGGAGGTATGGCTCAGATCATTTTTCCATACTTCTTCAATTAGAAATTCAAGAGGCAAAACCTGCGAGTACTTTTAAGCTCAATCCAATTTGGTTGGAGGAAGAGGGATTCCAACAACTGATTAAAAAAGAATGGATTGGTTATGACCCAAGTTTTCAATTTGTCGTTGCTTTAAAAAAATGAAAAGGAGTTGTGGTATCTTGGATTGCAGTTAAAAAAGAGAGTATGGATAAGGAAATTTCAAAAATTCATAAGAATGAGGCTGGTTTTTCTAAAGAGGAGGAGAAAACAAGATTGGTTGAACTAGAATTTAAGAAGAACAAATTCTTGGAGTGGAGGGAAGTTGAATGGAGAATGAAAAGTAGAGTTGTATGGTTAAAAAAAGGGATGAAAATACTAAGTTTTTTCATAATTTTTCTAATCATAGGAAGAAGGTTAACACTATCTAGGAGATGCAGAATGAAGAAGGGGTCCTCGTTAGGAGTTTCTCTGACTTAGCAGATTTGGGAGTTAAACATTTTCAATCTATATACAAAAAAACTAATAGAGTTAACATTGGGGAAATTTAAAAGTTAACAACTTTATTCCCTAGTTTTGTGACAGAGGAGGATAATCAATTACTTATGAAGGAGGTCATAAAGGAAGAACTGGAAGTTGTCTTGACTTCTTTCAAAAAGGATAAAAGTTTGGGGCCTGATGGATGGCTTGTGGAGTTTTTCCTAGTTTTCTATGATATTGTTGAGGAGGATCTTCTCAGAGTAATGGAGGAAGTCAAGTTGAGTGGTCAGGTTTTGGGGGATTTTAACTCTACTTTTTTAGCTTTGATTCCCAAAAAGGAGAAGCCTAAATCCTTTGATGAATTTAGACCTATTTCCTTGTGTAACTATACCAATAAAATTATTGCAAAGAATCTGAAAGTTAGATTGAAGAAGATTTTCTTTGAAGTTATTTCCTAGGAGCAGTTTGGGTTTTATAGTAGGTAGGCAAATTTTTGAAGCCATAGAAGCTGCTCAAGAGGGCCTTCATGCTATTAAAACTAAAGATCTTCTTGCAATGGTCCTTAAACTATATCTATGATAAGGATATCAATTAAAAGTCATCTACAGGAAGTGTGGAAGGAGCTTTGGATAAAATCCTCACTTCGGAGCAATCAACACTTGTTGGAATAGAATATGGAGGACAAATACAATAAGGTCAGTGTTTTCAAATTTTGGGTAAAATTCAAGAAATTTGGGTGAATGTGGATAGCTCCATGACGTGTCTTAGAAAGAGTTTTCTGCCACTTTTTGAATCACTCAAAACGAACAACCAAGGCCAAAGTTATGGTCAAATTACTGAAGCACGAAGTCCTAGAATGTATGGGATGACGTGTTCGAAACTGAGTGGGTTTTAAATATTGTAACTTCCATCATTCAATGAGTGGTCAACACCCATTTAATAAAATGGGTTGGTTTTAAATAACCAACACCCATTTAATAAAATGGGTTGGTATTAAATAACCAACATCCATTTAATAAAATGAGACTCTAACTTTCTTTAGCAGAACACTTGGTGTCAGTTTTGCACAACACTTGGTGGTAAATTGTTGCACACCTGGTGGCAGTTTAGCACAACACTTGGTGGCAATTGGTTGCACAACACTTGATGGCAATTTAGCACAACACTTGGTGGAAAATTATTGCACAAAACTTGGTGGAAAATTGTTGCACAAAACTTGGTGGAAAATTGTTGCACAACACATTGTGAGAGAATTTTAGACAACACATTGTGAGGGCTTGATTGCTAGATCTGCAGTGGGAGAACTAAGAGGCAGAGAAGGAAGTGACAATGGTAGATATTGGGGAGAACAAGCTGAAGAAAACAACCAGCTGATTATCAATACGATTTTGTAACAACGTTGAATCCTAATAACAATCTGTGCAATTGATTTTAGACTGTGGTTTCCCATTTTGGGTTCCACATAAAAATCTTGTCTTCTCTGCAGCTTATTTTTGTGTGTGAGATTTATTTTTTTGTAATATCTGCATTTAAATATTTGATAAGTAGATCAGATATCTAAGCATATAGTCTAAACATTGACATATTTAACAAACATAAGCTACATGATTAAGCATATAATCGATGATCTGTTTGAAGAAAGAGTCAAGTTTTGGCTCTTTACAGATCAAGTTTGGTATCAGAGTAGATTTCCCTGGAGAACTGTGTATGCAAGGTAGAAGATCTCAACTTAGCCCCATACAACCCAGATATTGGGAGAAGAAGGATTAGATCTATTAAAATGGCAGATCAATCAAAACCTAACTCTCCAACAATGTCCAACAAGAAATTTCAAAGAATATTTCTTGAAATGGAAAACACTCTCCAAAGTTTGTTGGAGATAGTGCCTTCTCAAGAAGAAAAGAAATCAAGTAAGGGAAGGAATAAATTAGATTTAGAATCTGAGATTGAATCTACTGCTTCCAATGGTGAGAAAATGGAGGTTGAAGGATCCCACTCCAAACAGCCTGAGAATATCTCATCACAACCCTTGATTGAAGATCCGTTTAAAATGGAGGTCAAAATTGATATTCCAACTTATGAAGGGGAGTTAGATCCTGAAAAATTAGATGAGTGGTTGAATAAATTGGAGGTTTACTTTAGTACTAACTCTTATACAGAGGTATAACAAATCAACTTTTCTAGATTAAATTAGGTGGCCATGCTCTCACATGGTGGGAGGCTTACTCAGCTGGATTGGCAAGAAATAAACAACCAACTGTGGAAACATGGGCATAATTTGTGAAGGATATAAGAGCTCAGTTTTATCCTATTGGTTATCAAGAGAATATGGAGGAGAGATGGCTATTTATGAGACAGAGGCAAGACCAAATATTCTAAGAATACACCATGGAATTCAGAAAACAACCCGTGTTAATGGATGTTAATCTTCGAGATTCTTAAATTTTTAAGAAATATAAGTGTGGCTTGTCTTATTAAATCAGGATAGAACTGGCATTATTTGATAACAAGGACAATTATGAGGCATGCATTAAAGCCACATACCTGGAAATGAGGGTCAAAAAGCCAATAAAAGATAATAAGGCATTAATTTCATCTATACCCTTTAAGCTTGCAGAGAAAACCAAGGGTTCCAGCAGTAAAGACAAGAAGAAATCAGGGGCTACAACCACAAAATCACAAAAGGGTGAAAAACATTGCAAGGAGTGTAATGTTGACACTCATTCAAGTGATGATTGTTGGAAGCTATATCCTAAAAAGAGGCCAAAATGGTAGAACAAAGGAAAGAAGAAATCTGCTAATTCTGTCAAAAAGGTTGAGCATGAGGAAGAAGGATGTTTTGAGGAAGAGGATGAAGGAAAGTTAGTGCGTGCTACCAAAATTAAGCCTTTAAGGCAGGAGCAGACCTATAAGAAGGAGGAACAAGCTTCAGATGCCAAGAAAGAGGAATTATTTTGGGTCTACATACAAGTCCAAAGGACAAAAGTTATAGCATTGTTTGACAACGAATCCCAACGAAATTTAATTTCTGAGGATCTAGTGAAGCATTGGGGATTGAAGAGTATGGATCATCCACAACCATATCCATTGGTATGGGTGCAGAAGGATATGGAGCTACAGGTAACCAAGCAATGTAATTTATAGTTTTCTATCAAAAATAAATTTCATGATGTAATTACTTGTGATGTAGTACCTCTTGATATTTACCAAGTAATTTTTGGTAGCCCATATTTATGGGAAAGAGATGCTTTGTTTAAGCGAAGGCGCAATGTTTGGGAGTTGAATAAAGGTGGAATCACATATGTGATTAATCCTAGCAGGTTGGAAAATAAATTTCAGCTTGTGACAGTGCAACAAGCCAAGCATTTGGTGAATGTAAGCAAGAGATTCATGTTATTGATGATAAGAGACATGAATAGTAATGTGCAGTTAAGTAAGGAGGTGGAAGAAACCAACTGTACTCCCCAACAAAAGAAGGAATTTGAGCTTTTTTATTTCAAAGAGTACAAGGGGCATTTTGAAGAAGATGTTGAAATTGGGAAGAAGTACGAGTTGAAAAATGGAGTGCAAGGCAAATCCAATAAGGTTTTTCATTTGGAAAATGACTTGTTGTTTAAAGAGGGAAAACTCTGTGTGCCCAAGGAAGATAAATGCTTATAGTTGATAAGGGAAGCTCACACATCACTAGTTGTTGGTCATTTTAGTGTGCACAAAACAATAGCTAACCTGCAATGATATGTCTACTGGTCCAATATGCAGAATGATGTGTCTAATTTTATTTGTGGATGTGAAAATTGTAGCTCAAGCAAACCCAACAACCGCAAAGGTAAAATTCTAAGCAAGGCAAAATGTATATCCAAGAAGCAAGCAGAGAAACAATATTTCCATATGAATAAAGATGATTTTGAGGGACCAAAATCCTCCAATGGGGGAGGTCTTGATCAGGAGATCGATTAAAAGTCATCTACAGGAAGTGTGGAAGGAGCTCCGGATAAAATCCTCACTTTAAAGCAATCAACACTTGACGGAACATAATATGGAGGACAAATACAGTAAGGTCGGTGTTTTCAAATTTTGGGTAAAATTCAATAAATTTGGGTGAATATGGATAGCTCCACGACGTGTCTTGAAAAGAGTTTTTCGTCACTTTTGAATCGCTCAAAATGAACAACCGAGGCCAAAGTTATGGTCAAATTACTGAAGCACAAAGTCCCAGAATGTATGGGATGACGTGTTCAAAATTGAGTGGATTTTAAATACTGTAACTTCCATCATTCAATGAGTGGTTAGCACCCATTTAATAAAATAGGTTGGTATTAAATACAATTAATAAAATGGGTTGGTATTAAATAACCCACTCATTTAATAAAATGGGTTGGTATTAAATAACCAATACCCATTTAATAAAATGGGTTGGTTTTAAATAACCAACACCCATTTAAGGAAAGGAGACTAAGAATTTAGTAAAAGCGACTTTCTTTAGCACAAAACTTGGTGGAAAATTGTTGCACAACACTTGGTGGCAGGTTTTTGCATAACACATTGTGAGAGAATTTTAGACAACACATTGTGAGGGCCTGATTGCCAAATCTGCAGTGGGAGAATTGGGAGGCAGAGAAGGAAGTGACAATGGTAGATATTGGGGAGAACAAGTTGAAGAAAACAACCAACTAATTATCAGTTGTTTCTGTAACAACGTTGAATCCTAATAACAATCTGTCCAATTGATTTTAGATCGTGGTTTTCCCATTTCGGGTTCCACGTAAAAATCTTGTCTTCTCTACAGTTTATTTTTGTGTGTGAGATTTATTTTTCTGTAGTATTTGCATTTAAATATTTGATAAGTAGATCAGATATCTAAGCATGAACATATTTAACGAACATAAGCTACAATATTAAGCATAATCGATGATCTGTTTGAGGAAAAAGTCAAGTTTTGACTCTTTATGGATCAATTTATCTAAATATTATGATAGAACTAGCTGGTTTTATCTCAAATTGATGCTCTTACATGTGGGTTTTAGCTATTTGGTAGTAAAGTGGATTATGGGATATTTTTCTGTTCTTATCAATGGATCAACTTCTAAATTATTTAGACCCTTGAGAGGATTGAGATAGGGATGTCCTTATCTCATTTACTCTTTGTTGGTTGTTGAAGGCTTGAGTAGAGCTATTTTGGGTGCAAAGAGGGTTGGATTCATGTTTGGGATCAAAGTGGGGGTCCTCTATTTATCTCATATATTTTTTGTTGATGATGTATTGTTGTTCACTAATGACAGTTTAAGGGAAGCTAGAAAGTTGAAGGAAATTCTGGACACTTATAGTATTGGTATGGAGATTAAGTTTCAAAAATCCTTTATTTGTTTTAATGCAGTGTTCCATGGGGATGTGTTCGCACCCCTAGGAACGTGTTCTCTTCCCTCTTTCATCCCCACTACGGGGGATGTCAAAGGGGACATTTTCCATTGTCCCCCTTTTGGGAGGGATAGGTGGGGCATCCTCAAGATGTTGCCAAGCTGTGGGGGATTGTTCTTGGTACCCCTTTTGTGAGGAGATGCCTAGGAGTCCCTTAACCATCCTCGAGGATGTCCAACCATCCTCGACGATTGGGCATCCATATAAAATAGAACTTAAACATGAGGGGGTGGGACCCACGAAAGTATCCAGCCCTCAAACCCTAAATAAGTCTATAACACACTCATTACAAGCATTTGAAAAAACCATGCTATTGTAAATCTTAGGGGCCCTTGCTTTAATCAACTAGAGTGTAGAGAGGATAGGGCTACCATTGCCCAATCAGATCCCATTGTACGGTGGCCACTATATGGGGATGATACACCTAACTTGCGATATTTTGCAATTAAGATTCTTTTCCAAGTTGCTAGTTCCTTTGTTGCTGAGACGAATTGGTCCACATACAACTTTAATCTATAGTATGAGGAGGGATAGGCTTACCTCTCACAGAGTGGAGAAGCTAGTTGTAGTGCATAGCTCTCTTCGCCTTTGTGAGAGAGTTAAGCCAGAGTACAAGCAATATCTAGATACACGATGGGATGTTGATCTAGAGGATACAAGACAAATTGATGAGGATGAAGATCAAGAGGGGTTGGTTGGAGTTTCATTGAAGACTCTTCACTTGGATGATGAGGGCAACTCATCAATTACAAATATTGATAGCCTAGCAGAAGGCACACTACGGCATGAAAAATTCTAAAAATGTTAATACTATTATACTTGTTGTCCCCTAGTTGTCCCCCATATGTTTCCCAAAATTGGCTTGTCATCTCCCGCCATCCTCGAAACCCATTTCCCTGTCCCCCCATCCTCGATACTTTTGTAATCGTGTTTTAATGGTCCAGAGCAGGAGATTGAACAAGGTCTGATCACTCTTTTTCCTTTTAATCTCTTAGATTTACAGAAAGGCTTTTAGTATTTGGGTTTTGTATTGAATCCAAATAGTTACAAGAAGAGAGATCGGGGATGGCTTTTAGAGAAGATTGAAGTTAGGGTTAACCATTGGTGTAGTATATGGTTGTCTATTAATGGGAGATTAACACTTGTAAAGTTTGTTCTTGAGGCAATTATTTTGTTTTGGCACTCTTTGGCCTTCATTCCTAAAGGAGCTCTAGAGAAAATAAGAAAACACTACTTCAGATTTCTTTGGATTGGATGCAAAGAACATGAAAACATTCCTTTAGTTAAGTGTAGAGTATTGTTAGGCCAAAGGAGGAAGGTGGTTGGGGATTAAAACATATCCATATTTTTGGTTCTTCTTTATCAACAAATAACTTGTGGAGGATTTTGACCAAAGAAGGATTATGGAAGAAGATTATTGAACATAATTATATTCGTCCAATGACCTTTATGGATTGGATTAGAAGTCCAAGAAAAGGATAAAAAATGTTTCCATTCAATGGAAGGTGCTAGTACAGACCTTTCTTATGATTGGAAAATATTTGGCTTGGAAAGTGGGCAATGGTGAACAAGTTTGAATAGGGTTGGTTCTATTTTGGGTTGTGGAGAAAACATTTTGTTACTGAAAGCTATGATAGGTTTTTTACAAGATAAGGGATTTTACTTTCTTCATTAGGTGGGGGAATTAGATTCTTCTGGTATTTGGATCCAAGGTTGGATGTAGGCTCAGGTATTGGGTCTTTTCAGCGAGCAGGATACTTTATGGAAGGCTTACACTAACAGTCTTAATACGAGTCATATCAAGTTGAGAGCTGAACCAGATACTATTGCTTGGGCATACAACAAATCTAGGGGTTAGTATATGACTATACTTGGCTACAAAGCAAGTTTTGACCCTGATTCCCAAGGGCTTGCTTGGTGGTGGAAGCATATTTGGAAATTGTTGGTCCCCAAAAAAGACAATTATTTTCATGTGGTTAGCTTTGAGAAATAAGGATTTGACTTGGGAAGTTTTACAGAGGAGAAGCAAACAAGGTCCAAGTATTTTTATGCTTTATCAGTTAGAGGAGGATAAAATCACATATTTGTTAATCAAATGCCCTTTTTATCAACATGTTTGGTTAGAATATGAACAAATAAGTGGAGTTCAAAATATTTGGGAAGGAGAAACAATGGAGGAATGCTTGAGACAATGGTTTTTGAAAAAAGAGTTGAAATAGTTTCTTTCTTTACCATGTCTTAGATGTTGGGGTATATAATTGGCATAAAATGCAGCTATGTTTGAAGGCAAGTTTATACCCTCGTTTTAGGTCATATTTCAGGTGAGGACTTTGGTCTCAATCAACAAAGAGCCTTGCAAACATAAGAAACCTTGACAAATAGATAATTTGTTCATTGAAAAGTCTCAACCATGGGGCTTTTTTGATGGGGCCAGTAAAAGACAGTCAACTTTTAGTAGCACAGGAGGCATTATATATTTCTTGGATATCCACTATATCAAATTTAAAGCAGGTCTTGGGACGGGTTCCAACAATTTTGTTGGGTTTCAGGCATTGAGATTACTAATGAAGTGTGCTTTGAAGAGAAATGTAAAAAACTATAAATTTTTGGAAATTCTACTTTGGTCATCAATTGGATGAATGGATATACTCAATTACAAAATAATTTGTTCAAACTGGTGGGAGAAGAACTGTTGGAGGTGATTTTTTTTTTTGAAAATATCTCTTCTACTCATGTTTATAGGGGGAATTAAATCAGGAAGTAGATAGGTTATCAAAAGAAGGTCAACAGGTTCCAAAAGGTTTTTTGCAAATGGAAGAGATCAAGGATGGAGTTTCGTCTTTCACTCACATATCATACCCCTAGTTTCTATGCTAGCTTTGGGTTTTTACTGTGGGTCTGTCCATTGATTAGAACTCTATAGCAGATTTTAGTTGTTTTTTTTTCTATTGTTTTCTTCTTTTTTGTTGGTTTCTATCTTGGTTATGGACATGGAGGTTATTTTGATGATTATGTATTGATATATAATAATATTTATCCTTATTATCCCTATGTTGTTTTGAATATGGGGTTTCCTCTTTGATCTGTCCGATTGTAATTTTATTTTGACTCCCAATAATTTGTTTTATTTGGTTTTTTGTTTGTGCCAAGGCACCTGAGAAGTGTAATTTTATTTCATTCTTGAAATAAAATTACAATTTTTTTTAATGAGTTATATATAATTGAAACACGTCCCACCCGTATTACATCATTACCACATGGTGGTATTACAACAAAGCTTGGATATTATCCATATATCGTTTGGCAAGATTCGAACTTGGGTCTCCTCCTTGAAATATTGAGGAATCTAACCAGTTGAACTAATGCCACTTGATTATGATCTTTTTCTTTTAATATATATATATATATATATATATATATATATATATATATTTTTAAATAACATTACTATATATTTTATATTATAGATACGTATGACATATAATAAAAATAAGTGTATTAAAAACATATAAAACTTAAATATAATAACAACAAAATTAAAAGGCCATCTATATTTAAAAGGTCAAATTATGGTAAATTTGGGTGAACTTATTTGGTTGCCCAAGAGAATGAATAATTTTTAAACTACTTTAATTTATTCAGTGAACGTGATAACATAGCTGGTAACTATGTTTCAAACTGCTTGAGAAATTGTTTTAATACATTTGCATCAAAGTGCCATCTTAAATAATCTTTTTGATATAGAGTTGTAACATAAATACTTGTCATTTCTTCCTAGAAAGGAATTCCAAGTTTTATTGTTTTCTAGTTGGAGAAAAAGGGGTTGTATTTGGGTTCCCCACTCTTGACAAATCACAACTCAGTCTTTTAGAGTTTGAGAGTTTACAAACATATTCAATTCTCATCTCAAATAGTTGCAATAGCTAGATATCTACATATTTTTTTATAAAAATTTTGAATTCTTGATTTTTCATTTTCTGTATCTTTTTCAATTTCCTTTGTAAATACAAATATTCCAAAATTTAGCATCTTTCTTTTTGAAATTTTCCTACAACAACCTTCACAATACTAAAACTCCACCTCTACTATCTACACAATGCATCTTAGTAGAGTAATATTTCCAAAACTATAATAAATAGTTTATAAGGAAAACACAAATATTACAAAGGAAAACCTTAAAATTAATCAATATTTGCTTCAGACAGTCAACGTTTTCTTGTCCACTTCAGCTGCACTTACTACTTCCCCTAACCCTGAAAAAGAGATTAACTTCACGATCCTCTATTAAAACCCCTTTTTGACTAGCCTATCTCACATTTATTCCCTTCCCTTAACGTATGTGTAAACCTAATTTCTTCAAACTCTATAGCAAGGTCTTGTATTTCCACAATGATCTCTTGTATGTTCCATAGAGCCTTTGCTTTCCACAAAAATGCATTTACTACTATTAGTGAATTGCCTTCCATCTATACTCCGTTCCATTTCATTTGTCTATATATTTTTAACCCTTCCAAAGCTGCCCAACCTTTAACTTCATTATTTATCTTGAATCCACTATTGAAAGTGTAATGTGACAAAATATCACCTCAATTATTTCTAATTCTTCTTCCTCCTCTTGCTAGTCCTGGATTTCCTTTAGATGCTCCATCAAAATTCAATTTGACCAACTCCACTTCCAGTGGTTTCCACTTTATATTCTTTGTTTTCCTTTTGTTTCTCCTATACCCAACACATTAATTCCATTTGATAACTTGAATCCATTTATCAAGTCTCTTTGCTTCAATATTAGGGATTGGGTGAGTTGACAGGGTTGGTTTAGACTCCTCTATGGCTAAACAAATTTTCATTTTCATTAACTCCAAACTGCTTTTCTTTCCTTTAAATATTCATCTGTTCCTTTTTAGCCATACAATCCAAAGTATTGTATCTTTCGGTGTATCCTAGATCGTTCGTAACACATCACTTTTAAAAGTGCTCTGCCATTGCTTTAACCATTCTTCAATTCTGCCATTCATCACTATGCATTTACCAAACATATTAAGAATCCATTGCTATAGTTCCCAGACTACTGAACAGTGTCCCAAGAGATGGTCTATACTCTCCTCCTCCTTTTTACATAGAACACGTTGGAGGGGCTATGAAAACCCCTTTCATTAGATTATACCAGGATAAAATTCTCTTATGACCTACTAGCCATACACACATTTTGACTTTTGGAATGCTCGGGCTATCCCAAATATCTCTCTGTATTCTCGTGGTAATCTTATTTTATTGATGCTGCACATTATATTTGCTTCTTATTGTGTATTTTCTTGAGCTGTTCAACTCCCAAATCAGATTATCCTCGGCTTCCCTCTGAATAATCACTGTTGTTATCTTTTTGCTCAATTGCCTCCTAGCAACAATGTTTGGTATACTTAGTAAAAAAAATTTCTTTTTATTTGTATATTCCTTCTTGATCCTTGTACATAATGTTTGAAACCCTATCATCATATTTGTCTGTAATCTCATCCATGGTTTGGTATACTTAGTAAAAAAATTATTTTTATTTGTATCTTCCTTCCTGATCCTTGTACATAATGTTTGAAACCCTATCATCATTTTTTTTGTAATCTCATCCATGGTTTCAAAATTGGATTTTAGATCGACTGATTTTTTATCACACCAATTATCCATCCAAATAGAAATTTTTTCCAAGTTATCTTCGATAAAGCAACTAGAGAGAATAGTTTTAGTTTTAGTAGTGATATCAAAGTATCGTTTTATTATCCTCTTGATACAATTTTCTAAAAATTGATACTTGCCATTTGTTCCTAGTAAGGAATTTTAAGTTACCCTTAACAAAGCAACGAAAGAGAATATTGTATCTGAAGAGCGCAACCGAAGGCTATTAATCAAATATAGAGAACCCAAAGTAAAGCCAAACAATATAACATCAGAATAATTACTATATAAATAATCATCAATGAAAGAGATGGATTAGATGATGCCCCAGTAAACACAGCATCAACTTGAATAACTTCTTCAAGGCACATAAAATCTTCATCATAAATGACCTCTAGAAGAAGAATTGGCGTACTTGGTGGATAAGAAGAATTGATGTCTGGCAAATCTGTACGACATCATCCATCTCTCCTCTTCGTTTCTGCAAAGAATGAGTCCTTTGGACTAAGCTTTGTTTTAATGGTAGCAATTAGACCATCTTTATATAATTTTGATAGAAACATTTGTGTTGATAAATTTTGGCTCAGAGCATAATAGAAAGTGTTTACGCTATTACTATGTTTTTATAATTTAGCTTTTTTTGAAAATTAAAAAAACATTAAAGTGTGCAAAGAGGGCAATTTCACTAGTTTACCACCACCTGGAAAAAAAATATTTCATATACCTTTTAATTTGATCCCCCAATTTCCCAAAGGTCTACCATGATTCAAGGGACTGAGTATTATTAAACCTGAAGAGTTGTTGATTGAATGTAGAATATTTAAGACTAAGGATGTATCAGATGGCATATCGTTCTTTATTTGCCAGCTTAATGATTCCTTTAGAAAGCAAATCTAAGCCATCAAGAAAGTGATTATATTTACCAATAGGTGGGGCCAGAACTTTGATGAGTTTGGAGGCATTGGTGAACTCTAACCTTGTTAACCATGTTCTCCCTGAAAGTGAGTAATCACCAAATTGTGTGAGGAAGCAGGGTAGATTGAAGCATTATTTCTGCTTCTTGCTTAGTAAAGTGTTTGGGAGTTAGGAATGAAGGTTGAACTTTGTAACTTGCTCTATGAGCACCATCAACGATAAAAGTTACACCATAGATATTATACCCGTCTTCAATCTCTCCGAAGTCACTACAACTCCCAAAGTATATTGGTGAGGTAAATTATAAATGTTGTTGCTTTATTCATTTCATACCTTAGATTTTCAAGTGTATCCTTGACTTGCACAAATACTTGTTGGCAGTTTTTCCACACTGAATTTTGTTGTAAAAATTCCAAGTATAAAATGAAATGATGCATCTTTTGCCAGTCTCTTTTAATTTTTGACTTTGCTAACGAAAATACAAGGGAATACTTTCGCCAGTGAAAGTAAAATGCAAGTAAAGAGATGATATCGTCATTCCATATGATTTCGCCGGAGATAATAGCTTGAGGCATTTCGTGGGCAAAAATGTAAGAGAGGGAGTTGTGCTGGCAAAATAAAGCAAAGGAAAAAACTAAGTGCAAGTCAAGTATTAATTTCACCAACGAAAATGAATTGCATTGATTTCATTGGCGAAAGCAGTTGAAGTGGGCATTAAGATGATTTCATAGTGAAAACAGAGAAAAGAAGGCGTTTTCGCCCAAGTGCATTCATTCCAAGCAGTCAAAGTCAATTTCACCCTTCTTTTGGGCGAATTGCTATTTTTAGTTAATTTCGGGGTGAAAGTAATGGATGAGCGTCATTTGAGCAAAGGCATGCGCTAGTCAAAGTCAAATTCACCCATAAATGAGTGAAAACAATGGGGAAAGCACCTGCCAAAGTGATTTCATCTCTTTTCTAGCAAAGTTAATGATTTCACCCAATTCGGAGCGAAAGTAACTAAAAAGGCATCTCTCTATACAAGTCAAAGTTAAATTCGCCCCAAGAGGGAGCAAAATTCACTTTCGCCCTCTTTTGACAACGAAATTAATTAATTTTGCCCTAGTTTCAAGTGAAAGGCAGTTTCGTCCCATTTCCTGGCGAAATCCTCCTAGACGAAGAAACAAAAGCAAGCAAGATCTTTTTTCAGGTGAAATTAACCCAATTCATGGCGAAAATATATCCCTGGCAAAATTACCAATGTAATTAATTTCTTTCCTCGACAATTTTCACTCTTCGCCCGACGTCTCTGCAAAGGTCATGATCGATCAAACTTCTTGGCAAAATTTCGAAATGGGTGAAGTTCTTTGCAAATTCCCTTTTGCTCCTTTCTTTGGCAAAAATCCTTTTCGGGTGTAACTTCGAGCGAAAACCCATGATGGAGAACTTCGTTGTCTTCAAGCACTTTCAATGCAGATCATCTTCGGGAAAAATCGGGATTGACCAATTTAATTCGTGGGACTACAAAAGTTAATATTTCCATAATTATTGATTTTGTGCGATCCTGTTCATTCTCGAGGCACCACCCATTGATTTCGTTCCTTTTCCAAACAAAGTTGATTTTTGTTGGGTCTTCTTAGCGAAAATAAAATTCTGAGGCACAAGACAACAAAGTGGCAACCAAGATTTAATGCTCGAGCTCCTGATTTTCATACGACATTGTTGTGTTTCAATGCATCGACTCCTGAAACGATTTTCGATCGTTCATTTTTGCTGATTTCCTAGGCGCTCTCCACCAAAACGGGATCTTTGTTTCCTGAAGAATGTACTGATTTGTGTATTACTGCTACTGAGGAGGAAATTGTTGCAGTTGATTTTTGTCTAGCTAGCATTTTGTTTTAATATGCATTTAATTACAAAAGCGCAACCCTCTATAAATACTAAGCATTTTGATGTAAAGGAGGATGGACACTCTACCAAAAAACTCTTTTGAGTTTTATTTTCTGCATCAATTGAAAGATTGTTGGCTTCTGGTTCCTGGATCAGTGTTGTATGCAATTACTTTCTGCCTATCATTTCTGATATGTTCATTTCCATTATTAGATAAGTTTAAATTCTGCATCTGAATTAAAGTCCTGATAAAGACGTGAATGCTTAAAAGTTTATTGGAAGTTATCCTTACAAGCTGTGAATGGTTCCTGTATTATTCTTTCTGTTGCGTGCTACTTAAGACTTGATCTGATTTTTAGCTGCTAGTTTATTTTCACTTTACATTTTTGGCTCATAGCCATATTTCCCATTTCTTTCTGTTATTTCACATCTCTTTCTGTTACCCTAAGCTTTACACTGATTGTTAAATTAGTACAGGAACCAGCCCTTTTTGGAGATTGGCCTGGAGAATATCTCTTTCCTTTGCCCTTTCATTGTTGGTCGGGTCTAGGGCGCACATATATTTTGTACTTAGACAGATTCGTGACCAACAATACCATAGTAAAGTAAGTAGAGTTGTTTTTTAAAATCCACAATAGCATAGGCCATATGAGACAATTCTTATAGAGGATGTTATTTACCCAACATATGTTTATCCAACCAAACTCTAATTACCGAAATATGGTGTACAACTCTACCCTTTATTGGATTTAAACCTTGGACTTCCTATTCAAAGGTCCAATACCTTATTGTTAGACCAATTCAAGTTATACGTACTCCAATGATTTCTACACATAAATAATAACCTAGATCAGTCTGATAGAAAATATATTGGTAAATCCATGTGAGAACTGAGTTTTCAAAAAGAGTATCACGAAAATAAAATCAGCTCATAATTGGTCTGACGAATGGCAGTCTAACGTATCCTGCTATAGAAAAAAAATACCTAAATTAAAAAGAGGAAAACGATAACAAATCATTAGGCTTTTCAAATTTCAATGGTTGCCATGACAAAGATTCAAACGATAAACATAGAACACAAACTTCATCACAAAACTACAGATGAACATAGCAATAAACTAGGGTATTGCTTAGCTAGTGAATATTTGTGTGCATCCAAACGTTCAGGAAAACACTTTGATAAATGTTCCTTGTCTTGGTATATATTAAATGCTTAGGCTTAAATACTTGAACATCCATGAGGATTTGTGTGCATCCAAACGTTCAGGAAAACACTTTGATAAATGTTCCTTGTCTTGGTATATATTAAATGCTTAGGCTTAAATACTTGAACATCCATGTTCCTCTTCAAGAAATATGTTTGTTTAAAATTGATGACTATTGTTTTTTTCTTTTGCTAGAAGATACACAAAACCTTGCTGCTTTGGTCAAAAAAAAAGGAAAAAAAAAAAAAGTGGGGATTTCTTGTTTCGTGTTTTTTCATTCATTAAATGAGGCAAACTAGATGAACAAAAGCTGTGATTAATTAATGATTTGAAAACCAATTGGGATTATCTCATATAGGAAAGCAGATTTAACATTGTTATTGTTGCTTAAGTGATGGAGGTCACAAGGTAAAATGAGTTATCAATTATAGAATGTTTTCAGAGAAGTTTGCTTTTCTAGTAATTAACTTTGCTCCAATCAATGGAACATCACACGCTGTGTTAGCTTCATATATCATATTGGAGTGCAGTGCTTATATTTTTGATTTCAAACTTTACTGGAGTACTTGTAGATGGGAGAAAACTATTCCTTTCCTCAATACCACACTTTGAGTACACACCCAGCCCTCGCTTGATCAGAAGGTTCCAAGACATATCCCATATTTAGATCTTCTGGTGAGGTCATCTATACACACATGCAATTGAAGTGTCGTTTCCTATGAGACATAGTCACATGGCTCAGCTCTATTGCACCCACAATCTGAGTAGAAGTATCCTTGATAACTCATGTACAAGTACCTGGTCACTTTCTAGCAGTGCTTCCCAGTCATTCATTTCTATAAGGTGCTTCATGTAGCCATAGCAAAGTGCAATTTAAAAGTTAAAATCATTAAGCCATAGTTTCCAATTAAACTAAATCACGAAACATAATTTTTCTCATGTTTCATCATGATCTTAAGGGAATTTTTCTCCACTGAGCCCCACAAACTTAAGTCTTTCTCATGATTTTTCATTATATAAGAGTTCCTGTGAAGCTCATCACCTTTTTGGATAGATGTCAAACAGCTACATATGAAATAAAATCTTGTTTGATTGAGTCATGCTAATTAATATTGAATCCTGGAAATGTAGATTGTATTCAGTTTTCAATAGAACGAGTCATCTTGCACTCTTCCCAGACTGAAACAGTTCATTGTGTTCATCAGTGATTAGGGTAATGAAGGACTAGTAGAGTAAGCATGCTGGACACAGGAGAGGTAGCATGATTTCTGAAGGGTCAGGGTAGACCTTTTTTTCTGCTGAAACTCGGTGCCTGTTTGATTTCAGAAAAAAACAGGAAAACAAGCAAGGATTAGTGTGCTAGAACATATAATCAACTGCCCGTATGAGGAAAAGCAATAGTTCAAATATGAAAATTAACGGAGATTTGTCTGAGCTTAGCTTATTACATATGTAGTCTATCAAGATCCTTCCAACACATCAAACTTTCATACTGCAATTATTGTCTCAAATCATTTCTCATCAAAATTGAGATGCTAATAATCTTCTTGAAGGCAACCAAAGAGGAACATGTTCTGCAGAACCAGATCTAGGCTCAGGTGGAGGTGGTCTCTTAAGTGTTTTAATGTTAAAAGCTTATTTTAAAGTTGGAGAACATCCTTAATATTCTATGAAGAAACAGTTGCCGGATGTAAAACAACTTTCATTGGACTGAAATATGAAAGTTTTCATGTACCTGGCCTGTTTTTCCTAAAGAGACAGGAGTCCTTGTCAGAATAATTCCACCTTTCAGCAAGGATTTCATTACCATCTGCATTGTTTGAAAGTGCGTTTAGCCAGAACTGTTTGTGATGACAGAAACTCCAAAGAAAAATGTGCAGTGAAAATGCAACCATCTGCAAAAATTAGGATGGAAGTCACCTCTTGTTGTGTATACTTCCATTTCATCTATGTGGAATTTATTAGCTTTGCTCTTGATATTGAACTATTTCTCGATTAACTTTTTGGGCCAGAAAAGTGTAAACAAACATGAATTCAAGGGTGTGTCTGCGTTGGAGATTGACATTGATATCTTGTGCTATGAGAATAACTTTTAGTATGATACTATGTAAACAGATGTAAAACATAGACCCAAAATTAATTTTGTACTAGCTTTTCTTGCATAATTTTCCAAGAAATTTGTGGTGCTAACAATCAAGTGGACTTTGTCTATCTTAAAAAAGAAGATGCAGGCCCAAGTTCAATCCTTTATAAATTTTAGGAAAGGCACCTAAAATTATATTTATGTTAAGCACATGAAAGATACAAATTTTAAAATTTATAAAGATAAAAATTTTAAGCTTATGTTTCTCAATTTTAGATTCTATAATTAGAGTAAATGTAACTTTGTAACTTTTTAAAGAAATTAGGTGGCTCTTATCGAGTCATTTTAAAAATCCAAACATCACATATGTTATAGGTTAGTTGGACCATATGAATTTGTCCTATGTTTTATCTTTCACATCGTAATCTTTTCTCTAACAAAATCTTGCTAGCATTTGCAAGATGCCTTTATCAATAGACATTTTGATTCAATTTTTTTTGTTACAACATAAATAATAATATACAATTACTTCTATGTTGAAATGTATTTTTATTTTTCTTAACAACATTCTTGACGTGTTAGAAGTAATCTAGCCATATATATATATATATATATATATATATATATATATATATATTTGGTTGAGGTTTCATATGATTTTGAGATTAGACGAGGGGAATTGTGCTTTCATTATTTCCAAGAATACCACTTCCATCATTTTTCTAAAGTTTTTATTTGAAATACCATCAAACATCAAGATTTAGTTTGATGAACGTAAGTTCTTGATATTTCCATTTTATCATAGATTGACACAAATTCTTCGATTTAATTTTATTGTTGCATGTCAATCCTAAGCACAAATCTTGTAGTCAAGAAGCCAACACATTTTCGTCCACATCAGAAACTTCCTATTATAACCACGATGTAAACAAAATGCAAGAAAGACAACAATACCAAACCTGAATATGATTATGAGAATTTCTTTTGAAAAACTCTTATTCCTTTTTAACCATAGATTCCAACAAATAATGATAAAGACAAATCCTCCAAAGAATGATACGTCCTAGCTTTAAAACATTTAAACTAACACTTTATCACCAATAGCAATGGAACAACTCAATATATTCTCATTTTTTGAAAAATAGCCCCAACTAGAGAAAGCAAAGACAGAATGAAATAGACGATCTCATGTTTTTAGCTCCTATTTACACAAAGCACACCTCCGATCTCATGATTTTAGCTCCTATTTACACAAAGCACACCTGGAAGGTGCGTGATATTCTTTTTCTTTGGATAGCTAAGCAAAGGAATGTTGAGGCCTTGGGAAGGCCTCAAGTGATCAAACACGCTTCTAAGGAAAATATTTGGGTGTAGAAAATATTGATTGCTTAAAATCTATATATTCCAATTGAAGATCTCTGTTTGCTTGTTTGAGGTCTACTCTCAATAAATTGCTACTAGAAAATCTAAGATTTGGAATTGTTGCTTACATTGATTTAGTTTTTGACTTCGAAACGTTTACAAGCCAAAGAATCCTAGGACAATGGTTGGCATTTTGGATAAAAATACAAGGGTAAGGCTTCAATCAAGCACCAATCTAAAAACATACAAATATTTTTCTTAATCAATTGCAAACTCTTTTAAGGTTGTTGAATCGTGACATACACAGTTTATTTCTTCAACAATTTTATTGCATCCCTAATGTTTCCCAACTCTTCCCTTGATATTTGAAATATTGTGACATACAATTTATTTGTTCAACAATTTTATTGCATTCCTAATGTTTCCCCTACTCTTCCTTTGATATTTGAAAGAACTCCAACAAGTATTTATCCTAATGTCAAAATTATAAATTTGCAATTTTGCTAGTCTATCAAATATTCTTTTTACAAACCCTCTTCCATTTTCAAACAAGAAATGTAACTTTCTTCTTTTATCCTTATAAAATCTGTTTGAATTTGATCAAATTTGAATGCTATATCTATTGATGATATTGAAAGTGATATCATATATAGGGATGGATTGTAATGCAACCATGAGTTGTAGTCTTCCAACCATAGTCAAAGAACTTACCTTTCCAACAAGCCAAACAAGGTTTTATCCCATCTAAAATAGAGTCCCAAAACTCTTTCTTCTTTATTGGCAATGGAATAGCTAGATATATTGATGATAAATTTTCAAATTAAAATCCTAAAATCAATGCAATAATCCATTGTAAATAGGGTGGTATCAATATAAAAGATTTTCAAATCTATGGTATTAACCAACTTTTCAATTGCCTTTTCATAGCATATTGGTGTTGATTTAAATTACATTGCCTTGTTGATTTAGGGATGATCTAAAAGAAGACTATCATCAACAAAATGAAGATGAAATTGGAAAATATTATTTTTTGCAACCATTCCTCCCTTAACAAGAATAACGAAGAGATGAAGAGATAGAGGGTCACCTTGGCTAAGTGCATAGATGCTTTGAAGTATTCTTCATGGGATCTTTTCATTAAAATAAAATATATTAGATTGTTGTACTCATTCACAATGACTTTGATGAAAACCTAATTTCTTAAGAATATTATATAGAAAACTCTAACAAACCTATCATATAATTTGTTCATATCAGATTTTACAATCACGTTTTTTTCTTAGAGTGAAGGGAATGTATTGGCTATCGTAAAATGATTAACCATCAAGGATTTGCATGTTAAGATGAAAACCACCATACTTGTTTTAGATAATACAATTTAGAGTCAATTTATTTGCTATAATGTTTGAAATAGTTTTATAGTTTTATAAGATCGGAGGCTCAAATTCAGCACATTTTTTCGTGAAGGAAACAAAGCGACGGACTTGATGGCGAATATTGGGATATCGTAACAAGGCCTTACGGTTTGGATGACAAACTTTCCTCAGAGTCTTCAGAATTTAATTATGGATGACCATGATGAGGCGTGGGTGCTGGTTATGGGAGTTTAGGAGGTCGGGGGAGATTTCCTATGCTTTTTGGAGCCTCTTGTTTTTTGATGTTTTCTTGTTGGCAGGGATTTGGTGCCATCTATAGGTGCCTCGTGTACATCGGGTGCCAATTGACTGGGAGCCTTGTCTTCTCAAGGCATCACACTCTTTTTTGGTGGTATATGTGGAGGTGTTCCTTTAGTGTGTGAGTCTCCTCAAAGGGCAACGAGCTTCTCTATTGTATCTTGTGATCTCCCTTTGGGTATTGTAGCCAATTTTTTTCCCCACTTTGTTTTTCTTTTGGGGAGTTTGGTAGGGTTTTATATCTGAATATGTTCTTTTGCTTAAGGATTGTTTTCTCTGAGAATGATGCATTGTCTCTTGCTCTTTCTCAATCCCATATGTATTAGGTTTGGGAATCCTTTAAAACCTCTTCTTTTACCTAATAAAAAAATGTAATACTAAATTATCATTGAGTTTTACATGAATAAACTAAGATCCTTTCGATGTCGATCTTGAAGAGTTATTATTTTTGGACTAGCACATTTACGGCTACAATTTTCATATTTTTTCTCTTCTTAAAAACTTCCTTTTGGGGGTCATATGCATGCCCCAAATATTCTAAGACACAATCATCATCGCATTTTTTATTTTTGTTTTTGGGGTCCTACTTAGTATTGATATTTGTGATATTTGTGTTTTTTTAGTTTACATGGTGGAATCGGTTGCCGCCACAATGATCCAGGCATATTGTCTGTCTTAATTGTTGCCACGACCGCCACACAGTACTCCACGTAGTTTACCCCTATAACCACCAATCCCCGTTCATTTTAAACCTTTTACGTCATTGAAAGCACCAAGAAAGTATACTTGTGATAGTTGGATTTGGCTCTAATCACTTTTTGGGGTTACTTTTTTTATTTGTTTTTATTTTAAGTTTTTTTTTTCTCTATTTCCAATGGTTTCATCTTTGTTAATCTCTTTCATTATTTTTTTCATATTGTTCACAACTTATCTATAGGTTTATATGCCTTTGGGAACATAAAGTGTAATGAATATCCTTAGAACTAATTGATTTTTATGCTGCCTTAAAAACCCTTAAGTAAAATGGGAACCTCCATGGTACTTTATTTTGTTGCACTATAAACCCTAGAGTGCATGGATGGCTTGCATACTATTTTATTATGTTGCCTTGAAAACAAAAAAGTAAAAGGGGTATTCCATATGCTAGTTTCATTTTTATTTTTTTTATTGGTTATATGGAATTGAAATAGGCCCCTTTTATTTAACATCATGCCCACATAGTGGTATTACAACTTGACAATTACGCATGTGTTGCTTGTCAAGATTTAAATTTGGGTCTCTTCCTTTAAAGTTGAGGATTTTAACCAGTTAAAGCTTATGCCATTTTATAATACTAGTTTTATTTTAATTTTAAGAAGATGATTTTTACTATGTGAGGAAAATGGAGATGATTTACTTGAATCAAACTAATCATTTTCCATCTTCTTTGCTTTGAAAAATGACACTGTTTCTTCCTTCGTAATTTTTTTCTTCTATTTGAACTTGCATATTATAGTTCCTCATCCCATGCATATTTCTTAGTTTCTTCTGATGCTTACTTTGAATGAACCGATATGGCTTCAGCATTTGATGAGGCAACAAGTTTTATTTATCATTATATAATCCATCTTCTACTACAATGTGGATTTCCTTGTTTTGTCTTTGAGTTTACCTCATAACAAAAAATTCCATTCTATTTTAATCATTTTTACTTTACAAAATCTTGCTATGTGTTTGGTCTTATGGCATTTGTGGAATTAGGATGCAATGTTTTCATATTAAATTGATTTAGATTTAGTCACAATGGGTTTTCACATGTTTTTATGAAATATCCATGGAAATACATATCCTTGTATCCAAAACTTGCCATTGTTTCCTAGAAACCAATGCCTCTTGGATGAACGAAATTTACCATTATTTTTCAAAACCTCCTTATTGATAAGTTGATATGGAGGTTTTGAAAGCATGATTTGAACTTGAAGCCTTTTATCTCCGTATTAAATTCTCATGTCATGGTTTTTAGTACAAGCCACATTACCATACAAATTATAGGGTGTCCTCGTGATTTTATTCATGACTTATGTACTCAGAAGATGATGAGAAAATATAATCTTGGAAGAGAAGTCATTGAATGGTATGAACTCAATCCCCACTTCTATTCAATCCACATTAATCTCTAAAAACAATGGTTAGTATTCTTTGAACTAACATATTAGCCATATGCATTCAAGAATTATTATACCATGCTTAACCATCTCATCCTTGATAATCAATTTTGACAAAGCATTTATCACATAAGGATTACTATTATATTTGTAATTCATTTTTCTTTTTTAAAAAAAATAAACAATTGTCCCTAATTAGGGCATTTCCACTTCCAACAAAGGCTTTTAAAAATGAAATTTCTTCGTTGCTACCCAATTTTTTGTCATGACATTTGCATTTTTGAATTTCTTCAAATATCTAGAATAATAACTCTAAAGATGAGGTTCAGTTTTTTTGACAAAAAAAATCACTACCACCAATTACGACAATTTTTTTTTTTTGGTTACATAGGAGAGTTTGTCACAACCACACTATTTTTAGTAACTGACAAGCACAGGGTTTAAACCACAGGGGTTGCTCCTACCAAACCTATTTTGCCTCGTTATTGTTGACCCAACGTGAAGGGGACCATCAGTCGCTTGGGACTCATATTGTCATCGTTAGTCTAACGCGCACTCAAAGGATTCATATCAAACTACTACCTTTGCAAACAGGCTGCCCTCGAGGTTTGAACTTGGGTATCTTCTTGGTAAGTACCTGGCCAGACAAGCACTTACCAATCCACCTAGCCCTCAACAACAGTTACGACATTCTTACTCCGTCAAAGGCTTTTTTAAATGAAATTTCTCCCTTGCTACCCAATTTTTCTCGTGATAATTATTTTTTTGAATTTCTTCAAAGATCTAGAATAATAACTCTAAAGATGAGGCTCCCTTCATGTGACACTCATGTAACGTTGTTATTTTATAAATAATGTTTAAATAGGATTTTGAAGTTGTCATAGTCTTAGCTGATATCTTTACATGAATTTGAGGATAAAAGGAACAATAAAAAAAATTAAATTATATTTTATTTAGATAAGTTAATATAAATTGTTTTCAAAACACAAAAACATTAATGTTGTTTATTTTCCTTTCAATCTTAATTTCATGCAGCCAAAAGGTATACTACACAAGGCAAGTCTATACCAAGAGGTTCAATCTCCATTGGAACTTTTATATGATGACTCCAACAACTCTACTACAAAGTTGCCATTGATAACAATGACTACTATCATTGGGTCGTTTTACATGTCTTCCACTTTATTATTTAAAAACAAATAATCTAAAATGGTTACTAAATTTGTAAGAAACCAAAACTAGATATAACTCACTAAAACCTTGAATTTATAAGACACAACATAGAATAACTCATTGCAATCATAAAAATCAACCTTATATGGCTAAAAAGATTACAATTTTAGGATTTATTAGTTGTATAAAAACATCATATCCCAAATGGGTTAATGTTATATTTGTATTCCATTTGCCTCATTGTGAGGAACACGTACTAATAAATGCATATAATTATTAATTATAGAAGACGAAAGTTCATTAAGAAATATTCATATGGACACCATTTTATACATTGCAGATGATTAATATATTTTTTTAATAATTCAAATGTTAGAGTTTAAAAACAACAATTGTTATTATTATTAGGTGGGTGCAAGTGGGTATGAAGTATCGGATGCAAACCTTTAAATATGGGCTATGTAATTCCAAGAGTATGAAAGATATTAGGACATGAAGTTAGAGTGTATGTCAAGGAAACCTAGTGTTTTTGTCAACTTAGGACATGAAGTTAGAGTGTATGTCAAGGAAACCTAGTGTCTTTGTCAACTTGTATTCTCTATATCATTGGTGCATCTAGCATGTATTTGGTATATATATATGGTTACATAGGGAAGTTGGTTACAATTATTATTTTTAGTAACTGATAAGCATAGGGTTCAAATCATAGGGACTGCTTCCAACAACCTATTTGTTTTGTTGTTGTTGACGTGATGTGATATGGAGACCACCAGTCACTCTAGGTTTGTACCGTCGTCATCGGTCTGGCACACACTCAGAAGGTTCAACGTGGACTACTACCTTTACTAAAGCTAGCAGTGTGCCCCCAAGGTTTGATTCTTGGCAAGTACTTGGCCAATCAAATATTTACCAATCCACCTAGCCCTTGGGATAAAAAGGGCTTATAATAGCCAGTGTGATTTGAACCGGAGTTGAATGGACCCACGGTATGGATCGCAGACCTCAACTAGTAGCCTCACACCAACTCGGCTACTCACTCACCCTTAAAGTGTGGTGGTGCATGCATTGAAACATATGATGCAAACACATGTACATGGTGTGATCCAAAATTAATGTGTGTATACTCAATCAACATTATGTTATATATCGAGTATTTTTTAATAGGTTATGTTATATATTGAGCTCTCTCTTATCCTCAAATTATTGAGCTCTAGGGGGGAGACCATCTCTTCGATTTTATTATTTCCTCTTGTGCTCCTGTTCTACGGATTTCCTTGCAGATTTCTTGCTTCTCCTTTCTTGGGAGGCCTTCTCCATTTTGTTTTGGTATTTTTTGTATTCTCAAGTTCATCTTTGGTCCTTCTTGGGACCTATTTGGAGGTGATTTGTCTTCTCTTTTTGGTTTGTTATGATTCTAATGCTGGCTGTTCAAGTGGATGTGGTTTTCCAATATTCTAAGTCTCCTTGGTGGTTGGTGGACTTTCTTCTTTCCTGATGTGTGGTGCTACGTCTGACCTGTTTCTCTGCAATTTTATTTTATCTTTGGGAAGGAAACCATGTGCTTTCCTGTTCGTAGAGGAAAATATTCTTCTGACTACTTCCTGGTTAGGTAGTTGGTTGTGGGGTTTCCTGCAAGATTGATGGATGGTGGGCTAGATGGCCCTATTTTTTATGAATTTTTTGGCCTTTGAGGGAGGACCATTTGATTCCACAATGTCTGTAGAGGCAGGGTCATAATTATGGCTCCCATGCTAGACTACCTAGAAAACCCTGTGCTCCTTTTTATGGGTTTTGACGAAGATCATTTCCACGGTTTCTTTCTGGTCTTGGAGGGGGACCTTGTGCTCTTTTGTCAACTATGGTTGATGTCCTCTATTTTTGGCTTTTGGGTTAGGTGGGCTTGATGGGTTTTTCTCTTGATTGGTTTGGGCATGAGATTATTCGTTGAACCTTATTTTTCTATGGATTTTGTTTGGTCTTTGAGGGGAGACCATGTTCGTGCATGATGACCACAAAAGATGGGTTTTATTGACATGTCTCTTGGTCAGATTTCTAAGAGGTTTTTGGAGGCTTTTGGAGATCTATGTTTTCTTGGTCTCTCATATTCAGTAGGCTTTGCACCTCGTTTCATTGGAAAAACTCTTCTGTGTTCGAGCAGATGTTCATGTGGTGGGCTTATGCTATTTTGCTCTGTGGATTTTTCATGGCTATGTGGTTTCTCCTGGGCAGGAATTTTTTTCAATATTTAGTGAGCAAGAATTCCTGTTTTATTTTCAGAACTAGATGTTTAAAATTTGTACAACATTTTCTCAAGAGTGGGTTCAAAAGTTATCCGTGGCTGCGTGGTTTCTCTAGGGCGGGAAACCTTCTTCAAATTTTAGTGAGTAAAAATGCTTGGTCTTATTTTTAGAACTGAATGTTTACGGTATTTTCTCAAGAGTGTGATCAATGTTGCAATTTGTGGGTGAAGGTTTTCCTGGGCAGGGAAGTTTTATTTTTTCAGTTTTCTAAATTGTTGTAGTTTGTGGGTGAAGGTTTCCCTGGGCAGGAAACATTTTTCAAATTTTGAGATGTTAAAATTTCCTAGTGAAGGTTTCCCTAGGCGAGAAACCTTATTTCAAAATTTTAAACTGATGAAGCTAATTGGTGAAGGTTTCCTTGGGCGGGAAACTCTTTTTAAAATTTTTAAATTTTTGGAAGTCTCTTTAGGGCCAGGATGACCTTGATTTGTTGTCTCTTGGAGACAGTCCTGTGTTTGTTGTGTTTTTTTTTTTGTAAAAAGTTCGGGGATCCTTTCAAAACCCCTTTTCAACCAATAAAAAAAATGTTATATATTGAGCTATCATATATTAAATTATCAATTCTTTTTAATTGAGATTCTAATGTATTACTTCAAACTATGTATTGAAAGGTATGCACTCTTATGTTATATTAGAAGGCATGGATTATTTAAAATACAAAACCAATACATCTTAGCAATATTTGAGATGCTCTACCACAATACAACATTTTTGTAATTTTGGAAAAACCAGTCTTTATTTATCTCCAAGGTTTTAGATTTATTTTGTCTTATAGTACAATGATCTGATTGAGATAGACCCCTAAACATGGGTCTTGTCAACTTCAAGTAGAGGTTTATATCGTATCATTTCCACCCAATCAAGTCATGTATGGTGTAATGAAACTATTTCAAAAATACAGTAATGATTGTAGTAATTCAATAATGGGCAACAATAAACATCCATCGAGAATAATATATTTAGATCTAATGCCAAAAAATAGAAATACAAGTAATCAAATTCTAGATTCAAATCAATACAAATCTCAGCCACTTAGAGAGCGTGACAACTCGTAGCCACTTGGAGAGGGAGAAGTCTCATATGTGCAACAAAAGCAATTAATATTAAAATATGAAAGATGATTTCGTCTATGACATAACTCTTCATATTTATAGACTAATTCAACATTAACTCTAACCCTAATGCTTGAGGGTTGATTGCCTTGAATTAGTGCCTGAAATAATAAAAATAAATATAGTTGATGTGGGTACATTGGAGTTATTACATGGGAAGATAAATTTTCATTCAAATTCACAACAAGAATTGTTTGACAAGCTCCAAAATAGGATCACCATACAACACTCTCATTCAAGCACTCTTCGAAATCCATACTCTTATCACGATATAGACCAACACCAACATTCTAGTATTTTTAGGTCACAAAATTTGATACCTAGCTCTAGCAAGAAGTGACATACTTTTCTACTAAATCCCATTTGCCAAAATATTATGGTTCACCCTTAAGGTTTGAACCTTGGTCTATGGTGTGAAATTCTTCACTCTCAAAAAATTAACCTTAACCCTAGGACCAAAATATTAATGCTCACCCATGGGTTTGAATCTTGGTCTATGGTGTGAAATTATTGACTTGAAGAGCCAAGTTGGTAATTTTTCTATTTTGCAATCCAAAAGGCTCAAGCCAAAACCTTAGAATATGTGATGAGTTGTATATTTGACATTGTGGTTTGGTAAGTACACTTGTAGAGGCAATGTTGGTTCCTAATGCTTGTTGAGTGGTGGTGGTTCTTTATGCTTGATAAGGTAGTATTGATCTCAATTTTTGTAGTGTCAAAGGCAAATTTGATGATGGTCTCATAGTTCATGGTATCAAATACAACTCTAGTGGAGATATTACAATTTGTGATGTTAGGGGTAAATTTTATGGTGGTCTTGCAAATTATGATATTAGAGGTAACTTTATTGACGGTATTATAGTTCATTGCACCAATGTAGGTGGTGATAGTTTACAATTGAAACCATTGATAAATATTGTTGGGACTGAAAAATAAGGCACTTTTTATGTACAAGTTATCTTACAATATATAAGCATCAAGCTTAGGAGGGAGATATGACAAGTGTCATAAGCTCCACTCCAAGTGTCTTTCAGAAGACACCACTCCAACTCAAACTGAAGATAGGGACAAGTGGCAGAAGACAAATGTCAACCTTGTCAATTATAGGCATAGTGCACATTATAACAATAATAATATTCTAAAATTCCCCCTTAATGTGCACTATCCTAAAAAGATAAGTCAACATTAGATAACATTCCCCCTTAATGTTGACTTCTTTTACATAGATATAGCAAATTGCTAAACTGAGAAAACTTGTCTTTCCCAAGTGACTTGGTGAAGATGTCTGCTACTTGATATTTATTTGGTACATACTCCATGTGTATAATGTCTTCTTGGACCATTTCTCTAATGAAGTGATGATGGATCTCAATGTGCTTTGTTCTAGCATGGAAAATTGGATTCTTGGTCATCTTGATGGTACTTTTATTGTCACAATATATATATATATATGTTGGACCATGTATGAATAGCCCAATATCTTGAATTAATTGCCTCAACCATATTGCCTCCTTAGTTGCCTCAACTACTGCTCTATATTCTGCTTCTGCTAAAGATAGTGAAACTGTGTTCTGCTTCTTTGTGCTCCATGAAATAGAGCCTTGGCCTAATTGAAAGTAATAACCTAATGTAGCTCTTCTAGTTTCAGGACAGTTGGCCCAATCTGAATCTGTGCATCCAATCAAAGAAAAATTATCACTTGATTTATACATAAGGCCATGATGAGGTGTGGCCTTTAGGAATCTCACAATCCTCTTAGCTGCTATCCAATGGATCTTCTTAGGATCCTACATGAATATGAAAATAAGGCCAACTGAATAGCAAATATATGGTCTAGTTGAAGTTAAGTAGATCAAACTTCCAACTAGTTGCCTATAAAGTGTACCATCAACCCTTTCTTCTTCATCATTATTTACCAATTTCAATCTAATTTCCATGGGAGTTAGAGAGGGCTTACACTCCTCCATGCGAAACCTCTCCAAAATAGACTGAATGTACTTAGCCTGTGAGATAAAAATCTTACTAGGTTGTTGCCATACTTCTATTCCTAAGCAATAGTGGAGGAGGCCTAAATCTATCATCTCAAAGTTCTTGCATAAGTCCTCCTTGAGAAAAATTATTCCTTCTATGTCATCACCTGTAATGATAAGATCATCCACATACAATGTAACCAAAATGATGCGGTTCCTCCAATGTTTCACATAGAGAGTATATTCTGCTACAGATCTAGTGAAACCAAGGTTGAGAAAATAGGAGTCAATCTTTGCATACCAAGCTCGGGGTGCTTTCTTCAACCCATATAGAGCTTTCTTTAATCTGATGACTTTGTTGTTTTGGCATTCAACTGTGTACCCTGGTGGTTGTTTCACATACACTTCCTCCTTCAAATGACCATTGAGAAATGCACTTTTGACATCCATTTGATATATTGGCCAATATTTTTGAGTTGCCATAGCAATAACTGTCTTGATTGTAGTCATCTTAGCCACAGGAGCAAAGGTCTCCTCATAATCAATTCCCTCTTGTTGCTTATAGCCTTGAGCTACTAGGCAAGCCTTGTAGTGATCTAGTGAGCCATCTGCTTTATATTTTGCTTTGTATACCCATTTTGTGCCAATGGTATATTTTCCTTTGGGTAAATCAACTAACTCCCAAGTGTGATTCCTTTCAATGGAATCCAATTCTTGATCCATGGCATGAACCCATTTAGGATCACCAAGTGCTTCTTTGACATTAGAAGGTTCAGGTTGGCTAAGAACTTTGGCCATTAGGGCATAATTCACTTGGTGTCATAGGGTTGAAGGCCTTTTACCTGTATAGGTGGGCAAATGATTTTGGGTTTCATCTATTGTGGCTTGAACCCACTTGGGTAAAGGATTGGATGATGTTACTTGATCATTAGGAGGAAGATATGGAGGACATGGATCATTTGTAGGAAGTTCTTCTTGTGGATGAATTTCTTGATTTATGAGTGAAGGAGAAGGACTATATGATATTGTATGCATGAATGGAGCAACTATTTCATTAGTTATTTCTAAAGTGGGGGCCTTAGGAGGATTAGATGGGGGATGCTCATGAAAGGTAACATCCCTAGATAAAATGATTTTCTTGGAAATAGGTTCATATAATTTATATGCATTGGCACTATCACTATAGCCAACAAAGATGCATTTTTGGCTCTTATCATCAAACTTCTTCCTTTTCTTATGAGGAATATGAGCATAGGCATCACATCCAAAGATTATCAAATGACCCACATAGGGCATCCTTCCACTCCATGCTTCTTCAGGTGTTCTTTCATGTAAGGCCTTTGTGTATGACCTATTAGTCAAGTATGCAGCAGTAAGAACATCTTCTCCCCAAAATGAGTTAGGTAATATAGCAGCATGTAACATTGATTTTGCCCTATTTGTGATTGTTTGATTCATCCTCTCAGCAACTCCATTTTTTTGTAGGGTATAAGGGGTTGTGAATTGCCTCCTTATCCCATGATACTTACAAAAATTAAATAATTCATTGGAGACATATTCTCCACCATTATCTGATCTTAAGGTGGAGATTTGATAGCCACTTTCTCTTTCAACAAGTGTGATGAATTCTTTGAACTTATCAAGGGCTTGCCACTTATATTGAATTAGGTAGATCCATACATTTCTGCTGTAATCATCAATGAAAGTGTAGTATTTATCCCCATTATAATATTGAATAGACATTGGCCCACAAATGTCTGAATGAACCAATTGCAAAGGTCTATTGGCTCTCCATGCCTTTCCTATTTCAAATGGTTGCCTATGGTGTTTGGCTATTACACATGGCTCACAAAAACATTTTGACTCCTTAAGATGTGGAAGTCCTTTAACTAATCCTTTTGTAGCCATCATTTGAAGATTATTAAAATTTAAATGTCCCAATATTTCATGCCACATGTACTCCAAAGAGAAAGTAGTTGTCGTATGCAAAGATGTTTGTGTTACAGATTTTGTAAGGAGGTAGTAAACACCATCCTTTTTCACTCTCATGGCCTTGAAATTGCCATTGGGTTCCTTAATGTAGCATTTATATTTTCAAAATAGACATTATAGCCCTTATCTGTAAGTTGTCCAATAGAAAGAAGACTCCTTTTAAGACCAGGCACATACAAAACATCTGTTGCAAGAACATTATTACCATCATGCAAAGTAAGTGGTGCCTCCCAAACACCTTCAATGGGTAGAGCACTTTCATCACCAAAAGTAATGAATTGATTTGATGTAGGCTAAAGCTTGGTCAACCAATCTTACCTTCCTTTCATGTGCTTTGCTGCTCCAGAATAAATATACCAACATTATTTATCTTCAATATTAACTTGGTTGGCTGCATAAAATGTTTTCAGATTATTATTTTGTGGTTCTCCCTGTTATATTTGCCTTTTATAGCAATTAGCAACATTATGATTCCATTTTCCACAATATTCACACCCTTGTTGATTGTTGTTTTGACCCCCTTGAGGTCTTGTTTGCCATCTTAGCGGCTGTTGGTACTGCTGTTGATGTGGCTGCTGATGGTACTGTTGATTTTATTGTTGTTGGTACTATGTGTATATCTGATGTTGTCTACCCCTTTGATTCTGATTATGCTGATTTTGACCTTTGTTTTGTTTAGGCTGTAAAGTTGCCTTGGTGGCAAAAGCTGCTGATGTGGCTTAAATTTCTTCATCTTTGATTAGTGCTTGCTCATGTTTCTTAAGTAGGATCTCAATATCCTCAAGTGTGGAATTCATTATTTTACCACTCAAGTCTAACATGGTAGAATAGGAGTGAAACTTTGAAGGAAGACCATGCAACATTATTGGAATTAACTCATTATCATCTAGGGTTTTACCAATAGCTAAGAAATCATTCTTAATAGACTTCACTTCCATAAGATAATCGGTAAGTGAGCCTTTCATACATAGATTGTGCAATTTTTGTTTGAGATACAAAATATTATCTTGACTTGGCCTATCAAACAATCTATTGAGAGCATCCCATGCTTGTTTAGGTGTTTTTGCAGCCCTTATAGTTTCTCTACATTGAATTTTTGTAGCTAGCTTGATTAGACTTAAAGCTATATTGGAATTCTTCTCAAATTGTGCTTTTTCTTTAGGGTTTGTAGGTGCAGTGAGTGGGTCTTCATTAGCCTGCCTATCTTTCACAAAGTCCCACATGTCATTCATCATTAATATTGATTCCATCTCATACTTCCAATTTGCAAAAGTTTGTGCTCCTTCAAGTTTCTTTGTAAGTCCACTTAATAGATTTGTAGTAGCCATGATTTAGAAAAGGATCAAAAGAAAAGGGAGCTCAACAAATGATGAAGTAAGAACGACAAATGCCAAATTAGAGCCCTAAAAAAATCTAGGATACACCGCTGAAGATCCATAGGAGGGTTCGCCTAGTTTTTCCACTATGAATCTTCAAGTGATTCCAACAGTGGGAGGGTTAACTTGAACACAAGTGCCTTTTTCTATCCAAAGAGAGTAAGAATTAGAATTTTTCCAGACCTTTATACCAAACTTCTCAATATACCCGCCCTTACGTGAGGGAGACTATAAGCATTTGAGCAGTTGATACGTGGAACATAGGTGATTCTGAAAGGTAATAACCTGCCAAACCTTTATACCAAACTAATAAATGTACCTACCCTTACGTGAGGAAGACTATAAGTATTTGAGCAGTTCATACATGGAAAATAGGTGGTTATAAAAATGTGATGCTTGCTTTTTGTAGAATTGTTACAATAGATGTGCCAATGTATTATTGCTTTATAAGAATTTGCCTATATGTGTTTGTTTGCTTGTATATGGCTTAGTGTCAAGTGTGTATGAAATGGAACTACACTTGATTACAATTATAAAACCCAAAGTCATGCAAGGGTAATAGCAAGCATAAAATATAAACAAAGCCCAAATAGAAGATGTAAGCAAAAAACACCTAGTGGCCAAGAGAGTGCCACAAAAGGTCTCCACAAGCAAGAGGTAAGGGGCCCTAAATCACCCCTTGAGTTGATGATTTTATTAGGAAATATGGCTCAAGAATAGTCCCAAATATGCCTTGAAGTGTGATACAATTTCAATGCCACCAATGATGATAATGCCTCCAATTTTGCCAAATATAATGAATAACTTGACTTAATGTCCCTCCAATGACTTAAAATTGAGATTCCCACAATTTTACCAAATATTTTGTCAAGGAGTGTCGGATACTACCGAAAATGCACTCCAAATTACAATGTCAACTTCAAACTTCAATTTAGCATATTAAATGATTTCAAAACTAAAAATAAACTGCACCAATGGATTCCTCTCAAAAAATCATTTCCAACGACTATATATAAGGCTATAGTAGGTTACAATTTGACCCTTTATTTTAATAAAATACAAGACTTCTTAGAGGCAAAAAACATGACAAATTGCCCTCTACAAATTTGAAATTTGAAATTTTGGCTTGAAACTGTTTCGACAGGGAAATTTTGAAATGACCGAGCAGGAAATTTTGGAGGGAATGACTGAAAAAATTGTAATCCAGCTTATTGTTACCTACTACAGTTGTAGATGTTTCTCAATCCAACAATTGGCAACTGATGTGCCTTAACAAAAAAATTAAAAAAACAATTTTTTCGTAGCCCCAAAAAACTGCTGCAAATAGCCAACTTTGAGCAGTTGTAACTTGCTCAATACATTACCGAATTAAGAAAGTGAGTACTTGATGTTGTATTACTTCTCATAATCTATATGATGGTGCAAAAACATCAAGAAAAAGACTGCTAATAAAAAAATTTCTGTTTCAGAAAAATTCGCATAGGAAAAAAATAGCTGCAATAGTCCGTCTTCAAACAACCATATCTTGCTCATTTCTTGTCAAATTTTTGCGTGCGAGTACTTGATTTTGTAGTACTCCTCATGATATACATGTTGGTGTACTCATATTCTGAATATGACTGCTCTAAAAAATATTCGTCGCTGTAAAATGTGACATTTTTTTTTTTAAATGTGCCTTCACCCTGCAAAAAAAAAATAGCCCCACATTGCCAGAATCGCCAAAACTCTTAAAAAATTCTCTTCATTTTTCATTCACAGGATCAACTTAGCAAGTGAAGAGAACACTTCGGAGAAAAAATTCAATCCTAAAAAAAAACTCTCAAACCCTAAGGGTCCCCATAGGCGGATCTCACCACTCTGATACCAGATGTTGGGATTGAAAAATAAGGCACTCTTTATTTACAATTTATCTTACAATATATAAGCATAAAGCTTATGAGGGAGATATGACAAGTGTCATAAGCTCCACTCCAAGTGTCTTTCAGAAGACACCACTCCAACTCAAACTGAAGACAGGGACAAGTGGTAGAAGACAAATGTCAACCTGTCAATTATAGGCATAGGGCACATTATAACAATAATAATATTCTAAAAAATATATCTCCCTGTTGTACCTCACTACTTACCAAAAATAAGATTGCTATGCTTTTATGAGTCATGATTATATTATGGCTTTCTAGTAAACTCATAGAGGTGGTGATAGTCTACTTGCAAAGGTAATGATGGTTCTTTATACACATAGAAGTGGTGGTGATTTTAACTTTTTTAGCATTCGAGATAACTTTAGTGTTGATCTCACAACTAAAGTAACTAAATATAAATCCAATGGTGGCTTCATAATATTTGGTATTGAAGTTATTAGTAGTGGTTTGTAATTCTAAGAGTTGAGGAAGTTGGCCCTTGGTTGTGCTCCAATATTTTATCCAATAAAATAGATATTATTCTTTTATGACATGATTATATAATTGGATATTTAGATAAACAAATACATATTCTCAAATACAAGAAATTTTTAATCAATAAATAGCTTTTATACAAATTTAAAATATTAAAATAATTTTACAACTAAAATTACATTGATAATGATGATCTTGATGAAAATTTAGGCCAAATTGACTTAAGACTTATTTATGAGTAATTATTTAGTCACAAGTTGATACTATATATAATGGGATTGAAATGGACCCATCCATAGTATACCATCACTGCATAATCGTATTACAACACCTAGGTTAGTATGCATGTTTCATATTTCATTTGTCTAGATTCAAACCAAAGTCTTATGCTTGGAAGTTGAGGAATGTAAACAATTGATCTAATGCCATTTGATTATATATATAATAACAAAAATATTGACTTTATTTTATATGAATTAAATATTTTATTTTGATTTAAGGTATCTTTGCATGTGCCCAACTACCTAACTCATGGCATTGTTTGTATTCATGGTCTCTATAAAGTAATGATAGGTGAATTATTTAAATTTAAAGATGGTATAGTAGGATTTGCTTTAAATTTAGGATTAAATAATATTAGATCTATATTAATGGGTATGGCATGATGATACAAGAAGGTAGTTATGTGAAAGCAACAAGAAAAAATATTGAGATATTAGTAAGTGATACTTATTTGGGTTGTGTTGTAAATTGCATGACCCATGTGAAATAGTTGTTAACTTCGTGAGCATGGTCCCCTTTTCCTTTTGTATTAATCACTTTGTTTAGATATATTTATGAAGTAATTCAACATTATTTTTGTGTTAGTCACTTTATTTTGATAGATGGGATGAAGTAATTTAATATTGATATTGTTATCAGCCATATAGTGTAGATCTTTCTTCTCTTTCATTGTCTCATCATCTTATAACATTTTGATTATTTCTATTTAAATGTGACTCTATTTGTCTAGTTTTGTTTGGGTATATTTGTTGGAATTGATAATACTTTGTCAAAACAAATGAAAGCACGATAATAACTCAAAACATATAGCATGATAATTAAAAAGCAAAAAGAAAGAGCCTCAACTACCTGAGTGGCACAATAGTTGGAAAGGTTATTTGTTAAGAGAAAGTTATGAGTTTGAAACTCAATGCAAACGTATTTTATTCCAAGGTTTGACCATGTGCAAGATTCAAATTTGATCTCCTCTTTGCTTAAATTAAAGTTAGCATGTGCGGTGCATTGGTTCACTCTCTTATTTGCAAGTGGGTCATCTTGGGTTCAAGCCCCATTGGCTCCAAACCCATTAAATCATATAAATATAAATAAGTAAATAAATATATATATAATGAGGATATCAACTTGTCAAATCTTGATTTGACGATTGAAAGCATAACATCCAATCTAGTGGTTCCAAGTGGCAATTTTAAAATTTGGCAAAAAAATTCTAAGGTTTGGCGGTTTGATTTTTCTCTATTTTTAGTGCTAATATACCAAATATTTCTAAGGTTATAAATTTTGCATAAATAAGCATTTGGAATCCATTCTTTTCTAGATTATATGTTTTTTGAGCTTTATGTAGTGGTTGCATTAGTTTACAAACCTAATGCTTAGGATTTTGGGTGTAAAATGGATTCCTTAGGGCATGTTACTCACCTCAATGGATGAAATTATTGCACTTGGTTAGTTCAAATGGAGAATATTTGGTTCATACTTAATAATAAATTAGAAGGTCTCAGTGGTCATGAACTTTGTAAGATAAAGGAGGAAGCTCTTGGTCTTTTTCATTTTAGCGGAATCAAATGTACTTTTCAACATTAGAGAGAAAATTGAACCTATTGAGGTAAGGTCTACTTTGAAAGATATCTATGGAAAATTAAGTGCTAGTAAAGTTTTTAATATAGATATAGAGCTTCTCAATCTCAAAATTTCATATTCTAGTAATGTTGAAGACTACATATCTCACTTTAAAGTTATAAAAGTTGATCTAGCTATGCGGTGAGACAAGGTAAATAGTGATGAGGAATATGTCATATCTATCACTTCCAAAATTTGTGTTCCTTTTCATACAATTGGATTAGTTCTCTATGTGAATGCTATGATTATCAAGGATCCACAACCCATCTCTCTTGAAGGACTTTTCAAGCTTCTAATCCATTATGAAGTTGCAATAAAGAATTGTGGAGCTCTTTCTTATACATAAGCTCATCCAAAAGACTTCAAATTGATGGAATATAAATCTTAGTTGTCTAATGGAAAGTCTAAGATTTCAAATAAGTCAAGTACTTGTGAGTATTATAAAAGGGAAGAACAATCCATCAAAAATTGCATTACAAGACTAAAGAAGATTGAGATAGAATTCTTGAGGATTAGACACAAGCTTTTTGATGATAAATATAAAGATTGTAAAGCGAAGGCCCATTAGATCATCCATTATGGAGGGTGAGGTATTACCTCTAATGCCTTCTCTCCTGGTCCCCTCAACTTAGATTATGGGGTAGTGTTGAAATATGTGTAATCTAATCTTGTTTAGGCCAAGGCCAGAAATGTGAAGAAATACCTAAGCACCATTGATGCAACCTATAAGAATTCATCATTTAAGTAAGCCTAAGGACCCCTTTCATAGTTCACCCTTAGTGGTATTGGTTAATATATCTTTATGGATAACCTTGCTTAACTTTATTGTAAATTTAACCTCAAGGTCAAGTCAATGTTGGCATGAGATTAACCTCTCATTCAAATTTTAGTATCATTATAAATACACATCAATGAGGATCCATTTGTATCATATGTGAATAAAATGTGATATATTTGGGTGCCTATGGGAAGCCATATTTTATATCTTCTTATTTTCTTCCTTTATCTCTATACTTTGTTTACTATTACTATCTTTTAATCGCTTCTCCTTCTTTTCTACATATGATTGTGGTGAATGCATATTTCAAAATATTTTCAAAAATTTTATGAATTTCAACAGTAGTAAGGTTTACCATGATAAGGTTAAACCAAAGGCCCATAGTTTAAATTCATAAATCCATTTTAAAACATTACACAAAATTTTCCCATAGGATTACCCATGATTACATCATATAAGATCAACCTTGGTTAATAAAATTAGAATACACACTTTAAACAACCCCCCAAAATCTAAATTGAAATGGAATATCCAATTGACCAGTTCATTGTGAATTGAGGAGGATCCAATTGAATATTTCTTATTATTTGGAATTTTACCTTTGATCTCCCTTAACTCTACCTTAATTTTTTGTAACCTCACCTAAAAATTTCTTAGTAAGATCTTGTTTCTTTTATAGTATCCACAAGTGATCTTTAACTTATTTAAATACTTAGAATTACCCTGATATTAAGTCATAGTATTTGCTAATTTGAATTCCTTTACATGAGCCTATACCTAAAATGAAACACCACAATTTCATATAACAACTTTAAAGTGAATGAGAAAAGAAAAGATAATGTCAAATATTAAAGCAACGTGCTCCTTCGTATACATAAAAAAAAATATAAATCACTAGTACAACAATATGAAAGGAATATAAGAGATTAGTGAGATCAATACTAAAACTTTCTACATAATCCTTCTTATTGTCTCCTAAATATGCAATATTTATTTTTAAAGTCTTGAATCATGAAATATAATCCTCAACAATATTGAAATTATTCATCTTAATGAAAGAGCACTCTAGCTTTAATCTATTAACCTCTATGGCATTAGCCTTTCCAAAAAGTCTTTCAACTTGCTCCACACCTTGGTGGGATCACTCTTACATTCAATTTTAAAATGAATGTTAGGTTCGACCAACATAGAAACAAACCTAGGACCTTCTCATGAGCATTATTTTTTATCACAAATCTTTGTTTTTTTGTCCTTAAAAATGCATCACATATTCTTATTTCTCAATAACCCATTCATTTGGGTTGATCAAGTATTGTAACTCCATACACTCAAACAAGTAACATAGGCCAGAGTATCCATCTTGGTTGAAATCACCCTTATCACTATAGCATGTTCTTGAATTGATATTAGTAATGCCAAGAGCTCGAAAAACCATGTGATCTAAAAAATGGCCCAAAACACTTTTATATGGAAAATTTATGGTCTTTGAAAATCTGGACGTATTGATTTTTTTAGTTAAAAAATATTAAATCCCTTAAACCTTGGATAAATTGTAACAAAATATTGCTTGTGATATCATGAAAAGGTAAAACCTACCACATTGTCACTACTTATCTTCCACTATGTCAAGCAAGAAAATTTGAGTCTACCACTTGGTATGGAATGAATTGATAACCATATTAAATTATTATTTTTAGTCAAGTAAGATCAACATTGGCCATGACATTAGCTTCCAATGCCACCAAGGAATATAACTATAGTGAATTATTACTACACTTGGGAGGAGTAATGCTTGGGCTAGTTTTGTAAAAGGTGACTCTAACTAGATCTTCAGAGAAGAGTTTGGGTAAAGAAAAGCGACAAAGAGTGGTCATAAGACCCTTAAGGTTAAATTTGATGGGAAAATAACATAACCAAAGTCTGGTAAGAGCCCAAGGCAACATTGTATCCAAAAGAATCAAAACTAAAAGGAAAAATGGTTAGGGTGCACTTGCCTAATTAAGAGCCCAGGCAACATTGTATCGATAATAATGGGCTAGTAGGTAATAAGCAAAACATCGAAGAATAATAAAGGTAAATTGAGCTATAAGGTATGCCAACCAAACCAAGAAGTGAATTAAAATATGAATATCAAGACTTTGGTCAAAGTAGTACACAAAGGAGTAATCATCGAATTTTGGACATGTTTTATTCACCACCTGAGATCGTACACCCTAGACCCTGCACATTGTGTTGATGTGTCCAATATTATAGGGTGTATGGTCCTCCTACAAAGAGGTATAGCTTTAAAGATATCAATATGGAGCCTCCCAAGAAGTGACCTTGAACTTGATAACATTGATGGTAGGAGATCTTCATGTCTAATCACTACAGATTTCTAGCATGGGAAGAAAGGCCTCACCTCCAATGTCTTCAAATATAGAGACCTCGAGATTGCACATAATCAATGCAAAAGGACCCAGGGAAGGATTTTTGAAATGGGTCTTTTGAATTTTGGGAGAGAAAATTTTCTCAATTTTGTTTATATCTTCTATATATCAAAAAATATATTTTCTTCATTGGAAGGTAAAAAAGAGAATCCTAGTTCCTTGTGCCTAGTATTTTGTCCAATTAGTTTTCTTTTCTCATTTTCTCTTATGTACTGATCTGGACTCAATCCTCGAGTCATTCTGTATATAGGCCCCTTTGGGGTCTTCCATTGCGGTATATATAATTTTTTAATTTTTAGCATATATATGAGAGTTGTGGCTACTTAATTTCTACCCCATTCTTTATGTGTATGCAAGTTTGTATGGGAACCTTGTGACTAGTATTTGTCCCTTTATTTTGCAAGCTTCATAAGATGAATATATATATATATATATATATATATATATATATATATATATATGTATGTATGTCTATATATATAGATATTTTTTGTAATGAGATATGTTCACTTTATTGGCATGGTGGCTCATGTGTTCATTAATCCCATCAATGCACAAAGAATTTTTATTCTTGGTGCATCACCACCCTTAGTTTAGGTTGGATAGGTTTTACTACTCTTTTTACTACTTTCCTTCTAACCCTTTTCCTAGACAAAACCCAAAAAGCTAGGTTAGAATAGGAGGAAGTGCACCAAGAAGACATCTAGAAAAGGATTTGGTCTTGGTAAAAAAATCCCAAAGGTTATCCTTGGATCCATGTCCCAGGATCCTTGGACTTTATAAACTATACACTTTATACAAGGTGTAAGCACCTAATGCACCCAACAACCAAAATGGGTGGTCACTATGTTAGATCATGGATTAGAGCAGATATAGTTCCAAATAATAATATATGATAAATAAGGGAGTGGGTTCTGAACCTACACATTTTGGGCCATAGGCACCCAAATATACCTTCAATCTAGTTGAGTGCTCTTACCTCTTGGATAAGGATCAAAATGGAAAACCAAAATTTAATGACATGACTCATTTTTAATCCCAACAAAGATAAAAACCTATGACATGACAAGAATCAATCTATGGACTCCTCTCAAAGGACTAAGCCATTGTCTCCTATATAACAAGGTATATATCTACACCAACAAACACCTACAAACTAGAAGTTGAGACCTACATTATCTAAGAGGGAAAATGTGGGGGTATAATCTGAACATGTGACTTTTATGTCCAATGACCTATCTTCATCTCACTCTAACTAGTTTAAGCAAAATATATTCTCATCCTTAAAGAAAGAAGCACCCTCCCTCCATATACATAGAACAAAAAAACATGTTGTGGATAGTGCATAATGAGGTGTACCAATGCCAATATATCATAGGTGGTTTGGCCTTGGCTAAACTTACATTATGTATGTCCTCAATCCAATATTCCATAATCCTTGATAAGAAGGAGGGAAAACAAAATTTGAATGCTAACCTTAAAAATTTATAATCTTTGGATAAATGGTCATTAGTATAGTAGATCCTTCTATCGCTTGTGTTGAAAATGACTCATGAAGCACTAAAAGGTAATTTGATCTTATCATTGAAAGAAGTAATGGAGGCTTAAAGAGAATTCTTTGTGTGACCAAGTAATTGTAGTTCACAATAAATCTAATACCATGTTGAAATTTACAATACTTTTCTAGAATGAACATAAGAAACACATTAAATCATATATCAAGGAAATAAGAAAGCAAAAATAAAAAAAACGTAACACACAAGAAATGAAGGATGCCCTTGGCACCCACAAATATTGTCAATATAATATCACATCGATACAATGTATTGGATGGATGAGAGACTTGTATACCAAAACGTTTATAATTAATTACAACTTACTTAACCCTTGCTTGGTGTAGCATTAGGCATAAAGGACACATGACAAGGTAAAACCATGGTCACCTAGGTTAAAAACATAAATTCATATAAAAAATATACAATAATTTACCATAGGATTACACATGATTACATCATATAATGCCAACCTTGACCAATAGAGTCAAATTACACAATTTATCTAAATTCCTTGAGCACGTTTTAGTATTTAGTCATTTTTTCAATATTTTTTCTAAAATGTTTTTAAACATAATTTGGTTATACACGAGTGTTTGGATATTACCAAGGGTCTATTTTTTCTTAATTATATATTTTATGATTATATAATAAATTAAATTTTAAATCATCACCTTTAATGGGTTGCAACATTAACTTTTGATGGGGGTGTCCCTAGACACACATATATGCTTTATTTTGTTATCAATATATATTTTTGTTCTATATTTCACACCCATAGAGGATATAACAAGGATATTTAACAAAGTTCTATTATTAATGTAACCTTAAATCTTGATATTTTGATATTGACTTTTTAACCATGTAAGTCATTGCAACTTGTAGAAATCATTTTATCATTATGATGTTTAGTTAAATTTGTGAGTAGATTCAAGTTTCATTTATATTATAAGGTTATATTCGTTTACGGAGTTATTATCAAATAGAATGTGAAGGAAGTTGTTATTTTGGACTTCATAATCATAATTTTGGTTTAGTCAACATTCAACATTAAGCCAAAATTATATCTAAGTTTTGGGAAGACTTCTAGTTGTTTTTATGTTTTTTTAGCATGTAATATTAGATTGTTAACATATAACAATTTGACAGTCCAAACAAATAGAATTTCCTTAATGCATATTTATTTTCAATATTTATATATAAAATTTAAAGAGTGTGGATGATAATAAATAAAATTTAAAGAGTGTGGATGATAATAAGCACTTATATTTATTGTTAAGCTAGTTTTTTTTTTTGGTAATTATTTTAATATATTAACAGTGGGTTTTTATAGAGAATACCAAAATCTTATGTACAAAATTAGCCATATTTCTAATGATGCATCATACCTCTTGGCTGTAACAATAAGCCTAATTGCAAGTAAAGCCATCCTAATGCTAAAGACTTGGAAACTGTAAAAAGGGCTTTTAGGCCTGGAAACCCAACAAAAAAGAAACAGGACAAAATCGAAGGAACACCAAGTAGAGCCCGAAGAAATGAAACGAGGAAAGAAAAATAGACAAGACACCATGGATAGCTAAGTAGAAAAAATTGCCACGCCACACCAAAACTCGTCGAAGGGGGCATTCCAAAAACTGTGCAAGGAAAGCTTCATGAATGGATGTCTACTCTGGCCAACCTTTCCACCTCATATGGGAAGCGAGACTGACACATGAATGGACACGTGGTCGTGAGCCCTTTGTTGGCCATGTGGTCAGCCACACGATTACCTTCTCTCAAAGTATGATTTGCTTTCCACCTACCACGATAGGAGAGAAGCGTTCTTGCCTCGAGGATGATGTTGTAGACTTTCCAAGATGGATTTTTGGTGCCAAGAAGGTAATTCACGATGTTGAGTGAGTCACCCTCAATAATAAGAGGCCAAGGATCCTCAGAGAGTATCTGAATACCTTTCAGAGTGCTTCAAGCTTCGGCATAGTGATTTTTTTGGGAACCCAAATCTTCACAATAGGCCATCACAATATTCCCATCATGATCTTTGACAACACCCCCAGCACCAGCGGGCCCAGGATTCCCCTTAGCCGCTCCATCAAAGTTTAATTTAATCCACCCCAAGGGGGGTTTGGTCCAAAAAATATTCCTTCGATAGGTCCCTTTAACAACCTCCAAAAATGGCCAAAGATTCATCATTTTGAGAATCGCTTCTTCGCTCGGAAGGTAGGGACGAGGACTGGGAACAACAATAGAATTCTTGATGGTATAGGACAACGCCATTTGAGCAACAGAAAGGGGCCCTCTAGGAGCTCTGCCAAAGATTTTGGCATTCCTCTCTAACAAAATTTGCCAAATTGAATGATGGAAGGAGGCCTCGAGGAGGAAGCAAAGTTTGGGATTCTTGAAAGGATTAGGCCATTGGTGGAAAGCATCTCTGAGGGAACGGGGAGAGCACCATAGGATTTGGAAGGAGGATAGGACAATACTAAGAACAGAGTGGGAAAATGAGCAATGCAAGAATAAATGATCCCTCTTCTCGCAATCTTCAAGACACAAGTAACACCTGTTGGGGAAGGCAAAACCTCTCTTGTGAAGGTTGTCAATTGTTAAGGCTTTGTTGTGGAAAGCAATCTACACAAAGAATTTTATTTTAGGGACGACTCCTTTCCTCCACACAGTATTCCACCTATAGTCCAGAGTAGTCTTGGTGGTAAGAAACTCATAAGCTGATTTAACAAAAAAAATCCCATCCTCCGTACCACTCCAGATGATTCTGTCATTCCTCCTGGTAGAAGGAATTAAAATCAACTGGAGGATATTTGCAAGAAAGGTAACCTCATTATTAAACCCCTCCACAACTAGAATCTTCCACCGAGGAAAATGGGTGCTTTGGTCTATGAACTCTGCCACCCTGAGTTGGGAGTTAGGGTCAGTCAAACCTCTCAGCCCAGCGAGATCCACCCTCGACCCAAGGGCTTCTTCAGTCGCCCACCTGTCCTTCCAAAAGAAAATGAGGTTGCCATCACCCAAAATCCAATGGGCTCCCAGGCTGATCAAATGCCGAGTTTGGAGCACAAATTTCCAAAAGGTCGATGCCACGGAGGAGGTCTCAGCATCCAAGAAGGAAATGGGGCCAAGATACTTCTTTTTAACCAACTTAACCCACTCCACCGGGTCACTAGATAGAATCCTCCAAGCGTGCTTCGCTATCAGAGCCAAATTCATAAGTCTTGATATTCTCAACCCCAGACCGCCTTGGTCTATCCTTGAACACACCTTGTCCCAGGCAACAAGAGGGAGTCTAGATTTCTCTTCGCTGCCAGACCATAGAAAGGTCCTCTGAATCTTCTCAAATTTTAAGTGAACTGCAACTGAAAGCATGAACACCAACATGAAGTAGGTCAGGATCCCCTGAAGACAAGCTTTGGTAAGGGTGGCTTTTCTGGCTTGCGACAGGAGTTTGCCCTTCCAAGTTTTGAGTTTCTTGTGAAGGTGCTCAAGAATCATGTTCCACATATCCCTACTCGCCCGCCCACTATAAGATAGATGCAACCCCAGATAGGATGTAGGTAGGGAATCAATAGTGCATTCAAGAATTCTAGCAATCCGAAGTTGCCTGCGTAGGGGAGTGTTAATAAAATAAATTTTGCTCTTGATGTAATTGACCTTTTGCCCTGCAGCTTGATCATAACGGGATAGGATCCGCTTGAGCGATTTGGCTTGGGAAATAGACGCCTTAGTGGATATGAGGGTGTCGTCCACAAATTGCTGATGAGTGATAGGATCAACTCTAGAAGTTGGCAAAATGCCAGAAATCTTGTTCTGACGAAGAGCCTCTTTCATGGACCAACTCAGAACCTCCGCCAAAAGAATGAAAAGGATGGGGGATAAAGGATCGCCCTATCTGAGGCGTCTGGTGCTTTGGAAATACCCAGCTGGGGACCCATTGACCAGGAAAAAAAAAAAGGAGTGGATATACAACTGTAGACAATGTCAATCCAGTGGGGATGAAAGCCGAACTTGAGGAGGACTGCACACAAAAAATTTCGATCAACCCGGTCAAAGGCTTTGTTCATGTCGAGCTTAAGAAAAAGAGTAGCATTCTTGGAGCGGTAAGTGGAATGAAGGGTCTCATGGACAGTGATGACACCATCAAGAATGTTTTTGCCTTTAACAGTGCTTCCCTAACAAGGATCAATCAGGATGGGGAGGACTGTTTTGAGTCTATTGGCTATAGACTTGGTAAGAATCTTGTAAAAAACATTGCACAGGCTGATGGGCCGATAGTCAGAGAAAATTTTGCAGGTAGGAGACTTAGGAATGAGGGCAAGAAATGTGGAATTGAGTTTCGAGTGGATGGATCTGGAAGCTTGAATAACCCAAATAGCATCGCACACATTCGGACCCATGACCTCCCACATGACTTGGAAGAATCGGAGGGGAAACCATCGGGGCCAGGGGCCTTATCTGGTTGCATGGAGAACAATGCTTCCTTAATCTCGGATGAGGAAAAAGGTTCCAGAAGCTTAATGCTTACCTCATGGCGGACTTTAGTCGAAAAATTGGCGAGCAGAGATTTTTGGACCTGAAGGTTGTTGTCCGGAGGAGTGCCAAGCAAATCCTTAAAAAAGTCAACCGCTTCGCTCCTGATTTCCTCTATATCCCTGGTAATGCGCCCATCCTTACAAACCACTTCTCTGATCTTGTTGGCCCCTCTGTGCCTCATAGTAGACGTGTGGAAAAACCTCGTGTTGGTGTCTCCATTCTTCAACCAAAGGTCACGATATTTCTGGCGCCAGAACGTTTCCTCCCTAGCGAGAATAGAATGAAAGTCCACCAAAAGACTCTGCTCTTCCTCCCTAAGACCCTCAGTGTAACCTTCGAGTTCCATCCTTTCCTCCAAAACCTTTAGGTTCTCAGAGATGGATTTTTTGGACTCAAAAATGTTGCCAAAAACCTCTTTATTCCAAACTTTCAGCTTTTCTTTGACCATTTTGAGCTTTAGAGCCACCCTCTTAGGAGCATTTCCTTCCACCTTCAATTGCCACCACGTTGAAACCAAACCTTTGAAGTCCTTGTGAGAGATCCACATGGATTCAAATCTAAAGGGGGTTTTAAAAATAGGCCCATCATCCGCCTCTAAGAAAATAGGGTTATGGTCAGACCCAATCCTTGGAAGAGCCGAAAGGATAGCCCCGCCAAGGATAGGAATGGCTTCTTGGGACATAAAAAATCTATCAAGCTTGACTTGAATCAAACCGATCCCAATCCTTCTGTTACTCTAAGTGAATGAAGCCCCTTTGAGTTTGATGTCGAGCAAGCCTTTAGTAGAGACAAAATCCCTGAAGTCCTCCAAGCTGCGGCTGAAGTGGTCGGATCCTCATTTTTTTTCCGAAGGATGAAGGGGACAATTGAAGTCACCCCCTAAAACCCAAGGAAAATTACTAAAATTCTCCCTCATCTAAGAGATAGCTTTCCACATTTTTGCTCTCTCTGTGGCAGAATTTGAAGCATAAACGTTGGACAGAATCCAGGGAAAAATTGGTGGTTTTGGACTGGAATAGTACATTGATGATTTTGTTGGAAGTTGATAGTAGGCTGCCCTCAAACCTCGAAGGGTCCCACAAAACCATGAGTCCTCCCACTGTTCCCACTGCAGGGCTGGACAGACAATTTGCCTTGGCCCAAATGGCCTTCGCAACTTTATCAGAGGAGATAGCATCGACCTTGGTCTCTTGCAAAATAAGGATGGAAGGATTAGTCCTCCTACGGAGATCATCCACTAACCTTCATTTGGCTGCACCGTTCAGTCCTCTCACATTCCATGAGAGGACTTTCATTTGGACAGTTTGAGGTTTTTCTTGCCTCCCATTCCTTGTTGAGGGGGAGGTTTTGATGCATGTGCTTCGTCCGTCTGAGCGCCACAGTCATCCAGAACCAGCAAACATTGGGTTCCATTTGCAAAGTCATTTGTTGTCTCTTTTTCCCACCTTTCTTTGTTAGGAGGACGACCCTGCTTCCTCTCACTACCAAAATCCACACTTTGCTTTTGGCTCCTCATGTTTCGAGGGCTAATGTGACCGGATTGTTCATCCCTCCTTCCTAAGAGGTAATCTTCTAGTATCGTCTACGACTGGCTAAAATTGGGATGACCCATATCTTGGGGCAGAGAAATAGTCTGAGTCACAATTTGGGATGGGGTTCGTTCCTTCTCTTCCTATGATTCACTTTCCAAGTGGGAGTCTGCTCCTTGCTGATTGTCAGCCTCAAGTTGCTTAAGGTCCGATTAGAGAGTGGGATTCTCTTCAGGCTGAGAGAGTCTGACGAAGAATCCAGAGGGGCCTAGAGATTCATGACCCTTTGCATCTGGAAGATTTGAATGCTTTGCTTGACCTTCCCCATGCTCCAGGGGGTTGTCATTTTCACGCTTCTGCTTACCTAGTTTTTGAAGACGACACTGGGATTGGAGGTGCCCTTGGGACCGACACTGGGGGCAGAAAGCTGGTCTATTTTCATAGACAATAGCTTGTTTATGAAGAAAGGTACCTCCAAACCGAAGAGTGATGAAAGTTGGGAGTTCCACCTCCAAATCTTCCAGAACGCAAAAATGGGCTTGGACAAACCTTGTTCAAGCTCGGGTGGGTGGGTCAATGGTGACCAACTCCCCAATGGAGCGCGCAATATCCCTTATGACATTTTCATGCCAACCAAAGAGGTGAAAATTCGAGAGCCTAACCCATATTGGGGCAATGTTGATGTTCTGGGTATCAGGACTAAAATCCATGTCTCACTTCCTAAGGAATAAAATTTTGCGGCCCAGAAACCATGGCCTGCCAGTTAGAATTTTACAATAATCCTCCTTATTGCTCAGTCTAATGGAAAAAAAACCCCGGGATAGGGCCGCTAGCTCCATATGACCAGAAGTCCTCCATTTGCTTGTTGCCCACTTTCAGATAGTTTCCATGTTGGGACGGTCGCCAATGAATTTGCCTATGAGGGTAAATTTCTCAAACTCCATGAAGCTTGAAAGAACTTTCACCGAGATGTCCAGCTCATCCCCAACCAAAAACAACTCTTTGGTAAAAAACCCATTTAGGGTTTCTGAGGCCGCTGCCTGGGCATAAGAATTTTGAGCCCCACCACCCCCTTTGTCTGGTGGGTCCTTACCCTGACTGACATCTTCAACAACTCGGTCTTCTTCAATGGGTCCGAACGCTTTCGCACCTCCGGATCCCTGGTGCCCTTTGATTGCTCTGCTATGCCCAAGACACGAACCGTAGCCGCTCCCGAGCTCCCCTGCAGATGACTTCCTGCCCATCGACATCTCCTCCCTCCCCACACTTGGAGACTGCTACTCCACTCTCTGACTATTGGTGGCTACTGGTTTCACCCTTCTACTACTCTGCTAGTCGAAACCCTAGCTCTGCGGCTGCCCTAATACTTTTGTTGTTTTAGTCTTTTTCATTGTTAAGCTAGTTTGAGTAAGGAGCAATAATTACCTTTATCGATGAACTCTTGCATTGAAATGCGTAGGGAAGGGATTTCCAACTCAAGAGGCATGACTGCCTCAGAGCCATACACCAGTGAAAATGGAGTTGCCCCAGTGGGCGTCCGGATGCCAGTGCGATAAGCCCATGGGGCAAGCAGGATCTGAATGTGCCAATCCTTATGATTATCTGTGACTGTCTTTTTGAGAATGGTGACTAGCATTTTGTTCAATGCCTCTGCTTGCCCATTTGCCTACGGATAATAAGGGGTTGAAAAACTATGCTGAATTTTATACTTTGTGGTCAAAGCATGCACATCTTTGTTCTTGAATGGTGTCCCATTATCTGACAGGATCTTGGATGGAATACCAAAACGACATATGATGTTATGCAAAATAAACTCCGCAATGCAGTATCCAGTCATAGAGGTTAACAGAATTGCTTCCACCCACTTGGTAAAATACTCTGTGGTCGATAAGATGAATGTGTGACGACCAGACGATGCAGGGGAGATCTTTCCAATTAGGTCAAAGCCCCACTGTGAAAAAGGCCAAATCAATTGGATTGGCTGCAAGGCCTGAGAAGGTACGTGTGTCAAATTAGCATGGTGTTGACACTTCACGCACTTCTTCACATATGCGCAACAATCTCGCTCTAAAGATGGCCAATAATAACCCATGCAAAGAATGTGCTTTGCGATGGCCATACCGATGAAGTGGCCACCACATGTACCATCGTGTTCTTGGGTGATAGCCCAAGCGGACTCTTGCTGGTCCAAGCAATGAAGGAGGATTCCTTCATAGCTTCGACGATACAAAATGTCTCCTAACAAGACATGCTTTGTCGCTTTCTGTTTAAATGATCTTTTTGCGGCTTGTGTCAATCCAAGTGGGAGGTTACCTAGCTTGAGGTAATCCCTAATGGGTGTGTACCAATCCTGCTGATCAGAAACCTCGATAGTATGCATGGCCAATCCCTCTTGAAGTCCATCCCTAGAAAAAGTTGAGCGGGAAAGAACTTGTAAAAACAGCGTTGTGTTGCTATTAAGAGGGGTCGAGGAGAACAAGGACCCCTAGTTGGCTCGAGTCAGACAATCATGGATTTGAAAGAACTTATCCTAAGATGGTTCGATCTGGATCAGGTGGATTCCTAGCATTAGATCAGAGCTTGCACGCTCCATCGCAGATTGTGATAATGTTTTAACCTAAATGGTTGTCATTTCACCAGAAGGGTCTTGCGGGATTAATGACCCCAAGGAGGCCATAGTATCTGCAAAATTATTTGATGATCGAGGGAGTGCCTCGATGTCATACCATTCAAGTTGTGCCAGGAATTTGTCCACAAGGCCTTTGTAGGCCTGCAGAACTGGACATTTACATTGGAAAATCCCCTTTAATTGAAAATCAACAACGAATCACCAAAGATGTTTAAACGTTTAATGTTCATGGTGATTGTTGTCTGAAGACCTATGAGCAAGGCTTCGTATTCTGCATTGTTTTTGGTGCACGGGAAGTCTAATTTAAATGACAGAGGCATTGGAGCCCCTTGTGGAGTGAAGAATACAATTCTCGTGCCACCTCCTTGCTCACATTTAGAACTATCAAAGAATAGGGTCATGTCAGCCTGTGACTCGGGCTCATCAAAATCTGGCGATCGTCAGAGGTTGATCATCTTTGAGAGGAGCCTTTGTCAGTTGATCGGCGATGACTTGACCTTTTATGGATTTTTGTCCAATGAACTCTATGTCAAACTCTATCAACAACATGATCCATTTCATCGTGCGGCTACTATGATAAGTACGACTCATCATGTATCGCAATGGATTCTCCTTAGACACAACATACGTCGTATGACCGAGCATGTAGTGGCGTAGCTTTTTGGTAGCAAACACCACTGCCAAGTAGAGCTTCTCAATGTATGCATAGTCAAGTTTATAACTGACCAGGGTGCGGATAAGATAGTATGTAGCCTGTTATTTGTGAAGTTCATTTTTCTGGGATAGCATGGCGCCCAGTGCCACCTCAATAGCTGAGATGTATAAATAGAACGACACTCCTAGTCTGGGTGGTGCCAATACTGGTGATGAAGCCAAGTATTGTTTAATGTCATCAAAGGCTGACTGGCACTCGTCATCCCAATGAAATGTGACCCCCTTATGTAATAATTTATTCATGGGTCGGCACTTGTCAGATAACTACGTGATGAAGTGCTTGATCAACGCAACCTTTCCCTGCAGGCTCCTGAGCTACTTGATGGTAGTTGGGGGAGGCATTTCAAGGATTGCCTTGACTTTGTGTGGGTCTACCTTGATTCCTCATTTAGAGACTATGTAATCCAAGAGCTTTCCAGATGTAAATGACATGCATACCCAATCATGGAAATGACATGCATTCAAAGGATCATTAACAAAGACAATCATGCCCCTGCTTGGGGCAGCAAACAAGCAATTATCACAAACTGATCAAACACTTGGCATTCGTGAATCATGAACTCAAGGTTCCCACATGCAAAAGGTTGCACCCTTTGCCTATTCATGATTGATCAATGTCCAAGCTCAAGTAACACCTCACTAAACAAGGTTAACACTTGAATTAAGTTCCTTAGCTCGTCAAAAGCAAGGATTCAAGAATGCGTGCCCTTTCCATACTTGGGGCATCAAGAGTTGGTTAGGTTATTGAGAAACCCTAATCATTAGTGCTTTGGTTATCTATTTTTGCTCGACGCTGCGCCTTGCACAATGCTTCCCAAAAAGGGGCATCTGTAGACACCAAAACAACACCAATCCAATTATGTGACAACAAGCGTTGATCGCATTGACACACACAGCCCCTAGGGCAGCCCCCAGAGGTTAACAATGGTCCTAACCACTTCCAAAAGCAGTTTTAGAGGTCACTGGTCAATTTTGCACCTTTTTGGCACCTTTCTCTCTGCTCGTCCCACCCAGGGACGAATACAAATCGGCATTCGTCCCACCCAGGGACGAATAGCAGCATTCGCCCCAGGGTGAGGCGAATAGCAAGTTTGACTGGAAAAAAGTCAAACCTTAGCAACTCCACCAGTTAACTGAAGCTTCAGGCCATGCAATTGTGAGGAATAGCTTTTATTCAAGAAGAGAGACTTCAGTGATGAGTGTCTTTATTTTAGAAACCTCATGCAAGAAGCTTTTTGATCAGGGAGTTAGATTTTCTCTAAAAATAGGACAATTCACTCAAGTGGCGCCCTCGCATGCGCAATTCAAACAAGGAGACCTTAAGGTCTATAAATTGGTGAGTTTTCTCACCCAAAAGATATACAGAGAAGGAGCATTTGAGCAACGAAGTGTTGCCCATTTACCTAACTGTGATTTGTGCTTTTACATCCTTAATCTCTCATTCGAAAGGGATGGTATTGGGTGACTATTGGAAGCACGAATTCGGACCCCAAAACCCAATTTTTGGAAGTGGTTAGGACCATTGTTTAACATTTGGGGGCTGCCCTAGGGCCTGTGTGTATCAATGCAATCAACACTTATTGTCACGTAATCAGATTGGTGTTGTTTTGGTGTCTACAGCTCCATATGACTAGAAGTCCTTCATTTTCTTGCTGCCCACTTTTAGATAGTTTCCATGTCGGGACGGTCGCCAATGAATTTTCCTATGAGTGTAAATTTCTCAAACTCCATGAAGCTTGAAAGAACTTTCGCTGGGATGTCCAACTCATCCCCAACCAAAAATAACTCTTTGGTAAAAAACCTGTTTAGGGTTTCTAAGGCCGTTGCCTGGGCATAAGACTTTTGAGCCCCACCACCCCCTTTGTCTGGTGGGTCCTTACCCTGACTGACACTGTCAATAGCCCGGTATTATTCAATGGGTCCGGACGCTTCCGCACCTCCGGATCCCTGGTGCCCTTCGATTGCTCTACTGCACCAAAGACACGAACCGTAGCTGCTCCCAAGCTCCCCTAGAGATGACTTCCTGCCCATCGACATCTCCTCCCTCCCCACACTTGGAGACTGCTGCTCCACTCTTCGGCTATTGGCGACTGCTGGTTTCACCCTTCTGCTACTCTGCTGGTCGAAACCCTAGCTCTGCGGCTACCCTAATACTTTTGTTGTTTTAGTCTTTTTTATTGTTAAGCTAGTTTGAGTAAGGAGCAAGAATTACCTTTTATTTATTTAGATATTTGGAGAAACTCAAAATAATGGAAATTTATGTAGCAAGGAAGGAAAGTCATTTATGGAAGCCCTAACTAGTACTAAGTATTACCTAGTTAGAAGTATGAATGCCCTAGTTGGATACAAGAGGAAGATAGAACCTATGGTAGTCCCTAACTAGGTAACAAATGGTATACCAAAAGTTATTAACAAGGATGAGATGATCAAACATGATATAATGATTTTTAAAAGAACAAGGTTAATACATAAGTTAATGGATCAATTGAAATCATGGATTGAATTCAAATTACTAGATGACTTTACTTTTGAAGGATTTTTCCTCATTATCTTCTTTGGTTTGACAATTAAGGATAAAATAATAGATGCTTGCCCATGGTTTAAGGGAAGATATGGACTACATACACACATATATATTATTGAGTTATTTGGGATTGAGATGGGTGCCACCTATATTATATCTTGAAAACATAGTGGTATTGCAATAACTTGACATTATACATGTATTGCTTGGCAACATTCAAACCTAGGTCTCCTCTTTGAAATTCAAGGGATTTTATAGGTTGAACTAATGTCATTTGATAGAGTTGACCTATATGTAAGACCATTTAGTAAGAATTTCTTGATGGAGATAGAAAGTATTAAAAGGATTCCAATTTGAATTAGAATTTTTGTACTTTTAAGATTTTGGAGAATATTGGTAATACTCTATGCGAGTTCATCTAGGAGGGACCAACTACTAAGGAGTAAAAACATGCTATCTATATGTGAATTTGTGTTGCTATAAATATTTTAAAACCTTTATGAAAATTCATTAATATTAAATCTATATTAAGAGAATGGAATCAACAAATGAGTTATGAAAACATTACATTTTGATGCCACAAATATTAAGAGACTAGACACATGGCAAAAGATTTTAAAATAAAAATGATCAAGAAAGACATCAAAATTTTTGTTCATGACACAAACTACCAGATGAAGCAAGGAGATCATATTATAGTAGAAGTTGGCTTGCAACAAGGATTTTTCACTCCCAAAAAATTGTAAATAAAGCTCCCTATATCATCATATGGAAAAGACCATCATAGTTCATTTAGATAAACCATTAGAAGAAATTAAGAAGGATGCAATGGATGAGGAAATATAATGTGTAAGTTCAAATTTAGAAGGAATTTAAGATGTGAAGGAATATGTGGAGGAAAGTTTTAAAACAAAGAAGGTAGAAGAGGTCAAGTTTAATCCAATTAAATTATATTCATTTTTCTTAAGTAGTAGAAAAACATCTCCTTGTAATAAAAATAAAAGTATTAATCCCTTACACTTCATGGTTTCAAGAGCAGTATAATAAAGAAAGGATTTTGGAGGATATTCATGGAAATTTAGGGTTTTTAGGATAACATAAGAAAACAATTACTATGTAGGATGGTCCTTTCACTTCAAGGTTTCTAGGGTAGCGTAAAATGGAAAGTGTTTTGAGGCTATTCCTTCCACTTTAGATTCTCTAAGGTATCATAAGCCTATTGATGATTAGTCTCATTATGAATAGTCTAAAAAAATAAAAGAGATTGATGAAGATGAAAGTGTTGGTGGATTGGAAGACCCTGAACACAAGAACAAAGAGAGAAGGAAACTTGGAGAGATATTAATTTGGAAAACCAAAAACAAATATTGCAAGTGTTAACAAGAAGTAAAATTAATCCCATAAATAAGAAAAAAAAAGTGATGGCAAAAATAGTATCTTAGAATATTAGTTGTATGTATGGTACCCCTAGAAGAATAGTTATTAGGGAATTAATAGATTGTTATAATCCTGAGTTTATTTTAATATACAAAACAAAAATAAGTAGCAAGAAATATAAGGATCCGTTCCAAAATATTTAGAAGATAGAGATTGTATAATAGTTTCTACTATAGGAGTTTTAGGAGGTATTGCAACAATATGTAACAGGCACAAATGGAATGGACAATTGTTAGAAGTGAAAAGTAATCAGGTTACTAGTCATATTTTATAAAAAAAAGAAAAATATTGAAGTTGAAGTTATAAATAATGATCCAACTATAGTTACTCTTCATGATAGACGTCGAAAAGATACCAATTTATTTATGTTGAATTCAGTGATGATTCATAATTGTAATCTATGGATTCTTGAGGGGACTTGAACACAATTCTATATCCATTGAAAAATAAGGGTGATGCTTTTGGATGGTTTATATCAATGGATTATTTTTCTTCCTTTGTCAATTCAAATGACCTTTGGAATTCTATTTTTTCAAGATTTTAATATATATGGAACAATAGACATATTGGGCAAACTCACGTATAAAAAATATTAGATAAATTTGTGTTATTTGATACATGGTTGCAAACAAAATATATAATATCTTCCAACAATTTTTTGTGATCAGGATCATATTGCAAGTCCATTCTTTGAGTTGTGACCTATTCATTAATGGTCATCCAAATCCATTTTGATATTAGTCTATGTGGATATAAGATATTAATTCTTCCAAATAGTTATGTTAAGGTGCAATATAGCAAGGTTTGAAGGGTCATTTATGTACATGTTTGTTCAAAATATAAAATATCTAAGGTGACAAATAAAGATTTGGAATGTCAAATATTTTGGTAATATGTTTAAAATAAAAAAGGAAATTAAATTCGTTGAACTGAATGCTTGTCCCTTTCCTGGTGCTTTCAGTGGCATAAAATATTTAAAATGATTGTGACATGGTGGTTATAGGGGTAGACTGCATGAAGATCTGTGTGGTAGATTCCAAGGCAGATAACACATAATACTATGACGACCATAAAATTCAGACAACCTGCTCGTATTCGTGGTAGATACCAATTCCACCATGTAAATTAAAAAAAAAAGGAAATTAAATATAAGCTACACAATTTTCAAGAGAGTAGAAATTGATGGAATGAACTAAGTTACTTATGTGCAAGGAAAACAATCATTTTCTAATTATCACAATGTATTATAAAGGAATAGTCACATTGGGACCACAACTCTAAGGAGATATGGCTTACACAAAAGGATTAAAAAATGATCCTATAGTCAAAACAAATGTGTCTGTTCGTTAAAGGAAAAATGTTTCAACACCAAATAGAAATAGTATTTAAGGAGATTGAGGAGTGAAGTAGTTATTTATTTCAAAAATATGTTGTCATAATTTGGGTGGAGGCTCAAGGTAAGATTTACAAAATTTTCTTGTTGATTATGATTCAAAGACAATGGAATATTGATGAAGAAGATATATATATAGAGAAGCTACAAAAGATAATTTTTCTTTTTATACAATAGATGTTTTACAATTTTGTTTCAAAAATTTTGGGATTTGTTGAAGAGTGATATGTTGGATTTAATTGAGAGGTATAAGGAAAATAATGATATATTAAAAGAGATCAATGCCACATTTATTTCATTAGTTATTAAGAAAGAGAGACAATATTATTATAATTTTTATCGAACAAGCTTTTGTAATATGATTTATAAGATGTTTTCAAAAAATATGACAAATATATTAAAAAGCATTCTAGATTGTGTTATCTTGGAGGAACAAGGTGGTCTTGTTCATGGTAAATAAATAATTGATGGTATAATAATTGCATAAAATTTCATACATTCTCTTCATTATATGAAAAAACTAGGTAAGCTTGTAAAATTAAATATGAACAAAGTATATATTAGAGTTTTCTAGATATTTCTACATACTATTATCAAAATATTTGGTTTTTATCAATGTTTTTTTCAATGAGTTTACAAATTTTTTTATGAGGGGTCTCGATCCCCTAATACTAAGTGGGTTTTGAACCTTGAACCTCTCAAAGAAAGGCCAAAGCCCTTATCACTGCAATAAGCTTGCAACTTTGGTTTTGATCAAGGTTGATATGAACAGATTTGATGTTATTATAGCACATCAAAGTATCTTGTTACGATCAATGAATCCTTTGTTAGATAATTTAAATCATAAATTGACTCGAATAGGGTAACCTATTATCTTCTTATCTCTTTATTATTCTTAATGATAGATTGGGAGAGTTTTTTAAAGGTAAAATGGAAGGAAAAGCCACGGAATGAGAGCTACACTCTATGGAATTTACATTGTATTCATTCTCTAATTTTAGAATAATAGAAATATGTGCATGACATTTACTTCCCAATTTTCGTATGCTCTTTTATATTATGGACTACACAGTGCTTGTAGCACCACCCTTTTTCTTTTTGTTAGTCCTCTTCTTATTTCAATTTTATACATGCAGAGCACTTTGTTATTATAAATTATTCTATTTATTCATTTTTTTATTGATCACATACTATCCTTACTACAACTATGGTTGTATTTCATTTAATGCAATTTATTTTAATCTCTTGCCCCCTTACATTCAACATTTAGTTTCCAATATTTATTTTTTGTACTTAGTTATCATTAAATTAGATTAGATTAGCAAGGATATGGGAGAGCCAAATTAAATTTTATAGTTGAATATGGTATGTTTCTCCTTCTTCCATTATTTCAAAATATATTTGTGAATGGATTTGTGAGGCACATTCAAAATTAGGCTTTTCTAACATTCAATAATATGATTTATAACATAATTTAAAAATCATGACAAATATATTAAAAAACATTATAGATTATATTGTCTCAGAGGGACAAGATGATTTTGCCCATGGTAAAAAGATTCTTGATGGTATAATAATTTCGTAAGAGGCTATACATTCTCTTCATTCCATGAAAAACAAGACATGCTTTTAAAGTGAGATACAAATTTATTTATATATGCAAATTATCTTTGGTATTTCATGACCATAAATGATAGAAGTTCACCTCAACAAATATATATTTTCTATTTGAATGTACATCTAAACCAAATGAATATGATTATTGTTGCAATATGGTTGTGTTATTCGCTTAGCTAAATAATGTGTTACCTTGGTCAAAATTGAATATTTTGTTTGATCTATGCATTGATTGCTTTTTACAAAGTAGCCTAAAATAGAATTCATTTGAAACATCGATTAAAAATACCTTCATTCATCAATCCATAGAAATAAGGTATGATAGAATACCCAAAATAATAAAGCTTATTCAATCATTTTAGCATAGCCATGGATCCAAAGATCCCTAATTTAATGTAGCCATAAAAATGCATTCATAAACCTCATTTTTATGGGTCAAATTTATGTATCATTGAAAATTTTAAAACCCAAGGGGAAATTCATGCAACAATGCAAAAACTAAAAACTCAAGGAAATTTACTCAGCAAGGCAAGAAACAGAAAGGGTAGGATCCCTACTTCATTTGCTTGCTAGCATCTTGCATGGTTGGCTTGGCTACTTTACTCATTTATTGGTTGCTTTATCATATGTTTGGATGTATCCATAGATGACATGATGTTCTCTTATTGGCTTGACATCAATTGGTTGGTCGACTACTGGAAAGGTGGCAAAGGCATTTTCTTATGGTCAAATGACTAAGGGAATAGCACAACAAGAAGGCTCAGTGATTAAAGTTGTCCACTACATTTTTTATTTGAGGTAATATGGTCATACATCCTTTGTACAAATATATATAGTATGGTCATATAAAATGTATGGCCTTATACCTATTATGTATAATTGTAAATCCATAATGAAATTTGAGCATGACACATTAAGTGTGGCATAGCTCCACATGCACACTTAATCATGATAAGAATTTATTCCAAATTTAAAATTTTGAAATTGCAATATTTTACCCCTACTCTCTAGTTTATTATATATTTTTTATTTTAGACTGATTATTAGCTATCAAATTTTATCATAAAAAAGGAACCATTTCACTTTGAACTATTGAATATCATATATTCACATCAAAAACTAATATTTGAGGGTATAAATGATAATTTTTAGCTATTGATCATGAAGCCAATGGATTTTATGTGGCTCCTTAGCCATTATTAATAGGTTTAAATTCTATTTATGTGTCATTTATAGAATGCATGGATTAAGTTTGGATAATGTGAAGGAAGCATTATCTCTAAAGGGTTGTTGAACTTGGCTTTTCAAAACCTAGCAAACAAAATCAAATTCAACAAACCTAACATAATTTCCTTTGCAAAATATTGAAGCCCTTCTCTAACCTTAAAAAAATAAAATCTTAATAGGACAAAAGACCTACTTGGTTGGATTTGTTGCTTATGTTGGAGGATGTCCATTTTGGTTGGTTTATTGGCTGATCTGGTAGCTAGTTAGACATCTCCATTGTTATTCGGGAATCACCTAGCTGGTTGGATATCATTTAACTAGTTGGTGGTTTATTGGTAGAGTTGAAGACGTGTTTTTCCATAGTTAAAAGGGGCTAATGGGATGACACAATAGGGATGAATGGTGGATAAAGCTAATGGAGTTCACAATACTTTCTAGAAACAAAAGGAAGGAAAGCATTTACTCAAATCTTATACTAGAAAGGAAAAAGGATAAAAGATAACTTTGGGCACCCATATTCACCACAAATAATTAGTATCCATATATTATATTACACAATAATATGATAACAAATTAGGAGTGCAAGGGAGTATTTATAGCAATATCAAAACCTCAAATTACATCATAAATATTAACCTAAGTTGACATAACAGATGATCTTTACGTTAATTACAAATATTAAATGAGGTTTAACCATAACACGGTTAACCATAGCACATTGGGCTTATATAGTAAAAATTTATAAAATATTAAATACATTGCACAATGATGTGCCCTTAAGCCTATCAAATACATTACACAATATCAACTCTTGGCTATGAACCAAATTATAAAATCAATACCCTCCCATCATCTGAACTAAGAATCCAAGGAGAGAAGATATTAGTGACAATAATATCTTCCCACCATAATGGATTCTCTAGTGGGCCTTTGTAGTTGAAGCAAATCCATCTAAATCTCTCTCATCATCTAAAATACATCCACCTTGCTTCAAGAACTTAGCTTCAATATTATATAGCTTCAACAATAAATTCTTTGTAGGACATCCCTCTTTTTTACAATATTTGCAAGGGGTCTTCGTTTTCTTTGAATACTTAGCCTTGACCATGGGCCCCTCAGTATTAGACTCCTTTGATTAGAATTCCTTTGCATGAGCCTAGATATGAGGAGTTCCACTACCATAATTCTACATTACAACTTGAAAGTTAACTAGAAGAGAGAAAAGTTGATCAAGAGTAAGAGTATTTTAGGATTCCACAAACATGAAAATTACATGAACTATTAGGTTAAATATTAAAATGAGGGGAGAGATTAGCAAGAACAATCTTAATGCATTTTGCATCATCTTTCTTTTTACCTCCAAAATATGTAATATCTTCATTCAAAGCATTTAATCTTGCAATATAGCCCTCAATGTTATCAAACTCGACTAGCTTAAGAGAAGAAAGCTCTAGTTTCATGTGACTTACTTTGATAGTATTAACATTTCCAAAAATTTCATTTAGCTTTGACCATACCTTGATAGGTTTATTTTCTTCTTTGATATAGAAAAACAACTCTAGTTCAATTAGTAAGGAACAAAACTAGAGCCTATTCTACCTTTTGATGTTGAGCTTTATCATCAAGAAACATTACTTTATCCTCCTAAAATATCCACAAGTGTTTACTTTATAGCAGGCCAATCACTTGACTTGACTAGATATTGTAATTTTTTCCATTTAGACCAATAACTGGGGCTTTGTGGTCCATATTACACAACCCAACCCCTACCGTTATAGTAGGTCTATGAATTAATACCACCAATACATAAATCTCAAAAAATCATGTGATTTAAAATAAAATAGGCTCAAAATGCTTTCATATGCAAGAATTATGGCCTCCAAAATATTTTCCCTAATGGACCCTAAAATTTTAAATATTAAAGGCTCTAACCTTAGGCAAGCAAGCAACAATCTTGATTGGTCAAGCACATATATGTGTGTGTGTGTGACATATCACTATATAGTTCCACATCAACCAGGGGTTTGGACCACCCTAAATAGTCCAAAAATTACCTCCATAAGTTTTACTTGAGCCTTCCTAGTGCTAAGCACCTTGGTATAACCAAGATGGTTAGATTTTTATTGGGGAGGAAAAATGAAGGCCTATATTTTAAATTTCCCTTTTGTATGATCATCAACAAAAAATATTGTGTTGAGACTTGACCCTATGACCCCAGTGACCTGAGTTTGCTAAGAAGTTTTGCCTTACCAACAAGCCATAAGCATATGCTATGACAAAAATGTTGGAGAATATTACATTATTTGGTACATGCTAATGTACCCTCATGGTACATCTTGTAAATATTAGATTAGGATTGTGTCCTATATTAGAGTGTGAGTAAATATTTTATGTAATGTAATAGGAAATGCGCAAGTGTCATGTGAGTAAGCATGTAAGTGTTATGTATGTATATGTGCACAAGTATATTATATGTAAGTGTGCACAAGTGTTTCTATATTAGAGTGTGTAATGTGAAGTCGTGTCCAAGTGTAAGTGTGCATACAAGATAGAGCCATGTGTATGCAAGTGTCAAATAGAGAAGCCAAGAATCATGAGACTTGGCATAAGGAAAGGAAGATTCAAGTAACCAAAGAGTCATCCTACAATGGCTATATATTACTCCATAGAGTACATAACCAACATAGTCTACATAGCGAGCATAGAAAGTATTGTTATTATATGAGAGTTTTATGATACATTTGTAAGAGAAATATGAGTAATAAATATTGCATACATTTGAGCAACTAATTTTGTAAGTTGTGCTACATGCTTTGTACATGTATGATTCAAGCTATTACATTCATATTGCTACTTATTAATTAATGTTAGTTGATATATTATAAGCCTTGATTTTACATATTAGTTGGCTCATATTATTCTAGTTACATTATTATTTTGATCTTACTATATTGTGGCTATCATATATTTGATCCTATGAATATTTATATTATGAGTTTACATTAATATTGAGGCTTCAAAAGCCATCAAAAACCATCAATGAAGCCAAAACAGTCATCAACTTGATCAAAAATGGTTATGCCAAGGGCTCAAACGTAGAGTCTCTTCCACCAAAATATCTTACAAATTCTTGATCATTGCACCATGTCACTTAGGAAACAAAATACTTGTGGAGCCACTTGCTCCTAGCATATACCCTAAACATGAAAAGCAAGGTTACATGGGGAATCAACCCCTAACTCTCAAAATCCAAGAGTGCACTCTGTCATGAAACCATTGTACCACACTGTCAAAGCTAGAAATATTGACATGATCCTCAATTAAGAACCTGTCAAATATGCCCAAGGTAGATAATTCTAGTTGCAAGGCATAGACATTGAATGCACATGTGAAATGTAGATGGTACCAATTTTAAAATCAAATTCAAAGTTGATTTTTTCCCTTAATTTTGCACTAAGAGGAGATAAGAGCATAATATTAGAATCTAGATAAGAAAATTAAATGGAAAGCCAGTAAAACTTTGATCATAATGAAGTATAAACAAGATTCAAAATAATTTTAAAATTGCCAAAAAAAATGAAGAATAAATTTATTTTCTAGATCAAAATAACGATTGGAGTCTTCAAAGATACTCCCTGCATGACCAAGCAATGCCACTCGACATCTACTATAATACTATGATGGAATTCATAATACTTTATAGAAACAAAAGAAAGCAAAACATTTACTCAAATATTATACAGAAAGAAAAAAGGATGAAAGAGAATTATGGGCATCACACCATAAATAGTTTCTATCCATATATTATATAGCACAACACTCAGATAAAAAATAAGAAGTGTGAGGGGTGTTATAGCAGTGCCAAAACCTCAAATTATATTATAAATACTAACCTAATCCAACATAATAAGTGGTATATAGGTTAATTATAAATATTAAATAAGGTTTAACCATAACAAGGTTAAGCACGGTCTATTGAGCCTATATAATAATATATTAAATACATTGCACAATGGTTTAACCTTAGGCCTATCCAATACATCACATAATATTATCTCTTGGCCATGAATTGGATTACAAATTCAACAAAATCTATCTACCCCAATTTTTTTTAATTAAGATGGTAAGACCATACTAGGCTTATATGGTTGTACATCCCCATACAACCATACACTATATGTTCATACAAATATGCAATCATACACTTTTTGTATAAAGATGCACATGTATGGAGAAATGCATGTATCACAAAAAGTGTGGCACAACTCCATGGGCATACCCTTAACAATTTATTGCATTCACATAACCTATATATTTTTGAAGTAGTAATCTTATCCAACTCTGTACTTGATTTTTGAATAATCTACAATAATGTTTTGACCCCAATACCAAACTCATAATCCTAGATTTTCTCAATCCTATCCCTCCAATATTCTTTCCTTTGTAAACTGTATCCCACTTACCCTAAATTTTTACTCACATCCTTTACAAAGAAAGTATCTTTTAATTTTATCAAATTTAAATGTTATTGTTGGAAATATTAAAACTCATTTCACATACAAGACCCATGAGGTTTATCATAGTGGTAAGTCTTTGAGTTTTCATCCAAGAGACCCAAGTTCAAATCCTCGTCTAAGGGGATAATGACACCCCATAAAAATCCATGTAAACTTAAAAATACTTATTAAAAGAAAATTCTCATTTTATATATGTTGAGATAGATTGCAATGTAGTCTTATGAGTTCTATTTTTCTAGGTATGGTTAAGAACTTACCTTTTCAATATTTCATTATGCCTAAAATTGAGTTTAAAAGTTGTTTGTTCTTTCCTTTATCGGATAAATGAATGCTTAGATATGTTGATGGTAATTTTCCAAATTTACATCCTAAAATATGCAAATAATCTACTATAAATATAGGGTAGTTTTAATGAAAAATATCTTGTGTTTTGTAGTACTAATCAATTGTCCAACATAGATCATGATAGCATTGATTTAAATTCCATGGCCTTGTTGAACTCATAAGAAAATATTATTGAAAAATTAGAGATGAGGTTTAAAGGGACCATATTTTACAATCTAAATGCCTTTGATTTGGCCTTCCTTTTTTCCTTAAATAAATATATTTTTAGTGTCTCAACAAGAATAATGTAGAGATAAGGAGATAATGGGTCATCTTAGTGGATTCCACGGGATGATTCAAGAATCCAATGGGATATCCATTGACTAATATAGAATATTTTGGATTTCTATAACATAAAATCCCTTCAAGTGGTACCTTTGAATCTCAACTCTAATTTGTTGAGTGGACCTATTTTCTAAAGCTTATGCTACTCTAGAGAATCTAAAATGCAAGGAATAGACTCACAAACACTTTCTTCTTTATGTTGCATTGGAAATCCTAAAATATAATTATGATCCTCCATAGTATTTACTTTCTTATGTTGCTCTATAAATCATAAATGTTGTCCTATAAACCCTAAATTTCAAGAATTATCCTTCAAAGTAATTAGTTTCTTAAGATTCCATAGAAATCCTAAATTTCTAGGAATATCCTCCATGCTTATTTCTTTATTAATCTACTTTTAAGACCCTAAAGGGAAATTGATACAATCTATACTACTTTCAATTTTATCCCATCGATAGCATTTTATACTACTTGAGGAAAATGAAGATGATTTACCTAGATAAAACTTAACCTCTTCCACCTTCTTTACTTTAAAATTTGCATCTATATTCCTTTGTACCTTTAATTGCTAAATTTGAACTTGCATAGTATATTTCCTTGTTTGTTATGTGCTTTGTTTCTTTAAATGATTGATTCAAGTAAACTATAATAGTCTTCACCATTTGATGATGTGCAAGGAATTTATTTTCCACTTTCTTGGGATTGGAAAATCCTTTGTCTAAGTCAACTTTTACTATAGTATGATATTCTTACTTTATACTAAAGTTTGTGTCATGCTCAAAACTCTTTGTCTCTTTCTCCAATGTTTTAACTTTATACTCAATTTCTATGTGTTCAATATTTTAACATTTGTGACATCAAAATTCAATATTTTCATATTCCATTTATTGATTTCATTCTCTGGATTCATATTTAATCATAATGGGTTACAAAAAATATTTTGAAATATCCATGGCAACACCTATTGGGGTATATACAACATGTCTTTTTTATTAGTAATTGGCCCCTCTAGATGAAATCCCCTAGAGAATTTCCAATACTCTTAAAAAATTGCTTATTGATAAGTTGATATGGGAGTCTAAAATTGCTTAATGCACATTGAAAGCCTTTTAATATTTTTTGTCTCCATATAAAATTCTCTCTATGGTCTTAAATATAATGCATATCTCCCTATAAACTATGGGCCACCAACTATAGTATTATCTCTTATTTTAAAACTAGAGCTAATGATAAAGAAAAATCCTTTCTAAAGAAAAATTCATGGAGTAGTTTGAATTCAATTCCAAATTCCAATTTATTCAATTTTGAATCTCCAAAAAACCTAGTTAGTATCCATGGAAGTTACATATTAGCCCTATACTTTCAAGAACCATTATGTCATTCTCAATAATCTCATCCTTGATAACCACATCTTGTGTAATATCTACTACTTGGATAGGGTTTGACATAGTTTTATTCTTCCTCTTATCCCAACTAGGGCATCCTTACTTCTAGTTAATACTTTCAAAAATGACTTTCTTGCCATACCATTGATATTGCTAATACTGAGATGCTTTGATATATTACATTATGAAATGGTGAATATTTAAATACAATTAATTGCTATATATGGCATAAATATTATCCATATGAGTAGAAAAACCAATGGTCCCTGCTAATATAACAACAATACTTAACTAACTTGACCTATGGACCTTGTGATTGATAGTTTCCATGTAATAATATTAGTTAACCTTAACTAACATGAACACCTAGATCATGTGAGTGGTAATTGTATCCACTCTAATTTATATACCACTAAAATATGATGATAATAATTCCTAGCATTCACCCTTAATCTATTAGTTTATAATTTCTTAAAGAGAAATTTTTATAATGCTTCAAGCTTAATACATGCAAGTATCTTGATGATGATGTTTGTATATTGTCACTGAATAGGACAAAAGCTTAAAGTTTTGAATCTTGGTTCTATCTCTAGTACTTATCTCTTGGCTTTGGTTTTGGCTCTAGTACTTAGCTCTAGCTCTTGGCTTGGAGTAGAGGGAAATACCTTCTTATTCATCATGACCCAATAATTGATATGGTTAAAGAATACTTAAGCAATTGTGGGATTGGCCTCACTTTTCTTATCCAAGGATAGGTATGATTTCTTCTATCCATGGCTATACAACATAAATGGTCACATACTATTGTGCATTACTTATGATTGGGATTCACAACCAATCATAAATTATCAGTTGGATTGGTCCTTACTGACTTTCATCTTCCTATGAATGGTGATAAATATAATCATTTACCTTGAGCGAGGCATAGGCCTTCACATATTTGTAAAATTTTAACTATTGGATTTATTTGCTTCTTTAAATACGAGTGTTATTATGGTAATGTTCTCATCCTATTGGATTGCATGGATAACCATTCATTGCAACCATAAAGTGTAATAGAGTAGATCACTGCTTATGAGGTTTACTTTGTTGATTTTGCATCAAGCCTTCATTTTTATTATAATATTTGGTTGCCTAGAGCTTAGCAGATAATAATAGGATAATTTTATTATCAAATGCAATAATGAGCATTGGAAAGAATTAATATTTCCTTCCCCCTCAATCTGAACTCTACACTTGTACAATATTAAGAGTGTTAGGTACCATAGATCATGCACTCCTAGTACATAATATATTATTCATCATATGTGGCTTTATTGATTTTACCTTTACAAATAGAGACTATTACTATTCATAAAGAATTCATTCTTGAATCAATACAAGAAATATATTCCTCCTCCAAAGTCTTCATAGGAAGAATATTTATCATGTGTTTCCATGCATCCTATGTTGAATATTGAATTGGATGGTCACCAATTTTTTCTTGACTATTTTTTGTGGTCATATCAATCACCTCCCTCTTTTTCTTTTGAATCTTGGTCTTTTTTATTTAGCTAAGCCTTTGATCGTTACATGTGATGTATTTATGATTCCTTTTATTTGTGGCATGATGTGGTGCTAATGAATGTATTTGAATATCAAGTGCTTTGTGCAAGGACTCATAGTCCTTTTCATTGGCCTTCATTTCTAGATCATTTAGATTAAAATTTATAGATGAAGATGAACCACATCCAGAATGCATTTCTTTGAATTTAAGTTTCTCTAATTGAGTTTGCTCATTTGTTTAGTTCTCTAGTGACTTGAGACAATCAAATAAGCTTTTGAATACATTGTTTCATGGAGAGATTCTTCTTGTATAACTAGAATAATCTGGATGAAACTAACTTTCCTAACCAATCATATGTTTGGTTGCTTATAAGTCATACAAAAATTAATTATGTTGACTTAGTTGATGACGGGCAACATATACATGGTCTTCTTCTTCTTAGTGATATTTTTCTTATTCTCTAATTTTGTTCTCTTTGAATACATTACTTTGTTGTACCTTTTTCAAAACTAGATATATCCTATCTAATGATAGATTGATTTGGTGTTGATGCATCTCTTGAGAAGAAGACCCATTTATGAAGGAATTGTGCCAAAATTCCTTCACTGTGTGATCATTATTACTACAAAGTTCACACATATTTTGTGTGTGAAATTATTTCTCTATTTTTGATACCTTTGCATGTGAAAATTATTTCTCTTGCTATAAGTATTGTTGAGAACTTGTTACTCTTATAAATGATTGATTTTATTTTTTATCTGTAAGAAGAATTTGAACTTCTTATATTGTATGTGAGGCCTCTACTTTTTGAAGTAGTTTCACAAACTTTTAAAATGTTGGTATTTGTTCAGTGATATTCAAGGTTGTCACAAATACATTATACTTAGAAGGGAGATATATTAAAATGATAGGAACAACTATCTTTTTAGATATATTTTCTCCCAAGTTTTGTAGTGATGCACTTAGTTTTGCAATTCCCCTCAAGAAATATTTGAGTTTTTCTTCATTCTTCATTATTCATTTTCAAGCAATGAAGTTGAATTTGTAAAAATAGGATTTAATTTTGGTTCCTTGCCTCAACTATTATCTGAGGTTTCTCCCATGCATCTTTAGTTGTGGTATAATCATGAATGACTCTTGTATTTTAAAGCAAGTGCCTACTTTACTTTTGGTACCTAAAAATCAACTTTCCCACAGCTAACACCTTTTAGATTTCTACTCTCTATTTTGATAGCATCATTCATAGTGTGTCATTCTACTAATAGAGAGGAATGTTAGTGTTTATGCCTTTTGATATAATTTATTTTTTCTAAGGTGTCAACCTTAGATTCTGATCTGAATGACTTTGGGTTTACTTATGGAGCACTTGTGATAAAGACGTCAAAAAACTGGTCTATACAATTTTGAGCTCACACAAAGAACGTGTGTAGTGAAGAACATCTATATAGCTTTATATGCCTTATCTTATGGCATTATAAATTAAATTTTTGGCAGCTATTGGGATTATCACCTTCTCCCAATGTTTGACAATTGTCTTTACTTATTTTGTCATCCAATCTTTATTTTAGTTGCAATGAGTAGTAATTTTGCTGGATAAATCTTATTCATGAAGGATGAGCAGTGAGTGATGCCAAATGTATGGTTGAGTAGAGTTCTACTTTACACTTCCATATTTCAAGGTCCAACTCAAACATGCATAAATCATCGATCAAATTATCCCATCTTCAAAATACCTTTGGACAAAGCCATGTCTTAAGGTGCATAAATATTTTGGGTTATCTTCAAATTGAATGTCCTATGAGACAATATAGTGGATGATGCACTTCTACAAAATTTTCAATGATAAATTTCAAATATGTTTATTCTTCAACTGGGGAGACTCGATCCTTGTCCTCTTGATGATAATATATCTTCTCCAAGCTTGTGAGAGGATTCAATGATTTACCTATAATAGAAGCGATCTCCTTCCAAAAATCATTTGATGATTTGTATGTTCACCTAATACAATCTTGGACTTTTACTCTAAACTTAGACATTTTCTTAGACTTTAATCACAAGCTTGGTCATTTGTACTAAACACAAGTTTTCTAAACTTAGATGCTTGTTTGGATGTTTTTTTCACTCATGAGAAATCTGCACTTTGTCGTTCAATGCAAATTAATAGTTATTATGATATTAGAATGTCCACATCGATTGAATGCTTTGATAGAGATAAATATTTTTTTCTAGTAGTTATCTCTAATTCAGGTTGACGCTTAGGTAGTTACATTCTAAATGTACACTTTCTATAGATGCTTTTGAACTAAGTGTATCATTTGACTCCTACCTGCTTACTTTTAGGTTCCTCACATTCTTTTGGAATATTTATGCAATGTTTTTTCTCTTAAGATAATAAGTGATAATATATGAATCACACCTTTATTTTGGTAAGGATAAATAGTTCCTATAAAGGGCAATACACAAATTAGTTTCTTTCTTGTAGTTAAATTATGCTTCCTTGCAATCTTGGAAGGGCTTTAGTGACTTCTTTTTTTTTCATTTGGTTATATGGGATAGAAATGGTTCCCACTCATAGTACATCATTACCACATAGTGGTATTACAACAAATATTAGATATTATCCATTTATCGCTTGGTAAGATTTGAATCTCGGTATCCTCTTTAAATATTGAGGAATCTAACCCGTTGAGCTAATACCACTTGATCAATGATTTTACACATGTTTTTATGATGGGTCATAATCCCCTCATACTAAGTGGGATTTGAACCTTGGACCTCTCAAATGGAATCCAAATCCCTTACCACTGCAATAATATTACAACTGGGGCTTCAATGACTTCTTAAAATCTCTAGAAAAATCATTTTGTAGCAAATGAATCTAAATTTAATGAGCTCGTATCCACTTGGTCTTTGGCAATATTTTAATCTTGAGATCGTTGCTTGGAGGTTCTACCTCTTTGGTCCTTGGCAAAGTTTTTGCACCTTGATGTCTTTTAAATAGAGTACCTTTTTTGGCTTCTTTGAATTGAATCAAGAGTAGGATTAGAAGGAGAAATAACTCTTCCTTCTACTTGCTCTGATACTACTAATGCTTAGATGCTTTGATATGTACATTATGAAATGTTGAATATTTAAATACAATTCATTATCATATATGGTATAACTGTTATCCATATGAGGACAACAACCAACTTGGACTCATGGTCCTTGTGAAGATAACAACACTTAACTAACTTGACTTATGGACCTTGTGAGTGGCAATTTCCATGTAAGGACATTAGTTGACCTTAACTAACATGAACACCTAGATCATGTGAGTGGTAGTTGTATCCACTCTAATTCATACACCACTAAACTATGATGATAATAATTCCTAACAACTACTTAAATTTTCTTCTTACGAATCCTCTAGTTTTAAAATTTCCCCAAATATATTGAATAAGCAAAGGTAATACTCACTTCTTGCTTGAACTTGCTTCTTTCTCACACTTGTAATACTCACATGTTTCCTAAAACAAGAAAAGTGAATCTGACTCCTACCTCTCACTTGCACTTTCTCTTCGATCTCATATAGAATACATATTTTATCACATCAATAATAACATATTTTCTCTACACATGTTATTCTTTTTATCTTTTAAACCAATCAATCTTATTGAGTTTGTATATGGAATTTAGGTGTTTTATTTTTTGTTAAATAACTTTGAATTAATGGTATGCATTCATTGGTCTAGGTCTAGTGTCCTTAACTAAGAGCTAATATCAAAAAAATAAACAAATAAGTAATGCTTAATGAATTCAAAGTGATAATGTCATGGATAACATGAAAGTCATCATTTGTATTGTATGCAATTAAGATGAAGGTATTAAATGACATGACACATGTACAAAGCCAACACTTCTTGGTGTGGCTTGGATAGGTGGAGACTTCTTACCATGTAATACCAATGAACCTCATGCAAAATTCTTATATTAAGCTATATTGCTTACGATAAGCATAGCCTACAACACTCTTGTTAATAATAATTATTAGATCATCCAAGGATGGTATATGAAACCTTACAAATTCTAAACTGAGAAAATAAAACTATAAGGGTAATAATTATAATAGTGTGTTACTAAATAATAATGGAACTATTTTTTCCCCCACATGTTTCATAAATCACATGAAAACCTTGTAGAGAAGAGTATAAAGAGGAAGGATTTTTTTTGTTGGAGAACAAGGGGTTGTACTTGGTTTCCCCACCCTTTACAAGTCACAACTCTCTTCTTTTGATCTTGAGAGTTTACGAAAATATTCAATTCTCATCTCAATTGAGTTGTTATAGCTAGACACCTACATAATTTTACATAAAATGTTTGAATGCTTGGTTTTCATTTTTTGGATATTTTTCAAATTTTTGTGTGAATGTAAATATTCCATAATTTAGCATCCTTCTTGACATTTCCAACAACATCATTCACAATACCAAAACTTCACATCTGTTATCTATGTATTGCATCTTATTAGAGTAATATTTCTAAAATATCACACTATCATAGTTTGGTTTACCAGATTTGGATTGCTAGTTTCCTTCATGAAACACAAGTGCAACCACAAAAATTTTAATAAATATTTTATATGAAAACGCATTAATGTTATGAAATAAAGTAGATCTTACCAATGAAAAACACTAAATTAAATCTTAATCATTATTTTATTTAGGCAGTCAACATGTTCTTGTTAGCCTCACCTAAATTTACTACTTCCTCTAACCATGGAAAAGATAATTTAACTTCATGATCCTAAATTAAAACCCCTCTATTGGCTAGCCTATTTGCACATTTGTTTCCTTTCCTTAATGTATGTGTAAACCTGATTTCTTCAAAATCTATAGCAAGGTCTTGAATTCCCACAATTATCTCTTATATGTTCCAAGGAGCCTTTGTTCTCCTCAAAATTGCATTTATTACTAAAAGTGATTCACCTTACATCCATACTATGTTCCATTTTATTTTTTTACATATTTTTAACCCTTCCAAAGTATCCCAAGCTTCATCTTCATTCTTTGTCTTAAATACACTATTTAAAGTGTAATGAGACAAAACATTTCCTCTATTATTTATAATTATTCCTCCTCATGTTGGTTTTGTTTTTTTAGATGTTCCATCAAAATTCAAATTGACCAACTTTACTTCTGGTGGTTTCCACTTTATATTATTTGTCTTATTTTTGTTTCTCTTGTATCCAACATCATAATTCCATTTTATGACTTGACTCCATCTATCAAGGATCTATACTTCTAGATTAGGGATTGGGTGAGTTGATAGGATTGGTTTAAACTTCTCTATGGTTAAACAAATCTTCCTTTTCATTACCTCTAAATTGCTTTCCTTTCCTTTAAATATTCTTCTATTTCTTTCTAGCCATATAGTCCAAAGTATTATATCTTTTGATATATCCTAGATTGTATATAAAGCCTCACTTTTAAAAGTGTTTTACCTTTGCTTTAACCATTCTTCAATTCTACCATTCATCACTATATGTTTACCAAATATATTAAGAATCCATTGCCATAGTTTCTAGACTATTGAGCAATATCCTAGAGATGGTCTATGCTATCCTTCTCCTTTTTACAAAGAACACATTATGAGATGCCATGAAAATCCCTTTTCATGAGGTTATTCCAAGATAAAATTCTTCTATGACCTACTATCCAAACAAACATTTTGACTTTAGGAATGCTTGGCTATTCCAAATATCTCTCCATATTCTTATGATATTTCTATTTTTTTGGTGCTTTACATTATATCCACTTATTGTTGGGTATTCTCCTGAGCTATTCAAATCCTAAATCAACTTATCCTTGACTCCCCTTGGAATAATCATTTTTTTTATCATTCTACTCAATTGTCTCCTAGCATCACTGTCTTGTATACTTGTAAAAAATATGTTTTCTATTTGTATCTTCCTTATTTATCCTTCTACAAAATGTTTGAAACCCTATCACCATATTTATCTTGAAGTAATCTCATCCAAGGTTTCAAATTATATCTAGATTTAGTGGTTTTTTATCACACCAAGTATCTATCCAAATATAATTTTTTATCCAATTTCCACCATCCATATTAAACCTTTAATCACTAGATCAATTGATTTTTTAAAACATTCCATAATGTAGAACCATTTGGTAGAGATAATATAGTAAATATTAAGCTTGGATCATTAGGCTCAACATACTTACTTAAAAAGAATTATTGCCCATTGTCTTTGATTCTATTTGTACAATCTCCAAATTACTTTTCCCTTAAAAGCTAAGTTTGCATCCATAATAACTCTTAAACCTAGACCTCCCCTAGTTTTATCATCACACACCTTGCCCAGTTTCACCAAAAGAAAATTTCTTTTATCATGTAATACTGACCACAAAAATGACCGTGTAATATAGATTAAACTTTTTTGTTCTGATTTTGGCATAGTATACAAGGACATATTATATGTTGGAATAGCCTGTAAGATTGATTTAATTAGTTGCACTCTTTCTAATATTTTATAATTTCATTTTAGTAGTCAATATTAATATATATTTTTTATTGGTAAAGAGGGGTTTTGAAAGGAACCCGTAACCTTTTATAAAGAGATGAAGGTTGGGAGAAGAGTTCCCAACTGAAATAAAGTCAAAGAAATAGGTCCTCTGTGGGATGTTTGTGGTAAACAACTTAAACTAAAAAATAAAATCCCACACAGGAGCAAGAGAGGAAGCCACACGGGCTGAGAAGAGAAGCCCTCGTAGGGGCAGTAGAGAAAACCTCATAGTTATGCATAAATTTGAAAAAAAAATCTTACACAAGAAAAAAACCTCACAGTTACACATGAATGTAAAAAGGGTTTTCCCACATAGGAGAAAGCCTCACATTTTTAGAAGTACCAAAGAAAAAAATTAAGTAATACAGTGTAAGGCCATCCATAAATGAAATAGGACCATTTGTAAACGAATCAAGACCATCCGCAAAAGAAACAGGACCATTCGTAAACAAGCATAGGACCATCTGTGAAACAACCTAGGGCCATCTGTAAAACAACATTGGACCATCCGTAAAAGCCTCCTTGAGAATATATATATATTAAAAGGTTTCCCTCCTAGGGAAAAACACCTTGTTTTAGAAGGCCTGAAATGTAGAATACTCCACAGGTCCTAATGCCAAAAATACCAACATCAAGCAGATCTGCAAAGGTAGTCTATGCAAGGTCATCCGTAGGCCTGGTAAAGAAGAAGCCTCTGAAGAAAGAAAAATATAAATCAAAGCACAATGTCACGAGGCTCTCCATTACAGTGAACAATCAACGCATGGTCCCCCATCACGACTAGTGAGAGATACAACACCTCATGATCTTCTTGGAAATCCACAGGAAAGCAAATCCACCAGAAAATATATCTACCTAGAAATCCATAGGAAATGAGGATATCTGCCTCAAAATCCACTAGAAGAGCCAAGGGGGGAGCAATAATTTGAAATTTTGACCTCCTACCCAAAGCATGAGGTCCTGCTCCTACACCTCCTACACTCGCTACAGATTTGCCATAAAAAATAGATCTGCCTAGAAACCCATAATAAAGCAAATCTACCTAAAAATCCATAGGAAGAGCCAATGAGGGAGCAAGAATTTGAAAATGTGACCTCCCACCCAGAGAGGGAGGTCTCTTGCTCCCTCACTGGGGCACCTCCTTAACGCACTACAGATCCACCAGAAAAAAAGGAGATCTGCCTGGAAATCCATAGGAAAGGAGATTTACCTAAAAATTCATAGGAAGAGCCAAGGAGGGAGAAATAATTGAAAGGTGACCTCCTGCTCAAAGTGGAAGGTCCCTTGCTCCTGCACCTCCTTAACTTGCTATGGATCTGCTAGAAAGGTAGAAGATCTGCCTGGAAATCCACATGAAAGCAGATCTACCTGAAAATTCATAGGAAGAGCTAAAGAGGGAGCAAGAAATTGAAGAGGTGTCCTCCCACCCAGAGCGAGAGGTCTCTTCATGGTCAATATTAATATTCCATAGTTTATTTAAAATTTATCAACTCATAATTTAAACTTGCAAAATTTTGAAATATTATTGATTTTCAATTTTAAGTGCTTGACATGTAAATTAGAAAAATTTGCCAATGTGTAAACATTCAACTTGCATATTGAAAATTTTGTTAGTGTAAAGGAAAGATGGAATGCCACTATATGTACATGTGTTGGAATATGTGGTGTTAAGCTTCAATTTGAGGCCATGGTCAATTTTTATGTAATATTCTTTGTATAGGCTTTTGGTCCCCTATACACCTTGTATAGGTGAATTTATTATAATATTTTATTATTTAAACTAAATGTTTGTTCTTCAACCTTGATTGAAAGGCATCTTATTATTGGTTATTTATACTCCTTGCTACCAAATATTTTATTATCGATTGGAGTGTAATTCTATCCATTTAGAAAAATTATTTGGTGTCTATGGACACCTTTCATATTGTGTGTATTATTTATGTGTTATGTTTGTTTATCTAGGTAATGTGTTGATTCCATTATTTTTTGAAAAGTACTATGAAATTCAACATGGTACTAGAGTGGTTGTGAATATCCATTACTTTATTATTTATATTCAATAATTTTTCTATGGTCATTTGAAGAAGTAGTGTGATTTTTGTAGTTTGTGGAATCTTTGTGTATTGTTGATAGATTTCTTAGGGATTGCTTGCCAAAAACCTATTGAAATATTTTTCAACTAAGCTTAGTAGGTCAAGTATGAAAGTGATGAAGTACCTATGGGTATTCTTATTGCATCCTATAGGCAAGTACTATGTAAACCTTTAGGTGTTCTTTATGTATGCTTACAAGCATTTTATATGTAATCCTATGGGCATATTTCTATGTAAGCCTACCAACATATTTCTATGTAATCCTATGGGTATATTTCTATGTAAGCCTAGGGGTATTCTTCTAGGTAAGTCTACGTACATATTTCTATAAGCCTACGTGCATCTTGGTGTAAGCCTACAAGTAGGTTTGATGTATTCATATTTAGCAAAATTGGCTATTCCACCTCTATGGTTAACCTTGATTGAAGGAATTAATGTATTTATTATATTGTAATTTAACCTTCAATTCAAGTTAGGTTATCTTGAGGTTAAGATTTAATTAGGGTTTAGGTATCACTATAAATAGCCCTCAATGATTGATCCATTGTATCATTTTGTGATATGTGTGATCGTGGGGGCACCTACAAGCACCCATCCCTTATTCCTTCTGTTTATCTATGTCATTTATCTCTTTCTATTTTTATCTATATTCTCTTCTATTTTTCTCTTCTTTCATAATATTTTTGGAAAGTATTATAAATTCCAACATGGTATTAGAGCAAAAAAGAAGCAACTTCACTCATTCTCACAAAAAGTTTGCATAGGGAAAACCATGGCAGATATGGATAAACCATTAGTTGCATTAGTTTCCTTGTAAAATTTTAGGAGGTTACTCTCTAACAATTTTAAATATTTCATTGTTTTAATGTATATTTTTTCATATATAAAAATGCCTATATTCCCTCTAAATTTTAAAATTCAAATTTTAAGCCAACAAGGCCTTGGTTCAATGGTTGGGACAAATAGATGATGTAGCCCACACCAAGGTTCAAATATTGGTGACACAAAATAGGCTATATAGCTCAATTTGACTAAGTTGATGTAAAAGAGAAAAAGCAACCCTTTCAAAACCTCACTTAAAATAAATTAAATTAAATTGAAATATTTTATGTTGGGAGAGGGTAGGGAGGCACACAAGGCTTTTTGTAGAAAGTTTGAAAATGTTTTATTCTATTAAGGTAGATATGTTTTCATTTGTAGGCTTGGTGCAATGGTAGTACTATTTTTTAAGAATGTGGAGATGTTGCTTTTGAATAACATAAGGTTATTTTTTTTCATTTCTTTTCATGAAGGGTGCCCTGGTGGTTCCTTAAGGGGTAGTACCCTTATTTTTTGGGCAAGGATGCATTAGTGGCATAGTGGTAAGAGTTATTTATTCCTTTTTTGTTTTAAGGGGTGCACCCCTTTTATGGCGGCATTCATGTTGGTGGCATGGTGGTAAGATGGTTGCATGTTAAACTTGAGATCTTGGCTTTAAATCTTATCATTATCTTTTTAGACAACATAGACAAAAATTTGGGCAAATAATATTTTTCATATCTAGAGAACCCAATCAATCCTTAAAAATCCAAATGTCACAATTCTATTCACCAATTGCCATCCTCATTGGCAATCCTATTAATGAATAATGTTAATAGAGGTAGCATCTAGAGGTGACAAGTGGTAAATTATGATTGGTCAGTATTTTTCTAAGGTTTGTCATTTAATTTTTTGCTCTCATTATAGGTTTAATATCCCAAGATTTTAGAGGCCATAAATTTTACATACAAAAGCATTTTGGGTCCCTTTTCTTTAAATTACATAGTTTTTTGAGCTTTAGATATTGGTGACATTAATTCAAGGACTTATTATTTTTGTGGGGTTTTTCTATATAAAATAGACTTAGTTAGCACTCTTCTCTCCATTGGCGTGATAGCTGGAAACTTTGCTTACATCATAATATGTATAGTTTAAAATCCTTCTTCATCAATAAGGCCACATGTTCAATACTCATTTCCTCGTATTTCTCTTATCATAGTAGGTTAAATGTCTTTATGAAGTATCAAACATCTAACTCCAACTAGGCTTATTGATATAGCAGTTGATTAGTTGTACTATATTTGATAGATTTCAATAATCTTGTGTTTAGCCTTCTCTTTTCTCATAGTAAATGTTTTCTCTATCTCTTACAATCCATTAGGATGGTGATTGATAATTTTTGGGCTATAATAGGAGTAGATTTTGGATGTTCAACGCAAGGTATTCCTTATTTCTATGGGCCATTTTTAGCCATTAGGATTGATTATTCAAAGACTTACCTATTGCTTCATGATTTAGTTGCTTTCTCTTAAGATTGGAGGATAGATTATGGTCACCATAGTGCATGTTGAAGATCTTCTCATAGGAAGCTCAACATCTTGATCTAGGAGGTGGAGTTATGACTTCATGTTTGGGGAGAGGTTGATCCAATTCATGTACCTTTGGCAAGAGAAGATAGTAGGATCCATTAGCCCATATAAGCATTTGTTATGGGGGAGATGCATTATTTCTAATGTCTTCTCTCCTTGGCCCCTTAGTTCATACTATGAAGGGGTGTTAAAATATTTTTAATCTAACCTTATTACACCAAGGTTAGTAGTGATGAAGTATCTATGGGTACTCTTGATGTATCCTACAAGCAAGTGATATGTAAGCCTTTAGGTGTTATCTATTTATGCGTTTGGTCATTCTAATGTGACCATATGAGTATTCTTCTATGTAATCCTACAAATATCTTTATGTAAGCCTATGCAAGTCTTAATGTAAGCCTATGGACATTTTTGATAAATTTGCCCTTAGCAAAATTGGTTAATCCACCTCTATGGTTAACCCTAGTTAAATAATTTAATACATTTATTATATTGTAATTTAACCTTCAATTCAAGTTATATTATCTTGAAGCTAAAATTTAATTAGGTATTTGGCATCACTATAAATACCCCTAATGGTTGATACACTATACCATTTTATGATATTTGTGATCGTGGAGGTGCCCACAAGTACCCAAATCCTTATTAATTTTTTTTATTAGTGCCATTTATTTCTCTATTTTCATATATATGATCTTCTTCTCTATTCTACATATGAATGTGGTGAATATATATTTTAAATTAATTTTGGAAAGTATTATAATTCCTAAAATTATATTAGATCCAAAACAAAGCAACTTCGCTCAATCGCACAAAAAGGTTGTACAAGATAAACCATGGAAGTTATGGATGAATTGTCCATACCATTAGATTCCTTATAAAATTTTAAGGAGGTTTCAATTTAGCACTTTTAGAGATTTTATAGTTTTAATGCTTATTTTTGCATAAAACAATATACCTATTTTTCCTCCAAAATTCAAATTTTGAATTTTTAAATTAGAATATTCTCCAAAATATTTTGCTATGCAAAAAGAGAGGGAAGGGAGGCACACACAATATTCTTTGTGGGAAATCGATAAGTATTTTATTATGTCAAGGCAAATATATTTTGTTTTCAAACTTGGTGAAATGGTAGAACTAGTTGTTGATAACACGGAGGTGTCATTTTCGAATCACATAATGTTTTATTTTCTTCTTTTCTTTTACTGGAGTGTGCTCTAGTACATCCTTAAGGGATAATAACCTTCATTTTTAGAAAAAAAATATACTTATGGTACAATTGTAAGAGCCTTTCATGGAAGGCCTAAGGTTGTAGGATCAAATTATATCAATTGCATTTCTTTAGTGCATAAATTCCTTTTTGTGTTCTGAATATTTTCAAGGGGGTGCATCCCTTTTATGGTCACATCTATGTTGGTGGCATGGTGGTAATATTCTTGCATGTCAGACTTGAGATCTTGGTTTTAAATATTGTAGCTATTGATTTAACCAATGTAGCCTAAATTTGGGTAAACAATACTTTTCATCTATCAAGAAGTAAATCAAACATAAGCCAAACATGGCAATTCTATTCACCATTCGTTGTCTTTGTTGGAAATCCTATCAGTGAATGATGTTAGTAGAGGTGGCACCTAGAGGTGACAAGTGGTTACTTCTTATGGGTTAGAATTTTTCTAAGGCTTGTCATTTAAAGTTTTGCCTTTTTTTAAGATCTAGTATACCCAAAATTTTGAAGGCCATAACTTTTGCATATAGAAGCATTTTAGGCCCTTTTTTCAAATTACATAGTTTTTCAATGTTGGCAATTTTGGGTACATTGGGTACATTGCCCTTGATCATGTGTATAAGTTGTCATTGATGTCAAGAAGCTATTGAAGGAATTTGTTTGATGTCAAAAGTTTTGCTTTAATAAAAGGTTTATTGGAGGTTCCGGCATGACAGTTTCAAAGGTCTTTTGTAAACCCCAAGTTGGCAGGTTTAAATATTACAGATGGATGCATTAGTTTAATGCATTTGGGTCCAGGAGGAAGTATTTATTTAAATAATTAAAAACCTTGTTAAGGTTCCCTTTAATTATTTTTAAATAAATATTAAATTATTGTTTGCAATGGGTTCTCCTAACCCATGGCGCTATGTTTTAAGATTGTGGGCGCTAGCCAAGACCTCCGCCAACGTGTTAAACTCCTCGTCGACATCAAGAGCTTATGGTAAAAATGCATATAAATCTCCCTCGATGAAAATCAAGAATGATCCAATCCGCATTTTGAAAAGTGTTGCTCGTTGTGAATTCGTGATCTGCTGTTCGATTTCTTCCTCACTGTGATTTCGTGATCCGTTGTTCGAATTTCTTCTTCGATTGTGTCTTCGTCATTTTTGTAAACCCGTTGTTCAATTATGTCTTCGCCATTTTTGTAAACCCGTTGTTCAACTGTGTCTTCGTCATTTTCGTGAATCTGCTGTTCATTTTTTGTACTTGTCGTTTGTCGTAAATCCGTCGTAAGGTTTTCTTCTTCATGTTCATGTCAGAAGAAAGGGAGGCACTGTTGTTTTATTTAATCCTTAGCGTAGAAGGAACAAGGTTAACAACATGAGGTTTAAACCTCACTGGGTGCCTTTGGCACATCGATAGCGGCTAGGTTGTTGGTGCGCTACCCGAACGGGAGGTTTCGCATTCGAATAACGTGAAAGGGTTTTACATCATGAAGTGAACACAGCGGGTGGTGTTAGAATTCGTGCACAATTTCTCCATAGCATAATTTTTTATGTTGGCCAAGCTTGCTGAGTTTTGGACAGGTTTCGATGGGGACTTGTGAGTAGTTTTGGACAGGTTTCGGTGGGGACTTGTGAGCAGATTTGGATAGGTCCTAGCAGAGGACTTGTGAGCTGAGTTTGATAGTTCTATCAGAGAACTTGAGGACAGAGGTGCACTGGTTCTTTGAGAAGAACCTAAGGACAGATTTGGCAAGTCTTTGAGAAGGCTTATGTGTAGAGGATTGATTTGTTCAAGCTTAAGCATTGGACAGATCTGACAGACAAAGGAAGGCTTGTACTAGACCGACTGACTGTGTTTGGTATAGGTTGCTAAGCTGCTGTGGACGTGATCATATAAGGCAAAGTTCTCTTAGGCTAAGCATTGAGGACAGGAGGTCTTCGATGGAAAGGAGTTCCATGTACTGGAAAGAGGTACAGGTAGTTGATCTTCTGAGGGATCATTTCCAGAGCAGAGGGGAAGGTATCTCCTTTGAGCAGAGGCTCATAAATTCTGATTAGGGGAAGGTATCTCCTTTGGGCTGAGGCTCATAAATATTGTAATTGGGAAGGATTCCCAAAGAACTTTGAGGAAATTTTTAGAGAAAAGTTTTGTGGACGTAGCCTAGCCATTTTGGGTGAACCACGTTAAAAATGGGTCTTCAATGTGTGATGCTTTCTGTCTTGATTAATGTTGTGTTGATGCCACTGCTATCTAAAGTTAAAATTATTAATTGGTTAAGTCTTATACTGTTCACCCCCCCCTCTCAGTATAAGTCCATATTCTTCAATTGGTATTAGAGCGGGTCTCTCCAGAAAGAGCCTAATAGCTTGGAGAAGGATCTATGAGAGGAACATACAGATTCAGAAAGAGATGAAGAGGTTGAGTTCGATCTCAAAGGTGAATTCTTCTTGGCTTTAAGAAAGCTTGAGAAATTTAGGGAAGAGAATTCTGTTCTCAAGCATCAATGTCAGGAAGAAGAGATAGCAAGATCATAATTGTCTCAAAGTGTTATAGACTTCAAAATTCTAACTGAAGAAGGGAAGAAGGTTGTACAGGTTCTGACAGAGGTTCTCAAAGGAAAGGAAGTTGATTACGAGAAACTAGAAGAAGAGGTTATGTCTCTTAAAGTGAAGTTGGAACAGTTGGCTCTCAGACAGAATACTCCGTGTGAAAAGCAAAAGAAAGATGGTATCACCATTCAAGAAACAGGGGCTTCGAGCAAGATCAATCTTCATCCTGAAGAGCGGTGGATTCCAGTTGGTCACAAGAAGAACAATCATCTAAGGCATCACAACAGGTTACATAATAATTTCCATGGCTATTGTTTTTCCTACAAGAAATTTGGTCACAAAGCTATGCATTGCAATAAGTCTATGAATAGCCATAGTAAGGAAAATGTTAACTCTTTTGCACCTCTTATGAATAAAGATGTCATGTGTTACAAGTGCAATAATTTTGGGCATATAGCAAGGATGTGCAGTTTGGATAGATCTAGCCTTGAGTTCACTAAAAAGAGAAATGAGATCAAATCTAAGTCAATGATAGTTCAAACTGCTTTTCATGCTCAAGACAAAGTAGAGAAATGGTATCTTGATAGTGGTTGTTCAAAACATATGACTGGTGAAAAGGAAAAGTTTTTGGTCTTAAAAGAAACAAACAGAGGAACAGTCATTTTTGGAGATAACAGGTCAGCTAAAATCTATGGTAAAGGGACTCTTAGTTTGGATGGGAAATCCAAAACAAAAAATGTGCTTTATGTAGAAGGCCTAAGACATAATCTTCTAAGTGTGAGTCAACTTTGTGATCAAGGGCACATAGTATCTTTCTTTTCAGATAGATGTGAGATAAGTAAAGAAAAAAATGGAAAACTCATTGCTAGTGCTACAAGGACTTCAAACAATCTTTACATGTTAAGTGAGATAAAAAAGGAAAAGTGTTTTCTAACTCAAGAAGATGAGATTTGGCTATGGCATAAAAGATTGGGGTATTTGAGCTTTGATAATCTTGTCAATATTAGTAACAAGAAAGCAGTTAGAGACTTGCCCAAAATAAAAAGGCCCCATAACATCGTTTGCGGTCCTTGTCAACATGGAAAACAGACCAGAACTAGTTTCAAATCAAAAGGGTATACTTCTTCAAAACCATTGGATCTTATTCATAGTGATTTATGTGGCCCTACCGGAACTCGGAGCATTCGAGGAGAAAGCTACTTCATGCTGTTTATAGATGATTATTCTAGAATGACTTGGGTTACTTTTCTCAAAAAAAAATCTGAAGCTTTTGAAAAAATTAAAGCTTTCAAATAAATGATTGAAAATGAGACTAACAAGAGAATCAAATGCTTAAGATTAGATAGAGGAGGAGAGTTCACTTCAAATGAATTTGTGGAATACTGTGAGCAACAAGGAATCAAAAGAGAATATTCAGCAGCAAGAACTCCTCAACAAAATGGAGTAGTTGAAAGGAAAAATAGAACTATTGAAAATATGGCTAGAGCTATGTTAAATGAGTCAAAACTTTCGGATGGCTTTTGGAAAGAGGCGATCAGTACAGCAGTCTACATTATCACCAGGGCCCAACTTAGAGTCAATCATCATAAAACTCCTTATGAGTTGTGGAAAGGAAGACCAGCTACGGTAAAATACTTCAAAGTGTTTGGGAGTAAGTGCTTCATCAGAAGGGAAGATCAAAATTTGGGTAAGTTTGATCCTAGATGTGATGAGGGAATATTTCTTGGGTATTTCAGCAGAAGCAAGGCCTACAGATGCTTCAAAAAAAGAACTCATACAGTTGTAGAGAGCATAAATGTAACAGTTGATGAAAAGACAGGGATAAGAGAACTAGTCCAGGAACTCAGTGATGAAATTTGTCAAGAAGAATTCAGAGAGGTTTCAAATGAAGAAGAGGAAAGACAACAACTGCTTCCCAAAACTCCTTCACGATATGTTCAGAAACATCATCCCAAAGATTTGATCATTGGTGATCCAAATAGCAGGAAAACAAGAAGAAGAGTCATTCCCTCACATGATTCTACAAATGTTTCATTATTATCTCATATTGAGCCAAAATATTTCAATGAAGCATGTGCAAATAAGTTTTAGGTAAAAGCAATGGATGAAGAGCTAAATCAAATAGAGAAAAGTGAAACTTGGGAATCGGTTCCAAGACCTAAGGACAAGAATGTCATTGGCACAAAATGGATATTCAGAAATAAACTCAATGAGGATGGAAATATTGTTCGAAACAAAGCAAGGTTAGTCTGCAAAGGTTATGCTCAAGTAGAAGGTGTTGATTTCGAAGAGACGTTTGCTCCTGTTGCTCGTCTTGAAGCTATCAAAATTTTTTTGGCCCTTTCAAGCTTCAAATCATTCAAGGTATATCAAATGGATGTAAATTCAGCTTTTCTAAATGGGGTGTTGGTAGAAGAAGTCTACATAGAACAGCCAGAAGGAGTGTCTCTCTCAGAACAGTCAGACTATGTGTGTAAACTGAAAAAGGCCTTGTATGGGTTAAAGCAAGCACCTAGGGCTTGGTACTCAAGACTTAATAGGTATCTTCATGAGCAAGGCTTCACGAAAGGTGTGGCAGATAGCAATTTGTATATTAAGAATTAAGGTGATGATATGTTAATTATGGTTGTCTATGTTGATGATATTATTTTTGGGGGAAATAATACTCAGATGTGCAAAGATTTTGCTAACACCATGCAGAAGGAATTTGATATGTCTATGATTGGAGAGTTGGTCAGTTGTTGGCACAGTTGGTCAGTTGTTAGCACAGTTGGTTTCAGTTTTGGCTCTTGAGAAGTGTTTTCAGTAAAGGTTTGCCATCAATGACAAAGGGGGAGATTGTTGGCAATTTTGGGTACATTGCCCTTGATCATGTGTATAAGTTGTCATTGATGTCAAGAAGCTCTTGAAGGAATTTGTTTGATGTCAAAAGTTTTGCTTTAATAAAATGTTTCTTGGAGGTTCTGGCATGGCAGTTTCAAAGGTCTTTTGTAAACCCCAAGTTGGTAGGTTTAAAGATTACAGGTGGATGCATTAGTTTAATGCATTTGGGTCCAGGAGGAAGTATTTATTTAAATAATTAAAAACCTTGTTAAGGTTCCCTTTAATTATTTTTAAATAAATATTAAATTATTGTTTGCAATGGGTTCTCCTAACCCATGGCGCTATGTTTTAAGATTGTGGGTGCTAGCCAAGACCTCCACCGACGTGTTAAACTCCTCATCGACGTCAAGATCTTATGGTAAAAATGCATATAAATCTCCCTCAATGAAAATCAAGAATGATCCAATCCGCATTTTGAAAAGTGTTGCTCACTGTGAATTCGTGATCTGTTGTTCATTTTCTTCCTCGCTATGATTTCGTGATCCGTTGTTCGGATTTCTTCTCCGATTGTGTCTTCACCATTTTCATAAACCCATTGTTCGATTGTGTCTTCACCGTTTTTGTAAACCCGTCGTTCGACTGTGTCTTCGTCATTTTTGTGAATCCGCTGTTCATTTTTTGTACTTGTCGTTTGTCGTAAATCTGTCGTAAGGTTTTCATCTTTGTGTTTGCGTCAAAAGAAAGGGAGGCACTATTGTTTTATTTAATCCCTGGTGTAGAAGGAACAAGGCTAACAGCGTGAGGTTTAAACCTCATCGGGCGCCTTTGGCACACCGGTAGCGGCTAGGTTGTTGGCGCGCTACCCGAACGGGAGGTTTCGCGTTCGAATAATGCGAAAGGGTTTTACATCGTGAAGTGGACGTAGTGGGTGGTGTTAGAATTCATGCGCAATTTCTCCATAGCATGATTTTTGATGTTGGCCAAGCTTGCTGAGTTTTGGACAGGTTTCGATGGGGACTTGTGAGCAGTTTTGGACAGGTTTCGGTGGGGACTTGTGTGCAGATTTGGACAGGTCCTAATAGAGGACTTGTGAGCTGAGTTTGATAGTTCTATCAAAGAACTTGAGGATAGAGGTGCACTGGTTCTTTGATAAGAACCTGAGGACAGATTTGGCAAGTCTTTGAGAAGGCTTGTGTGCAGAGGATTGATTTGTTCAAGCTTAAGCGTTGGACAGATCTGATAGATAGAGGAAGACTTGTACTAGACCGACTGACTGTGTTTGGTACAGGTTGTTGAGCTGCTGTGGACGTGATCATAGAAGGCAGAGGTCTCTTAGGCTAAGCATTGAGGACAGGAGGTCTTCGGTGAAAAGGAGTTTCATGTGCTTGGCAAGAGGTACGAGGCGGTTGATCTTCTGAGGGATCATTTCCAGAGCAGAGGGGAAGGTATCTCCTTTGAGCAGAGGCTCATAAATTCTGATTAGGGGAAGGTATCTCCTTTGGGCCGAGGCTCATAAATATTGTAATTGGGAAGGATTCCCAAAGAAATTTGAGGAAATTTTTAGAGAAAAGTTTTGTGGACGTAGCCCAACCATTTTGGGTGAACCACGTTAAAAATGGGTCTTCAATGTGTGATGCTTTCTGTCTTGATTAATGTTGTGTTGATGCCATTGCTATCTAAAGTTAAAATTATTAATTGGTTAAGTCTTATACTGTTCACCCCCCCTCTCAGTATAAGTCCATGTTCTTCATTCAAGCTCTAAAAATTTGTGTTATTAGTTCAAGAACTTGGTACTATTTTCTATGGGATTAAATTTTATGTAAAATAGACCTAGTTAGCACTTGTCTCTCTAGTGCAATATTAACTCCAACTATCTATTATTGTGATAGTTGATAAATTTGCTCACATCAACACATAATTGGTTTGAAATACTCCTTCAATATAAGGGTCATAGGTTCAAAACTCATTTTCTCTCATTTTTTCTATCACAATAGGTATTATGTCTTTGTGAAGCATCAAATATCTAAATCCAACTAAACTCGTTGGTATAGTGGTTGGATAGTTGTACTATAATTGAGAGATTTTAAATTTCCTATATTTATCCTTCTCTTCTCTCATAGTGAATGTTTTTTCTAACTCTTTCAATCCATTGGTGTGGTGATTGGTAGTTTTTTGGTCTACAAGAGGAAAAAGTTTTGGATGATCAACATAAGGTATGCCTTGTTTCTACAGGCCACGTCTAGACTTTGGGGTTGATTGTTTAGATACCTATGGGTAAAATTCTCCACCCCCATCTATCTCTAGCTAAGTAGATGAATTTTATCGATAAGATACCCTACATATTTTATAGGAAAGGCTACCGGATATCTAGATCAGTGTTTAGATCAGAAGAAAGATAAGGTATGCAAGGGTAGATGCATAATTTTTCTAAGTATGAAAACAATTTGATACTCGACAATTAAAATCAAGGATGTTGGACATTTTGAGGAATATTAGTTGTCATTGATTTCAAAATGTTCTAAGAATAATTGTATTTTTATTGGTTCCAAAAGAGCTTTATGTGAAGCATGATTTAAATGGTTTTTCTCAAAACCATTGATGGCAAAATAAAAGGTTTTTCTTAAAACCTATGGAGAGGCCTAAGGAATTAAATTAATTATAATTAATTATAATAATTTAATTATATATATATATATATATATATATATATATATATATTAATTTGTAATTTAATTTAATAATCCTTTTGGTTATTAAATTAATTATAACTTAATTATATTAATTAGTATTATTATTAATTAATTTATAATTTAATTAAATTACCTTATGGTAAGGTTGGCAAAGTTTAAATTTAATTGCAATTGTCTTTTCCCCGTCGACGTCATCAAATTTTGTGGAGCACCAACGTCTAAGTCAAATGATGGATTTCGTGTATAAATGCCATGCCAAGGGGCATTCAAACCTTACCTTCATCGATTGATTTTTAGCGACCGAGCAAAGTTTATTTCATGCAAATCGTTGAGGAAGAAGACAAAAAATTATTTTGTCTTTTAGCGCCAGGAAGAAGACTAGTGGGGAGGGCTTAAGGCCTCACTCCCATTGGACAGTGTGGTCCATTGGCAGTGCACATTTTACGAGAGCATTTTGGAGTGGGAGTGACCACGATCGACTCACGTGGAGGTTGTTGGCATGTTTGTCTTGAGCATCGAGGTGGAAATTTGTTTGGCACGCACTTTTTAAGTGCTAGGCTTGGGAAGAAAGAGCATGTGGTGCTCTTAGCCTCCCAAGTGTGTGCCTAGCACACGCGGTGGTCAAGCCCGCAACTAGGGCGCACGAGGAGGCGGTGGTTGTGGGTTCGAATCCCACAAGTGGCAAAGGTACTTTTAATTAAATATTTTTTATTTGCCTAATGTTTTTCCTAAGGTGAAAAAGGGAGTTATAAGGGTAAATGAAAGGTTACTTGCTTGGTAATTAATTTATGTTATTGGAGTTATAAGGAAAGTGGATTTGATTTTTGCCAAAGTTATTTTTGCCATTAAATTTAATTAAGGAGGTTTTTGAGTTAATTTTGGTGGATGTTAAATTTATTTTAATTGGGATATTATAAGGTATTATTGGACAGTTATTTTATGTATGTTGATTGTTGTTCTTAAATATGGAGTGATAAGGTGTAATTGAGTTTTTGCATTACATTGTGATAGAGATTTATCTTCTAACCTATTTGAGTTTGGTATAGAAGTGTTTGTGGTTGTGGCAGATATTTGAGGTTCCTTCATCATCAAGAAAATATATGAGCACATTCTTCCATAGTTGAGTTGATTGATTGGTTTTATGAAAATAATTTTTGAGTGAAAAGGAATTAATTAGGGCTTCTTTATTGAGTGTGTTTGAGTTTATACTTCTAGAATAAGGATTTGTTATTGAAACCTTATTTTAAAAGCATTGTTGTTCAAGTGAGTTGTTGAGCAAAGAAATTGAACTAGGATTTGAAAAGAACATGAGTATCATTGTTATGTGATATTTGTTGTTGAGCATTGTTGGAAATATTTTGAGTGAAGGATCATATGCTTGGACTAGGGTTTGTGAGCAAGGATTATTTCATTGAGAGATTGGTTGAGTAGAGTTGGTTGAGCCTAGTCAAGTGGATGTGTGAACTGAGTGTTCAAGTTCCATAAAACAAACTATTCTATATTATGAATTGAATTAAGGAAGTGATTGAGTTTAAACATATTGAGTCTCTAGCAATTCTCTATATGTTTCTAAAAGAGTGATTGAAGGTGATTGAGCATTATGATGAGTATAGAGCATTGAGTCTCTAACAATTCTCTTTATGTTTCTATGAGATTGGACAAGTTCTAGTGTAGACTTGTTGAGCATATTTGAGGCAACATTTTGAGAAGACTTGTGGACAAATTTGAGTAATATTTTGTGGAAGCTTACAATACATATTGAGAGCATATTTGGATAAGTTCTTGAGAGGACTTATTGAGAAAATTTGGTTAAGTTCTTGAGAGGACTTATTGAGAAAATTTGGTTAAGTTCTTGAGAGGACTTATTGAGCAGATTTGGTTAAGTTCTTGAGAGGACTTATTGAGCCAAATTGGACAAAGTTCTAGAGAGGACTTGAGGACATATTGGTGTGAGATTTTATGAAAGCTTACAAGGAAAATTTGAGACAAGTATTTGAGAAGGCTTGAGATCATATTTGATTGATTTATTTGTTCAAACCTTGAGTTAAGGTTTGGGGCAGATCCAACAGAGTTGATTTGAAATTGAGTCAAGCTTTGAGTTAAGGCTTAAGGATAGATATTGAGGACCGATTTGTGCTATACCGAAGAATTGTGTTTAGTATATATTCAAGGATAGATTTCGGTGCATATTTGAGGACAGGTTTGTGTCAGACCAAAGACAACGATTGAGGATAGGTTTGTGCTAGACCGAAGGATTGTGTTTAGTACAGATTCAAGGACAAATTTTGGTGCATATTTGAGGATAGATTTGTGCCAGACCAAAGATAGATATTGAGCATATTTGTGCTAGATCGAAGGACTATGTTTAGTACAAATTTGAGACAGAGCTTTTAAGGTGATAGAGTATAGAAGATGACAGTCTCTAGTGGATAGATATCCATTGGCTATGGTAGTGAGGACAAGTGTCTTCAGTGGATAGAGATCCATTAGCCAAAATAGTGGTGGTAATAGTTCTTTTAGAAGATCACCAACTAGAGCTAAGGAGAAAGGAGTTCTCCTATGGATAGAGATCCACAAACTTGATTTAGGGGATTGGTATCTCCTTTGGATAGAGGTCCATAAACATTGTAATAGGGAAAGGAATACCAAGAGATTGATTAAGAAAAATTTAGTGAAAGATTTTCTCCGTGGAGTAGCCCACATTTGGTGAACCACGTAAATTTTGGTGTCTTTATTGTGTGTGGTGATTTGTACATTGCTTTGATTAATTCTATTGATATTGCTATCTTTACATTGCATAATATTGATTGGGAAAGAAAAGTAAAAAGTGGTCTTATATTGTTCACCCCCCTCTAAGTATAAGTTTGTGTTCTTCAAAGGAAGCTTGGACTAATTTTTGGCTAAGTCAAGCAAGTTGGTTGGTTGACTTTGAGATTTGATGTCAGCAGAAGGGAAACAAAAACCTAGCATCAATCATGCAACACCCCAGGTATATAATGATGTTGTTGTCAGCAAGAAGCATAAATAATCAGATTTGATATGGAAAAGCACCTATTTTCGTAAAGCAATAACTTTGACTACGTATAAGAGTTTGATATTTGACACAGCAATAGAGCCTATCGGGTATGATGATCCTCAATGTCAAATGGTTTTGAGTTCTTATGTCAACAAGTCTATCATAAAAACCTAACTCAACAAAGTAATAGGAGCAAATATTTCTAAGGTATTATTGCACTTGATGTCCAACAAAGTGATTCATCGAATTAAGGAATTAAAAGAGTGTTGGACAATTTTGAATGTTGATGTCAGAAAGGGGCACAAAAATATAGCAAGAGATGAATAGAGAACCCGATGCCTAACAAAATAAGAGGGAAAGGTTTAAGAAGACATCAAATAAAAGTATGCACTAAACTACCCAAACGTGCTCTCAACAAGTGAATTTGTTGTCAAGAGATCATAATAACCTTGAATTTTCTTTCACTAACACCTATGTTATTATAGCTAAGGAGGTAGTGGAACAACTAAAGCATAATAAACTTGTTACAAGTTCTTGTGCACTATATGAAGACACAACTGTTACTCCCTTAAATAGAACAACAGCAAGCCACATCAACACCATAATATTGAATAAATTGTAACAATATGAACTAAAATAGAAATCACATGTGCTACAACAACCTATCGAACCTGTAATCCACTCTCTAAGCTATGATGACAAATAATCAATTGTAATTAAAAATTTATATATACTAGGATGTAAGCCATTATAGAGGTCATCTCTTTGGCATTTATAATTGCCATAATTGTATTTATTTAGGCTATACACCTTTTGAATGAATATTATATTGTTGTCTAGATTCTTTCTCAAGTTTTTTGCTAAACATGTATGTATGTCTCACTAGGTAGTTAAGCATTTATGTTAAATCTAGGAACAGATAATTATGCATTCTTGATTTATTGTTATAGTTTTAGAATGACTTAGCAACACTCAGAGTTTTTCATGATTAATTTTTTTAAAGCATAAAAAAATCAAGCTAGTATGTTAGGTAGTTTAACTGAATTCCAAATTGTGAGACTCTCTGCACTGTCCCTTGATGTTGCCAAATTTGCACCACTTTTAGCTTAGTATTCTAACCCTTTGCATTTCTTACTTTAGTCTGTAACCCATCATTTAGTTAGATTAGCTAGGCACATAGGAGTCGACCTTATCTAGAGGTTGACTCAAAGACCCCTATTTCTGAGGAATCCAATCTTGGTTGAGGTCTTGAGGGCGTATCTCATCCACTTAGGCAAATTTTGGACCAATATTTTTTTTGCATGCCTGGTGGGATCCAAATACCACAATTATCTAATTATGTTGTAATCCTTTGATAACAAAGATCAAACATCTACCTCAAAAGCTATCTATTTCTATAATATTATTTCAAATACTCAGAGGACTCAAGATCTTGGTGAGTAGTCTTGACCTCATTTGCGGAGACTATATGTTCACTTGGAAACTTTGCTAAGAATAGGAATCCTAATAAATTAGTGACTCCATTAAAATTTTATTTTAAAGTAACCTAGTTGTCATTTATCCCATAGGCGTATGCTCACTCGAGCAACATCCAAAAACTTGGAAGAACCAATATTATTTTTAGAGTTATCAACTTTGATGTTCAGAAGAAATAGATCCCAATCATCCCCTCCATCTCCATCTTTTGTAAGCTATAGAAATTCAAGGATATACTCATTTTGCATCTCCAACTTTAGTTCAGTCAAACAGATCCACCCAAATGGCTCAAAATAAACCTCTACAAGACTTTCTAAATTGGAATCACACAAGTCCACTTAACCTACCCAATCAAAATCTTATTTCTCATGTTGCTTTTAAATATTTACCAACATATGATGGTACTAGGAAAACAACCTACAAGCACTACCAATATGTGGCATCACCGATTGCCATCCATAATATTCACGATGATGATGTGATGATTAGGCTACTAATAATATCATTGAAAGAAAAAGTACAAGTTGTCAGTATACTAGTGCAAGAATTCAATGAAAGAGCAGATCTATTTTCCTTGTTAACATAGTTTACCACAATTCAAAGGTATCCAAAAGAGGTAGTGATGGATTTCAATATAAGATTTAGCAAGACAAGAAAAATAATACCATAGAAAATCATACCCATAAATTCCCAAGAATTATACTATTATCTAAGAGCCTTCAACACAAATCTAGGTCTAATGATCTGACAGTCTAACATGTTGACATTTCCTAAAATATATCAAGTAGTTGTAGTTGCAAAAAACACTCTAATAGTCATAGGAAGACTCACCCCAAGAAATGGCATGCCTAATTTTCTATAAATAACATAGCTAGAGCCAAAAAAGCAGACATCGATGACAATCACTCATATACCCAACATAACTCCGATACTTGCACCAAAATTTCCAACACTATCGACTTCCACATTTCTTGCACCTCCCACTATATTGGCATTACCGACCCTTGAATATTAGACTACTAGTATCAATGACATCATGGCATCTTTAAAAAACTTGATAAATGAGATCACTACTATTAATAGAATAGAAGTAAAGAGAAATTTTCATCCTAGGAGATTTACATACATGGTGAAATATCAAGGAGCTTCTACTAGCAATGTTGGAGGAAAGCCCATTATTGTGTATAAAAAGCAGAAAGAGCATAAAAATTTAGGTGAACATGTTATGTGAAGAGGATAAAAATATAATGGTGCAATAAGAGGAGTTAATTTTAGTACTGACATGTTTAGGAAAGAAGCCTCTACTAGTATACCCTAAAATTCTAGACCCATTTAAGGTTTTGGCACAACAAAACAAGCAAACAAAAATAAGTGCCTTGACCAACTCAACAAAAGGAACAACCTACACAAGAGCCTCTGAAAGAGAAACTTAATACAATGCAAGAGAAATAGGTTGAGACCCAAGAATAGGCTATAAATAAACTTTGTTATACTTTTTTCACTAAGAAACAAAGGATCGAAGCAACACAAGAGTACCAAAATAAGTTCAACGAGCTAGAGAAGGAAGAAAATAGGTAGTTGAAATATTCTAATTTTAATATAGTGGGATAATTAAAGAAGACACTGTCCAAGACCAACATGTATGATGCCTTGATGATTTTGGGATAAATTGATCTCTTGAGAGCATCATTGAATTCCATCAGATCAAAACATCAACAACAACCAAAAATCAATCTGGCATAGGGAAAATCGGTTCTTGGAGCAAATAAAATAGATCACCACCTTTTTATATATCTTTGTGCATGGAAGGTTGGGTTGTACATAATTTCACGGTAGACTCTAGAGCAACAAAAACAATAATGCCAAAGGTTGTGTGTGAAGCAATGGGTATGGAATACGGTTGTTATAGTCTTAGAGCGCTACAATTGGATGGGACTCTGGTAAAGATATTTGGGGTGATAAAAGATATTCTTATGGTGTTGTATAGGATGTTGTAAATAATCATGATCCAAGAGGTAGTTGTAATGGACGTGGAACCTTCTTTTTGCATGTGTCTTTCCCATGAAGTCACCACTAAGCTAGGTGGATATTTGTCCTTGGATTATTCACATATGGAGATTCCTCATAAGGGCACAAAGTTGAAGATCATTGTTGAAAAGCCATCCACCTACCTTATAGTGAAGATTGAAGATGAAGTGCAGATAGACAATAGCATTAGTGTGATTAGTGAGGAGATTGGTCGAATGGAGGAAATCATAAATGAACTACAGACTATAGATCAATTCTCACTTAATAATTATAATTCTATGGTCAAAATAAGGATTGGTACCTATTCTATTTCCAAGCCAAAAATATATATATTTGAATATATAAAAAAGAAAGTCTCCAACAAAAAGAAATTTGGAAGCTCTATTTCGATGGATCTAGGTGCAAAAATGGTATCAAAGTAGGTATTATGCTAATGTCATCATTTGGAAATATTAAAAGGCTATCATACAGATTGACTTGGAGTTGTACAAACAATGTGGTAGAATATAAGGCATTTGACTCGGGCTTAAACAATTATAAAATATGGAAATCAAATAATTGATAATAAATGGAGATTCTAAGTTGGTGGTAAACTAAGTAACAGAGAAATACAACAAGTAGCATTATCTCAAATCTTATAAAAACAAAGTTTAGGATCTATTCAAGCATGCATTAAATATTAAAGCAATTTCTAGAGAATTAAATGTGCAAGTTGATGCATTGGCTTCTCATGGGGCCAACTTTTGCCCAGCATCCAATTTAAGAAAAAACTCAAGATTTGTCAAATTGACATTCAGGCCATTTGTACTAGATTAAAAAACTTTCTCGAAAGTATTTTATAATGATAGATAGATTGTAGATTTTTTAACTTAGGAGATGGACTACACAATTGCATTCGAGGAACTTGCCAAGGATGAAATAGTCCAACTAAAAAAAATCATATTCCAAAGGGACTAATCACCTTCAAAAACATATATGATAAGAGTGACTAGTCGGTTGACCAAAAAATCAATATCAATGAACAAGATTTCAAAGATATTCAACTGGACCCCAAAAACAATTTTAAGGTTGGCGTAAGATGCTCACAAGAAATTCAATAACTTGTAAGCCTTTGCAATAAATGCAGTGATATTATTTCTTGGAGCTATGATTACTTGAATATCTATAGTAAAGAGACCATCCAACATAATATAGAATTATTACCTAATGCCAAGCCTTTTCAATAAAAGCAGAGGCCTATAAATCCAAATATAGAAGCATTGATGAAACATGAATTATTGAAGTTACTGAATGCAAAAATTATCTATCCAATGAAACACTCAACATGGGTAGCCAACTTGGTCCTGGTCAAAAATAAAAATGAAGATATCCACCTTGGCATGTATTTTAGGAACCTGAACAAGGCCTCACTAAAGTATCATTATACTTTGCCCTAGATTTATTAGATCCTACATATAATTTTTGGGGTAGAAATATTTGTGTTGCTAGATGGATTTTTAGGTTTCAACAAAATTTGAGTTAGAGATGAGGACCAACACAAGACTGCATTCACAACTAAATTGGGAACTTTTACCTATTAGAGAATGCCTTTCAACTTGTCCAATGCCAGGGCTACTTTCTAGAGGGCTATGGATGTGGCTTTTGGTGAGCTTGTGAATAAATTTATGTCATCTATCTTGATGACATGATAGTCTTCTCTCATCAAAATAAGAAGCACATTGAATATCTCATAATGGTTTTTTAAAGGTGCAAATAATTTGGGGTTTCACTTAACCCAAACAAATTAGTCTTTGTTGTCCACGAAGGCAAGCTACTAGCTCATGTAGTATCTGAGGAAGGTCTATCTATTAACCCAGACAGATTTAAAGCCACACTAGCACTTTCCCTACCTTAAAGCAAGAAATAATTACAATCATTTTTTGAGCAAATCAACTTCATACAAAAATTTGGATGTGATTTTGCTCATATAGTTAACCCTATGACAAAAATACATAAAAATAAAGTGGAATTCACTTGGACAGAAGCTAGAAGAGAAGCCTTCGCAAGCATAAAGGAAGCTATTACCAAAGCCCTGGTATGAGCTAACCCAAACTATAAGAGAAATTTTATTCTCTATATATTTGGAGCAAAAGAATGTTATGTCATTATCCTCACTCATAAAGATAAATATCATAACAAGCAACCCATAACTTTCCTAAGCCAAACTCTACGTGACCATGAAGAACGATACAATTTTATAGAAAAGCAAGTGTTTACTCTAATGAAGTCTATAAAAAATCTAAGAACTACATCTCTCAAAGCTAAACACTAGTCTATGTACTATGTAGTACACCCTGATATCTAAAATTTTGTAGTGCAGGGAAAATTGGGAGAAAAATGAGTCGACCAGATCACAAAGATACAAGAGTATGACATAGAGATTAAGCTGACTAAGTTATTTAAAGGGAGAGCACTATGTGAAGAGTTGGCAAATCTCTACAACCCTAGACTCCAATTTCTTGATTGAACAAGGAGAGCAACATCAATCAGAAGAGGCTCATATGGAGCAAAACACTGGGATAGATCATTTGATCTATTTCCTTGAGACCAAAAAATATTTAGATGGATTTACAACATCTCAAAGATGCAAGTATATGTTGAAAGCACTTAATTACAAATTAATCAATAGCACCTTTTACCAAAAAAATTCAATGGTGTGTTATTGATATGTGTGCAACCAAAAGAGACAAAACATATATTAAAAGAGTTTCAAACCATGACTACTAAAATTCTTAGAGCTATATATTATTGTTTTACCTTGTTTTTTTATGCTTTCAAGGTTGTGAATGCCTATGATAAATGTAAAATATTCATTGGTAGAAGTAAGCACTCGACCATACCACTATAGTCAATTATTGCAGAAGAACCCTTTCAAAAATGGAGGTTAGAATTTATTGGGGTAATCAATCTACATTATTCTATCGAACACAAATTCATATTGATAGCTATCAACTATTTCACTAGATGGTCTGAAGTAGAGGCAACCAGACATGTTGATCAAGATACTACCATAGAAATTTTATAGAGATTGATCACCAAGTTTGGGATCCTTGCTACAATAGTGTCTAATAATGTTGAAGCATTTATAGGTGCCAAAACTATGGATTTTACAATAAAGTATGGCATCTATTGGAAAGCATCCTCAAACTATTATCATCAAGGCAATGGATTAGCAGAATCCACCCAAAAAAATTGATGAGGATAATTAAGCAAAACATTGGTGATAATCATAAGAGTTAATATTTAATGCTCAACCAAGTATTATGAGAAGATAGAATCACAGCTAAAGAAGCTTTAAAAATAATATCATATTCCCTGGTTTATGGGAAAGAAGTTGTATTCCTAATTAGTCTTGAATTGCCTGCTTTGAAGTATATTGACCAATCAAAATTGGAGGATGTTGAGTCAGTTGAAAGAAGATTATCATAGTTGTTGCTATTAGAAGAAAAAAATGAAGGGGCCTATAATAACTTCTATCAACATCAAGTATCTATAAAGTTGTTGTTTGATAAAAACTAATCATTGAAATCCTTTAGGGAGGGGGACTTAGTGCTTAAGTAGGATTTAGATCACATAAAACCTGGAAAGCATGAAAAGCTATAATCATTGTGGTCTAGCCCATACCTGATCTTGAGAACAAGAGAATTAAATGCATATGAAATTCAAGATATGGATGGTCATATTTTGCCAATTTTGATAAATGACCAATACCTTAAACACTATGCATAGAAGAGTGTGTCACTTATGTGTACATATATAAATAAGACATTTAAATAGTCACGTAATGATGGATTGGACTCAAACCCTCAGGGAAATGTCTTCTTATTTAGTTTTTAACATAAGGTTTTTAGGACCTGCTTTGTCATCTATCTGTGGTACAATACCTCACCTCATTTATGAAGTTATAGACAAATTGGGAGGTAAGAGGATAGAAATAGGGGATTGGTAATTCTTGCTAAATGACACAATAATTTGATTGTATGGTTTTTTTGAAACTCCATATTTTCTACCATACTATGTTACATATTGGGTGTTTGGCATGGAACTCTACAAATAGATATATGAAATAGATCAGCATTTTGGATCCTAGGCCAAAAAGTCTTACACCTATCGCTACCCCTATAGGTTTGAAGATATTGCAATGACAACGAGGAGATAGGTAAGATTTTTTCATGATAAGCTCAATGCCCTTCAGTTACTAGTTTTGCCTCACATGTGGCACTATGATATGAAGAGTAAATTCAAGGTAAAATTAGCCCAACTAAACAATAAACTGTCTGTATTTGATCACTTGCCACAACTAAAAATTGAGCAATTTAGAAATAATGATGAGGGTAGCGTTATGGAGATGAATATACTCAAGATGAAAGAAAGACCTCCATGGAGTACTTGCTATGAGTATGCATGGATCTATGATCTAACCAGTAATAAGGAGCAATGGATATATGAAAACCTCATAGACAAGATTAAACAGGATTTGGAATGGAAATATGATATGATCAGAGAGTGTTGGATATTGTGTTGTGAACAAGGCATTCAGAAAAATACCTTTTATAGAACCTCTAATAAGTCATTTGAGGATGATGTTAAGGATTAATTATATACATGGATGAATAAACATAAGGGAGAAATATATCTAGGTTTGAAGATATTGAAGGATAAAGAGGAAACAAAACAAGAAGAAGAAGAAGAAACCCCTCACCCGACTCCCATAGAGGAAGGAACACTAATAAAATATGTAGATTCTAAGGAGGATGGAGATGCGGATGATGTGCCTCTACACAGAAGATGAAGAACACAAGAAAAAATGGTTGAAGGAATTCAAGACATTTTGGCAACAAATATTATGTTAGAACATGAAGAGGAATAATAAAAACACATAATGCTAAAAGTCAAGAAGCCCAAAAGGTGGCATCTACAAGGAGAATAGTTGAAGCAATAAATATAGAGAAAGCCAAACCTTTGACTTAGCAAGAAGGATACGATGAGAATCAAAAGAGAAAAGAACATCCAGGCATCAAAAATAAATAGGAGATAATATTGGCTAAATGACAACAACTACAATAGTTTATCCAACATACTGATGCACAAATTGATTTGTTCAAAGTAATAGTCCAAAATCCAACATCAAAAGTAGAAGGAATAGGTATGTCTACTTTTCTCCCTTCTCTTGATGAAATTATGCCGCTGCCTCAACAATACCTACCTAAACAGCCATGACCACCACCTAGCCCTGCTAGTGAAGTCATTCTCCTACATAATTTACCACAAACAACCATTATTATTGCCCATGTACAGGAGGTGCAAGTAGCCTCAACCCTTGTAAATATTCAAGCCCCTATAAAAACACCACTATAGTAGTAAACCCTTCATTTGTAATTTTCTCATCCTTTTGGCCTACCTTTATTTCTTCCTTTGTTGTTAAGCATTGTCTATCAAAGGTATTTTTGATGATTCAAGACACTAAATTAAATACTCAAATCTAGGCAATGCAGTAGGAACCACAAGATGGAACAGAACTAGAAACCACCTGGATGTACGATGGCATAGACCTTGTTGTTGGAGAATGTGTCAAGATGATTGCATATCCAAAGATGAAATCCAATTGTAGAGATGATAGTGGAATATTATCACGTCAAGGTGTAGAAGTACAACATATCTGAAATCCCAAAGATAAACACACTTTTGGCCCTATGCACTGAGGTAGATAGTCTATTCATGCAAAGAAATAAATCATATGTTAAACTTGTGATTGCAGAAAGGAAGATAAAAAAATTTAGAATAGAGGTAGGGAAAGGAAAAGATATAGAAATATACCCTCAAGAATGAGATTTTGGAACTAAAGAAAATGTTAGGAAAATCTCCCACCGAGGAGTAGTTTCAATGGAAGGATGAAAGAATATAAAAATTAGAAGAACAGTTATAATAAGAAAGTAATAAAGTGCATGCACAAGGAAAATAGTTAGAAAAAGTGAAGTTGAAGCTACAAGGTCAATAAGAGATCCTGGCAACATTGCAAGCAGAACTAGAGAAAGAAAGAGGGAAGCCTAAGGGCCAAATTATCTCTAGGGATATGTTGAAATATTTTAGGAGCCAATACTGGATGAAAATCAAGAATATTACAATGGAGGTTTTTCCTCTTATAAGAATAATAACTGGTACTGTAAAATTAATCTAGGATTCTAAGGAACAATTCACCAATGTCAAAGAAGAATTGATCACTAGAATACAATAGGCATAAATTTCCTAGGAAATATTGAAAAATAAAGAACAATTCCCATAATTGCTCAAGTTCTTGCAAAGATATCTGGGAAAATCTAAGTTTCGTACAGATTAGATCATCATCAGAAGTTGACTAATTATAGAGGAGAGTTAATAAACACTCTCAAGGAAAACAACAATAAGGTGAAGTTAGCAATCAACAAACTCACAAATCTTGGTTTATGCAAGTGAGCATTTCTACACCAAGGAGCAACTAGGTCAGCTTTTGGACCAACAAGCCAACAATGAAGATAAAATTGACACATTGCCTGAGCCCTTAATGATAGATCAAATCATTGTATTCTTTCATAGGTTGGTTACTTTTCTAGAAAAGACTACATAAATGGCGTGGAGGTACAAGGACCCTTCTTATGATTTGTATTATCAGATACAAAATCTCTTCTACAAATTTAGAGCAATAAATATCCCTCTCAACGAATATGGGATAAGATGTGCAGGCTATTTCAGCTGCTATGAGCTCAAGTAGCTAGTCAACAAGGAGAAACATTTGGAGCAACTCAAGGAGGTCCAAGACAAGCCAATAGTATGGCTAAGACTTCAAAAATGGGAAGAATATGAAAGGATGACCCTTGTGCAAGCAAAATTTTGAACTTTGCTTTTGTGTCATTTTGACTCCTTATCCCAGTCAATAAGGCTAGATGGATTTGATGCTTCTACAAGCAAAAACCCCCCTGTAAGGTGCCAATAATATGGGTAAAATTATCCACCCACATCCATATTTGGCTAAGGAGATGAACTTTATCAATAAGGTACCCTATATCTTTTCTAGGAAAGGTCACCAGATTTCTAGATTAGTGACTAGATCAGAATAAAAATAAGGCATGCAAGGGTAGATGCAAGATTTTACTAAGTATGAAAATAGTCCAACACCCAATGGTTGAAATCAAAGAAACTCAGTCTAATTTTTGTTTAAGTCAAGCAAACTACTCAAATGACTCTGAGTGTTGATGTCAACATAAGGGAAATAAAAACTTGATTTTTGGCATGCAACACCCTAGGTGGATAATGATGTTAATATCAACAAGGAAGCATAAATAATTGGCTTGATATGGAAAATCATCAGGTTCCCTGAAGCAAGAATTCTGACTAAGTATAAGAGTTTGACATCCAACATTGCAACAGGGCTTGTTGAGTATGAAGATCCTTAATGTTGAACAATTTTGAGTGCTTACATAAGCAATTCTATCATAAAAACTTGACTCAACAAAGTACTAGGAGTAAAATATTCTAAGGCATGGATTGTACCCAACATTCAATAAAGTGCTTCATAGAGTTAAGGAATTGAAAGATAATCGGACGGCTTTGAATTCTAATGTCAACAAGGGGCACCAATATATTGGTAAGATATGAATAAAGAACCCAAAATCCAACAAAATAAGAGTGAAAGGTTGAAGAAGAAATCAAACAAAAATGTGTACTAAACTGCCAATACATGCTCTCGATAAGTGAATTTGTTGTTAGAAGATCCTAACAACCTCTAAGCTTCTGTAACTATCACCTATGCTATTATAGCTAAGGAGGTAGTGGGACAACTAAATTATAACAAACCTGTTAGAAGATATTGTACGCTAGATGAAGACACAACAGCCACCACTCTCTCAAATAGAACAAGAGCAAGCCACATCAACACCATAATATTGAATAGGTTGTAACAATATGAATTGAAAGAGAAAGTACATGTGCTACAACTTGTTGGACTTGCAATCCACTCTCTGAGTTATGATGATAAATAACCAATTTTAATTGTAGATCTATATATACTAAGATGTAAGCCATTCTATAGATCGTCTCTTAGGCATTTACAATTGGTATAATTGTATTGATTGAGGCTATATGCCTTTTAAAAGAATATTGGATTGTTGTTTGGCTTCTTGTTTAATTTTTTTGATAAACATGTATGTATGTCCTACTGGGAAGTTAAGAATTTTTGTTAAAGCTAGGAACATACAATTATGCATTCTAGACTTACTATTATAGTTTTGGAATGACTTAGCAATGCTTAAATTTTTTCATGATTAATTATTTTAAAGCGTAACAAAAGCAAGCTAGTCTGTTAGGAAATTTAATTGAATTTCAAATTGCAAGACTCTTTGCACTATATCTCTGGATGTTGTTGAATCTACACCACTTTCAACTTAGTCTTCTAACCCTTTGTATTTCTTACTTTGGTTTGCAATCCCCCATTGAGTTAGATTAGCTAGGCATATGGGAGCTAACCTTCTCCGAAGGTTGACTTCGAGACCCCTATTTTTTAGGCATCCAATCTTGGTTGAGGTCTTGAGGGTACATCTCATCCACTTAGGTAGATTTTGGACCAAGAAGACCTACCTATTACTTCATAATTCAACTTCTTTCTCTTGATATAGGAGGATATATTATGGCCACCATAATGCATGATGAAGACTTGCTCATGGGAATCTCAAAATCTTGATCCATAGATGGAGTTATAGCTTCATCTTGAAAGAGAGGTTGATCTAGTTCATGTACCTTTGGTAAGAGAAGATACCAAGATCCATTGGACCATATGAGCATTCTTTATGGGGGCATATGTATCATCTCTAATGTATTCTCTTCTTGGATCCTTAGTGCATATTATGGGGGGTGTTTAAGTATTTTTAATTTTATCTTATTAGGCCAAGTTTTGTAATTATGAACTACCTACGATTACTCTTGATGTAGCCTATGGGCAAGTGCTATGTAGGCCTTCAAGTATTCTCTATGTAAGCTTATGGGTATTCTACATATGAGCCTACAAGTATTCTTCTATGTAATCCTATGGCTATTCTTTTATGTTAGCCTACAAACATATTTATGTAAGCACACATGGATCTTGATGTAATCCTATGGGTCATTTTGATGTGTTCACCCTTAGAAAAATTGGTTAATCCATATCTATGGTTAACTATGGTTAAATAATTTAGCCTTCAAGTCAAGTTATATCAGTTTGATGTTAACATATAATTGGAGATTTGGTATCAATATAAATACCCCAATGATCAATCCATTGTATCAATTTGTGATATGTGAGATCATGGCGGTGCCTATTGGCACCCACCTCTTATTTCTTCTTTATATGTGTGTCCCTTATCTCTCTCTATTTTCATATATATGCTCTTTTGTTTCACTCTTCTTTATTTTTCTTCATATGATTATGGTGAATGTATGTTTCAAAATGTTTCTAGAAGGTATTGTGAATTCCAACAAAATCCTAGGTGGACTTGGATTACAAGGATCTCACTAGGTTGTAATATATTTCTTCTAGTAGAAGCATTCACCAACAATTTTCTCTTACCTCTCTTGATATTCAATCTTTTTTTGTTTGTTTCTAACCAAATGGGTGCCTGGTTATCGAATTGAATTTTTTGAGGTTGTTTAAAAATCTAATTTTTCTATGGATTTAAAAAAAAAATCCATTTATTTTTATCCTTTGGTTTTTTTGGTTTAGATGCATCATAGATGATAGTCTATATAATTTCCAAAGAAGAAAAGAAGAGGCTAAAAAAAATTTAGTAGTACTTATAGGCCAAAAATATCATGGGCATACCTTCATACATGGAAAAGACCTATGAGCTACTTGACAAGGTTGTTGATATGGTTTGACAATTATTTTACTATAATGACATGAAAGGATAGCTTGATTGGTTGGGTTTGAGAAAAATGTTATATATGGAAAACCATTATAGATATATACAAATTGTTAGTATTTTTGGATTCTTTGCAAAATTTCAAGGGGTCAAAGTTCAATATTTTAGGTCATTCAACCTCCATATATTTCCTTTTTGGTATTGGATTTTTTATTTTTCGCATTTTTTAAAATTTTTAAATTTAAGAATGGAATTATTTCAAATAAATTTCTACATAGGGGTTGAAATAGACACATGCATGAATGAAGACATGCATTGTTTAGTAAAGGATGTGTGCACTGATGATGCAACATGTGGATGTGTATATCACAACCCAAGCAAGATTGACATGGATGGGTTTAGGCTTGTTCAAACCAAAAGAGAGTGTCCTGAGTACCTTGAGCCAATGGAGGTGATGGTAAGCCTAAGAGAATGGAAATCATGTCATTATCCATAAAACTATGGAGCTTTAATAATGGGTAAGGCACCACCCATGGAGCTATCCCCACCAAGGCATCACAGTTTTGACCTCTATAGGCCCTTAAGGAAAAAAATATTTGGTACAAATGAAGATATTAAGAGGGTGTGGCCCTCCTATGTGGTTAATGTTGTAAATGCTTGCACTAGTACCTAGTAGATGTGTTGCTAAGACTAGCCTCTAGGAGGTCTAAGGTTTGAATCTCATGCCCAAATTTTTAAGGGTGTTATAACGATGTAGCACCCATGCTTCATGACATGTCACACAATGAGTGGCATATGATGATGGTTGAAATTACTTAATATTGTGGTGCTTGATGATATGGCATTTTGTGGCATGGTATTTATGATGTGTCAATGGTCAATGTGGTAAAATTGGTGAAGTGGATCCTAAATTTTGAGTGTAATAGGGGTTTGGCCTATCAAATTCAACCAACTTGTCAATTTCTCTACTCTAGTCCTTGCATAGTTAGAAATAAATATGGAAAACTATAGATCTTAGTTGACACCAAAAATTCAACATGTTTTACTCTTTGGTTCAATGGTATCTTATCTAGTGGCCTACATAGTCAGTTTCCTAGTGGCACCCCTTGCACATAATGATACTTGGTGGCATTTGATTCGTTGTTGCATTGTCTCAATCATAGAGTAGTCAAAACCTAGTTGGCATCCATTAGTTGCCTAGTTAGTGACACATGGAAGATTCCATTCACTATTTTGAACTTTTGAAATATTCGGTGGTATTTTATATTATTTTAGGGCCAATTCTATGGGGCCATAACTTTTGCATATGAAATTGTTTTGAGATCTTTTCTGAATTCACATAGGTTTTTGGGCTCTTTATATAATAGTATTATTTCTATTCATATCTACATGTAGAAGAAGATATATTTTGGTAGGGAAATAATGGATCAACATGTACCCTTGTTGAATGGGAAAAACTATGCCTCCTAGAAAATCAAGATTGAAGCTTTGATTTAGACTAAGGGATTGCCCAAATATGCGAACAATGCCCCTTGAGACACTAATTACAATGAAAGAAAGTAGCTACTCAAGGATAATAAGGATGAGGTACTTGATGTGATTGCTCTTTATGTCAATAATATCTATAACACTTATGTCAATAATGCTTTGTATCCTAATGTCCCACTTGACAAGTTTTAGAACTTGTGTGATTGTATTGACTCTAAATAAACCACTAGATTAGACACAAAGCTTGCTATCTTTAACATGAAAAACTTTGAGATCATAGATGAGTACATCGATCAATTCAAGATGTTGAAATAATATATCCACACTATTATAGGCATCGGTAATTGACAAAAGGATATTGATGGAAAGAACATTGAGCTTCCCAACATTGTGTTCAATAACATTTTCAAGACATACAAGATAATTATAGTTGTTCTTGATATGATTTGAATTTACTTTTATAATGTTGCTCCTTCTCCAGATGATACATTCAAGTACCTTCTTCACCATTAAGCTTGAAAAAAGGGGCATAAGTCATTATCTCACCATTTAATCTCATGAAAATAAAGTAATTAAGATAAAGGTTGAGAAGAAGTTAAAGCAAGGTGAGAAAACAGCTAAGAAGCCCTTTAAGAAATTTGTTTGCATTTTGTATAAGAAATGAGATAAGACATATTTTTCACATATAAATTAAGAATCTTAAGGATTTAAGCAAAAAAAGTGTGCCAATGTTACTCTCTTCCATGCTCAGGTTGACGATGACCATGACAATGAGACTTCACATGTGTATGTAGTTGTTTATTCAACATATTGGACATCCACTTATTTTAATGAGTGGATTGTATATTGAGCCTTGAGGGGTTACTCAACATATGACCAAACATTTTTATCTCTTGCATAACTAAAAATATAACATTTTGTAGAGCATACTATCATTGGGGATGATTTTTCTTTATGGGTGGCTAGACGTAATAAGACAATAGTTGGTTCTTCTTAATTTTATGAGGTCCTTCATATTTATAGTATAGGCCGTAATATTATGTGTATATATCACATCACCCACATGAATAAGAATATGGAGTTAATAAATGGATCATCAAGGATATTTATAAATATTTCAAGATAGTTACCTCATAATTTATGATGAGATAGATCAAATATACATGTTTAGTGATCATTTGGCTCATTTTTCTTCTCCTTCTAGATATAAAGACTTTGTGGCTACAATAGCATCATAGACTTGGGCATCTTGGCTATGACTTATTGAGGTACTTGATTCAATATTAGTTGGTTATCGGGCTTCCTCTTCTCTCCTTTAAGTGGTGTTTACGAGGGTGTATTTTGAGGATGTATCATTGAGGGTCCTTTTAAAAGGGATTTGTAGGCATGTTCTCCTCCTATATGAGTTTAGACATACTCAACTCATTATCTCTTAGGAACACTTGATCCCTACTCTTGAAGGCTAGTGGTTTTGAAAATTCCCTCATCTATTCTTATGCCAAGGGCTATCTAGAATGGGAGAATGATATGCTTGTCAAGTAGGAGTCCTTGAAGAATCAAACTTGGGATATTGTTCCTCTTCTAGAAGGGAATAATGTTATTGGGTGTAAATGGGTATATGAGACCAAGTACACTTCTAATAATTAAATGATGTAGCACAAGGCATGCCACTTTATCAGGGGATTCTCTTAGGAGGGAATTACCTACTCAAAGATCTTTGTCCCAATTGTTAGGATGGATTCTATTTGAATTATTATTTTCATAATTGTTTCTTATTGTTGGGAGGCACATCAAATGTATGTGAAGAGTGCCTTTCTTCATGGTGATATTTTGGAGGAGATCTATATACAATAACCACTTGATTTTGAGCTTGATGGACTAAGCCTTATGGTGTGTCATTTGACCAAGTCTTTGTATGGGCTTAAGTAGGCTCCTCATGCATGGTGTGAGAAGATACACTCCTCCTTTATCAATTGTGGTTCCAACATTATGAGGTAGAGTATGTTGTTTACATAATGCATCTAGATGGTAAGACATTATTGATTTTATTATATATTCATAATCTACTCATTATAGATAGTTTGATATATTTGATCTATAATATGGAATCGCAACTTCATGATATTTTGAGATGGAAATTAAGGGGTTTTGCATTGTTTTTTTTTAATTTAGATTAAGTAGTCATTCTCTAGGATCATTTCCTCTCAACCAAAGTATGCCTTGGATATTCTATAATGTTTCAAGATAGAGGATTGAAAACTTACTCAACCTCCCTTTACTTCTAGCTTGAAGCTTACAAACAAATTGCGCTACTCCTTTGGTGGATGTTACTTTATACCAATCACTTATTAAGGGACTTCTCCACCTCACTCATATGGTTGAATATTATATTTGTTGTTAGCTATCGTTTCAAGTACATGTAGGCACCTCGTGAGAGACATTGAATAATGATAAAGAAAATCCTTTTGTTTATTAGGGATGCATACTAGATGGGTATTTACTACTTAGTTAAAGAACCTATAATTCTGATAGGATTCTCAAATGCATATTGGGTTGATGATTTGTATTAATGATGCTCCATTATAGGTTTTTTTATATCTTGGCTTTGATTTGGTCTCTTAATGTTATAGAAAAAAATCCACTATATCTTAGTCATCTATTGAAACTAAATACCATATTATAAATGAGGTTTCCAAGCACCTCTAAGGGATGCTCATGATTTTGGATCAAGTGGATATACCTCAAAAAATAATCCATTGTGACAATCAATGCCCCATTAAGTTATACATAATCTAGTGTTGCATTGATGACCCAAGCATATTGAGGTTTGAATGCATTATGTGTAATGGCTTTGTGCCCATGGGATACATGACCTAGTCTATGTGCCATAAATGGAGTAGACAATGGATGTTCTAATCTGTTGAAGATATCACATTATTTGGCCCCCTTAAAATATTTGTTTGATAGATGATTTATATTTTATATAATGTATGTAGCAATATGAGAAGAGTGCAAAGTGTCAAGAGGGTATGAAGAGTCACATGATATATGGTATGTTGAGATATTTTTCTTTATGAGAGGAATATGAAAGGTTGCATCTCCCATATGAAAGAGGAGAGCAATAGTTAGAGAACTGAAAAGTCATGAAAAATGATATATTGGAGGTAAAGCTCCATGCAATGTAACCAAGTTGTATCATTAATGTAATATTTGTATATTGTGTTTATTTGAGTTATATTCTATGAGATATTGTTGTTCATTGTTATGAGAGATTGTTGATATTGTTAGTAGCATTGATTTATTTCATTCTTGATCTTGGAATAATTTTACTATGAGTTAATCCATTAGGAAATCTAACTGTGGTATCAGAGCTACGGAGAGTCTGAGTGAAGGTATTGGGACAATTGTCGCCATCCGACAACAAGCCCAAATTAAAAAAAAAAACTTGATAGTGTTTTATATAGAACAAAAAATTGAAGAAAAGAACAAGTTTAGGTAGCATTCAGAGAAGAAGAAGAAGAAGAAGAGCTACAATTTTCAGCATATTTGGACAACGAATAAAGATAGCAAATCAACAAGTAAGCAAGAAAGGAAAGAGAAAAAGGACTGCAAATTTATGTTTAAAGTGTATCTTATTTAAGCATTCAAAAATATTGTTTATAACAAGATTTGGAAGCGCTATATTTAGTGATAAAGCAACAAGGAGGCATTGAATTTTCAAGTTTTCAAGGTTGAAAGCAAGATATATTTGTCACCATTAAACCTGCAACAAATTATAGAAAATTACAATGCATTAGAAAGGAAAGAAAAGCTGATCTACATGCAAGAGAAGAGATCCAAATAGAAAATATATTCAAAACAATTAAGTAAGGCCAAGCACCAATAAATAGTGTTATATAAGCTAGGAGGAAGCAACGTTGAAGAAGGGAGCCGAAGAATCAAGAGATCTCTCCAAACGTAGGTCAAATACCATTAGGAAGAGGAAGGTAGAGCATTAAGAAGGGTGTCATTCAAAAGGAAGTTGAAAGGCCACTGAAAGGAAACAAGAATGTCAAAAAATTAAACATTCTCCAAGCAAAGTGTTTTTACATAAGATTAGACTATTTTCTAAGATAAAACCTGAGGAAAACCACCAGTGTGTTGAATCCAAACTTGTGAAGGAATATAAGTGTTATGTTTTCTCTAATGATGTTGTATGTCCAGCATAGGTTATAGAATAGGAGCAATATTTGGCAATAATTACGTAGTGGTTTGGAGGAGAAAATGGTTCTCTGATGCACAATTTACTAATCGTTCGAAATCTCCAAACTTAGAGCCATCAATGATCGCATCAGGGGGGCCTTAGAAGGAGACAAGATTCACTGGTGTAATAGGTGTTACAAGTAGGATGCCAGAGGAGGAGGCTTACATGTGGTAGACACATAAGGAGATAGTTATGCCCTTAGTTATCAAATTCATAAAAAATTTAGATAAGTTTGAAATTCATTAAATTTAAAACCCTAGCAAATAAGTTAGATGAATAAACCCTAAATTTGGCAAGAAAAAAAATTGGGCAAAAAATAGGTAGGGAATGCACGCGAGAAGGGGAAAATGCATGTAGGAAATGTTTTGCATGTGTTTTCAATCCTAAATTCGGTAGGAAAAAAATGGGGAAAGATCAGATGGGGGAAATGCAAGCGGTAAGGGAAAAATGCATGCAAAAAAATTTTTGCATGTGTTTTCCCCTTATATATAATTTTTGGAAATATTTACATCCAAAAATCGAATCAATTTGAGTTTGGCAATAGCTGCGACTGTATGCGACTATGATTTGTAGCTTCTACAACTACGTTAAATTTTTCTCTATACTATAATTTAGTAGTTTTGCTGAGTTAAATAAATGTGTTGTAATTTTTTTTAAGGAAAATATTTATTTACTTAACAAAAAGGTACAAAACTCTCTAATCAAAGAGATCAAAGTGAACAGAGCATTTTAAAAAATAAAACATGAAGACAAAAAAAACCTCATTATTGGAGTGTTCGTCATCCTCACACACCACCCCTACCCTTCTGCTTCTTGATGATTTAGCAGTATTAACCAAGGGTTATATTTATTGCCTGATTCGCTAGTGTGTCAACCTCTTTGTTGAATTCCCGCCTTATATGTTGATAGGATATTTTTTCAATTATCTTGAATAGTCTTCAATTGTAAAGATATAAAATCTTTATTTTTGGCAAGAGTTATTATTATCAGTTTAGAATCTGACACATCCCAGAATTCCACACTTTTTCTAAAAGGAGATGTAGTTTTTTTTTGTATATAATTGTATGTACCTATGAGATCACACATATTCCACTACTTGTTTTCCTTTCAGAATGAGTTAGCCACACTATCTATCCCAACTCAATGGTGGGCTAGTGCAAGCTATCTATATCATACCTTCATTGAGCGGACTCGACTATCTGTCTCATTACCCGATGAGCTAGCCCAAGTCATAAATTACCTCACAATGAGAGCTATATTGGCTATCTATCTCATCCTTTGAGATGAGCTAGTCCAAGCTATCATTCTTCCTACATTGGTGAGTCAGTTTGGCTATCAATATCATTCGCACGATGAGCTAGCCTACGCTCTTTATCTCATATTTACGATGAGCTATCTTAGCTATCAGTCTCATCCCCATGATGATCTAGACTAAGCTATCTATCTCATCTTGATGGCAAGCTAGCTTAGCTATCTATCCCATCTCCATAATGGGATAGCCTAAGCCATCTGTCTCACCTTCGTGTATCCCAAATATAAGGGTGTAGGTGCAATCCTTTATAGGAATATGGTCTATTATCATGATTATACGTTTATAATTATTCTTGGTCTAGTTCCTACATGTTTATTTTGTTTTTCTTGGGAGAAACATTTACTTTTTGTCTTAATTACACTGTCCATAGATATTGTGAGTAACATTCTATTTTATCCATTGAAATATTATTAGCTATTTAGACATACATTAAGAGGATGCATTAGAATCCTCATGTTACTAGTGGTCTACATACCATATAGTAGTAAATCTACTTAAGAGCATAAATCTAAGATAGAAACACAATACACACAACCATATGACACAGTAGTTATTTTGGGAACCCTCATGGGGAATAAACCCAACCTTAAAATATTTTCCATTTTACTAGTCACTTTATTTCCATAACACAATGAGGGGCTACCCTTAGTCCCTCTCCTCCCCTTTATTTCCAACGCTACAGTCTAGAGCAATTAATATCCCATAATATCTAATTTCCATTAACCCCTAGGAACAACCATCCTCCATGGGTTAGGATAATTCTCATTACGATAAAGAGAAGCATCCAATCTCTTATGAAAGGGATCCCATAATCCCTTCGTCAAGAGCCTTAGATTTTATTCATGGATGATGTAAGGAATCCTCTCCTATACCTCCAAGAGTGAAGCATAGGCCACATTCTTCAACACATCTTCTTTCCCTTAATCATTAAAGGGGTTACTATCTAAGTGCTCTGAATATACATTGAATCATTCAATGACTATGCTCAATCAAATCTTACAAATGGGTAGTGTATATTCATATTTTTAAATATCCACTACCTCTTGACAACATATAAATATTCATGTTAAGTATTCAAACTTAAATAAATTTCCACATGTTATCTTTAAGTAGCATATAAATCCTCTTGTTTAACATTCGCCATCACATAAAATCCCATATTTATTTTTGGACAACTTATAAAATATTTTACTCACATTTAACATCTAATAGAATCTCATCATCTTACTCACATTTAACATCTAATAGAATCTCATCATCTTACTCACATTTAACATCTAATAGAATTCTCATGTGTTAAAATTGGAGTAACATATAATATGCTTATTTAGTAATTCAACCTTAAATAAAATCTCATATGGTATCTTTGGACAACATACAAATCATCTTTTTAAACTCTGCATCACATAAAATCTCATTTATTACTTTTGTACCGCATATAAACCATCTTAATCAACATTCAACATCAATTATAATCCTATAAGCCATTCCTTGAACAACATATAAATCATCTCACACAACATTCAACATCAATTAGAATCCTATATGCTATTCCATGAACAACATATAAATCGTCTTACACAACATTCAACATCAATTAGAATCCTATATGTTATTCCATGAACAACATATAAATCATTTTACTCAGAATTTGGCATTGAATAGATTGTTTTATACTAACTTCCAAAAAGCATGTAAGAAATATTAATCATTAATTAGTATCTCATCCGGCTATCTTGTAGGGAACATATGAATATTGCTATCCGACGTTTAATCTCTACTAGATTCACATTATATGAACCATTAGAAAGTCTACGATAAAGTTCATGTATCATTTAGTATTTAATGATAGTTCCATACAAAAAATATAGGAATACCATTCAGTTAATCCTTGCAAACTCATCCTTAGGAGAACTCATAGCGACTACAGTGCATAAATAAATTTATCCGCATCCCCACAACATAGAGAATCAGATTTATGCACTTCACTAAGGAGAAGGGGCTTTTTATTGAAGTTTGGTAATATGTGAAGGGGTTTCATTCCAAGAATTTCCAAAAATATTACGACTCAAATCCGAAACCTCTATTGTTATGCTAAACCTGAAAGTAGTAAATTTACAAGCTTCTAAGGAACCGAAAATTATCTATACCAACCATTCATAATTAGATGCCAACCAAACATATCAATTACAACCATACACACTCAGGTTTCTCTATCGCATCCTTTTTTTTTCTTATAACTTCCTTAATAGTTATTATACAGGGTGTGTGAAGAAACGGATACTGGTGGAAGGAGGAGTGAGCCATGGTTTTGGCGATCGAAGACCAAAAACCTGAGAAGCAGGTTTCGCAGATGGAATAAGCCCGCAATGCCACGATGACAATAGGATTTGACTGGAGTGCAGCTAAAAATAGAGCCTCCCATAGCAACATTGAATGGGGGAAAAACCTCCCAATAAATTGAAGGACCGAAAAAATCTTACGCAGAATGTTTGCAACAAAATCCTAGACTGCCCCCTAGCGGATCGATGGATTTCATTATGTAAGGCAGCGATGTGTTGTGCCCTAAAAACCTCATGGAATATTATGCATCTCACGATTCCTTCTCATTAGCGGGAAAGTTCGTAGGAGGGCATCCAAACATAGATGCGATTCGGCAGTGGGCTACTTAGAAATGGAAAGTTATGGGAAATTTGGGTCTTTTGGTAATGACTAGAGGTTTTTTTATGATTTAGTTGAATACCCGGGAGGATGCAGAGCGTATTCTTTTTGGAGGTCCTTGGTTCTTCGAAAGACGAAGCCTGTTCCTCAAAAAATGGGAACCAAATTTTGACCCCGACTCTCAAAACATCAATTTCACTCTGATTTGGGTCCGCCTCCCCAACCTCCCTACACATTTTTTCTATAAGGATGCTCTTCGAGGTCTGGCTAGGGCTTTTGGAAATTTGCTATTGTAGACACCAAAACAGCACCAATCCGATTATGTGACTACAAACACTGATCACATTAACACACACAGCCCCCAGGGTAGCCCCCAGAGGTTAAACAGTGGTTCTAACCACTTACACAGGAGTTTTGCAAGTCAAAAATCAGTTTGGCACCTTTTAGACACTTTATTTCTTATTCGTCCCACCCAGGGACGAGTGCGAATTTGTACTCGTCCTACCCAAGGACGAGTATGGATTTGTACTCGTTTCACCCAGGGACGATTACTAGCGCTCGCTTATGGGTGGGACGAATGCCAGGTTTGACCAACAAAAAGTCAGACCTCAGCGCATGACAACTCAGAACTACCACTCAGCTTTTCATGCATGACATAGGAGTGCGAGTGAGTTCTTTTGACAACACACATCTGCCAATTGACTTTCCCTTCCCTGCATGGGAAGGAGAGTAAGCTTTTTAAGACAACTCAGATTTGCCACTTAGCTATCCCTTCATTGCATGGGAGTGCAAGTGAGCTTTGCTAAAACATGCAAAGACATGCACAGAGGCAGTTAAGAAGCCCTTGATCAAGAAGAAGTCTTCTCTTCACAAACAAAAGCATTCATGCAAAGAAACACTTTTGCATGTTAATTCAAAAAGACCCCTTGGGTCTATAAAAACGGTGAGTTTTCTCACCCAAAAAGATATACAGAGAAGGAGCATTTTGAGCGACGAAGTGCTGCTAGTTCACTTACTGGCGATTTGTGCTTTCATAATCGTGGTATTTCTTTTAGTTTCATGTTTATGCTTTTGTCAAGTCTTTCATTTCATTTAGATTCATTTCAACCATCGTTAGATTCATCTTTTATTTTTCATACACAAGTGCTACTGACTTTCTTGTTTGTTTCTTTGAGTGCGAGTTGCGGCATTAGAGGAGCGGCGAGGAGTCTACCTTACCAACGCAAGCGGCGGCAACATTTGGCCCGCCCATTCCAAACGTGGGCATGCGGAAGGAGGAAGACTAAGTCACAAATTGTAACAAAGACCAATTTAACGCTCCTAGCCCCTAAAAAGGGAGGAGACGTCTATGTAACCGAGGATAAGAAATTTGAATAAAGAGGTCTGTGATTTCCTTACATCTTTTCTTTCGTCTCCAATTTATCTCCTTTCCTTGTTTTTGTGCATAGGATTAAAGCGTTACATTTCGTCTTATATTGCATAGTTATAGTTTTCCTTTTGCTTTCGAAATCTCGTGCTTTCAATGGCGATCACGGTGGGACCTCTGTCCTCTGTTTTTTTTTTAGGTTAACTTACTGATCTAAATTGCTTGTTTTTTTTTACAGGTACCTGTTTTTCAACATCAGACTGTTATTCGTCTCTGCAAGTGACGATTACAGAATTTTTACTCGTCTCACCGCGGGACGAATAAACTATTCGTTTCACCCTGAGACGATTACAAAATTTTTACTCGTCTCACCCCGGGACGAATAAACTATTCGTTTCACCCTGGGACGATTACGGTTCTGTTATTCGTCTCACCCAGGGACGATTATAGTTCTGTGCAATTTTCAGAGCAAAATCAGAAACTTCCGATTAGGCAGAGAAGAGGTAGGGGTTTTTTTTACAGCTTCTGTCAAATTTTTGTTTTTCTATTTTACGGTTTTCAGTTTGTATGGCTTAGGGAAAGATTTCTTTTCGTTTGCTTGTTTCAATTTCGCAAAATTAAAACGAACCCCACACATCACGTTACATTTTAAACCAAGGCGTTGGTCGTAAGACCCCAACCCTTGAGCAAGACCAACGGTGGGTTCATCACCACCTTGGCTTAGCTTTGCATCCATTCCCCGATTGTCAACTCGTTGTTAGGCGTAAATCCCGACGAAAGCCGACCGAGTGTCGCCGGGGTGATTCCCATGCGCGCGAGGATAAGTCTTCTATGGTAGGTGCCATTAACGGGACAATCCCCCTTTCGTACCGCCTACGTACCACGTACCATCTGCTCTCACGTACCTATAGTCTCCCTCTCGTAAGGGCGGGTATATAGAGAGGTTGGTATATCGGCCTGGTTGGTATATTGAAGGGGCGACCATTTTGGGAGTTATATGAGCCGTCATAATGCATTTAAACGTTCTTCAAAACCTACAAAAACAAAACAAAACAACAAAAACACACTAAACCAGATTTAGGGCACACTATTAATCTTTAAAAGAGATAAACATTGCTTGTGTGTGTATGCTATTTTCTGTTTAGACAAAAAAAATCAAAAATCAAAAAAAATCATAAACAAAGATAAAAATCTACGCATTTTGTCACTCGCTCCAAAAGCTCCAAGGATTCCCGCAATCGCTTGGTCACTCCAAAATGCCCCAAAGGTGTCCATGAACCCTTTGGTCAACCCAAAAGCACCCTGAAGGTGCCCATAAGTGATGCAGGACCATCCAACAAAATATGGGAAATTTTATATTTTTCCCTAAATTTTAGTGCATCTTGTCGGGGCCATAACTTCTCAACCGTAGCTCCGATTGACTTGAAATTTTACAGGGAGTTAGTTGGGATATTTTTAAACAAATATAACTCCCTAGAGTTCTATTTGCCCAAAAAACTCATTTTCGGGGCCAAATTCCATCATCTAGTGCCCCAAAATTAGGTTTTAAAATTGCGTGCCCAATTTTTTGCACTTTTTGAGTTGTTCGGATGTCAATATCTCCTAATGTATTTAGAGTTAGGACTTGAGACTTCATTTTTGTCTTATCTACTATAAGAGGGATGCGCACACCAATTTTGGGCCCCATCTGACTCATTTCAATTTTTAGGGTTTTTAGAGAGACATCGCCATGGTGCTCACCCGCAGTCAAGCCCACTCACGGGCAGACGCTGTGGAGAATGTCCAAAGAAGCACGAGTCACCTCCGTTACAATCCCCAGGATTTAGTCATACCACCTTGGCGACCTAACACACAAGGCGAGTCCCCTCCACACCTTAACAGAAAGGGACTATAGGGGCACCTCTTCTAGGGGCACTCCTGTTCGAGCATAGCACCCAGCACGCACCCTCCCATGAGGGGTACATCCGTAGGAGAGCTCCCTTAGATGCTCGCTATGAGTGGTCACCACGCAATGAAGCGCTAGGTCAACATAGGGTTCGACGGGAGGAACCACATGATTACACTATCCCTCCTTCACCCCCTCTAGTTGTCGGGACTACAAGGACAAATACGAGCACAAGGCTCCTCGAGGCGTGGCGAGCCAACTCTTCCCGTTCCTCTTTCACTTACAAAAGAGAGCACGAGGAAAACCCTTACCTTCCTCAAGAACAATATACATCGCAGGAGCAACATGCCTCCGCAATTGCTAGCTTTCGGGATTACCTATTGAGGCCAAAGCCTCAGGGGAATGCCGCTACCCCCAAGAGAGGGAGGCGACCTATAGAGATCTCGGATCACCATGACCGAGATAGATATCTAGGAGAGGCATCTAGGCCTTCTAGACATGAGACGACAGGACCAACTATCTTAGAATTCGCCAAGCATATTGCACGTCGGATGCAACTCACGATACTTGAGCTGGAACAACAACAGTTAGAGCAACAATATCTTTTAAATCAAGAGTGCCTTCGAGTGCCGGGAGGATGAGTTGTTACAACACACTATGCAGGCGAAGACTCCAACCCCTCGCATGCATAAGACAAAACATTATGAGAAACACAACTGGGTGCAAGACAGGTCTCTACGACCTTATCAAACGTTGCCCTCGATGCCTCCTAGACTTGAGCGGGAGGCCAATCCTAAGACCAATGACGGGTGCCTTCTTCAGGCGCCCACCCAGGTTCATGGACCACCCCCAAAAATTCTTCAAGAAGCCTCTGAGGAACCTGAGCTAGAAAAAGAGTGGACTAAAATGAAATACCAAAGCATGGGGGGTGCTATTCAGTCATCCCTCTCAAGGCATCAAGTTTCCCACAACTTGCAATGGGAACAAATCAAACAGGAGGAGCTCAAATCCCTCGATACAAGCAATGCACTGCCCAAGCACTTAGAGTCAGTAGAGACCAAGATTTTGGGGCCACAAAAGCCCAACTCACGTGAAACTCCTCTCAAAGAGGATCAACCCCTGGTTGTAGAGCTACCCGATGATGAGGTCTTCCATATCTTAGAATCACCGAGGTTCGATAAGCTTGACTCTCTCGCCAAAGACGAGTCGAGCATATGCAATAGTGCTATGGGACCCGTTCGAGTCTGACATCACTAATTCACAGGTGGTCCCCATGGATGAGCATCACAAAATTCTCTTAACATTACTCCCTTTGGAGGCTCCCATCGAGCCCGTGCCATTGCCAAAAAATCCGGTCCCCCCGCAAAGCGCAGAACAACCCCATCGGGACCATGTCAATCTGCTCGAGCCAGAAGAGCTTAGCATGTCACAGATAGCTATCGGGGCCAACGAGGGCCTTTGGATCATCGACAATGATTACGAAGATGAAACTGAGATGGCTTATCTCAATCATGCACGACGGCACAATCACCCTGTCACCCATGACGAACTAATGGCCCAACTAGGCATAAGACTAGGGCATGAGTGGCGCATAGACCCAGCCCATTGGCATCACATGTTGATCCCACTCCTTTGGGAAGATCGCGAGCACCTTCCACCCAGAGATATCATAGCACCATCAGTGCCGAAGGCAGACCTTGCCCTCCTATCCGTGCATAAGGCCGATCCATTCGTGCCAATTCCTACAGAGCCAGATCCGGTGCACAAAGATCATCACGCTGGGGGTACCTCTATTCCCTGAAGAGCCAGTGGGTTACACCAAATGCTCCAAAGGTGTCCATAAACCCTTTGGTCAAACCAAACGCTCCAAAGGTGTCTATACCTTTGGTCAAAAGCTTAAGGATTATAATCTCCAAAAAGCTCCAAGGATTATAATTTTCAATCTCGGTTTTTATCTAAAAGCTCCAAGGATTATCGCAATCTCTTGGTCATCCCAAAAGCTCCAAGGATTATCGCAATCTCTTGGTCATCCCAAAAAGCTCCAAGGATTATCGCAATCTCTTGGTCATCCCAAAAGCTCCAAGGATTATCGCAATCTCTTGGTCATCCCAAAAAGCTCCAAGGATTATCGCAATCTCTTGGTCATCCCAAAAAGCTCCAAGGATTATCGCAATCTCTTGGTCATCCCAAAAAGCTCCAAGGATTATCGCAATCTCTTGGTCATCCCAAAAAGCTCCAAGGATTATCGCAATCCGTTGGTCATCCCAAAAAGCTCCAAGGATTATCGCAATCTCTTGGTCATCCCAAAAGCTCCAAGGATTATCGCAATCTCTTGGTCACCCCAAAAGCTCCAAGGATTATCGCAATCTCTTGGTCATCCCAAAAGCTCCAAGGATTACCATAATCGCTTGGTCAACCCAAAAGCTCCAAGAGTTACCATAACTGCTTGGTCAACATAAGTATTCAAAAATCAACAAAAACAACACAAAAATCAAAATCACAAAAACATTTGCATTTCAATTCCATGCATACTAATAACATCATCAAAAATTACAAAAACAATTGCATTTCAATTCCATGCATAACAATAAAATCATCAAAAATCACAAAACAAATTGCATTTCAATTCCATGCATACTCATAAAAAAATCAAAATCACAAAAACAATTGCATTCCAATTCCATGCATTCTCATAAAAATCAAAATACAAAAATATAGGTTGCATTAGGCATTGCATCCATACATTGCATACATTTGCTAGGTCATACAAGTCAAAAGCACCATAGGCTGTCATTACTTGACAAGACCATCATTTTCCACATCACATCCATGTTCATAAATGCATACATCCAGCATAACACCATCGCCATTTTTAGCATAGTCAGTTGTCTCCTACTGTATATAGGGTTTTCGTCATTCAGATGTCTTTAAATTTCTAGCCAAAAACTGTACATAGTTAAGCGGATTTTACATGGGAAAGTTTTACTTGGATCACACCTTGTTACGTAGCATCCCAACACAAATTAACACACATAAAATAATTCCTAAGTTGTGTGGACGAAAGATGAAACCTGCACCGTAATCCCGGTTACCATAAGCGAAACGGCTATCTTGCTTATCCCCCGTGCAATTGACCCTAGAAATGCTTGAGAGTTGGCAAAAGGACAAGCTTCCTCCCTACCCAATTCCCCATGAATCCCAAGTTCTCAAAAGTTGCAAAAACATCAAAAATTTGCAAAACGTCAAAACACTAAAATTTGACATCCTACAGTGCACACATCAAAAGGCACAAACAATAGTGATTCTCGTCACTCCATATTCAAATCCCTTGCTCAAAAAAAAAAAAAAAAATCAATAAAACAAAAATAAACAGTGATCTTATCACTATAAAGAGCAAGTATCCCAATACACTTGAAGAAAAGAAGGGAGTCGAACTTGAATCCCTGGAATTCTCAGCATTTCGACAGGTCATGAGGCAAGCTTCAGTACCGGTTTGGTTGATAGCCTATCGGTCACTGGCGATAAACCTCCCGCATGACGATATATCTGTCACATTAACTTGTGTATAGATCAATGTTTGCATGTGGATGAGCTAGCTTATGGTATCCTAGATAGCATCGCAGATAAATCTGACTAAATACAATAAAGGAGTTAGTGGAGCTAATTAGGTGATCCTCAGTACAGGTTCGGTTGAAAGCCCATCTGGCATTGGCGGTATCCTGATGAATACCACATAAATGAACTCAATTGCACACACGGGGATGTGAAATAACTTGGTTAAATTCAAGTCGAATTTATACCTTGTTCAAAAGTCTTGCGAGATAAATGTACAGTCTTGGCTAGTTAGTTAAAATATCTGAATCTAAGAAAAGCTTAACTACATTTTAAAAACAAGCTGGTATATTTCATTCCGTACATCACCATCAAAATATATGCAAAATACAAAAACACACAGTTATCACATGCAAAGTCATTCCACAAAGTCATCCCATTAGTATAGCAAGTCAGTCAAATCTTGTACAGTCTATGGTGCATCGACACATCATCAACAACTCATTTCATTCATTCCATATCTATACATCATACAAATTAGAAACATCACATTCATAATCACCTCTGCATACATCAAACACATACATACAAAACACGCCACAAAAAAAAAAAAAAACAAACACAACAAAACAACCAAAATATAAAAATGACAAATGCCAACAAAAACACTAAAAATTGTCGGACAAAAGTGCTCTTGCACTTAACCTCTTGGCATAAGAAAACTGATGTCGGGGTCTACCTTGTCGTTATCCTACTCCCCAAGAAGGCTACCATAGCCGGACCGCTCCACGGGAAGACGGATTTTCGCCAATGTTACCCCCAAATGGCATCCCAAAATGGGTTCACACCCACCAAAAATAGGTCAAAAAAAAATCGAGAAATTGCTCGCGCATTCAACGGACAACATCTGAAGGCACCCTCACTTAAGTCATCTTGGGTCAAGCGACTCGTCGCTTTTCTCATGTCAGTCATTCCTTCATCGATTCGTCGCTTGAGGGGGTAGTCACACTTAAGTCACCAATCAACAACAACACACCCAATCAAGGCAATGGCATGCATTCAAAGAATCATTGACAAAGACAATCACGCTCCTGCTTGGGGCAGCAAACAAGCAATTATCACAAAATTGATCAAACACTTGGCATTCCCGAAGCATGAACACAAGGTTCCCCCGTGGATAAAAGGTTGCGCCCTTTGCCTATTCATGACTGATCAATGTCCAAGCTCAAGTCACACCTCACCAAAATAGGTTAATACTTGAAATCAAATTCCTTAGCTCGTCAGAAGCAAGGATTCAAGAATGCATGCCCTTTCCATACTTGGGGCATCAAGAGTTGGTTAGGTTACTAAGAAACCCTAATCATTAGTGCTTTGGTTATCTATTTTTGCTCGACGCTGTGCCATGCACAACGCTTCCCAAAAAGGGGCATCTGTAGACACCAAAACAGCACCAATCCGATTATGTGACTACAAACACTGATCACATTAACACACACGACCCCGGGGTAGCCCCCAGAGGTTAAACAGTGGTTCTAACCACTTACACAACAGTTTTGCAAGTCAAAAATCAGTTTGGCACCTTTTAGACACTTTATTTCTTATTCGTCCCACCCAGGGACGAGTGCGAATTTGTACTCGTCCTACCCAAGGACGAGTATGGATTTGTACTCGTTTCACCCAGGGACGATTACTAGCGCTCGCTTCTGGGTGGGACGAATGCCAGGTTTGACCAGCAAAAAGTCAGACCTCAGCGCATGACAACTCAGAACTACCACTCAGCTTTTCATGCATGACATAGGAGTGCGAGTGAGTTCTTTTGACAACACACATCTGCCAATTGACTTTCCCTTCACTGCATGGGAAGGAGAGTAAGCTTTTTAAGACAACTCAGATTTGCCACTTAGCTATCCCTTCATTGCATGGGAGTGCAAGTGAGCTTTGCTAAAACATGCAAAGACATGCAGAGAGGCAGTTAAGAAGCCCTTGATCAAGAAGAAGTCTTCTCTTCACAAACAAAAGCATTCATGCAAAGAAACACTTTTGCATGTTAATTCAAAAAGACCCCTTGGGTCTATAAAAACGGTGAGTTTTCTCACCCAAAAAGAGATACAGAGAAGGAGCATTTTGAGCGACGAAGTCCCTGCTAGTTCACTTACTGGCGATTTGTGCTTTCATAATCGTGGTATTTCTTTTAGTTTCATGTTTATGCTTTTGTCAAGTCTTTCATTTCATTTAGATTCATTTCAACCATCGTTAGATTCATCTTTTATTTTTCATACACAGGTGCTACTGACTTTCTTGTTTGTTTCTTTGAGTGCCGAGTTGCAGCATTAGAGGAGCGGCGAGGAGTCTACCTTACCAACGCAAGCGGCGGCAACATTTGGCCCGCCCATTCCAAACGTGGGCATGCGGAAGGAGGAAGACTAAGTCACAAATTGTAACAAAGACCAATTTAACGCTCCTAGCCCCTAAAAGGGGAGGAGACGTCTATGTAACCGAGGATAAGAAATTTGAATAAAGAGGGCTGTGATTTCCTTACATCTTTTCTTTCGTCTCCAATTTATCTCCTTTCCTTGTTTTTGTGCATAGGATTAAAGCGTTACATTTCGTCTTATATTGCATAGTTATAGTTTTCCTTTTGCTTCCGGAATCTCGTGCTTTCAGCTATCTATTGACCCAGCTACCCATGCCAGAACGCGCCTAACCCAGGTCCGCATCTGTGTAAATGTGAATCTAGAATCGTAACTTCCAGATCACCTCAATCTCATATACAAGGATTTCAGGTGAAGGCAGTCGCTGATCTTCAAAAACAAACTTACTTTTTATCCATATTATCAGTCGTAAGGGCACATCCATTCTCAATGCCCTAAGCACAAAAACCTTAATGAAGATTCCCAACCAAGTGGGCGTCCGTAGCTAAGAACTAGTTAGAAGGAAACTAGCAGTCAATGGCAAGCCAGGAGGAATGCACAACAGAACTAGTCGCTTCAAGATCAAGCTCAAGCTCTCCAAAAGGCAAGTTCCTCTTTCACCACTGCTAATAAATTTTATTTATTTAAATATTCTAGAACCAATTAGGTCTTTGAACAAGGTGAAATTCCTGTCTCTCCATCCCCAAAACATATCAATTCCCTCTTGGGCCCCCTGACCCCATGCCCATTCAAAATATTCCATGTTCCCCCCTTCAGGAGCAGATCCCCAAGTCCAACAATGTCCCCCAGAGCCCATCACAAAAACCCCTACGATCACCGTTATCCACAACCCTGTACCAACCCCTTGAAGAGTCTAGCTTTTCGACTTCCCTATCCTCCTCTATCGATGTCAATTCTGATAGCGATCAGGCCGCCCCAGAATCCCCTGACCATCGAAGTCCTAAACAAACTCGTAGCTTTAGAAGGTCCCAAATGGATGTGGGAGCAGACAGAAAGAAAGGTAGGCCTTTCGATGTTGAACGTCGAATCGAGACACAGCCAAGGATATAGCAAATGGTACGCAGAGAACCATGTTCCAAGAAAATGTCAGTTCTATCAAGGATGAAAACCAAAGACCCAAACCCCCTGCACAACAAGGCAAATGGGGCAAGAAAACCTCCAAAAGTTCCAAATGAAAGTCCTCTCCTAGAATACGAGAGGACTGAATGGGGCAGCCAAGCAGAGATTGGCTGTAGCCATGCGAAGAGATTACAACCCCACAATTTTTCTCACTCAAGAAACTAAATTGGACAATCAACTTTCACCTAGGATAGCCAAAATCATCTGGAAAAATTGTGATTTTGTCTACTCCCTAGATTTTGGCACTACAGGTGGGCTCTTGTGCCTTTGGAACCCATCCGTGGTCGAGGGTAGATTTATTTTTGGTCATGATAGGCTGTCTAATATCCTGTTTCATGACCTCAGCTCCCAGACTTCTTGGATTATGTCCAACATCTATGCTCCCAATACTGCTCCAGGAAGAACGATGTTGTGGAACACCCTTACCCAGATGAGATAGGCCTTTGCCAATATTCCATGGGTTCTAGCAGGGGATTTTAACTCCCCTCTTCAATTCTATGACAAGAAGGGAGGAAATGCAGTTACTAACAGGGATATAAAGGACTTGAGATAGTTTGTTGACAGTAATGCCCTTATGGATGTTCCAATTCAAGGCCTCAGGTTCACTTGGAGTAACAGACGGATGGGAAACAATCTTATCCAAGAGCACCTTGATCGGGTGTTGCTCTCCCAAGAAGCCCTCCCCCTCTTCAGTGATGCCAATTTGTAGGCTCTCCCAAAGATTGGGTCTGATCACAGCCCGCTCCTATTCGATACTGGTAGTAAGCCTCAGTTCAAGACCCCTTTTCGGTTTGAATCCATGTGGATTCACCACCCGAATCTCAGAAATTGAATAACAGAATGGTGGCAGGTAAGCTTTCCAAGGACAACCTCTAACTAGTTTATGCAAAAACTCAGATGGGTCAAAGATAATCTCAAAGTCTGGAATAGAGAAACCTTCCAAAACATCTTTGAAACCAAGCAGAACATCAAAACCAGATTAGGGCAAATTTAGGATAGTTTTCAAAGAGTCCGGGGTGATGACAGTCTCAAAAGTGAAGAGAAGATACTGCTCTCTGAATACCACAACACCCTGAGTAAGGAAGAAACCTTTTGGTGCCAAAAGTCGAGATAGCTTTGGCTCAGGGAAGGAGACTCCAACTCCAAGTTTTTTCACATATCCACTCTAAGGAACAAGGGTTGTAACAGGATTAAAAGCCTTACTAAGCAGGATGGGACCCTTATCTCTAATATCCACCACATCATGGATGAAGTCGTCAGCCACTTTAAAGACCTCCTTGCCTCCCCCCCACTTCCTCCCCCATGGCCATGGATTCCCTGCTTGAGAACATTTCCAATACCATTCCCAATGAAACCAATGAGCTCCTCCTCAGCCCCCTATCCCACAAAGAAATACACCAAGCCCTCTTCTCAATGCAGCCTGAAAAAGCTCCCAGATCTGATGGCTTTTCCCAAAGGTTCTTCCAAACCTTCTGGGACATTGTGGGACCTGACCTGTGCTTGGCCATCTCTGACATGTAGAATTCGATATCCATTCCTAGAGACATTAATTCCACTTTCTTGGTCCTCATCCCCAAGGGGTCCAATTCCCAGTCTCTATTTGATTATCGGCCCATCAGTCTCTACAATGTAATCTACAAATTTTTGTCAAAGCCCTGGCCAATGGATTCACTGGGATCCTTCCTACCATCATTGACCACTTCCAGGGAAGTACTGTCAAAGGCAGAAACATCTTGGATAGGGTTATCACCATCCATGAGCTGATCCACTCTTCCTACAATGCTAACTCTGCTTCCTTCTTTCTGAAACTTGATATGAATAAGGCCTTTGACCGAGTGAATCGATAATTTATGTTCAAAATCTTCCTCAAATTTGGTTTCCATGAATCTTGGGTAAATCTAATTTCTAATTGTGTCTCTTATTCTTGGTTCTTGGTCCTAGTGAATGGGTCTGTTGCCGGATATTTTCCTAGCACCAAGGGGCTAATACAGGGGGACCCTCTTTCCCCCATCCTCTTTATCATCCTGGCGGAGATTCTTAGCATAACCATTAAGAATGCTTGTCATAGAAACTTGATTTCTAGTATCAATGCAGCCTCAGGTTTAAATCCCATCACCCACCAACAATTTGTGGATGACACCTTGCTGACAACTAAAGCTTCAGTCTCTAAAGCCAAAAACATCAAGGGTATTCTCAATCTGTATGAGGAAGTAGTTGGGCAAAAGATCAACTACACCAAAAGTAAGCTTCATTTCATCAGCACCCCTGCTAGATGACAGGCCAAGATTGCGAGCATATTGGGGTGCTCCATTGCTGATTTTCCAACATCTTATCTGGGCCTACCCATGTTCAAGGGGAGGACTCAACAAAAAATGTGGAACAATGTCACTGACAAGATTCATAAGAATTTGGCAAGATGGAAGGGGGACCTACTCTCTAGTGCAGGCAAAGCGACTTTGGTCAAGTCGGTCCTACAAAGCATCCCCACCTACTTTTTATCAGTGTTCAAAATCTCTGTTGCGGTAGGAGAAGCTATTGAAAAACTCCAAAAATAGTTCCTGTGGTCGGGTAATGCTAATCACAAGAAGTTTCACTTAGTAGCCTGGAACAAAGTCTGCTCTCCTAAAGACATGGGAGGTATGGGATTGCGACGTATAACCATCACAAATCAAGCCCTCCTAGCTAAGCAGGCTTGGAAGGTGGTTACAAATGCTAAAATAGAGAGGGTGACCATTTGCAAAAGGAAATACCTGCAACAACACTCATTCCTTGAAACAGAGACCCCTCGCTATGGGTCCCACTTTTGGAAATCCATCAACCACACTAAGCAGCTAGTTCAACAGGGATCTTGGTGGCAACTAGGAGATGGTAAGACCATCAATTTCTGGGAAGATGTGTGGGCCAAAAAATAACCACTCATCAGTGATCCCAACTTAGCCCCCATTAAGCACCTCATCGATAGGAAGTATGGAGCTCATGTTGTCGATTTCATCACTTCTGACCAAGGATCCCGTGGTTGGAAAAAGGTTCAGTTTAGAATTAAGAATGATGTGATTAACAAAGGCCTCGCCACTCTCATGGACATATTCAAAGCTAACTTCATACCCCAGACCCTGAAGGAGGATGAACATTGTTGGAAGGGGTCGAGTGATGGGGAATTCACGGTCAAAACTGCTGCCCAGATGTTAGAAAACACTTTTATTGGCACCAAGAAAGATGACAGCCAAACTTTAGCCAAGAGTGTGTGGCTCAAGCTGCTGATCCCAAAAGTGGCACATTTTTGTTGGCTTGCTGCTCATAACAAAATTCTAACCACTAACAACTTGATTTGTAGAGGAATTATAGTCCCCAATAGGTGCTACCTCTGTACTAAAGCTTGGGAATCCACATAGCATCTCCTCCTAGACTGCCCCTTTGTCGATAATGTGTTATCCATTTTGATCAACAAATTCCAGGTATGTTGGACCCGGTCCAAGATTGTTGTTGAAATGTTCATTCAATGGCCAAGAATTTTAAAAAACCCTAGACTTCGATTCCTATGGAGTTCCATGCTTCACCATGCGGTCTGGAAAATTTGGCTGGAACGTAATAACCGCATATTCAAAGAGGATACCAATAATTCGAAAGATGTTGTCAACAGAGCACTATCCCTAGCTATCAAAAACAATAGTCTGATTTCGTGCGAAGAGGTTCCCAACTATGGGTTGGAATCCCTTCTTTTTGCTTCCCTTAAGATTCCCATAGACTGTAGCAAAATCCAGAAGACTGGTAACTCCCGAACCCTAGCTAAATGGACCCCTCCCCCGTAGGGATGGCTCAAAGTCAACTTTGATGGTGCTTCAAAGGGAAATCTAGGGAGAGCTGGGGCAAGAGGTGTCATCAGAGACCACACAGGAAGCATAATCAAAGCATTCTCAGAAAATTTGGGGACCCAAACCAATAATTATGCAAAAGCTAGAGCCCTATGGAGGAGCATCATGGAAAGTAGAACCTTTCCCAAGCCAATCATCTTTTAAGGCGACTCATCTATGATTATTGGCCACATTACCAACAAAAGCTCAAGGGGAAAGAACATTTATAATATAATTCAGGAGTGTCAATTACTCCTCAACAACAACCCCCAAAGTCAGATCAACCATGTTCTTAGGGAAGCCAACAAAGTGGTTGACATTCTCGCTAACAAAGTTGTTAATCAGTCAAAATTGATCGTCTAGGAAGAAGATTTCCCTCAAGAAGTTATCTCCCAAGCGAATCAGGATGTGGAAAGCTGACTCTCTGTTAATTAGGATGAAGTTGCTCGACAAAAAAAGAACAAGAAATCCCAGTAACCTGAGAGGATGTCGGATAGACAGGTGGACTGTCTGGTGTATGTCCTTCACTTGTATATTTTTGTTTTGTGTCCCTTATCTTAAGGGTTGTCTTTCGAATATAAGATATGTTGTATGTGGTGGAATTGTATTTGGTAAGCTGCTGTTGCCAATGGAGGCCTCAGGTGTCTCATTTTGCTACTGATGTAATAGGGACGGGACCCTTCAACCCGTAAAGCAATAAAATATTTTTTACCTACCAAAAAAAATTATACAAGGTGTGAAATTAGGATAATCATTCCAAGCGATTGGTAGAAAAATACCCCACCATCGTACGCTTCGAGCTAACACTCCCAGCTATGTTATCGTTACAAGGAAAAGAAACAGTAAAAGCTCTTCTTTTATTTTTATTTTTAAATGCTTTACAACCCCCTAATGTTTGCACCATAAATGTTATTATCTCATTATCACATTTATGAGGGTGCTAAATTGAAGTGTGATGTCTAGTCAAATCACCTACTATTTTTCATCTACAGGAATTCTAGAACCTTGTGACTAATCCGTAGACTTAGTAAGAAATATTGGAATACTGTGGGAGTATCAAGAAGGGTTGTACTAACAACCATAGCCAGAGGCTAATAATAATATGTTGGTCCTAACCTTTGTATGAGCTAAATGGTAAGAGAATCCATGTGGTACCCTACACCATGGGGGGTTCAAAGATTTACCTTTAGGAGGACTAGTTTCCTAAAGGAAATAGTGTGCCAAGGATGCACTGTTCTGAATGCAAGTGCGCTAATCCAAAACTTAGAGACATGCGGTGTGGTGATACCATCATGACTCAGACGGAGGACAACCTAGACCCAACGCTAACCTTGCTATCCAAGGTCTCATCCTACAGGTTGGTTGTGGATTCCAAGTTTTCTATTGGTCAATGCACTAAGGCTTAAACATGAGTTTTATGAAGATGAAGGATGGTTTACCTCCAATCATTGGCTAACATAGATCTATATTGTGGATAGAGACGATAATAAAAGCTCACATGGGAGGGGGCATGCTAACGATGGAATTATGTCGTCATCCAAGCACAAAAGAATGGATTAGCTAAAAATATATATATATGGGGAAACTTACATCAAAGAAACCTCTCTCAACATGTGCTGGCCACCTGAGAGAGCTTATGTTGCGTCTACCATGGTTTTAGCTGCAAGTGGCAATCGAGTCTAACAGAGGCTACCAAAGAAAAAAATTTAAAGAAAAATACCACAGGAAAAAATGGTATCAACCCACCCCAACAGAGTTCTACAATACCTTTAGCCATGACAATGCATAAAGCAAAAGATAACACTAATCCAATCCAGAAAACTCACCCAAAAATAAACTAAAGCGACTAGAGATAAGTTGACTCTTACCAAATATCGCTATCCTCCTCGTTCGATCGTTCCTCCCTGCGTGCTTTTCCAACATCTCCCTGTCCTTCTCCCCCTTCTCTCTTTATTTTTATTTTTGTCTATCCTCTCTCCCCACCTTCAAGCTTCCCCAGGCGGTCCCTTATTGCCAATCAACATTCACTGCACTCTGCAGTTTCGTCTGCTTGCTCCCTATCATCCCCTTTTTTTGTTGCAAGAGGGGGTTTAATCGTTATCCAGACTTGTCACTTCATTCACTTGGTCTTTGATTTTGAAGCATTTACTTATCCCAAAATAGTTATCTTTCCAAAGTCTGCCTAGAATTTCCTTCAGTTGGAAAGTCTTAAGCGATTTATATGCCCAATCATAAGCAATTCGAGGTCATTATGTGTGTGGAACAGTCATCAATCACACCTTTATCTCCTCAATACCAATGGGAAGTTTGGAGTGAGGGATGTTTTTTGGTCATCTCCAAGTTGGTTGGCTTTTCCTTTTACCTACAAAAACACCACTAGGCCTAGCACAGGCTATGTTAGTGATAAAGTGTAGGTGTATTAGCGATGCTATCATTCAATATTATCCGATATGCGACTGCTTTTTTTAAGCTATTTTAAAGGCGTCATCCTGACTAGATTTGTTATCAACTTGCAAATGCAAAGGGTCAGCCAATTTGCTAACAAAGGGATAACATAAAACGAATGTTACTTGCTCAATCACGAGTTATGTTCAAGGTATAAATTAATAATGCCATTACCAAAATGTCAGCTGAGTGTTACTCACCTGCAAAGATAGTGCACACCATGGGAGCGTTTCATGTTAGCAATACCATATTTATGGATGGAATTGGATATTATAATTATACTTACCACATTATATTAACAAAAATAAATATAATACCATCTAGGCAGCATAAGCATTGTATTAACATTTACATGTCCAAAGTATAGTTAAGCTAGATGAAAAGGAAACAATAAACCATACACATACACACAGAGTAAATTCAAGTAACTTAACCAGGGTGGGTATTACATACCCCCTATGATTAGACGCAACCCTCTGTGTCTCTCCTATAACATAGTATTTTTTTAATTAACAAAAAGGTAAGGAAAATGTTTTCTCATAGCATACACCTTCTCTCAATTGGCACTCCTCTTTGAATATTGGTCCCATTGGACCTTGCATTACTCTAGGGTCCCTTTCCTCATTGCTTTGGATCAAAACTCTAGTATCTTCACCGACCCCACCTCAATGGCCTTGGGGTCCACCATCTACAATTTAGAAAAATCCCACACATGATTAATATTAGCAATATATTTCTTAAGTAGGGATACATAGAAAGTGTCATGGATCTTAGAGAGATTGGGTGGTAAAGCAAGTTTGTATGTCACAGGGCTAATATTTTGTGTGATTTCAAAAGGTCCCATAAAATGGGGGTCTAGTTTTGTTGACTTAATGGCACTCTTCTTGGGTCTAACCCTCAGGAACACCTTATCTCCTACTAAGAACTCCCTTGGAGTCATCTTTAAATTGATGTAGCTTTTCTAACAATCCACAACTTCCTTAAGTCTCTGCCTGATTATCCTAATTTGGTTCTCCATTTCTCTAACCATGTCAGGCCCAAGTACAACCCAATCCTCAGGATTATCCCAAGATAAAGGTGTCCTACACCTTCTACCATACAAGGCTTCAAATGGGGCCATGCCCATGGATGAATGGTGGTCATTGTTGTAGGTGAATTCCACTAGATGTAGATAGTCCTCCTATTTGGAATTTTGATCCATGCAGTACATGCATAGAATTTATTTCATATTTTGGTTCACCTTTTTGGTCTGCCCATCAATTTTTGGGTGATAGGTAGAGCTAATGTTTAATATAGTGTCTATGGCACGATGTAAAGCCTACCAAAATTTGGATGTGAACTTGGGATCTCTATTTGAAATGATCTCTTCGAGATATCCGTGAAGTTTGAATATTTCTTTGGTGAACCTATTGGCCACAACTGGGGTATCAAATTTGGTATTCCCTACTATGAAATGGGTAGCTTTAGTCAATTTATCGACTTCAACCATAATTACATCATGTTGGAGTCGAGTCTTGGGTAATCCTACAATGAAGTCCATTGATATCACCTACCATTTTTGCTCAGGGATGTCATGTGTACATAATAGACCTACCAGGTGTTTTTTTTTGGCCTTTACCCTTTGACATTTGAGGTATTGCATAACAAACTCAGTGATATCATGCTTCATTCTCGACCAGTAAAATATCTTCTTCATGCTTTACCTCATCTTTGCTCCCCTTAGGTGAGCGAAATAAGGGAACCTATGTGCTTCTTGCATGATCATTATCCTTAGGTAGCCCCTCTGTGGAACCACTACCTGATCCTTGAAACACAGAGACCATCCCTATGGCCAAACCCCTTGTTTTCCTCGAGCTTCTTCTCCATTTTTTCCCGAATTTGGTGGCAATACTCATCCTGATTTTATATTTGTCTGACTTGATCCATAAAGTCCATATGGTTACGAGTTAGAGCACTAAGGTACCTTCTCCTACACAGGGCATCAACAACTTTATTTTCCTTTCCCTTTATGTATTCAATTCCAAAGTCGTACTCTGCAAGGAACTCCATCCACCTTCTTTGTCTTGCATTTAGTAGAGGCTGAGTGAATATATATTTTAGACTTTGATGATCCATCCTCAATTCAAAGGGTCTCCCTACTAAATAGTGTCATCAGATCTTAAGGACGTGCACACCTTCTACCAACTCTAGATCATGTGTAGCATAATTGACCTTGTGCTTCTTTAGTTTCCTTGACCCATATGTTATGACTGCCTCATCCTGAGAAAGCACACCGCCTAGCCCTTCTAAGGAGGCATCTGTGCACATAGAGAAATTACCCTGAGGATTCGAAATATTTAATATGGATGTCATGGTAAATTTTTGCTGAAGTAATGCAAAGGTAGCCTCACACTTCTCTATCCATTTGAATTCCATCCCCTTCATTTGTAGGTTAGTTATTGCATGGGCTATCTTGGAATAATCCTTCACATAGCATCTATAGTAACCAGTCATACCCATAAAGCTTTGTACCTCTGTTACATTGGTGGGTGCGAGCTAGTTCAATATAGCCTCAAATTTTTTGGATCCACTGTAATTCCTTTTTCAGATATTATGTGCCCTAAGTACTACACTTTAGACACATAGAAGTCACTTTTGGTTAGGTTACCATACAGTCGGTATTTTCTTAGCAACTTGAGCAAGATTCGGAGGTGTCTATCATGCTCCACCCTATTTTGGGAATATATCAGGATATCATCCAAGAATATGAGGACAAACTGGTCCAATTGCCATTTGAATATGCTATTCATTAGGTTCATGAATGCTACAAGAGCATTTGTCACTCCAAATGGTAGGACTGTGAATTCATAATGTTCGTACCTAGTCTTGTAGTTTGTCTTATGGGTGTCCTCTTCAGGGATCTTAGTTGGTGATATCCATATTTTAAATTAATTTTTAAAAATATAGAATCCCCATTCAACTTGTCAAAGAGATCCTCTATTCTAGGCAAGGGATATCTATTTTTTATAGTCGCCTTGTTAAGCACTCTATAATCTTTTCATAACCTTAGGGATCCATATTTTTTTTTACAAACAAAATAGGTGGACCCCATGGTGATACACTTGATCTGATTAATCACTTCTCTAACAGTCCTTGTAGCTGGACTTTGAGTTCATGCATCTCAATGGGATTCATTCTATAAGGGGCTCGATGGATGGGTTCTATCCTAGGTTGCAACTCAATGGTGAAATCGAATTCATGCTTTGGGGTGAGTCTTGATAAATCCTTCAAAAACAAATCTTGAAACTCTTGTAAAATAGGATTTTCTCTAAATATTCCCTCCTTGATTTCCTATTCAATTTCATTGAGCTTCACAATGTAGATTGATCCACCCTTTCTAATGGCTTTCTTTAGCTGCATTGTGGAGATTATCAGGGATCGAAATACCCCTTTTTCACTTTGGACCCTCAACCTTTATCCTTCATTTTCATAATATTCAATCCACCTATCCTAGAAATTGATCACAGCCCTATGAACGTGCAGCCAATCCATTCCTGAGATCACATCAAAGGCATGTAGTGGAGCTACGTAGAGGTATCCTAGGGTCAAGCCACTAGGTAGGGTGATTTTAGTCATAGGGTAGCATTGATCCACAAAGTAGGTCTGTCATGAACCATACTCAACCTTCCATCCATGTGCTAAGATTTTAGGTCTTTCTGGTATCTTCTCAACTAAACTAGAAGAAATAAAACTATCAGTAGCTCCGCTATCTATCAAAATTTTTACCTCCAAACCAAATACCTTACCCTTCAAGAGTCGGGGTGTGGCTTGCCCTTCCAAGTTATGATTTTCTATTACTGCATAGATCTTATGCTTTGGCTCCTTCCCTTTATTGCTTAAACCTGCTTTTAATGGGCACCGATTGGCAAAATACGGATCTTTATAGTTGTAACACCCACCCTTAGGTCCCAAGTGTACCTCTATCTCTCTTCCCTGATATTTTGTGCTCGTATAGGATTGGTTTGCTTTGGTGGTGGAGGTATATTATTGCCACCATGCTTTGGGTTCTTGTTCCTTGGATTTTTTTTTTAATTTCCTTTGTTTCCCATCATTCCTCTTATCATGCTTAGAGGGGTCTTTGTCTTCTTGGCTCTGTTCTCTTTCCCATTTCATGAATACTGTACTATTTCTCTTTTTGAGGGCTTGACGGGTTTCTTCAGTTGTGCCTGGATAATCAAAGATACATTTTAGATAGACTTCTACCTTTTTAGCTAGATAGATCATAGGCTACTTGTAGGGTTCTTGGTTCCTGCATGTCCACTTCATGATCGATCTTGGGGTTCGCTCCTAGGATAAATTTATGAATTTTAATTTTTTCATCATAAGCAAGCACATACCTTAGTAACTTAACAAACTTCTGATAGTAACCTTCCACTGTTTTAGTCCCTTGTTGAAGATTGGTGAACTCATCAAATTTTTGAGAATAAAAATACTCTATGAGAAATATTTCCTTGAAATCAGCCATGAAATCTTCCCATTTCAGATCAATTGCTTCGATTTTTCCATTATCACTAAAAGTCTCCCACCAGTCAAGTCCAGCACCCAACAAGTGCATGGTGGCATAATATGTTTGGGTGCTTGTGGAAAAATTTTGTATAGTGAAGCAATTCTCTAGTTCCCTTAACCAATCTTTGGTTGCATTCCCACATCCTTCTCCATTGAATTTGGTGGAGCACATATGCTTCCAATTCTTACCCATTTGCCTCTAACCAAACTGTAGCCTCTTGGGCCTCCATGGAAAGGGTGTTGGTCTACCTGACCTTAGAGTTCCTAACATATGAATCATGATTGACTATAGCCTCAAGCAGTTGCCTCTGTTGTTCCATTTGTTCTTGGAGCAGCGCAACAGTTGCAAAGAGGTTCTCTCTTTAGTAGAATTTCCTGACCCTCCATCTGAAATTTGACCCTCATTGGGGTCATGTCTAGTTTTTCCAACTAGTGGGGTGATTCTCCCTCCTCTCCTTGTCCTTGGTGCCATTTCCTTGGTCATATGAGGAGACAAATCAAATTAGGTCAAGATTCCCTTTTGGGTTTCATAGAAATAAATTGATTGATAAGTTAACTTTATGGCTAACTTGTCATATTTATCCTTACTTCATTTAAGTTATAAGGTGTAGGGATAGGATTAGAGTTCTCCCTAAGTCCCCTAACTATGACTAGGTCTCACCTACAGAACCTTATAGTCCTATGATATTGGGCTCTAATACCAGATGTCATCTCCCAAAATTCCACACCTTGTCTAAAAGGGAGATATAGTTTTTTTTGTATATAATTTTATGTACCTATGAGATCACACACATTCCACTACTCGTTTTCCTTTTAGGATGAGTTAGACACACTATCTATCCCAACTTAGTGGTGGGCTAGTGCAAGCTATCTATCTCATACCTTCATTGATCGGACTCGACTATCTGTCTTATTGCCTGATGAGCTAGCTCAAGTCATAAATTACCTCACAATGAGAGCTATCTTGGTTATTTGTCTCATCCTTCGAGATGAGCTAGTCCAAGCTATCAGTCTCCTTACATTGGTGAGTCATTTCAACTATCAGTCCTATTCGTACGATGAGCTAGCCTACACTCTTTGTCTCATATTTACGATGAACTAGCTTAGCTATCAATCTCAACCCCATGATGAGCTAGACTAAGCTATCAATCTCATATCGATGGTAAGCTATCTTAGCTATCTATCCCATATCCACAATGGGCTACCTAAACCATCTGTCTCACCTTTGTGTATCCCAAATATAAGGGTGTAGGTAAGATCCTTTATAGGAATATGGTATATTATCATGATTATATGTTTACAAGCATTCTTGGTCTAGTTCCTACATGTTTCTTTTGTTTTTCTTGGGGGAAACCTTTACTTTTCATATTAATTACATTGTCCATAGATATTGTAAGTAACATTCTATTTTATCCATTGAAATCTTATTAGCTATTTAGACATAAATCAAGAGGGTGCATTAGAATCCTCATGTTACTAGTGGTATACATGACATATAGTAGTAAGAGCATAAATCAAAGATAGAAACACAATACACACAATCATATGATACGGTATTTATCCTGGGAATCCTCACGAGGAATAAACCCAACCTTAAAATCCTTTCCATTTTATTAGTCACTTTCTTTCCATAATACAATCAATTGAGGGGCTACCCTTAGTCCCTTTCCTCCCCTTTATTTCCAATGCTACAGTCTAGAGCAATTAGAGATCCCATAATCTCTAATTTTCATTAACCCCTAGGAACAACCATCCTCCATGGGATAGGAGAAATCTCATTACGATAAAGAGAAGCATCCAATCTATTGTGGAAGGGATCCCATAATCCCTTTGTCAAGAGCCTTGGATTTTATTCATGGATGAGGTAAGGACTCCTCTCCTATACATCCAAGAGTGAAACATAGCCCACATTCCTCGACACATCTTATTTTCCTCAATCATTAGAGGGGTTACTATCTAAGTGCTATGAATATACATTGAATCATTCAATGACTATGCTTAATCAAATATTACAAATGGGTAGTGTATATTTGTATTTTTAAATATCCACTACCTCTTGACACCATATAAATATTCATGTTCGGTATTCAAACTTAAATAAATTCCCACATTTTATCTTTAAGCAGCATATAAATCCTCTTGTTTAACATTCATCATCACATAAAATCCCATATTTTATTTTTCGATAGCTTATAAATTATTTTACTCACATTTAACATCTAATAGAATCTCATCATCTTACTCACATTTAACATCTAATAGAATCTCATCATCTTACTCACATTTAACATCTAATAGAATCTCATCATCTTACTCACATTTAACATCTAATAGAATTCTCATGTGTTAAACTTGGAGTAACATATAATATGTGTATTCGGTAATTCAACCTTAAATAAAATCCCATATGTTATCTTTGGACAACATATAAATCATCTTGTTAAACATTTTGCATCACATAAAATATCATATATTACTTTTGGACCGCATATAAACCATCTTACTCAGTATTCAACATCAATTAGAATCTTATAATCCATTCCTTGAATAACATATAAATCATCTCACATAGCATTCAACATCAATTAGAATCCTATATGCTATTCCATGAACAACATATAAATCATCTTACATAACATTCAACATCAATTAGAATCCTATATGCTATTCCATGAACAACATATAAATCATCTTACTCAATATTTGGCATTGAATATATTACGTTATACTAACTTCCAAAAAACATGTAAGAAATCTTAATAATTAATTAGTATCTCATACGGCTATCCTGTAGGGGACATACGAATATTGCTATCCAATGTTTAATCTCTACTAGCTTCACATTATACGAACCATTAGAAAGTCTACGATAAAGTTCATGTATCATTTAGTATTTAATGATAGTTCCATACAACAAACATTGGAATACCCTTCAGTTAATCCTTGGAAACTCATCCTTGGGAGAACTCATAGTGACTACAGTGCATAGATAAATTTATCCGCATCCCCACGACATAGAGAATCATATTTATGCACTGCACTAAGGGGAAGGGGCTTTTTATTGAAGTTTGGCAATACTTGAAGGGGTTTCATTCCAAGACTTTCCAAAAATATTACGACTCAAAGTCGGATTCTCTATCGTTATGCTAAACCTAAAAGTAGTAAATTTACAAGTTTTTAAGGAACCAAAAATTATCTATACTAACTATTCATAATTAGATACCAACCAAACATATTGATTACAACCATACACACTCGGGTTTCTCTATCACACCCTTTTTTTTCTTATAACTTCCTTAATAGTTATTATATAGGGTTTGAACGTAGGATCATCATTCCAAGCGATTGGTAGAGAAATACCCTATCATCGTACACTCCAAGCTAACACTCCCAACTATGTTGTCGTTACAAGGGAAAGAAATAGTAAAATCTCTCCTTTTACTTTTTGTTTTAAATGTTATACAACCCCCTAACATTTGCACCACAAACATTATTATCTCATTATCACATTTGCGAGGGTGTTAAATTGGAGTGTGGAATCCAATCAAATCACCTACTATTTTTCATCTAGAGTAATTCTAGAACCCTCTAACTACTCCGTAGACTTAGTAAGAAATCCTGAAATACTGCGAGATTATCAAGAAGGGTTGTACTAATAACCATAGCTAGAGGCTAATAGTTGTATGCTGGTCCTAACATTTACACAAGCTAAATAGTAAGAGAATCCACATGGTAACCTACACCACGGGGGTGGGGGGGTTCGAAGGTTTACCTTCAGGAGGACTAGTTTCCTAAAGGAAATAATATGCTAAGGATGCATGGTTTTGAATGCGGATGCACTAATCCAAAACTTAGAGACATACGGTGTGGTGATACCATCATGAATCAGATGGAGGACTACCTGAACCCAATGCTGACCTTGCTATCCAAGGGCTCATCCTACAGGTTGTTTGTGGATTCTAAGTTTCTCTTTGGCCGACGCACTAAGGCTTAAACATGAGTTTTACAAAGATGAAAGATGGTTTACCTCTAGTCATCAACTAACGTAGAGCTATACTATGGATAGATATGACAAGCAAAGTTTACATGGGAGGGTGTATGCTAACAATGGAATTATATCGTCATCCAAGCATAAGAGAATGTATTAGCTAAAAAAATACCTATGGGGAAACTTACGTCAAATAAACCTCCCTTAACACACATCGGCCACCTGAGAGAGCATATGTTGCGTCTACCCTAGTTTTCGTCGTAGGTGGCAATCGAGTCTAATGGAGGTTGTCGAAGAAAAAATTTTAAACTAAAATACTGTAGGCATAAATGGTATCAACCCACCCCAATGGAGTTCTACAACACCTTTAGCCACAATAATGCAGAAAGTAAAATATAACACTAATCCAATGCAAAAAACTCACTAGAGATAAAATAAAATTCCCTAGGTTCCAAGGAATAAAATTACAACCGACCCTTACCAAATATTGCTATCCTCCTCATACGATCGTTCCTCCCTGCATGCTTTTCCAACATCTCCCTAATTTCTTTTTTTCTATCCTCTCCCCCCACCTCTGAGCTTCCCTAGGTGATCCCTTCTTGCCAATCAACATTCATTGCACTCTGTAGTTTCATCTGCTTGCTCCCTATCATCCCTTTTTACAAGAGGGGGTGTACTTGTTATCTAGACTTGTCACTTCATTCACTTGGCCTTCGACATCAAAGCATTTACTTTCCCATCCCAAAAATAGTTACCTTTCCAAATTCTTCCCAGAATTTCCTTCAGTTGGAAAGTCGTAAGCGGTTTATACGCCCAGTCATAAGCAATTTGAACACCAGCAAGGACTCTCACGAGTTTGCGTTATTAATGGAGGTCATTATGTGTGTGGAATAGTCATCGATCACGGCTTTATCTCCTCAGCACCAATGAGAAGTTTAAAGTGAGGGATTTTTTTTGTCTTCTCCAAGTTGGTTGGATTTTCCTTTTATCTATAAAAACACCACTAGGCCTGGCACAAGCTATATAAGTGATAAAGTGTAGGTGTATTAGCGATGCTATATTCAATATTGTCTAGTACAATGATCCCTTTTGTTAAGCTCTTTTAAAGGCCTCATCCTGACTGGTGTTGTTATCAACCTATAAATGCAAAGGATCAGACAATTCGCTAACAAAAGGATAACATAAAATGAATGTTACTTGCTCAATCATGAGTGATGTTTAAGGTAGAAATTAATGATGCCATTACCAAAATATTAGCTGAGTGTTACTCACCTACAAAGATAGTGCACACCATGGGAGCATACCGGGTTAGCAACGCCATATCCATGGATGGAATATTATATTATAATTATACTTACCATATTATGTTAACAAAGAGAAATATAATACCAACTAGGCAGCATAAGAATTGTATTAACATTTACATGTCCAAAGTATAGTTAAGCTAGATAAAAAGAAAACAATAAACCATCCACATACACACATAGAGTAAATTCAAGTAATTTAACTAGGTTGGGTATTACAGAATCCCTATAAACTATGACCTGAGTGATTCCTTGCTTTACCACCAATTTTAAGACGATTTCACATCCAATAGCCTCTACCACGTTGTTATATGTTGTTCCCAAGTTGATCATGTATTTGAGTTGGATCTTACGGGGTCCTATAAGAATCAATCCCCATATTGTTGCTTGACCAGGGTTTGACTTGGAGGTACCACCAAAGAAGAGTGCCAAAAAACATATGTCAGGCAAAGAATTGTTTGCTCTGCATCCTCCCTTCATCAGGAAAGCTTGGAGATTAAGTTGATAGATCATTCTTCTTTTTGTGGGTGACAAATCTTCTTCATACTATTGTTGATAGAAACTAGATTTGGCATTTAAGACTAACTCTTCTTTTATCCTTCGTATTAGAGTTTTATTGTCCTTACATTTTCCTTCAAAAATCCTCTGGTTTTTGTCTAACCAGATGTGCTAGATGATAAAATATGGTGTAGAACTCCATAGATATTTCAGGAGAGGCTTACCTGCTAGTTTACCTTTGTATTCTTTGTTCCACTTGGTAAAACATATGTCTATGGTTAACCTTCAAGAGTAGGAAATACCAAGAATACTGGTTATTCCTAACCAAATTGAAATTGCCTTTGGGCATTCAAACAAAAGATGGAAAATTGTTTCACTATTCTGCATGCACTTGTAACAAACATGAGGCCCTGCTATACTCCTCTTTTACATATTATCACCCGTTAAGATTTTATTTTAAGAGACTAGCCAGTTGAATACTTACAGTTTAGGTGGTGCTCTAGTTTTCTATAATATCAATATTTTGTTTTTGGCAGGCTCAATTTGTTGATGTTGGACTCCTAAATGCATTGAGTATTCCCATTATTGTTGATGCTACCTTAAATAAGTTTTTCTGGCATCGTGGGATGAAGAGGTCTAATGCTCACCACGTGGGACTTAAAATAATTCCAATCTCCTTGAAGTGAAGATGGAATGGGAGGGGAGATCCAGTTCAAAGTTTTTGAGGTCCAATAAAACAAGTCACCTAATTTGAGTATTATTTGGCTTTCCAAGTGATGCTGCAATTCGATTGGAGTTCTCTCTCTTAAAGGTGGATTTCTTAGGATCGGGTCCTCCCATAGCTTAATTGACTTACCATATCCTGATAGCCAAGAAATTTTATCCTCTATTATGTTGTTTGCAGCCACTATATGTTTCTAAACCAACAAAGCTCTAGGAAGTTTGTCTATATGTTTGAGCATTTGAATACATGTAATGCGCCTTACCAGGGCCATAATTTTTTCTTCGAGTGTCCGTTTTGCCCCGTTCTTTTTTTAGAATGTGCAAAATTGTATGGAGAACTTAAAAAAAATTGCCCTTTGCATTTGTAAGCCAAAAATACCTCTAGGAGGTCCAAAATTAGCTTTTAATGTAATTTTTAGTTTTCACAACTGAAAAGTTATCATAACTATTAGTGTAGAACTAGATTGGGGTTTCTATCTTGGGGTAGTGGGTATTATTGAATAATGGGTGCATGATTCCATTTTGGATGCCATCCAAGATTTTTTTAGAGTTACTAAAAGTAGTAAGTGAGTTGCTAAAAATAAAAAGTGACTAAAAATAGTAAGGGGGTAGCATAAGCTAGGGTTTTTCTTTCTAGGGAGTATAAGGAGTGGGTGACTCTATTGTAAGGGGGATGTGAATTCAGATAATGAAAGGAAGCATTTGTATGTTTCGTATACTAGTATATTTTGTATGATGTCTTGTCTTGCAATTTTACCCTTGGAGTCCATTGTTGATATCTTGTGGTGAATTTACATCAATTGGTATCAAAGCGGGTGATATCTCGCTAGTGGAAAGAATATGAATAGAAGAGGGAGAGGGTGAGGGATCTATGCTCAAATGAATAAGAAGATGGAGGATCTGCATGTAGAAATTGCACAATTGACTGGTTTGATTAACTACATGGTGAAAGCCCGCACCAATGTGGACCCAGATCTAGGATCTGATAATAAGATCGTGGTTGAGGAAGGCATATATGAGGATCACGTGGAAGAAGAACCAAAATATTTTGAAAGCAGGCTAATCCGAGCCTTGGAAGGACTTAAAGTAAGCCGAGACAAAATCAAGATTGAGGTTTCTGAGTATGCTGGTGGGTTAAAACTAGAGGAGCTAATTGATTGGGTAAATAATTTGGAGAAGTATTTTGAATGGAGTAATCTGGCTGAGGAAAAGAAGATTAAACTCGCATGCACGAAGTTGAAAGGACATGCTCTAATTTGGTGGGATCATCTACAGACGGAACGATAGAGGAAAGGAAAAGGAAATATCAAGGTTTAGGATACGATGAAGAAGTTGCAAGAAAATTTTGTGCCTATAGACTATTCCCAAACTTTATTTCATAGATTTTAGAACCTCTGGTAGAAGGACCAAAGCATTGAGGACTACACCAACAAGTTCTACAAACTGTCTATTCGGGTGGAGCATAATGAGACCGAAGAGCAAAGGGTTGTGAGGTATGTAAATGGCCTAAGTTATGCTATTCAAGATGAGTTAAGTATACATCGTACCCTTACCGTAGAAGATGTGTATCATATGGCCTTAAGGGTTGAAGAGAAGCATAAGAGGAGCAATTATAAAAGAGGAGGGAATAAGGGAATGACATCCTCTCCAAATCAGGGGCATGGTGGATCTAGCTCATCCAAGGGAGAATCCTTGAATACAGAGAAACAAGAAGAGATAGAGCAAGGTCATGGTACCTACCAAATAGGAAGAGAAAATAAAAGAGATCGAGGTAATGGGGGAGGTCAAACTGGGAATGGATCATGTGGTGAGGAAGATCATAGAGCATTTGAGTGCACCCACTATGATGCTAAGGAGAGAAATCAAGGAGGACATGCTAGAGTCAACCTAGTTAAGGAAGATGATGAAACTGAGACAAAAGTTGCTACAGACGTAGGTGAGAATCTCATGATAAAGAGAACGTTGATTGCTCCAAAGAAGGCAAAAATACAAGCGGATGAGGGTGGTGAGTCTTGGCTGCATACAAATATCTTTCACACAAGATGCACATCGAGAGGAAAGGTATGCAAAGTAATCATTGATGGTGGTAGTTGTGATAACATGGTCTCTAATGTAATGGTAGATAGAATGAATCTAGAATGTGAGAAGCACCCACACCCTTATTGCATTTCATGGATCAAGAAAGGGAATGAGGTGACTATTGATAAGAGATGTTTAGTAAAATTCTCAATTGGGAATACTTATAAAGATGAAGTGTGGTGTGACGTAATTCCTATGGATGCCTATCACATACTATTGGGGAGGCCTTGGCAGTATGATAGGAAGGTCATCCATGATGGAGGTCGAAATACTTACACCATCTAGAATGATAATGCAAAGGTAGTACTATTGTCTCTTAAGGAAGAAGGGCAGGGTGAGAGTTTGTTGACTGCAAAGGATTTTATCATAGAGGCACAAGAAATAAGGTTTTGTTATATTTTGATAGTGAAGAAGGTAACAGATAAGGGTACTACAGATCTACAAGCAAAAATTGTTGGAGAAGAAGAAATTCTTCTTGTGGAAGAATTTGTTGCAAAAAAATTCTTCTTGTGGAAGAAATTGTTGTAGAAGAAATGACAACAAAAGAAATTACTAAAGAAAAAAAATCTTGTGGAAGAAGAAATTTCTAAAGAAAATTTGGAAGCAATACCTAGAATTGAATCGGGATCTATGAACATGAAGCCCATCGTCCTTCCCTTGGACCATACTACTACTATTGAAGCAATGAGTTTTTTAAAGAAGTTGAATATTTGACAAAAGAAAATATAGGTGTCAATTTTAAGGATGTTATATTTGTTGTTGATATTGTTGTTGCAATCGTGGAGGCACTAGATCCGATTAAAGTTTTATTTACTACAGAGCGAGCACAACCAGATCTTATTGCAGTTCTTGATGACATTGTAGTTAATGTGGGTGATGTTGATGGTATTGAAATTATTTTGCTTCGGGAAAATCTTATTGCCATTGCAATTTCTTCTACTGTTGCAGATATTTTTGGAGATGCAGAAAAACTTGATGTCATTTTCATGCCTGAAGACTAATTTATTATGTTGTAGAAATTTGTTTTTGTTGGAAGATGATATAGATCGGACTAATACTTGGACACCACCACTGAAGTAATTGGTCAACAATTGTAGGAGTTTGAACAACAAAACTCATAGGAGTTGAGTTCATTTTCAACCAAAGGAGAATAATGCACCTTGCCAGGGCCATAACTTTTGCTCCGAGTGTTTGTTTTGCCCTGTTCTTTTTTAGAACATGCAAAATTACATGGAGAACTTAAAAAAGGTTGCCCTTTGTGTTTGCGAGCCAAAAATACCTCTAGGAGGCCCAAAATTAGCTTTTAATGTAATTTTTAGTTTTTACAACTGAAAAGTTATCATAATTATTAGTGTAGAACTAGAGTGGGGTTGCTATCTTGGGGTAGTGGGTATTATTGAGTAATGGGTGCATGATTCCATTTTTAATGCCATACGAGCTTTTTTTTAGGGTTACTAAAAATAGCAAGTGAATCTATAAAAATAGAAAGTGACTAAAAATAGTAAGGGGGTAGCGTAGGCTAGGGTTTTTCCTTTTGGGGAGTATAAGGAGTGGGAGACTCTATTGTAAGGGGGATGTGAATTCAGATAATGAAAGGAAGTATTTGCAGGTTTCTTTTACTAGTGTATTTTGTATGATGTCTTGTCTTACAATTTTACCCTTGGAGTCCATTGTTGGTCTCTTGCAGTAAATTTACATCAACCTGTTTGGTTATTTACATACTTGTTGACTAGTATGCGCTGCCATGCTCGATTGTGTTTAAGCATATTCTAGAGAAGTTTTGGTCTCAGTGCTTTCGAAACTATCTCCATTTTTTTATTCCCAGTCCTCCTTGAATTTTACTTTTGGTGATCATATTCCAATTGATCAAGTGGAACATTTTTCTTTCTGATTGTCTACCTCCTTGCCATAGGAAGTTGCATATGATTTCATATTCCTTTTGCAAGATAAACTTGGGAGCATGATATACTAATAGTTGGTAGACTGTAAGAGAAGTTAACATTGATTTGATCAATACTACTCTTCCTGCAAGACAGAGCCAACTATTACTGTAACTTTGCATCCTACTAACCATCTTGTCCAATATTGGGGTCCAATAATCTAAGTCTTTGAGGTGGAAGCTCATGGGCACTCTTAGATATTTGAAGTATTTTTTTGTGCTATATAAAAATCCTAAGATAGTACAAAAGAGTTTGACTCTTATTGTTGCAACATTTTATGTATAGAGAGTGTTTATATGAGCCCTAGTAGCTTGTGTGAACCAATCCAGGCATTGCTTGAATCGTCTAACATTTTGCTTGGTGGCTTCACCTATAAGAATGATATCATCTACAAATTGGGCATGCGTTACAACTTTGCATCCTTCTATAGCTTCTATCCCTATTATTTTTCTTTCTCTTTGAATATGGTTAATTAATCTTCCAAGAGTCTCAGGTAAAATGGTGTAAAGGTATGGTGATAGTGGACACCCTTGCCTAATTCCCCTTGTAGCTTGAAAGAAATTTGTTGGTTCTCAATGTATTAAGGGGGCTATACATGGGATTTTATGAATGCTCCAATCCACTTGATGACTTGATGTGGGAATCCAAACTTTTGCAGGACTTGTTCTACAATTCTATATTAACTCGATCAAATACGTTTGTCATATCAAGTTTAATAACAATTTATTTCTTTTTTTATTTTCTACTACTATGGAGGGCTTCATGCACTATTATGATATTATCATATATTTTTTTTCCAAGAATGAACCCCCTTTCTCTTCTGATATTAGTTTGTCACAATTCTTCTTTATTATATTGGCCAACAGTTTGGTAATAATTTTATAGGAAGAGTTACATAGAGAAATTGGTTTGAATCTAGAGAAAGTAGTGGCATTTTTTATCTTTAGGAATTAATGCTAGAAAGGTGGAGTTGATGACTCCAAGAAGCTTACCTTTCACCCTAACATCCCCAATCATGCGTAGCAAATCTTCTCTTATGATTTGTAAGTGTTGCTGGTAAAAGTTGTTTGTGAATCCATCAGGTCCAGGAGTTTTGTCCTTTGGTAGAGTTGTTATAATATCCTTAATTTACTCCATAGTGACTTGTTGACTGAGATCCTATTTGTCTTCCAAAATTAATACTGCTGGTATATGCTACAATAGTATTCCCTAGGAATGAGGGTTATCATTTTCTATGGAGAGTAGAGCTGAGTAATGTTGATTTCCAAGTTCCTTAATTTTCTCCCTGTCTGTATAAGTGGCTCCTTCATGCTCTATCTCCTTGATTGTGTTCCTTTGGCAGTGTTGCATGGTTTTCAAATGAAAATATTTGGTGTTTCTATCCCCCTTGCTTAGCCAAACCATTCAATATCTAAGCCTCCAATGTGTTTCTTCTTTAGTGCTTAATTTATTGAGCTTCTGAATCATGTCATTTCTTGCATCTTCTTGCCATGGTTGAGGAGGATGATCCCCAATTTTTGTTTCTAGTTGCTCTAGTTGTTGCATCAACTGCTTCTTGTCTGGTTTGACTCTTGTTTTTTCTACCAACCATTTTTTTATCATGTGATTCAATTTTTGAATTTTGCTTTTCCACTTTTCTTGAGGGTTTGTGGTTCCAAGTGCTTTCCACAAGTTCACTAAAATCTTCTTCTTTCGCCCATTCAGAGTTGTATTTAAAAGGAATTTTTCGAGGTTGTAGGCTTTGATCGCTATCCAAGAGAATTACCTTATGATCTGAGATAGAGTTTTGTATGATGTGATTGGAAGTGAGGGGAAAGTATGGTAGGATTTTTCATTGATAAAAAATCTATCCAATATTTCTAGAATATAGTTTGCCCCTATTCTTCTATTGCTCCAAGCGTACTTTCCTTTTATCGATCAAATGTATTGTAAGATTTTATCTACCATAATTTGATTGAGCATATCTCTATTTGGATCCCTTGCTAAAATCCCCCCAAGATTCTCCCAGTGGTAGAGAATCATGTTGAGATCTCCTCCTAGTATTATGTTGTCAAACTTCTCATTGTCTAGCCATTATGCTAAGTTTTTCCATGCTTCTATTTTCTAGATAGGATGATTTGGACCATAAAAATTTATTACTGCTACACTAGTTCCATCTAGTAAGACAAATTTTGTACCTATCCATTTATTATGTTTATGTTGTAAGCTACAAACTAATTGTTGTGGGTCCCAAGTCAAAGCTAGTCCCCTTGAAGCTCCCATAGAATCAATAGTTATCCATTTTTATTGTGCCCATATCTTCTACCATTCTATAGTCAGTGTTGCCTCTACTGTTTTTGTTTCCTAAATACAAACTATTGTTGGCTTTTGCTGCTATTTCCTCCACTTGTTTTTCTTCTACCTCATTCTCTAAGTTCCTATCAGTTTCTTCTCCAGTTATTATGTTCCCTGGTGTATCTCCTAAGATCTCTGGTGACTTGTCAACTTCAGTTGTAGGTATCTTCTCTTTATCTTTAGGAGCCATCACATCTAGAGAGATGATTTCCTTTTCTCTTCATTAAAACTTGCAATTTTTTTTTGTGCTGGAAGCTTTTTTGATCCTGTGGTTGAGGTTGTCGATTCTTGCTTCTTGATCTGCATAGACTCCTTTTGACTTCTTGAAATCCTAGTTCTTCATTTTTTGTTTCATGTGCTTGTTTAATTGGGTAGTTTCGAGAGAAATACCCATGCTCATGGCATGTTATACACTTGAATGGTATATGTTCATAGTCCATGGGTTGGTTATGTATCCAATCAAACACCTTTATTCCAATATGCTCAGGCAAACCCTTTTTTAGATTGACTTGCACACAGATGCGTGCACATATAGCATTATTGACCTTTAGAGGAGCCCAATCAATGAATATTGACCTTTATAGGAGCCCAATCAATGAATTTTCCAATAGTATTTCCTATTAATTCCATCGAAGGTTTGTTCCATAGGTGCAGTGGCAAAAATGACAACCTAACCCAAATAGAAACTTCTTCAGGCTCCTCCTCCTAAGGATAAAATACCGTTCTCCACGAGGGCTTGTAAAGTGGACTGGATCCTAGACCTCCATGAAAAATAGTGCTCTTGTCCTCCATAGAGGCAAATGTAACAACAAAGTATCCCCTACCTGTCATTATGAATTCATAAGAGGAGACTTTACCCCCTAAATGTGTGTTAGTCCATTTCTAGATTGTGATTGGACTTAGGCCATATTCCCACAAATTTACATGCAAGAGATTGAGTGGAAAGCATGAGAAAAGACTACTGGATGTAGGATGGAGGTACCTCAATCATAGGAGACTCATCTAACTTAGGTACAAAGGTGTCATTGTTAGAGCTAGTAGGTGGTTTTGGATGGGGTACTTTTCTTGTTTTAAGCACTTGACGAATATGATCCAACTTCTCCTCATCAAAGGGAAATTGTTGTAAAAATGTAGAGAAGGCCTCATTGCCTGCTTGTTTGAAAAGTGAGGTTGTAATTATCATTGCAACCAACAAACTTCCATAAATAAGTTCCCAAAGAAGAGGTCCCTATTTTTAAAGCCCTAGCCAATAAAAGATTTTCAAAGCTAAAACCAAAGAAGTACCATACCTGAACTGATACTCACAATATCTCTTGGAAAAGTTGATCGATGCTAGAGGTTTTTATCTTCTCCCAAATTCGTTCCTCCTCCAGAAAATAAAATATTTTTCCAGAAAAATAAATTACTGTCACTTGTGTTTTTTTTTCTCTGTGCTTCACTTTGCAAACCCTAGCTTTTTTGGTGCACTCCACGATTCTAGCCAAACAAACTTCTTCAAATTGTTGTTCACATGCACAAAAAAATTGTAGATGGATCTTCAGTTGTCTCTATGGTTGCTCCCTTTTCAAAGTTTTTTTAAAGGAATTGCCCCCATTTGTAGAAACGAGAGGCCAATTGTCTCCCCTAGTCAAATCAACGATTTCACGAACACAAACAAACATCACGTCCCAATTTGTTGTGAATTATTGTAATAGATTTATTATTTTTATATGAATTTTCTCATATTTTTGCTTTATATATATTTTAAAAAAAAAGTAAAATTAAATAAGATATTTTTTACATTTAATTTTAATGTTTTTATATTAATTTTTCATTTGGTTATGTTTATATATATTTTTAATACATTTAAATAAAGTTCTATATTAAAATTGTAGAAAGTAAGTTTACATTCTTTTAATACATTTAAATAAAATTTTATATTTAAATGTTAAAAGTAAAATTAAATGATTTTTTTTTTTTATTTAAAATGGCACCATTAAAATTTGTTGCAAAAGCTTGGAAATATATGACAAAGAAAATTATTAATGATTGTTTCGAGTCTCTATCTGAGTTTCTTAGTTACTAATTTATTTACATAACATTGAAAGTGTATATATCAAATTTTATGTTGAATTTTAAACATGTTGAATTTCTTTCGAACTTCAAGAGTGAATTCAAACACAAACTCGAACTTGATAACTAAGGTTATGCCCTTTCATAGTCGTAGGCGAATGTTTGAGTGCCTAAGTCTCATGGTAAAGTTTTTAATTTGAATTAAGGTTGGAGATAAAGTTTTATTATTTTATATAAAGTTTTTAAAAGGTGGAGTGATAAGTTTGAAGGAAAATAAATTAGGAGAAATAAGGTTTGTTGAATATTAAAGAAAAGGTTTAAAATATCTTTTTACGAGTTGTAGGAATTTAATTACAAGTTTTGTAATTAATTTATTTATTTTTTAAAGAAATTTAAAATATTTGCAAATAATTCTATTTTGGAGAAATAAGGATTTCAACATCAAATTAGGATTACTAAATTTGTAAATATATTTTATAAAATAACACTTGGTAATTATCTAAATTCAAAGGTTGATGAGGCATATAGAGAGTCTAAAAGTAACTTGACATTACCTAGTGATATAGGAAGAATGATGTTTATGGTATTTCTATCTAATAAAGTCCTTAAAGACAAGAATAGAAGATAAGAAGAAATGATTAAAGATTTGAAAAAACAAAGGAAGAATGGAAATGTGGACTGCAGGGGACTTCTTTGGGAAGTCCTTCTCCACTTCCCTGTAGCCCATCCCTGGTCCTATCCTAGATCCTTGGTCTCATCCCAGTTCCCTGGCACTTCCTTTACCCTCTCCTTGTCTGGCTGGTGTTGTAGACGATCTCCTTGGGGTGGGAGATCACTTATCCATTTGTATGCCCCTTTCCATGCCTTATGGTGGGGTTCTTTCTAGTGCTTGTGATCTGGGATGTCCCTGGGGTTTTTTGGGATGTCCTTGGATCCTGTCCTAGTTCCTTGGCACTCCCTTTGCCCTTCCTCCTTGGTTGGCTAGTGTTGTAGACGATCTCCTTGGGGTGGGAGGTCACTTATTTTGTTGTCTTCCCATTTTCATGCCTTCTAGTGGGGTTTCCTTTTAGTGCCTATGATTTGGGACATCCTTGGGGTTTTCTGGAACGTCCCTGGGTTTTCCCTAGATTCTTCCCTAGGATTCTTGAGTTCCTTCAGGAATCCTTTTCCTTGGAGCTTACTACTCTGTTCCATTTTCTTGCAGGGTCCTATTTAGAGCTGAGGATCGAAGGTTCTTCTGGTGTAGTGCATCGTGGCTTGGGAGTTTAGCTTCATGAAAATCTCTTCACAATTTCTTTTGGCTTAGGAATGGGCCACGTGATTTTTCTTGTGGTGTTGCTCTTTGGATTTTTGGATGTGGGCTTGGTGGTGGGTTCTCAACATTTTTTGTGGCTTGGGGATGGGCCTCTGTGCTGATTGTTGTTGTTTTCCTACTGGTCATCCTCTTTTGGATCCCTAAAGCTATTTTTTGATGGTGTTGGAGGATGCTTTAGGGTTCTTGCTGCTTTTTTTGGTCTTGAGGAGGCCCTACGCTTATTGTTGGCAGCTCGTGCTTCATGGCTCCTTCTGTTGAGGTTCCTTGGGACCTCCCCACATCTTTCCCGTAGCTCACAATTTTGCATTGATGTTTTCTATGTCTCCTTCAACTTCTGAGTAGATCTCCTTGCTACAATAGGACTTCATGGCCTGTGGAGTCCCCCATTTGTTGCACCTTTTTCAGACCTATGCGGGATGTTTTTCCTTTGCATCCTTGTATTTTTTAGGTGGTTTATAGTCCCCTTCTTGCTGCTCAAGGGGGTTTTTGGTTTTGTTTCCTGATATTTCGATGTTTTTTGCCCGGTTTCTGTATTTTCCCCTATGTGGGATTATATATTTCAATTTTTGGTGGGTTGTTGTTTTCCTGCCTATTGGGAAGTTCAAACTTGTGGCTAGGTGGGAGTTTCAAATGTTATTTTCCTGCTTTCTCCTTCTCCCACTAGGCGAGCTTTTCAAATTTGTATCAGGGCAAGATTTTTCCTTTTCTCTCGTGTCCTTTGAAGGTTATCCTTAAGCCTGTCCTAAAAGGCTATCCTTTAGCCTATCTTGAAAGGCTTTCCTTAAGCCTATCTTGAAAGGCAATCCTTTTGCCTTTCCTCTAGATTTTTTGTTGTCCTTTCATGCGGCCTTACTATGGCCTTATTTAAAAAGTCTCTTGCCTTGTTGTAATCAGGTTTTGGGTCCCTTGATAAAAACCCACTTTAAATTTAAACGATTAAAAAAATATTTGAAAAACAATTTCATTGATGATACATTAAAGAATAGACTTGTTGATATTACAAGTGAAGCTGAGAAAGGTGAATTTTCAATACTTCATAAATGCATACAAAATGTTTATAATGATGCTAATGATTGTTATGAATATTTTATTACTATACCTATTAGTCTATTGAGAATAATCTACAAAGGAATCATCACTCTAAATGTTTCTAAGATGAGAAAATAAGAAAAGGTTGAAGAAGTAGGGAACAAATTAGTGATGAAAGATGCTTCTTGTGATATAAATAACTTAAGCCCATGATGATAGATTCATGTTGCAATCCTATAGAATTAAAATGATTGATGATAGATTTATGTTGTGATACTAGTGATCTTCTTCAAAAAGAAAAATATGCAAATTATGATTCTTGTCAAAATGAAAGGAAATATTATGATGCAAGCAATGACACTAGTGATTTAGAATTCATGATAAAGATAGAACCTGTTACAAAAATAGATGCTATATGTGATACAAGTGATTTGAATATTGTTCATGATTATTCAAAAAAGGCTTATGCTAGCAGAATTGATGATAACATAGATTCAAATGATGATAGAGATAGTGATGCTCAAAGTTGTGTTGATATTGATAGAGATCAGTCTAATGATATCTTTGGTTATTTTTAAAAGCATCTTGGAGTAGGAGAGTGTCCCTTAATAAGGTCATGCCTAAAATGTCTTTTATGATTATAAGAGCATCTTGGAGTAGGAGAGTGTCCCTTAAGAGGGATGATTGATAAGGGTATCTCTTTGTGTCTTCCATTGAACTTAAGGGGGTATGTTGGAATATGTGGTGTTAAGCTTCACTTGAGGTAATAACCAACTTTTGTACTATATTATTTGGCTATACCTTTGGGCCTTTTTACACTTTGTATAGGTGAACTTAATATAATATTTTATTATTTAACATAAAGGTCAATTCTTTAACCTTGACCTAAAGATCTCTTATTATTTGGTATTTATACCTCTTCCTACTAACCATTTTATTATTAATTAAAGTATAATTCTATTCATTTAGTAAAATTATCTTGGTATCTATAAAATTCCTTCATATCACACATATTCTTCGTGTGAGATATTTCTACTTATCTAAGTAATGTATTGGTTCCATTTGTTTTGAATAAGTATTGTGAAATCTAATACACAACGATTATAAAACACAATAAAAATAAAATATTTTCAATTAAAAATTATAAAAAAGTTATACAAAAGATTCATATCAATTATTTAAATGTACAAAGAGAGTCAAATACAATGGGAAAAAATTCTTCTAAATAAGTATGTTGACCCCAATAACCCAAGTTTAAAATTTATTGCATTCTCTCTACCAAATTGTTTTGCTCTTTGGAATGGTTTAAAAATATATATATGATCTAATGATTAAAGGTTTAACATGGGCGGTGGAAACTGGAGAAAAAAATTCTATTTGTATGGATACTTGGTATGATAAAATACCACTCAATTTAGATCCAATTTTGAAACCTTGGATGATATTGCTTCAATACAAATATGGTGATAGGGTTTCAAACATTTTGTACAAGGATCGGGGAGGAAGATACAATTGGAAAGAAGATGTTTTTACAAGTATACAAGACATTGATACTAGGAGTCAATTGAGTAGAAAGATAACAACTATGATTATTCCAAGGGGAGCCAAGGATAAATTTATTTGGGAGCTGAATAACTTAGGATAATAGACAACAATAAGTGGATATAATGTAAAACACCAACAAAATAGTAATATCACTAGAATATGGAGAGATATTTGGGATAGCCAAAGCATTCCTAAAGTTAAAAACATTGTTTGGCTAGTAGGTCATAGAATAATTTTATCTTGGGATAACCTTATGAAAAGGGGTTTTTATGGCCCCTCTCAATGTGTTCTTTGTAAAAAGGAGGAGGAGAGTATAAACCATCTCTTAGGACATTTCTCAATAGTTTGGAAACTATGGAAATGGATTCTTAATATTTTTGGTAAATACATGGTGATGAATAACAAAATTAAAGAATGATTAAAGCAATGACATAACACTTATACAAGTGAGGCTTTACAAACAATATGGGATATATCAAAAGATACAATACTTTGGATTGTATGGATAAAAAGGAATATAATAATATTTTAAGGAAAGGAAAGCCGTTTAGAGGTAATGAAAAGGAAGATATGTTTAGCCATAGAGGAGTCTAAACCAACCCGATCAACTCACCTAGACCCTAATCTAGAAGTAGATAGCCTTGATAGATGGAGTCAAGTCATTAAATGGAATTATGATATTGGGTACAAGAGAAGCAAAAAGAAGGCAAAGAATATAAAGTGGAAACCACCATATGTGGAGTTGATCAAATTGAATTTTGATGGAGCATATAAAGGAAATATATGAACAATAGGATGAGGAGGTATAATTAGAAATAATAGAGGAAATATTTTATCTCATTACGTTTTCAATAGTGGATTTAAGACAAATAATGAAGTCGAAGCTTGGGAAACTTTAGAAGGGTTAAAAATATGCAAACAAATGAAATGGAATAGAGTATGGATGGAAGGTGATTCTCTCATAGTAATAAAGGCTCCATGGAATTACAAGAGATAATTATGGAAATTCAAGATCTTGCTAAAGAGTTCAAAGAAATCATGTTTACACATACATTAAAGGAAGGAAACAAATGTGCAGATAGGCTAGCCAATAAAGGGGTTTTGATTGGGAATCATGAAGTTAAATTCTTCTTTCCATGGTTAGAGGAAGTAGTAAGTTTAATTGAACTTGAAAAGAAAATGTTGACTTCCTGAATCAAACAATGATTAAGATTTACTTTAATGTTTTCCATTGGTAATATCTGCTTTATTTTATAACACTAATGTGTTTTCATATAAATTATTTATTATATTTTTTGTGGTTGCACTTGTGTTTCAAGAAGGAAACTAGCAATCTAGATTTGGTAAAGTAGACTATGATAGTGCGATGTTTGGGAAATATTACTCTACTAAGATGAAATGCATAGATAGTAGAGGTGAATTTTTGGTATTGTGAAGGCTGCTATAGAAAAATGTCAAGAATTATGCTAAATTCTGAAAGATTTGTATTCATACAAAAAATAAAAAGATCCAAAATATGAAAATAAAGAATTTAGACATTTTATGTAAAATGATGTAGGTTTCTAGCTATAACATCTCATTTGAGATGAGAAGTGTATCTATTTGTAAACTCTCAAGCTCTAAACAAGAAAATTGTAATTTTTCAAGGGTGGGGGACCCGAGTACAACCCCTTATTATTTAGCAAAAAAATAAATATCAATTATTTAAATTAAATGCAACATTCATTTTTATTAAAATTAATATAAAAAATGGTAATAAAACAAAAACTAAAAAATACTTAAGTTTTTAGTGAACTCCAAATGTATACTATATATTAAGCTTAATCATTTGAATTAAATATATTATAAGCATTTTAATTTTAACCTTACATTATAATTTAAGTCCCAATAAATTAACTAACTTGTGGGTAAACCATAACAACTTCAAAATGGGTATTGATTAAAGTTGAAACAAAATTTAATCATTTACAAAACATAACTTTCATTATTTATTTTACATCAAGTAATAAAAATAGGTAGTAGGCAAATATCTTTGCCATTGCTTTGTGGTACATGTGGTCTTTCATGATGCTTGATAGGGTGATTCTCTTAGGGAATCTTATTTTTAATTTTTCTGTTACTCCATGATCTCTAGTAGGCTTTCATTTTCTTCTCTTGGTTTCAATTGAGCTTAGTTGTTAATTCCCAAAACCCTATTTATTTATGGGTTGAACTTTTAACATAGACTTTTCCAAGTGTGCTTCCATACCACTCATTTGTTTTCTTTTATAACAATATAGCCTTATTATTCTTTTATGATAATATAATGTCACTTTTAATAAAAAAAAAAGTAATAGGTAAACAAATATATATTTATATTTATGGAAGACAAGACAGGTTGTTCATCTTTATTGATTCAAATATTGTTGAAGGGTGGCGTATTCCTAAAAATATTAATCAAATTAACCAAGGAGTCAAGCAAGATGAATGCTTCCTAAAATTATAATAGCATCTTAGGGATTTATGTTCATCAATAATATAAAATTATCTTTGTGGGACAATGTAGTGATATGGTCTTGGGTTTTCATTAAAGATACCTAAGTTCAAACCCGATGAGGTGTGTGTGAATATGTTTTAAAAAATAATAATAATATAAAGTAATGAAGTTTTCTCTTACTAAAAAATCAATAATATAAAATAATGAAGTTTTATCTTACTTGGAAAACAATGATATTGATAATAAAATTAACTAACATCTAATCATTCCACAACTCGTACTATTTATAATGCAATTATCATGAACTTATTCACTATGGTTGATTGTAACTCTTAAAAAGAAGGGAACTCAATACCACGACTTAGGGTCATATCTCCTACTAAAAAAATTATTGATGGACAATTATCGCTAATTTAGTTGGCATTTTGACTATGAGTAATGTTACAACCACATTCAAGCATACAACTTATAAGTATGCATTCATGCAAATTTTGATATAATAATATGACAAAATTTAATATCAAATAATATTACTTACTTGACAAACAATGATATTGATACTAAAATTAACTAACATCTAATCATTCCACAACTCATACTATTTACAATGTAATTATCATGAATTTATCACTATGGTCAATTGTAACAACTCAATACCATGGCTTAGGGTCATATCTCCTACTAAAATCATTGATGGATAATTGTAGTTAGTTTAGTTGGTGTTTTAACTATGAGTAATATTACAACCACATTCAAGCATATTACTTATAATTATGCATCCATGCAAATTTTGATATAATAATATGAAAAAATTTAATATCATTTAATAGAGGTTTAATAGGTATTTGTTTTTGTTAAACTTTTAAGAGAGAATTAAATTTCAAATTTTATCAAACTATACGTACATTCTTGTAATAGGATGAAAACCATTTCAATCTTCTCTATATATAAATATACAAAAAGTAAAAACACACTTATGCTTACAAGTTAAGACAACAAGCCATAATAACAAAAAGAGCAAGAAGATGAACACATTTAATCATGGAGGACATCATGATATTTGGTGAAATATTATTTATCTATGTTGTGAGAATAATTTACCTCTAGATGCTATCGATCATGTTATTAACCACATATTGTATAAAAATTCACACTTATATATCAAATGGTATTAATTCAACATCATTATATTATTTAACTTTTAAAGAGGAGACTTAGGTTCAAATCTTGTTAAACAATACATATATGATTATGAAATTGTTGTAATACCATTATGTGGTCATGATGTAATATGGATGACTTTGTTTCAATTATATAGAACCGATTAACACACATATATACTCTTTTTTATCTGGATATATTGGATTAAAATGAATTCTATCTTATCATATAGTAGTATTGTGAACCATTCTCATTGGCTAAGAAATTCTATATTTGTTCTAAAATTTTCCCCAATGATCATGTCCATTATTTATCTTGTTGGACAAGCTCCCAAGTTTCTTATAAAAGATAGAGAACAATTTAATTTTTTTTCTATGGGGTAAAACTAATGGCAATGTTACTTTTTGACAGAATTAAATAGAACCTCTATTGTACCCCTCAAGACATGGGGGCTTGGGTTTGATTGGTATCAAAAAAATTGGGTCTGACCTTTGTAAAATAGGTGGTTTGTATGGCTTTAGCTAATGAGCCATGAAAATAATTTCTTTGAAATACTCTTCTTAAGGTCTATTTGAAAGGATTATCTTCATGGAAAAGCCCTAGCCTTTTGAATCTTTTATTTTAAACATTTTTTTATTTCTACAATGAAAAAAATGTTTAGAAATGAACACAAATTTAGAAGGGAATATGTTTTGTGTCTTATCTCTTCTTTGAATTTGTATATTTTAGTACAAACTAAAAAGGTGTAGATGGAACTAGAGCACCTTCACCATTTATTGAATTTTTGGGGCCTATGTAATATAAAACCCTCGAGAGATCTTGATGGTGGCTCCTCAACAACATTAATTCTAGTAGCTACTTGAGCCTAGCTTAATGTTTTCTTGTTTTTTTTCTTGATAATAAGGGGTTGTACTCGGGTCCCCCACCCTTGAAAAATTACGTCTCTCTTCTTTAGAGCTTGAGAGTTTACAAATAGATACCCTTCTCATCTTAATTGAGATGCTATAGCTAAAAACCTACATCATTTTACATAAAATGCCTAAATTCTTGATTTTTCATTTTTTGGATATTTTCAAATCTCTGTATGAATACAATTACTCCAAAATTTAGCATCTTCCTTGACAATTTTCTATAGCAACCTTCACAATGCCAAAACTTCACCTCTACTATCTATGCCTTACATCTTAGTAGAGTAATATTTTCAAAACATCGCACTATCATAGTCTACTTTACCAAATCTGGATTGCTAGTTTCCTTCCTAAAACACAAGTGCAACCACAAAAATTATAATAAATAGCCTAAATGAAAACACATTATTGTTACAAAATAAAAAGACGCTACCAATGGAAAACATTAAAGTAAATCTTAATCATTAATTGATTTAGGCAATCAACATTTTTTGTCAGCAACTAAACTTTTTACTTCCTCTAACCATGGAAAGAAGAATTTAACTTCACAATCCTCAATAAAAACCCCTCTATTGGCTAGCTTATCTGCACATTTGTTTTCTTCCCTTAATATATGTGTAAACCTGGTTTCTTCAAACTCTTTAGTAAGATCTTGAATTTCCACAATTATATCTTGTATGTTCCATGGAGGCTTTGCTTTCCTCAAAATTGCATTTATTACTATGAGATAATCACCTGCCATCCATACTCTATTCCATTTCATTTGTTTACATATAATTAACCCTTCTAAAGCTGCCCAAGCTTAACTTCATTATTTTTCTTAAAACCACTATTGAAAGCATAATGAGAACAAATATCTCCTCTATTATTTCTAATTATTCCTCCTCTTCCTATTGATCCTAGATTTCCTTTAGAAGCTCCATCAAAATTAATTTTAACCCACTCCACATCTGGTGGTTTCCACTTTATATTCTTTATCTTATTTTTGCTTCTCTTGTACCCAACATCATAATTCCATTTAATGACTTGACTCCATCTATCAAGACTCTTTGCTTCCAAATTAGGGATTGGGTGAATTGATAGGGTTGGTTTAGACTCCTTTATGGCTAAACATATCTTCTTTTTCATTACCTCTAAACTGATTTCCTTTCCTTTAAATATTCTTCTATTCCTTTCTATCCATATAGTCCAAAGTATTGTATCTTTTGATATATCCCATATTATCTATAAAGCCTCACTGCCATTGCTTTAACCAATCTTCAATTCTGCTATTCATCACCATGTATTTACCAGACATATTAAGAATCCATTGCCATAGATTCTAGACTATTGAGCAATGTCCCAAGAGATGGTCAATACTCTCCTCCTCCTTATTATAGAAAACATGTTGAGAGGGGTCATGAAAACCCCTTTTCATAAGGTTATCCCTAGATAAAATTATTCTATGACCTACTAGCCAAACAAACATTTTGACTTTAGGAATGCTTGGGCTATCCTAAATATCTCTCCATATTCTAGTGATATTATTATTATGTTGGTGTTGAACATTATATCCACTTGTTTTGTATTCTCCCGAGCTATTCAACTCCCAAATCAATTTATCCTTGGCACCTCTCAAAATAATCAGAGTTGTTATCTTTCTACTCAATTGCCTCCTAGCATCAATGTCTTCTATACTTGTAAAAACATATTCTTTCCATTTGTATCTTCCTTCTCGATCCTTGTACAAAATGTTTGAAACCCTATCACCGTATTTCATCTTGAAGCAATCTCATCCAAGGTTTAAAAACTAGATCTAAATTGAGTGGTTTTTTATCAAACCAAGTATCCATCCAAATAGAAATTTTTTCTCTAGTTTCCACCACCCATATTAAACCTTTAATCATAAGATCAATAGATTTTTTAAAACCATTTCAAAGAGCAGAACCATTTAGAAGAGAGAATGCAGTAAATATTAAGCTTGGGTCATTGGGATCAACATAATTAGAAGAAATCTTACCCAATGATTTTGACTCTCTTTGTACAATCTCCAGATAACTTTTCCCCTAAGAGCTAATTTTGCATATGTAAGAGGTCGTAAACCAAGACCTTCCCTAGTTTTGTCATCACACAACTTGCTCCATTTCACCAAAGGAAATTTCTTTTTATCATGTAAACATGACCATAAAAAGGATCACATAATATAGATTAAACTTTTTTCAACTGAATTTGGCATAGAATACAATGACATATAATATGTTGGAATGGCTTGTAAGACCGACTTAATTAACTGCACTCTTCTTGCTAGCAATAACCATCTACCTTTCAAAGTTGGAAGTTTATTTTAAATTTTATTAATAATTGGATTCCATAAATATATCCTCATTCTCCCTTCAAATAAAGGCATCCCTAGATAAGTTGTTGTTAAATTTACCTCCTCCATTTGAAGCAACTTGCAAATTCTTGCTTTGATATTAGTAGGAGTTTTAAGGAAGTAAATTTTGGATTTAGTCCTATCAACTTTTTACCCTGAAGCTCTTTCGTACTCTTTTGAAAAGTTATTCAAATCTCTGGCCTCATTTATCCTTGCCTTTCCAAAAAGGGTAGACTGTTGATGGGTGATGTTATCGATGTTACTACTAACCTTAAGTCCACTTATAAGCCCATATTTGTAAGCCTTCTTTAAGTTCCTACTCAAAACTTCCGCCATAATAATGAACAAATAAGGAGATATAATGCTTTCTTGTTTTTCACATTTAGGATTTCTTCTTTATTTTTTAACCAAAAAAATGATTTATAAGTAAACATACTAGTGGTAAGCCCTTTGACTATACTTTTTGGTATTGTGCTTCTCAAGTTTAATCAAATCAAATTATTCAATATAAAAAAATTATGCTTGTACTAGTGAGATTTTGAATAAGAGTTTCTTCCTTGGAAGTCTAGGTATTTAATAAGTTGAACTCATGTCATTTAATAAAAATGTTAAGGTTCTTATAATATTTAAAGATTTGAAATTTGGTCTATGGTGGGAAGTCCTTAATTAGTTTTTTTTTATAGATTTTGTTAGTGTGAGAAACCCCTACGACCAATGCTCAAAGTTCTCTCATAAGGGGAAAGCTGAGCTTATCAATAGGAAAGTTCTTAATTAGTTGCTCCAAACTTATGTGTTACGAATTTTGATATTCATCAATGAGATTGAAACCTTGGATTAAGGTGTGTAATTCCTTATTTACACTTATTTACAGTTGCTTGCTCGAGACTCAATGAACATTAATGTTAAGGTTCACTTTAAGGTTCACTTATGAAATTGAAACCTTATTTTATTTTATGGTATGAAACTACTTGTACCCACCAATTGCCTCAAACTCATAGAATAGAATATATATTTTTAAATATCCATAAGGCTAAAAACAACGTGTGGAATAGAAAGGTCACCAATCCTAAAATTTTAAACAATTATTTTTTCTCTACAACATTAGTTTTTTACATTTGATAACAAAATTTTCCACTTTCTCCTCTTTTAAACAATTCCTGCAATATTTTTATTACTAAAATGTTAACATAACTAGTTCAAATATCGTTATACCCCATATTCTAAAATAATAAAATGCTTCTTTATCTCACAAGACAAGAAAAGAATAAGATATAATATTTTTTTTATCTCAATTACTAATAAAATACAAATGATTTTTTTCAAATCCTATTTTATCTCCTCCATCTACCTATACCATATCTATATCTAAATTAATATTTTTGATCCTTAATTAAACTTATAAATTTCCACACGTTAAACTAAATATAATATTATTAATGTCCTAGGGGACACCACAACGGTTCGGGCTTTGGCTCTTCTTCGAGAGGTCCAAGGTTCAAACCGTGGTGTGGGTGAGTGTGTGAGGAGGTGGGTGATGGTTGTGTGTTAAATTCCCTATTGATAAGCATAGCTCTAAGGTTTACGAGGGGTCATGGTTGGGAGAAGACTGCTCAGCCCTGTGCGTTGGTCGTTGGGATTTCTCACACCAACAAAAAAAAAAAAAAAAATATATATATATATATATATATATATATATATATATATATATATATAATATATTAATATATATATATATAATATATTAAAAAATAGTAATTTGAAAATTAAAAAAAAAAAAAAAAAATAAATGTGTAAGATTAATTTGTAGAATTAATTTTTTGTAAAAATATTTTGATTAATGATTTTATTATTTACCTTAAATTTAATTTAATTTTTTTAAATTAATAACAAATTACTTTGTAGAATTGTCTCCGAGGGCTAGGTGGATTGGTAAAATGTTAGACACTTACCAAGAGGAGACCTAGGTTCAAACCGAGGGGCATGCCCAAGGGCTAGGTGGATTGGTAAAATGTTAGGTACTTACCAAGAGGAGACCTAGGTTCAAACCTAGGGGCATGTCGATCTGGACAAAGGTAGTAGTCTGACCTGAGTTCTGAGTGTGCACCAACTTGATGACGGTAGTCCCCAATCCATTAGGGTCTCCCTCACTCTGGGTCATGTTTATCGAGGTGAGATAGTTATATGATGCCCTGTTTTCTCTGAGCCCATCTGGTCTCTTGGTGTGTTTGAGGTGAGTGGGCCTCGATGAAGCACTCACTTGGGTCTCTGGGTGTGTTCTTGGCAGTAGGGGCCTCCTGGCCCCCAATCTGGGTCTCCTCTTGGGTTTGTTTCCTGGCGTGGGGTTTACGGGCCCTGTTTGTCTACTGGGTAATCGGTGGGTCCTGGGTGGGGTTGCGTGCACCTGTTTGCCTCCATCGAAGACATCTGATCGTGTTTACCTGGCGGTGGGGTTTGTGCACCTGTTTCCTCCTCGAGGCTCGCTTCCTGGCGTAGGGTTTTCGGCACCTGATGCCTCCTTGTTTACCTGTGAGTGGTTTGGTGCCCTGTTTGCCTCGGAGGCATGCTTGCTTGGCGGTGGGTTTGCACACCCTGTTTGACCTCGTGGGTTCCTGCCTTGCTTTTTTTTTTTGGGGTTCTCCCCGTTTTTTGGTTTTCTTTTTTTGCTGTTGTGTTCTCCTTTGCTTCCTGTTTGACCGTTTTTGTAATTTTCTCCTATCTTCCTTTTTTGTTTTTTTTTTTTTTTTTTTTTTTTTCTTTACTTTCCTTTTTTTCTTCTTGCTGGTTCTCCTTTCTTTGGTTTTTCCGGGTTTTTTGCTTTCGTTTTCTTTTTCTTTTGGTTGGTGTCTTTGGGGGGGTTTTCTTGCTGTTGTGTTGTGCCCGTCTGGTCCTTCGCTCTGCTTGGGTGTGGGCCGACACTTTTTTTTTGGCCCTTTTCGGGCGCTGTGGTGGTCTCCGGCTGTTTGACCTTTTGGTCTGTGGTAGCTCAGGTTGGGGCCTTTCCTTCGTTGGTGGTTGGGGGGAGACCCCGCTTTTTGGCTCTTGTTCGGTTGTGTTGCGGGTGGGCTGTGGCACAACATGCAATGGAGGCATAGAGGTTCAAATTATACAAACTTTCTCAGAATTAAGGCCACAACCCCTTATGAAATTATTCTAGCCGAAACTGAAATGTTCCCTTTAGAAGCAATTGCTATGACCAAGTTGTTATGTTACTTGAAAAAAACAGAAAACATGACAAATGATAGATGACCTAGGGCAGCTAGGGACGAAGAGTTGCATAGGCGAAATAATACATGGATGAAACAAAATCAGAAATGGATGAAACGTTGGGAAAACAACATAAATGAATGCCTAAGTTTCAACAAAGACAAAAAATTATGTGAATGAAAAGTTCAGAAGTGGAATGTGGAAAAATGCAAGCAGGAAAAGACAATATTATATTGTAAATTTTAACCCAACATATGACCACAAGGAAAAAGCGTATATAGGCGCTGAAATCAAGTGGAAGGAAAAATACTCATTGCTCAGATAAGGACTAGCTCTCATAGGCTTAGATGTGAAACAGGGAGATGAACAACGCCCAAAGAACAATGGGAAGAAAGGATATGTACTCTATGTAGCACAGGGGCAGTAGAGACAGATGAACACTTCATCTATAAATGCCCGAGTTTTTCGTATATCCGTGACAAATACAAAGAAACGCTTGGGAATGAGTTTATGGCAGATTTATTTGAAAACAATAAAATAAAAAAAGTTGGGGAATTGCTAACACAAATCAGGAGAAAGAACAACCTTCTCAAAAATATTAAAGATCATATGATATGATTTGAGTAATTGTACTTCCATATTTGACCATATTTGGGTGTCGCGGACGTAATTAAAATCTTTCATTTCATTAACTCTTAACCATTATTTTTGTTTTGGTGGCAAATTTATTTAAAAAAAATCAAGAGTGATAAAAATATATATATGTTAAAATTTACACGACAAGTATATATTTTAAAGATGTTCGACACACATGGGTGATAACATCAAGCGAGGCACTGTTGAGTAAACGATCTCGACTCGCTTACTCAACCAACAAACACGGAAGAAGAATTGAGGCTTGGACTCTGGCCTTCAGGGTTCCGGGTTCAAGCACCAAGGTATGTATTTTTTTGGGACATAAAAGAAGTGTACGCTCTGTTCAAATTTAGTCGAACTTAGTATCACAGAATTTTGGGTTTGCTGCAATCTCAGGCAGGTTTTTATAAAATGAGCGGCCCCAAGTTTGGCGGGAGACAGCCCAGCGGGACGCCTTCCATGGCATTATCATCCCTTGTGGTCATCGTTTCCCTTCTCACGGGAGCTTCCATCGTTCACAATTTTTTCAAGCCCGATCTGGTACCGTTTTTTCCTCAGCTTATTTTCATTTTACATTTCTAAAACTATGGTTACGGTCTGCATTGATAAATAAAACTGTACAAATTCAAAGGATATATACCCATATAGCATCTCCAGTTCATATGGGAAATGCCACTACATAGAGAGTGTAGACATGAATTCCCCTAATTTATGCCAGCAAAACCCAGAGGATATGTTAAGGAAACTGGGTACATTTGTATGATTGTGATCCAATTTCAAGTCCCCAAGACACCCCATAACCTTGGGGTAAAATTCATGTAAAAAAGTTCTGCTAATTTGTCAATACCCTAATTGACTATTAAAGCCCAAGTCTTTATTGTCTAGATTTGGGTACTTAATTTTGCCTCATAAATTTAGGTAGAATTCAGCAGAGACGAAACAGTAGATTTGTTTTGAGGAAATAAGACGTAGATTTGAAGTTTATGTTGAGCTAACATGAACTTTTCAAATGACTGCCTGGGTTTGCATAAAACCTCCAAAGACTTTCCACCATGGAAAATCTTAAGAGACTCACACATAACAGGTAGTACAGAATGGCAGTGGTAGATATTGCAGTTTAAAAAAATGAGAGATGTATGTACTAGAGCTTTGAGGAGGTGCGTAAATTTGATATTAATACTGGCAATTCATAGAAGAGTCCAATAACTTTACACGTGTTAAAATAGAATAGAAAGTTTTTGATGTTCTTGAGGTCAAAACAAACTGCTGGAAAACAACATTTTGATATCAATAATATGTTATCTTACTTGTTCTTTTTTATAATGAATGAAGTTGTTTATGTGAAATATCAAAGTTGAGTCAGCATTCTCTCTTTTTGAAGAATTGATCTTTTGCTACTGATCTTGCTGATAAATTCTCTTAGCTTCTCTATTCTTGTACTTCAAACAATTTGAACATAAAATTCACTGTCAATGTATCAACATACATATCCCCAAATATTATTATAAGCTTTGCATTCCAAGATTAACTATTTTTCTATTTTCAACGCCTCCGAAGTGCAATATGTGCATATTCTCTGTTACCATTTCTCTGTAGGTCTTCCATCAACCTGTCTCACATCTGAGTCTATGAGAACTAGTCCTCAGTTGCGCTATAAGCGTCTTTGCTTTCCATTTGATATTTGCATCTATGTATGTTTTTTTTGATGATGCTCATATAAATTGGACTTATTTATTTTTTTTGAAAATTTGTTGATTGGTGACTTTATTTTTTCATTGAATAGTTTATGAAAGTTTACCTAAGTTTCCTTTCTTAGAAATCACAACATCAGCAGTTGTATGGTTGTTCTCAGCAACAATCATCTAAACGGTTCTCTGTGTGATTTTTGGCTGAAATTTTATTTCAATGCATTTTACATAGTTAATTCCATTTTGTGATGTTGAATCTGAAACAGCATAATAAATTTCACAACAGCATCTCCTTTTGTGTTGATTGTTTACTATTAATAGTACCCACTCTGCTCTAACGAATCTTGCTAAAATTATTAGAATTCATAATATTTTCCAAAAATGAATGGAAGCAATCCATCCACTCAAACCTTATATAAAAAACATAAAAAATGATGAAAGAGAAAGATATAGTGGGCCCTCGTAGACACCATAAATATTCACTATATTCTTTGTAGATAAGAATCACAACATTTTGATAATCAAATGAGTGGTGGGGGTATTTATACCATTATTGAAACCCTAGATACATAATGGAACTTAACCTTAAGCCGACATAACAAGAAAGACTTTAAAGTTAATTACAAGTTTATAAGGTGGGTTTAACCATAACAAGGTTAACCGTGGCCCATAGGGCTTACATAATAAAATATTACAATAAATCCAATACATTGTATAATGAGTGCACTTAGGCCTATTCAGTATTACATCATACAATGTCGGCCTTAGCCATGAATCATATTACATTTTCAACAAAAATTGTACTCACTTTCCCCATTGGTGACTGAGCTGATTCTTGCTTAATATATAATTGATGTTGTGGCGATTTATTTTGACCAGCTACCTTCATTTGTTATCCCAAGAGCAACACCTAGGATTTCAATACAATGTTTTGTTAACCTACATGAATAATTAAGTCTTGAGGTGGCCATGAAGTGATGCTCTAAGCACGAGTTGCTTGTATTTCTCTAGTTGATGAAAGATGTTAGAATGAAGCATAGTTCATATGTAGGAATGACATGTAGTAGCTAAAATTTGAAGTGAGGGCTTTCTATTGATTTTTGAAATATTACAAAGGGTGTATGGTACTACAAAATTTATTTGTCCTCATTAAGGCCTTTCTATGCGGTCATCTTAATCTAAGATTTAGAAAGCTGGTTTAAGATGATTTTCACTGGCAAAGAGAGTTTGTTTAGATGGTCAAATTCTACATGTTTTTCCTTGGGACTTTAGAGTGATCAGAGCTATGACATTGAATGCTTAGTGTATGTCAAAACCACTAACTTTTTTTTTTCTTCTGCTGGAGAACAAGGGGTTGTACTCAGGTCCTCCACCCTCGACAAATCAAAACTCTCTCCTTTAGATCTTGAAAGTTTACAAAAATATTCAATTCAATTCTCATCTCAATTGAGTTTTATAGCTGGATATCTACATCATTTTTTATAAAAAGTTTGAATTCTTGATTTTCATTTTCTGGATCTTCATCAATTTTTTGTGTGAATACAAATATTCCAAAATTCAGCATCCTTCTTCTTGACATTTTCCTGCAGCACCCTTCACAATACCAAAACTCCACCTCTATTGTCTATGCATTGCATCTTAGTAGAGTAATATTTCCAAAAATTTGTGCTATCATAGTCCGTTTTATCAGATATGGATTGCTAGTTTCCTTCCTAAAGCATAAGTGCAACCACAAGAATTTTAATAAATAGTTTCTATGAAAATGCATTAATGTTATAAAATAAAACAAATATTACCAATGGAAAACATTATAGTAAAACTTAATCATTAGTTGATTTAGGCAGTCAACATTTTCTTGTCAACTTCAGCTAAACTTACTACTTCCTCTAACCATGGAAAAGAGAATTTAACTTCACGATCCTCAATTAAAACCCCTCTATTGGCTAGCTTATCTACACATTTGTTTCCTTCCCTTGGTGTATGTGTTAAATTATTTTCTTCAATTTCTGTAGCAAGGTCTTGTATTTCCACAATTATCTCTTGTATGTTCCATGGGGCCTTTGCTTTCCTCAAAATTGCATTTATTACTATTAGTGAATCACCTTCCATCCATACTCAGTTCCATTTCATTTGTTTACATATTTTTAACCCTTCCAAAGCCGCTCAAGCTTCAACATCATTATTTGTCTTAAATCCACTATTGAAAGCGTAATGAGACAAAATATTTACCCTATTATTTCTTATTATTTCTTCTCCTCTTGCTGGACCTGGATTTCCTTTAGATGCTCCATCAAAATTCAATTTGACCAACTCCACTTCTGGTGGTTTCCACTTTATTTTCTTTGCCTTTTTTTTTGTTTCTCTTGTACCTAACATCATAATTCCATTTGATGACTTGACTCCATCTATCAAGGCTCTCTGCTTCCAGATTAGGAATTGGGTGAGTTGATAGGGTTGGATTAGACTGCCTTACCACAATTGACTTGCAGAAACACATCTGACTGATAATAACATAGCTAACCTGCAATAACACAACTGACAGCTAAAATAAATTGACTGCAAAATGCGTTTCTTTCTTCATGCCTATTGTGTAGCTATGTACACATATTTATAAACATAAAAGGTACAAAACCATGTGCCAAAACCATGGTCCAAAACCATGTACCAAAACCATGGTCCAAAACCATGTGCCAAAACCATGGTCTGAAACCACTTTTCTAGTTCACCAGTTTTCTTCCTTTATGCATGCTCTTAACATAATACATGAGACAATTAGGATTTGCAAGGTGTATGACACCTATTCCCAACATTCTCCCACTTGTCATATACCTTGCAAGAGCAAAAGAGAATCGCCAACAAAAGAATGAACTAATTGGTAAGGGCACCATATGAACTTCTTAGTGCTTATAGTCTTTGTCAAAGCATCTGCAACATTTACTGAAGTATCCACCTTCTCATGCATAACCTTCCCATCCTCCACCATGTCACGAACAAAATGATACTACACATCAATGTGCTTTGTCCGCACTTGAAATATAGGGTTCTTTGCCAAGGTGATGGCACTTTGACTATCATAGTTAATTTTCACCTCTCCTTGACTCAGCCCAACATCCGAATACAATTTCCGGATCCAGAATACCTCCTTACTAGGATGAGTAGTTGCCATATGCTCAACCTTTGTAGTGGATAAAGCGACTACAAGTTGCCACTTGCTTATCCAACTAATTGCACCACTGAACATGCTAAACACATAGCCACTGGTAGACTTCCTATTGTCAACATTTCTTGCCCAATTTGAGTCTACAAATCCTTGTATGTCTAGCTGCTTGTTGTGGAACTTTTTGGCTGCCAAGGATCCCTGATAACAAATAGAGTAATCTGAAGTACCTTGAAGATATCTGAAAACCCTCTTCATTGCTGCCCAGTGATCCTTTCTAGGATTTGCCGTAAACTGGCCCAAGACTCCCACTACTTGGGCAATGTCCGATTTGGTGCAAACCATAGCATACATGAGGCTCCCAATCGCACTAGCATAGGGTACATGACTCATGTCCTCCATTTCTCCAGGTGTAGAAGGACATTGCTCAATTGAAATTTTTGTTCCCACAGAAATAGGAACACTCACTAGTTTGCAATTCTTCATGTTGAAATGTTGCAAAACATAGTCTACATATTTTCTTTGACTTAACCAAAGTTTTTTGTTGGCTCTATCTCTTCTAATCTCCATCCCTAGGATAAACTTAGCAGCTCTTAAATCCTCCATTTCCAACTATAGTGAAAGTTGAGATTTCAAGACCTTAATCATATTGTTATTGTTACCAATCAGTAGCATGTCATCTACAAACAAAGTGATAACAATAAAATGACTACCCTTTTGCTTATAAAAAACACAATGATTTGATTTGGATCTAACAAATCCCAACTTCAAAACATAAGAATCAAAATTATTGTATCACCTTTTAGGAGACTGTTTAAGACCATAAAGAGCTTTCTTTTACTTGTAAACTAAGTTTTCCTTACCCTTTTCCACATAGTGTTTCGATTGTTTCATGTAGATCTCTTCCTCCAAGTCTCCATGCAAGAAAGTTGTCTTCACATCTGTTTGCTCAACCTCAAGATCAAATGCAACAACAACAGATAAAAGGAATCTAATGGATGTGAGCTTTGTAATTGGAGAAAATATCTTGTCAAAATCTATTCCCTCCACTTGGAAATATCCCTTATCAACCAACCTTGCATTATACTTCTCTACCTTGCCCTCAGAACTGGATTAATTCTTGAAAACCCATTTGTATACAATTTCCTCCCCTTAGGCAATTGAACTAGGTCCCATTTGCCATTCTTCTTTAGAGTTGCCATCTCCTCATCCATGGCCATCTTCTAGGACTCACTGTCATTCATCTCCATTGCCTCCTTGACAGTTTTAGGCTCGTCAACATTAGTAAATAAAGCAAAAATACATCTAAAATCAGGTGGGATATACCTTTTTGGTTGCCTTTGTTGCCAAGGGGACCTCCTCACCCAATGAGATGAAGTTTCTTCCTCGTCCAAATTGTTCGAGCTTTTTGGCACTTGCTCCTCATTTGGTCCATCCTGAACATCTAGTTCAGCCTCAGGTGCAACCTTCTCATACTTTGGTTCAAGCTGCACTATTAACTTTGCATTATCACTTGGTTGTCCAACTTGAGGAGAAGACTTGATTTCTTTGAAAATCACATTTTGGTTGTATACCACTTTTTTTGTCATAGGATTCAAAAGCTTTTCTCCTTTCACACCATTACCATATCTAATGAAAATGTATATTTTTTGTTTAGAAATCCAACTTCAATCTCTTCTTTTAGGCACATACACATATGCTTCACAACCAAAAACTTTGATATGCTGTAGTGAGGGCTTCTTGTTTTTCCAAACCTCCTGTGGGGTTTTGTCAACAAGAGCTGATGTAGAAGAGCTATTAATCAGATAACAAGCTGTACTAACAACTTTTTCCCAGAATTTCTGATCTAAACCGACTCCATTGAGCATACTCGTAGCCCTCTCCATCAACGTTCTGTTCATTCTTTCTACAAATCCATACTGTTGAGGGGTGTATGGAGTTGTCTTATGTCATGCAATGCCATTGTTCTTACAAAATCTATCAAACTCTGCTGAACATAATTTTCCACCATTATCTATTCTCAACACCTTGATCTTCTTTTCTATTTGGTTCTCAACAAGAGCCTTAAACTCGTTGAACCAATTGAGGATCTTAGATTTGTTTTCTTGAGAAAATAGACCCATGTCTTCTTGGAGAAATCATCAATGAAAGTAACATAATATAGGGATTTTGCAAGTGAAGGTACAACACCTAGATCGAATACATCTCTATGAATCAAATCCAAAATCCCTAAATATCTAACAGAGGTCGGGTAAAATTGAGCATGATTTTGCTTTCCATATATACAATGTTCACAAAGGTCAAAATCCAAAGAACAATCAACTAACCCCTCAACCATATTTTTGCATTTCAAAGCTCTTAGGCCTTTCTCACCAATGTGGCTCATCTGCTCATGCCACAACATAGTCTTTTTAGCTAGAAGTTTCAAGCTCTCAGTAACAGGAACCTTCGTACTATTGCATGCAATGGTGCTTGCCTCAAGATGAAATAGGGTTCTGTCTTGAACTCCCCTAGCCAAGACCATGGCTCCAAGCACTATCTGGAAACCCTCATTGCTAAAGACCACCTGCACTCCAAGATCATTTAATTTACTCACAAAAATCAGGTTCCTCGCCAAACTAGGGATTTGCAATATGTTTGAAAGGGATTTGAACCGACCTTATCCAAGTGCAAGTAAGACTTTTCCACAACCAAGTTTGAGAGAAGAGTTGTCTCCTAAATACACCATTCCACCATCAAAATCTGCATACTCGGAAATCTACTCCCAATGGGGAGTTGTGGTAGGAAGCTCCACAGTCAATCAACCATGCATCTTCACATGCATGCATGACAAGGGCTGCAACAAACATGCTACCCTCGTCCTCTTGAGGAGCCTTAGAGTTTGAATCGTCATCCGATTCCTTCTTGCTCTTCTTTACCTTGCAGTCCTTCTTGATTTGGCCTTTCTTGCCACAGTTCCAACACTTCACTTTAGATTTACCAAGAGACATAGATCTCACTTTAGATTTGTATCTGCTGACCCTATTCTTGTTCTTGCCTTTCTTCTTCAATCTACCTCGAACAACCAATGCATCCTTTGACGAAGTCTAAAGTCTTTTGTCTCATCTTCTTCGAGGGTAAAGCACCCCCCACTTCAAGCTTTGGCTTAGTGGCAGTACTACTGTTTGCCATCACAAGGTCACCCACGAATCTGGCAAAGAACATAATAGTGTGATACATTGATCCTCATCATCCATTTGCATGCCTATGGACTGTAGCTGGATCACAATGATATTGAATGCATTCAAATGCTTTGCAACTGAATCCCCATCACCCATATTCAAAGAGTAAATCTTCTTTCGTAGAAAAAGTTTATTTCCCAGAGATTTAGCCTAGTACAGGTTTTCCCAACTTCTTCCAAAGACTTTTTGTGGTGGGTTTTACAGATACATTCAGAAGTACGAAATCAGCCAAACAAAGCCTAATTAGGCTTCTAGCTTTCCGATCCATCATAACCCAGTCTTCATCCTTCATAGACGCAGGTTTGCTTCTAGAAACAATCCATATATCTCTGTCTATGAGTAGATCCTCAATTTTAAGCTTCTATAGCTCAAAATTTGTGTCGTTGAAATTTTCAATCTCCAACTATGATGTACTTGCCATCTTGAAATCGGGTCACTCCCTTGTGCACAAATCCCACTCAAACCAAGATTAATAGCAAAAATCCTTTTTCCTAACTAAGGATCTCAAAAGCTGGCCAAGCTGATACCAAATGAAAGGAAGCTAGATAATATCGGAACAATTTCCTACATAATCTTTAGAGGAAAGTAGTGTGAAACAGGCCTAGATCTTTCAATTTCAGCAAAGAAATAAACATGTAAATTTATTTCAGCAAGATACAACACTTAGAAAAACAACATATAAATCACACAGGAAACAACATATACCCTGTGGAGTAAGGCTGGAAATATACAAGCAGTAATACAGCTGTCCTACCATAGCTGACTTGCAGAAACACAACTGACTGATAATAACACAGGTGACCTGCAGTAACACAACTGACAGCTGAAATACATTGACTGCAAAATGCCTTTCTTTCTTCATGCCTATTTTTGTACACATTTATAAACATAAAAGGTACAAAACCATGTGCTAAAACCGTGGTCTGAAACCATTTTTCTAGTTCACCAGTTTCTTCCTTTATGCATGCTCTTAACATAGTACATGAGACAATTAGGATTTGCAAGGTGTATGACACCTATTCCCAACAATCCTGACCATAAAAATAACCGCATAATATAGATTAAACTTTTTTCTATCGATTTTGGCATAGTATACGACGACATATAATATGTTGGAATGGCCTATAAGATTGATTTAATTAGCTGCATTCTTCCTGCCAATGATAACCATATTCCTTTCCATGCTAGTAGTTTATTTTGAACTTTACTTATAACTGGATTCCACAATTCTATCCTCATTCTCCCCTCAAATAAGGACATCTCTAGATAAGTTGTTGGCAAATTTGCCTCCTCCATTTGAAGTAACCTGCAATCCCTGCTTTGATTCTAGTTGGAGCATTTAGGAAGTGAATTTTGGATTTTGTCCTATTAACTTTTTTCCCTGACGCTCTTTCATAATCCTTTAATAAGTTATTCAAAGCACCGGCCTCGTTTATCCCTGCCCTCCCAAAAAGGGTTGTGACATCTACAAACTGATGATGGGTGATGTTGATTTTATTACTAGCCTTAATTCCACTTATAGCCCATCTTTGTATGCCTTCTTCAAGTTCCTACCTAATACCTCTGCCATAATAATGAACAAATATGGTGATAGAGAATCTCCTTGTCTACGATCTCTCTTGGCTTTAAATGATTCTGTTACTAATCCATTGACCAACATTGAATATGATACTGTAGAGACACAAACTTTAATTCATCTAACCCATTTCTTCCCAAATCCAAACTTTTCTAAAACTGCAAAAAGAAAATCCCATTTAACTCTATCATAGGCTTTATTCATATCAAGTTTTAAGATGATTGCTCTCTCTTTTCATGAAGCTTCTCAATGCATAACTTCATAAGCTACTATGATCCTATCCATTATTTTTCTCCCTTTCACAAATCCTCCTTGCTCTTCTGAAATAATTTTGTCTAACAGTGGTCTTAACCGATTTGCCATAACTTTGGAGATTATCGTATATGCCATATTACATAGGCTTATGGTCCTAAATCAAACAATTCTGCATCCTTCTTTTATGGAATTAGGGTAAGATATGTTGTATTTATTTTATAATGTATGTATTGTTTTATCCTAGATTGTTCCACTGCCACGAATAAAGAATCCTTCACTATATCCCAATTATGTTGATAGAATGCTACAAAGAGCCCATCCGGACCTGGGGATTTATCCTTATCAAAAGAAAAAGAGCTAAATGAACTTCTTCTAGAGTAATAAGCTCCATCAGTTTCCTATTGTCTTCATCTATTATAACTGAAGGAACTTCTTGTAGTAGATTATCATTAAGAACTTCAAACTCCTCCGATCCTAGAATATTCTGGTAAAAAAGCTCTGCCGATTCATAATTTCCTTTGGCAATTCTTCAGATTTAAACCCTAAAATCTCCGTCAAAACCACTAACTTCTGTCAAAGTAAAATATAACATTTCAAGGGTTCATGACAGCTACTCGGAATAGAATGTCATGAACAAGACATAAGATATTTTAAAAATGCAAAATATTGGTATTAAAAGATGAATTAGACAGTGTAGAACTTACACAGTTGTTTTGTGATTTATTGTTGTTTTCTGCACGCATGTTATAACATTATTCTTGACCAATTGTAATCGAGAGTACACAACACATTTTGAGATTGGAAAACCCAGATTCCAAATAAATGAATTGCAATGTCTTGGCATCAATTCAATCCAAAAAGTTTACCAATTTGAATTTATGAGCAGAGATCTAAATCCATAGTCATCCACCATCGTGTATGTTAAATGATGAAACTTCATGAATGCCAAGTAGCCATGGCTTTGCAATCCTAAACTAGAAATTCAAATTGTCTGCATGATTTGTTCAAGGGGGAAGCATCCGAGTAAGGTGTTTGGAAGGCATAAATTAGTAAGGGAATTTTACTTGGTAGTGGTAATTAACAGAGGATTTTGGCCAATAGGAGACTTTTTTACATTTTCTTTGTAAATATTGTTTAAAACTTATTTATGAAAATTTGAAGGCAAAAAACATGCCTAAAACTTTCAAATTTTGAGTTTTATAGGTATTCTGTTAGTGCCCTGAGAAAGGCCCAAGTTCACTCTTAATTCTCTCAGTTGCTGAATCTTTGCCAAGTCCATGCTATTTGACTATGATCAACCTTTTGTTTGATTTGGCTCCATAAGAAACAACATAATATCATTGATGGAGTTGTAGGAAGTGGGATCAAACAGGGTATGGCGATCACGATTTTTATTCTTTTGGTCTTTGACATGGACAAAAGACAATATAATAGGGAAAGGATGTGGATGACAGAGAAATGATATATGATGCCCTTCAATATAACAAGTTATAATAGACGAAAAAAAGACTTTTTATATTTGTAATTAGTGAAAACTTAATCTCCCAGTAAGGAAGATACAAATTTGATTGCATGCAAGAGGAGAATTTTTATATCATGTCTTGGAACAAAGAAAACATCTATGCTAGCATAATTGAAAGGAGTTGTTCACCCTTCAAGTTAAACAAGGGATAGTATCAGTACAACTAATGGATAAGAGAAGAAAGGAAAGCCATGGGAAGAGTTGATTATAAGAGTGCTGGTTTAGCCTCTCTATGTATATATGAGTAAAACTTGATTTTAGTACTTCATATTTGGCACGTATATTCGTCCTAATGGTAGATACATTATAAATAATCTGAAGATGCAATCGACGTATAGAAAGAGTATAAGATGACATTTGGGATATATTTTTATCCCAAATGAAAGAAAGGATCGTGTTTTTTGTTGAACTAATAAAGTAGTGTATAGGCATCCAATGATGAAGTCAAAAGCCTTTGGGCTATGGGCCATGACATGCCTTAGCGTTGTGACATATATACGTGAAATAAGTGTCTTGCATATATCATAGAATTGTATTCTTTGCAATTTTAGTCTATATAGATGATGAGATTGTTGAACCTATGCCTTTTTAGTGGAAATTGCATGGGTGGAGATACTATAAACATGGATTTTGTCAATGCCAGGTTAAGACCAATAAGATTATAGATCTGTTTAATAAGGAAGTTAAGAAACTGCAACACAGATCAAGAGTGTGGTAGAGGATCGTACAAGTAAAAGAAAACATTGATGCATGCATGAAGGATCAAAATCACTTGATAAAATCATCAGAACCAATGTCGCAACTTAGATAATAAGCAAGTGTTTTATTCATGACGAATACAAGCTTTTAGTCTCCAACTCAAACAGCCTTCCTGGTATCTTCTGCATACCCTACAGCTATGAAAATCCTATGAGAAAATGTGGAAAAGAGTTTGTTCTTTTAATTTATGTGCATTCTAAAACTCTTCATCAGGAAATAAACAAATGTGAAGGGGAATCAAGAGTACAGTTGAGGATCACACAAACAAAAGAAAACATTGATGGATGAAGTTAGTTCGAGTTAAAAAACCAGGGGAAATGGTGTAATCCTACAATGATGTTAAGTTTGTTAACCCCAAATAAACCTTTGAGGTTGTGAACTCCAAATAAACAACTTCCATGAAGTTAGTTCGAGTTAAAAAACCAGGGGAAATGGTGTAATCCTACAATGATGTTAAGTTTGTTAACCCCAAATAAACCTTTGAGGTTGTGAACTCCAAATAAACAACTTCCATGTCCAGGAAAACAGATATTATCCATTTAAATGTTAAAGTTCCACAATGATTGATATTCTTCTTATCATTTCTGCAAGAATGGATGACCTTACAAAAAATCACACCCATAGTTTGAGAGAAAGAGAGAGAGAGAGATTATTAGGGCACATATGCAATGTGCATGTGTGTGCATGACATACATATAGATTTGAAGACATTGGGAACTGAAGTCCATGTGGGAATTTGACATTGGTTTGGTTGTCTTATTATGAGAAAATCCTCATTTTTTATTGGTCAGGATTTAAACAAAAAAATATTTAGTCTTTGATTTTTTATAGCCACTTTCACAATCTAAGATGCCAATTCCTATAATATAGGTTGTGTTTGTTGTCTAACCTAGAATCCAAGAAAGCATAGTAACCAAGCTACTTTGGTGCTTAGCAACCATCTTACAATATTGTACCAAGGGAGCAAGCAAAAGTAAACGCAGCGTATAATCCAATTTTATGGTAAAAGACTGTCAAAAAATCAGGCATAGTGTTTTGGAGGATGGATCAAGAAGAAAAAGGGCATAGAAGTATGACTGGTGACTGTAACATGTGGGATTATTCCAGTCATGTGCAATACAATCCAAAACACCGTGATTTAATTCCTATGTATATAAATAAACACAAGTGCAAGGACTCACATATACATCTAAATAGACAACACCATAATTGAGAAAATCAGCAAAAAATTGGCAGAATCCGGATTTTTTGTCAATTTTTTCAAATGGTGATGCAATCGGTAAACTATTGGCGATGCGCTGAATTTTTGCCTGTTTTTTGAAAAAATCGCTAAAAAATCGTCAAAAAATCTTCAATTTTTTTTGATAATTTTTTATAATAATTTTTTTTTTTTTTTGTTTTTGGGCTGTGGCCGATTTAGGGTTTTTTTATGCAAGCCCATTTTTCAGCTGTTAATGTTTGAACTTTTAAGTTTAAAGTTGAAACCCTAAACCCGAAACCCTAGTCTAGAGTTTTGGGTTTTTTTTTTCCTTCTCTTTTTAAGTAAATATTGTTGCCTGATAACTATGTATGCAAGCCCATTTTTTCAGCTGTTAATGTGTTAGGAAAAACTCCAGATTTATCACCTGCAAGAGGAAGCACAATAACAAAAATATAGAACACGGAAACAATAAAACAAGTGACACAGAGATTTACGTGGAAAAAACCATGGGGCAATGGCAACTTCTCTTTTATTATTTTCAGCAAAATTTACATCCACGTCTTTCAACCTTTTCCATAACCTCTCTCACATATGCAAGGGGTCAAGTCCCTTTTATAGAGCAGAAGGAAGACTCCAAATTGTTCGTTTCCTCTTCCAACGAAAGCCTCCAAAAGACTGTTCGTTTTCGTTCCCAAGACTGTTCGTCTTTCGCATTTTTGTCGTCTACCTAGACGCCACTCCTCTAACGTCTAATTGGCTTGATGTCAGGCTGTACGGCTACCAGCCTAAACGTCTGGCTGGACGTCTGCCAGCCTAGACTTCTGGCTGCCCAGACGTTAGGCCCAGCCGTCTGTCAGCCTAGATGTCTGGCAACCCAAACGTTAGGCCTAGACATCTGCCAGCCTAGATGTCTGGCAGCCCAGACGTCAGGCCCAGACGTCTAGTAGTCTAGATGTCTGACCTGCTTGAACCTGCTGCAATCCTGTTTCTTGGTTGCCTGTACTGCATAGTGACTTCACTTCCTAACATTCTCCCACTTGAAGTCAATATTAAGCAATTCTTCTGTCAAAGATCTTCATCCAGTGCCAATTGCCTAATGCTGCCCTTGTTATTTTTCCAGCAAGCCCAGAGAAGTTCTGCACCATTCAAACTTCTCTACCTTGATCGGCTTTGTAACCATATCTGCAGGATTCACTTTAGTGTCGATTTTTTGCAACAGGATCCTACCGTCTTCCACCACATTTCTGATAAAGTGGTACTTGACATCAATGTGTTTCGTGCGATCATGGAATGTTGGATTCTTCACTAGCTGAATAACACTCTTGCTATCACAATGCAGCGTAATTTTCTCCTGCATTACCTTGAAGTCACCCAACAATCGCTCTAGCCAAATTGCCTCTTTGCTGGCATGAGTTGCTGCAATGTATTCTGCTTCAGTGGTTGATAAAGCCACAACAGACTACAACTTTGAAGCCCAACTCACTGCTCCTCCTGCAAGAGTGAAGGTATATCCTGTAGTGGATTTTCTCCTATCTCTATCTCCACCATAATCAGAATCCACAAAACCTGTAACTTGCAAATTTGCTGATCCAAAGTAAATGGCAACATCTGAAGTGGCTCTTAAATATCTGAATATCCACTTCACCGCATTCCAATGCTCTTTATCAGGATTTGCCATGTATTGGCTGACTACTCCCACTACTTGGGCAATATCCGGTCTGGTGCTCACCATGGCATACATGAGGCTTCCTACTACTGATGAATACGGTACATGAGACATGCTTGTCTTTGTTAGAAAATATAGCAAAATTATGTGCAAGCAGAAAAACACAATAACACAGGAAAAAATAGTAACACAGATTTTACGTGGAAAACCACGGGGCAATGGCAGCTTGAAATTTTATTGATTTCGGCAGAATTACATTCAATCAACGTTTACATGCAAGGGGTCATTCCCCTTTTATAGAAAAAACAAAAACTATTTGTTTCCACAGGAAAAAATAGTAACACAGATTTTACGTGGAAAACCACGGGGCAATGGCAGCTTAATTTTATTGATTTCGGCAAAATTACATTCAATCAACGTTTACATGCAAGGGGTCATTCCCCTTTTATAGAAAAAACAAAAACTGTTTGTTTCCTCTTCCAAAGGAAGAGTCCAAAAAATTGTTCGTTTCCTCTTCCAAAGGAAGAGTCCAAAAACTGTTCGTTTCCTCTTCCAAAGGAAGAGTCCAAAAAACTGTTTGTTTCCTCTCCCAAAGGAAGAGTCCAAAAAACTGTTTGTTTCCTCTTTATAAGCTGCACCACCATGCACCTCTCTGCTGAAGAACATTGGAGATCTGGATATTGACTTCACCTCCTAACATTCTCCCACTTGAAGTCGATATACAAGAATTTTTTGCCTATGTTATTCCATCCAAGTGCCAATTGCCCAATGCTGCCCTTATCACATTTTCAACAAGCCCAGAGAAGTTCTGCACCACTCAAACTTCTCTGTCTTGACCGGCTTAGTAAGCATAGCTGCAGGATTAACTTCAGTGTCGATTTTCTGCAACGAGATCCTACCTTCTTCCACCACATTTCTTATAAAGTGGTACTTGACATCAATGTGTTTTGTGCGATCATTGAATGTTGGGTTCTTCACTAGCTGAATAGCACTTTGGCTATCACAATGCAACGTAATTTTCCCTTGCATTACCTTGAAGTCACCCAACAATCGCTCTAGCCAAATTGCCTCTTTGTTGGCATGAGTCGCTGCAATATATTATGCTTCAATGGTTGATAAAGCCACCACAGACTAAAACTTAGAAGCCCAACTCACAGCTCCACTAGCAAGAGTGAAAGTATATCTTGTAGTGGACTTTCTCCCATCTCTATCTCCACCATAATCGGAATCCACAAAACCTTTAACTTGCAAACTATCCGATCCAAAGTAAATGGCAACATCTGAAGTGGCTCTTAAATATCTAAATATCCACTTCACCGCATTCCAATGCTCCTTACCAGGATTTGCCATGTACCGGCTAACTACTCCCATTGCTTGGGCAATATCCGGTCCGGTGCTCACCATGGCATACATGAGGCTTCCTACTACTGATGAATACGGTACACGAGACATGCTTGTCTTCTCTGCTTCTGTTCTAGGACACTGGTTGGAAGACAATTTTAAGTGTGGAAGAAGTGGGGTACTAACTGGTTTTGCATTCTGCATATTGAAGCGCTGCAAAATATTTTCCACATATGACTTTTGACTTAACTAGATCTTTCTTCCTTTTCTGTCCCTGTGTATCTTCATCCCTAAAATTTGGTTTGTTGCTCCTAAATCCTTCATTTCAAATGTCCTAGCCAATTGAGCCTTAAGATCAATGATTTTATTCATGTTGGGACCTGCAACCAACATATCATCAACATACAACAACAAAATAATAAAACTGCCATCATCAAACCTCTTATAGTATCCACAATGGTCAGCTTCACTCTTGTTGAAACCTTGGCTCTTCATGAAGGTGTCAAATTTCCTGTACCACATCCTTGGTGCCTGTTTCAACCCGTACAGAGATTTCTTCAGTCTGCAAACCAGATGCTCTTTGCCTCTTTCCTCATAGCCCTCAGGCTGATCCATATAAATCTCCTCCTCAAGATCACCATGCAAGAAAGCAATCTTTACATCAAGCTGCTCCAGTTCTAAATCCTGTGCAGCTACAAGTGCAAGTAGAACTCTAATAGTAGTCATCTTCACAATTGGAGAGAAAATTTCATTAAAGTCAATACCTGACTTCTGCACATAGCCTTTTGCCACCAAGCAAGCTTTATAGCGTTCCAACAACCCATCGTTGTTCTTCTTCACTTTGTACACCCACTTGTTTCCAACAGTCTTTCTTCCAGGTGGGAGATCCACAAGTTCCCACGTTTTATTCTTGCGAAGTGCCTCGATTTCCTCCTCCATGGATTTCCTCCACTTTTCTGCATTCTCAGACTCTCTAGCTTCCTGAAATGAACTAGGTTCACCATCATCAGTTAACAAAGCAAAAGAGGACTGATAAACATGAGAATACCTTTCCGGACACTTTTGTGGACGTGTAGATCTTCTAACCCAATGATCTGTCGATTGTGGCTCTTGGTCTTGTGACCGTTGTGGCTGCTCTACTTGCTGTTCTGCATGCTGATCAAAAACTTCAGCATGCTGATTTTCATTTTCATCTTCATTCATGTCTACTTCAACTGGTACAACATTAGGAGTTTGCTGTACCTCCTTCCTTTGCATGGATTTTTCATCAAAAATTACATCCCGGCTAATAATTACCTTGTGGGCAGTAGGATCCCACAATCTATACCCCTTCACTATATCTCCATAGCCGAGAAAAACACATTTGCTTGACTTCGGGTCAAGCTTGGACCTTTTTTCTTTGGGCACATGGGCAAATGCATCACAACCAAAGGTACGCAAATGAGAGTAATCAAATGGCTTACAACACCAAACCTCCTTTGGAATCTGTCCATCCAATGCAGTTGTAGGTGACCTGTTAATAAGATAAACAACTGTATTAACAGCCTCTGCCCAAAACCTTTTCTCCAACATGGATGCGCTGAGCATGCTTCTTGCACGTTCCATGATTGTGCGATTCATCCGCTCAGCCACACCATTTTGTTGTGGAGTGTATGGTACAGTCTTCTGGTGCTTAATACCTTCCTGCGTACAAAATTTATCAAATTCCTTGGAGCAATATTCACCCCCATTATCTAACCTGAGACATAAAATTGACTTGCCCAAACTCTTCTCTACTCGAGCTTTGAACTCTTTAAATTTTTGCAAAGCTTCCAACTTCTTCTTTAGAAAATAAACCCACACTCTCCTAGAATAATCATCTATAAAAGTCAGAAAATAGATGGCACCATTCAAGGACTGAGTGGGGACTGGTCCAAATATATCCGAATGTATAAGTTGCAGAAAATCAGAACTCTTACCAGGGCTTGCAGTAAACCGAACCCTCTTTTGTTTACCAAAAATACAGTGCTCACATAAGTCTAAATTGCAAGACTTAATCCCAGAAAGCATACCTCTGTCATGCAGAATTTTCAGGCCTTTTTCACTCATATGGCCTAGGCGTTGATGCCATAGCATTACTGCATCCTGAATAGAAGTTGCTGCTGCATGGTTTGTCACCGTATCACCGCATAAACGGTATAGGGTCCCATAAGATTCTCCCTTTGCTACTACAAGAGCTCCTTTGGTAATCTTGCAATAGTTGTTACCGAAAGTGACAGAATACCCTAGCTTATCCATCATCTTGATTGAGAGCAAATTCTTCCTCAAATCGGGCACATGTCACACATCACATAACATCCTTTCTCTACCATCGTCCAGCCTGATCCTTATATCCCCTCTTCCCACAATTTCTAAAGGGTGATCATCACCCAAATAGACCTTTCCACCACAATATGGCTGATATTTGTCAAACCAGTCTCTGTGGGGAGACATGTGGAAAGATGCACCCGAGTCCAAAACCCAGGTATATAAAACAGATCTGTTGTTGCTGATACAAAAAGCCTCACATGTTGCCGTCTCTCCTGAATCTACTGTACTGGCCTCAATTGATGGCTGAATTTTCTTTTCACCATTTTTTCCCTTTTTAATTGCCAACAGTCCTTCTTTGAGTGCCTTGGCTTCCCACAATGCCAACACTTCCCTTTCAACTTGCGTCCTTTAGACTTAGATCTGGACTGTGTTCTACCTTGTTTACTCCTCTCGAAAGATCGACCTCTCACGGATAGGGCTTCATTGGTTGAGGGTTCCAAAGACGTTTTTCGCCTCAACTCTTCTGCCAACAAAGCGGCTACCACATCATCAAAATTGAGAGTTCCTGATGATGAATTGTTGATGGTCATCACCATATGATCCCAAGTGTCCGGGAGGGAACAAAGTAGGGTGATAGCTCTATCTTCATCCTCCATATTCACATTAATTGAAACTAGTTTATTGATAAGGGTATTAAACTCATTCAAATGATCTACCACAGATGAAACCTCCTTCATCCTCAAGCTATAAAGCTGTTTTTTTAGAAAAACCTTATTTGTTGCTGATTTTGTCTCATACAACTTTTCAAGCTTCTTCCAAAGGGCTTCCGCGGTCTTCTCTTCAGCTACATTGAACAAGATGGAGTCCGCTAGGCAGAGACGGATTGTAGAAACCGCCTTCCTATCAAGCGTTGCCCACTCCTCATCTTTCATGCTGCTCGGTTTATTCGCGACCCCTTCCAAGGCTTGAGCTTGGTCATTCTGAACCAACAAATCCTCCACCTTCATCTTCCATAGGGCGAAGTTCCTGCCATAAAAAATTTCAATCTCAAACTTGGTTACACTTCCAATCATTGTTGCAGCTCCCACTCGCACAAAACCTTAGGCTCTGATACCAGATGTTAGAAAAATAGCAAAATTATGTGAAGCAGAAAAACACAATAACAAAGGAAAAACAATGAATACAGATTTTACATGGAAAACCTACAATGTGTAGGAAAAACCACGGGGCAATGGCAGCTTGAACTTTTATTGATTTCGGCAAAATTACATTCAATCAACGTTTACATGCAAGGGGTCACTCCCCTTTTATAGAAAAAACAAAAACTGTTCGTTTCCTCTTCCAACGGAAGAGTCCAAAAAACTGTTCGTTTCCTCTCCCAAAGGAAGAGTCCAAAAAACTGTTTGTTTCCTCTCCCAAAGGAAGACTACAAAATATTGTTTGTTTCCTCTTTATAAGCTGCACCACCATGCACCTCTCTGCTGAAGAACATTGGAGATTTGGATATTGACTTCACCTCCTAACAGTCTTCTCTGCTTCTGTTCTAGGACACTGGTTGGAAGACAACTTTAAGTGTGGAAGAAGTGGGGTACTAACTGGTTTAGCATTCTGCATATTGAAGCGCTGCAAAATCTTTTCCACATATGACTTTTGACTTAACCAGATCTTTCTTCCTTTTCTGTCCCCGTGTATCTTCATCCCTAAAATTTGGTTTGCTGCTCCTAAATCCTTCATTTCAAATGTCCTAGCCAACTGAGCCTTAAGATCAATGATTTTCCTCATGCCATACAACAACAAAATAATAAAACTGCCATCATCAAACCTCTTATAGTATCCACAATGGTCAGCTTCACTCTTGCTGAAACCTTGGCTCTTCATGAAGGTGTCAAATTTCCTGTACCACATCCTTGGCGCTGTTTCAACCCTTACAATGATTTCTTTAGTCTGCAAACCAAATGCTCTTTGCCTCTTTCTTCATAGCCCTCAGGCTGATCCATATATATCTCTTCCTCGAGATCACCATGCAAGAAAGCGGTCTTTACATCAAGTTGCTCCAGTTCCAAATCTTGTGCAGCTACAAGTGCAAGTAGAACTCTAATAGTAGTCATCTTCACAACTGGAGAGAAAATTTCATTAAAGTCAACACCTGACTTTTGCACATAGCCCTTTGCCACCAAGCGAGCTTTATAGCGTTCCAACAGCCCATTGCTGTTCTTCTTCACTTTGTACACCCACTTGTTTCCAATAGTCTTTCTTCCAGGTGGGAGATCCACAAGTTCCCAAGTTTTATTCTTTCGAAGTGCCTCGATTTCCTCCTCCATGGATTTCCTCCACTTTCCTGCATTTTCAGACTCTCTAGCTTCCTGAAATGAACTAGGTTCACCATCATCACTTAACAAAGCAAAAGAGGACTGATACACATGAGAATACCTTTCCGGGCACTTTTGTGGACGTGTAGATCTTCTAACCCAATGATTAGTCGGTTCTGGCTCTTGGTCTTGTGACCGTTGTGGCTGCTCTACTTGCTGTTCTACTTGCTGTTCTACATGCTGATCAAAAACTTCAGCATGTTCATCTTCACTAAATTCTACTTCAACTGGTACAACATTAGGATTTTGTTGTACCTCCTTCCTTTGCATGGATTTTTCATCAACAATTACATCCCGACTAATAATTACCTTGTGGGCAGTAGGATCCCACAGTCTATACCCCTTCACTATATCTCCATAGCCGAGAAAAACACATTTGCTTGACTTTGGGTCAAGCTTGGACCTTTTTTCTTTGGGTACATGGGCAAACGCATCACAACCAAAGGTGCGCAAATGAGAGTAATCAACTGGCTTACAACACCAAACCTCCTCCGAAATCTGTCCATCCAATGCAGTTGTAGGTGACCTGTTAATAAGATAAACAACTGTATTAACAACCTCCGCCCAGAACTTTTTCTCCAACATGGCTACGCTAAGCATGCTTCTTGCACGTTCCATGATTGTGTGATTCATCCGCTCAACCACACCATTTTGCTGTGGAGTGTATGGTACAATCTTTTGGTGCTTAATACCTTCCTGCATACAAAATTTATCAAATTCCTTGGAGCAATATTCACCCCCATTATCTGACCTGAGACATAAAATTGACTTGCCCAAACTCTTTTCTACCCGTGCTTTGAACTCCTTAAATTTCTGCAAAGCTTCCGACTTCTTCAGAAAGTAAACCCACACTCTCCTAGAATAATCATCTATAAAAGTCAGAAAATAGATGGCGCCATTCAAGGACTGAGTGGGGACAGGTCCAAATATATCCGAATGTATAAGTTGCAGAAAATCAGAACTCTTACCAGGACTTGCAGTAAACCGAACCCTCTTCTGTTTACCAAAAATACAATGCTCACATAAGTCTAAATTACAAGACTTAATCCCAGAAAGCATACCTCCGTCATGCAGAATTTTCAGGCCTTTTTCACTCATATGGCCTAGGCGTTGATGCCATAGCATTACTGCATCTTGAACAAAAGTTGTTGCTGCTGCATGGTTTGTCACCGTATCACCGCATAAACGGTATAAAGTCCCATAAGATTCTCCCTTTGCTACTACAAGAGCTCCTTTGGTAATCTTGCAATAGTTGTTACAGAAGGTGACAGAATACCCTAGCTTATCCATCATTTTGATTGAGAGCAAATTCTTCCTCAAATCGGGCACATGTCGCACATCACATAACATCCTTTCTCTACCATCGTCCAACCTGATCCTTATATCCCCTCTTCCCACAATTTCTAAAGGATGATCATCACCCAAATAGACCTTTCCACCACAGTATGGCTGATATTTGTCAAACCAATCTTTGTGGGGAGACATGTGGAAGGATGCACCTGAGTCCAAAACCCAGGTATATAAAACTGATCTGTTATTACTGATACAGAAGGCTTCACATGTTGCCGTCTCTCCTGAATCTGCTGCACTGGCCTCAACTGATGGCTGATTTTGCTTTTCACCATTCTTTAATTGCCAACAGTCCTTCTTGGAGTGTCCTGGCTTCCCACAATGCCAACACTTCCCTTTTTGCTTACGTCCTTTAGACTTAGATCTGGATTGTTTTCTACCTTGTTTACTCCCCTCGAACGATCGACCTCTCACAGATAGGGCTTCATTGGTTGAGGGTTCCAAAGACGTTTTTCGCCTCAACTCTTTTGCCAACAAAGCGACTACCACATCATCAAATTTGAGAGTTCCTGATGATGAATTACTGATGGTCATCACCATATGATCCCAAGTGTCCAGGAGGGAACAAAGTAGGGTGATAGCCCTATCTTCATCCTCCATCTTCACATAAATTGAAACCAGTTTACTGATCAGAGTATTAAACTCATTCAAATGATCTGCCATAGATGAGCCCTCCTTCTGATATTCTCACAATGACACTGAGAGGGGGGGGGGGTGAATCAGTGTAGCTATTAAAATTCAAATCTACAACACTTAAAGCTGAAGCAAAGAAAACTTGAAAACAGGTAAAGCAATTTTCACAAGAGAGCACACCACAACACACAATGTAACGAGGTTCACCAATTTGGCTACTCCTCAAAAATGATTGCTTGGACTCCAATCCAATTCCAGCCTTTGCAAAACACCAATTTTACAAACACTTTACCAGCACCCACTGGAAGGAGCACCAACCCCTTAATTTTCTGCTGCACATGAGATAGGAGCACCAACCCCTAATGCCAAGCACCAACTTGGACTGCAATTCTGAATTATTTCAATGACATAAAAATGCCTTCGCTGTTTACACGACCCTGATTGGTCTGCAATTAATCAAACTCTGCACGCTGTCACGGCTCTGCTTATTTCTCTCTCGGCCCTCTTCTAACCCTCTTTACGCAGCAATTTTTCACATACAGCAGCAACCTGATTCTCTGCGCGACTGTCCTTTTATAACCCTTTTTCTCATAGAGACTTCTCGTCTTCTATCACTTTTGTAATCCCGCATGCAGTCTATTAACATTCTCTTCTGCCACTTGTCAACTCATAATCGCTTCTTTATGTAACTCCTTTTGTATATATAGAATGGGCATTTCGTCGAACACGTTACATGCAATATATACCTCTACCATGACTGTTCGTCTTCTTGGTCATGATTGTTCGAATTCTTTTCTATGCATGCATGCATTTTTCGATTCTACTTATGCGACTGTTCGATTTCTCCTTCTTCGACCGTTCTTAAAAATAGTTGCATGATTTCTATCTGTCACTGCACTTGTAACTGTCGTTCTACTTTCAGTTAACTATCAGTAAGCGTGCTGTAGCGACCCGTCGCGAAATCGTGACACTTCTGTCTCTTTGTACTCTTTTCGGCTTCAACCAACGAAAACACAACATGTCGCGATATCGCGACACTTTCGCCTCCTTGCTACTCTTCTTGGCTTCAACCAGTGAAAATAGAACATGTCGCGAAATCGCGACACTTTCGCCTCCTTGACCTCTTCTCTGTCTCTTGCTCGTGAAAACGGAACATGTCGCGAAATCGCGACACTTTCGTTGCCTTACACTTTTCTCTGCTTGCACTAGCGAAACCATGACATGTCGCGAAATCGCGACATCTTTCTCTTCCGTACACCCTTCTCCGCAAGCACCAGTGAAAACATGACATGTTGCGAAATCGCGACATCTTTCGCTTCCTTGCACTTTTCTCTGCTTGCACTAGTGAAACCATGACATGTCGCGAAATCGCGACATCTTTCGCTTCCGTACACTCTTCTCTGCAAGCACCAGCGAAAACCTGACATGTCGCGAAATCGCGACACATTCGCTGCCTTGTGCCTTTCTTTGTCTTTCGCCTGTGAAAACACATGTCGCGAAATCGCGACGCTTTCGCCTTTGAGCTCTTCCTCCTTGAATTTGTCACGAAATCACGACGCTTCTACTTCCAGTCGCGAAATCGCGACACTTCATCCTTCGGGGTCTTCCTCTCTGTTGTTGTCGCGTTATTGCGACGTTTCTATCTCCGTACATTCTCTCTCCTCTCTTAGTCGCGAAAATGCGACATGTCGCGAAATCGCGACATCTTTTCTTCCTTAGCACTTTTCTTATCATCGGGTCGCGAAAACCCGACATGTCGCGAAATCGCGACACTTTTTCTCCTTGGCGCTGCTTCTTCGAACCTGTCGCGAAATCGCGACAATTTTTCTCCTTGGCGCTGCTTCTTCGAACCTGTCGCGAAATCACGACAATTTTTCTCCTTGGCGCTTCTTCTTCGAACCTGTCGCGAAATCGCGACAATTTTTCTCCTTGGTGCTCTTTGTTCGAACTTGTCGCGAAATCGCGACACTTTTTCTCCTTGGCGCTTTTTGTTCGAACCTGTCGCGAAATCGCGACACTTTTTCTCTCTGCGTTCCTCTTCGCTTCGGACCGCGAAAATGAAACATGTCGCAAAATCGCGACATCTTTTTCTTTCTCTTCATTCTCTTCCAACACGTCGCGAAATCGCGGCAGTTTTGCCTGCATCTTCTCTCTCCTCCGATATGTCACGAAATCGCGACAGAAAACATGTCGCGATATCGCGACAGTTTTCTTACTTGTATTTTTCTTTGATCCTCTGAATCTGAGCCACTTCTGTCTTCTTGGAAATTCACCGTACATGCTACGACCGACCTCCGAACTCCCGTCCACTTGCATCAACTAATCTATCCGTCCGTGTTGACAACAATGACAATACTTGTTTCTGCACCTTGCTCAACAATCTCCCCCTTTGGAATTGTTGGCAACACATGTATAATTTCCTGTAATTCTTCTCTCCCTTTGACAATAATACCAAAGGGCTGCTGCAGACTCCCCCTGAGTCTATGCACAACATTCTCAGACTCACATTGTTATAGTTAGCAAAAAACATGAATATGAGCAAAACTATAAACATAGGCATAAATGCTCCCCCTGAGAATGTGATCCCAATAGATAGTCAGTTCTTGGGAAATGTGACCACTCCCAACTTACTCCGAAGGTACTCAATTGTGAATATATCTGCTACTTGCTCTGTAGTTGGAACAAAATCCAATTTGACCTCTCCTTCTGCAACTTTATCCTTCAAGAAGTGATACCGGATCGCAATATGTTTGGTTCGAGAATGCATAACCGGATTCTTTGATATGTTGATAGCACAAGTGTTATCACATTTAACTGAAATTGGCTCTTTGAAGTGAATACCAAGATCTTTCGGTGTTTGTCTCATCCATAATATCCGTGTAGCGCATGTTGCTGCAATGTATTCGGCCTCTGCTTGTGGATAGAGAGACCGATTCTTGTTTCTTGCTTGTGCCATGCTACCGACTGTCTCCAAGATAAAATGCTCCTCCACTGGTACTCTTTCGTCATCAATACATTCTGCCCAATCCGCATCGGAATATGCAATAAGAGTGAAGTCCTTACCTTTTGGGTACCACAACCCATACTCCATAGTACCCTTGAGGTACCTAAAAATCCTCTTTACAACTGTCACATGAGTCTCTTTGGGACTAGCCCGAAATCTTGCTACCATGCATACTGCTCGTAAGATATCTGGTCTAGTAGCTATCAAATACAGCAGGCTTCCAATCATAGACACGTACATGGTTTGATCTACATCCGGAGATTTGTCATCCTTGCTCAACTTGCAACCTTGTTGTCATGGGAGTGCTAACAGGTTTACAATCCTCCATTGTGAACTTTTTCAGCATTTCTTTTACATATTTAACTTGAGAAATAAAAATGGCCTTTTCATTTTGATTGACTTGCAGTCCTAAGAAATAAGAAAGTTCACCAATCATAGACATCTCAAATTCTTTCTTTATTTTATTTGCTGTCTCTACAATACTCATCCATGCTGCTGCCAAATATTATATCATCTACATAAACAACAAGTACAATAAGATGGCCATTCTCTGTTTTGACATATAAATTGCTGTCCACCAGACCTTTCTTGAACCCCTGTTGAATAAGATAGTTATCCAACTTTGCATACCATGCTCTGGGTGCCTGTTTCAGACCATACAAAGCTTTCTTTAACTTGCAAACAAAATTGGGATTGTCACCGAGTTGGAAGCCATCTGGCTGTTCAATGTAAACCTCTTCTTCTAGTTTTCCATTCAGAAATGCTGATTTCACGTCCATTTGATATACTTTGAAATTTTTATGAACTGCTAAAGCCAGAAACATTCTAATTGCCTCTAGTCTAGCTACTGGTGCAAAGGTTTCCTCAAAATCAATGCCTTTAACTTGAGCATAGCCTTTACAAACCAATCTCGCCTTATTTCTGACAACCTGTCCGTCTTCGTTTAATTTGTTTCAAAAAATCCATTTAGTACCGATTATGTTTTTATTTGCTGGCCGTGGTACTAATTTCCAGGTTTTGTTTTTCTCAATCTGATCTAGTTCTTCATTAATTGCCTTCATCCAACTTTCATCTGTGCTTGCTTCAACAACATTTTTAGGTTCAATGCTTGGATAATAGAGAGTAGTTCTGTACTCTCTGCTCTTCTTGTCCGAATACCAACCGTGGGGTCCCCAATAATCTGTTCTCTCGGGATGATTTTTCTGCCATTGCTCTGTTTTGAATTTCTTGTTTTCTTCTTCTTCTGAGTCAGTTCTTAAATCATCTGGGTCAATTTTCTGATTCTCTTCTGTTTCCTTTTCTTCATCTCCTTCAATGACTTCTTCATAAATAGGGTAGTTTTCTTGATAAGTAATTTCTCGTTCTCTACTTTTGTCAACTTTAACATTAGCACTCTCAACTATTTTCTTTAGCCTCTTGTTTTAACATGTGTAGGCTTTGCTTTTTGTTTGTTGAGTAACCAAGAAAAATACCTTCGTCAGCTCTATCTTCAAACTTACCGAGATTATCTTTAGGTCGTTTGATGTAGCACTTGCTGCCGAACACTTTGAAATATCTTGCTGTTGCCTTTCTGCCGAACCACAGCTCATAAGGTGTTTTGCTTTCATGCGTTCTTAGCATGCACTTGTTTTGGATGTAAACTATAGTATGGACTGCCTCTTTCCAAAATCATCAGCTATTTTGTTCTCAACCAACATTGTCCGTGCCATTTCCTGCACTGTCCTGTTCTTCCTTTCTACAACACCATTCTGCTGAGGTGTCCTTGCTGCTGAAAACTTGTCTTCTTATCCTATATTTTTGACGATGATTCTGCAAACTCTTCCGAGATAAACTCTCCTCCTCTGTTTGATCTTAGGCATTTAATTCTTTTTCCAGTTTGATTCTCAACCTGTTTTTTAAAAATCTTGAACATCTCAAAGGCATCTGATTTAAGCTTTAAAAATAGTACCCATGTCATCCTGGAGTAGTCATCTATAAAATAGCATAAAGTATTTGTCACCATTTATGCTTTGTGTTCTCATGGGTCCACACAAATCGGTATGTATTATCTCTAAAGGTTTCTTGGTGAAGTATTCCTTTGATTTAAATGTGGATCTAGTTTGCTTTCCTTTTTGGCATGAAGCACAAATGCTATTTATTGGTTTGCCAATGGTGGGTATATCTCTTACCGCCCTTTTTGAACTTATTTTTACCAGATTGTCAAAGCTAATATGACCGAGCCTCTTGTGCCACAGCCAATTTTCATCTTCCTGTCCAATCAAGCATGCTCCTTCCGAAGTTTCCGAGAGAGTATATAGATTTCCGAAGTCCTTGATCCATTAGCTATCGCCTTCCCACCTGTGAGCTTTTCCGACTTCACAACCCTGCTTCTTAAAAATGACTTCATGACCTCTGTCACGATTTGACTTACACTCGGTAAGTTGTGTTTCAAACCAATCACAAACAGAACTTCTTTGGAATTGATCTTTCCATCACTTATCTTGGTCGATCCTTTGCCAACTATCTTGGCTCCATCATTATTTCCAAACTTTACCGAGCCCCCTTCATATTTCCGTAGCTTTTCAAATTTTTGTTTATCTCCTGTCATGTGACTGGAACATCCACTATCCAATATCCATGGTGTAGATTTGTTTTGTGCTTTGAATGCTGTCTGTACAATCAAGGATTCCTTTTCTTCCTTGAGTTGCTCCTTTTCTTTCCATTCTGATTTGACTGTAGTTTTGGTCACTTGTTTAGACTTTTCTTTGTCGATGGCTTCGTGCATGTTTTTTTGGGAATTTTCTGTTTTGCCTTAAAGCTGTTTGGTTGAGTTCTTCTTCCCTGATATTTATTTGCTGCATATGTGTTTATACAGTTTTTTGCAATGTGTCCAAAGTTATGACAGTTATAGCATTCTACTGCATAATCCATCAAGGGTGAAAAGACATTTCTACTGGTAAAATTTTTTTGTCCTATATTATAAATGCAGTCTGAAATCTTATGACCGTAAGTATTGCATTTAAAACAATAACCAGAAAAAGAATGATTGAACCTGGGAGTTGGTCTTTGCCAATTTGTAGTAGAAGCCACAAATTTTCTTCTCCTTTGATGTGTGACTTTTGTGAATCCCTCATTGTCAGCACTCTTCTCGTGCCTGGCATTGTTGCTTTCTTTTGCATGATTCGATTTTCTTTGGTCAACCTTGATCTTATCTTCTTTCTTTACTGATTCTACAGTTATGGCCTTTGATCCACTTGACGATTCTCCTTCGACAAAGCCCAAGCCAAATTTGATGCCTGTAGTCCTTTGAATATTTATAATTTTTTCAAGCTTTGCAGAACTTCCTTCAAGTTTGTGATAGCAACTCAATTTTTGATTCTTTTCTTCTAGCCGCATTCTTAAAACAACAATCTCTTCTTCCAGTTTGCTGCACTCATCTATTTTCATGGTTAATTGTATTTCAAGTTCTTCAGACATTTTCTTAAATTCTTCTGTCTGTACTTTCAAACTGTTTATTATGTCATTGGCATTTTCTAGCTTTCTTGAAAACTTTTTATTCTTTTTCTTTTATGTATTCAACTCTTCAAGTGCAGCAACCAACTCACCTTCCAGATATACTTCAGCCTCATCCTTAAGGTTTTCATCACCTTCCTGTTTTTCTTCTTCAAATGCCATGAACAGAGCTTCACCTGTTTCTTCTTCAGAATCCTCACCGAGCTTTTTCGGAAGAGTCGACATTCTTGGATATGAAGCTTTTCTTTTTGAAGTTGTTCTTTCTAAAATTTGGTTTCTTCTTCCAGGTCACCTTTTTCTTGGTGTGACCCTTCATCATTTTTGGTTTTCTCATGCATTGGACATTTAGCTGCAAAGTGACCGACTCCTCCACAATTGAAGCACTTAAACGATAACTTTCCTCTATACTTTCCTTTTCCCTTTGTAAGTTTCCGAACAAAGTTAGCTTCCGTTTCATCCTGTGTCTCTTCATCCTAAGATTCTTGTTCAGCTTTTATATTTTTGTGTGCTTTAAAAGCAGCTTCTCTGTCTATGGGCTTAGTTTGTCCTATTCTCATTTCGTATGCAGTCAAAGAACCATGCATCTCATCCATGCTAAAATTATTTAGATCTTTAGCCTCTTCTATTGCAGAAAATTTAGAGTTAAATCTTTTGTGAAGAGTTCTAAGTACCTTTTTCACGACAATCACATCTTCGATTTCTTCGCCGAGTCCTTTGATTGCATTAATGATTCCATTGACTCTCAGCATATAGGCCTCTATGTTCTCATCGTCATTCATTTGTAATGCTTCGAACTGAGCTCGATGAGTTTGCAGCTTGGCTTCCTTGATCTTGCTGTCTCCTTCATGGATGCTCTTTAGTTTGTCCCACGTATTTTGCTGATTTACAGCTCATGACCCTTATCAGTTCACTGTCTACTAGCCCACACATTATGGCATTCTTTGCTTTGGAGTTATTCTCAAACTTTTTCTTCTCGGCAGTATCTGTTGGAGGAGTAGCGGGTATTGTGTATCCACTTTCTACCGACTCCCAAATGTCGTATCCCAAAGCACTCAGATATGTCTGCATCCCGAGTTTTCAGAATGAGTAATTAGTTCCATCGAACAAAGGAGATTTGTTGGATGAGAATCCTTCACCACCTGCCATTGTGTTCCTTCCAAGATCACCTTAGCTGATTAAGCTTATTCGAGAACCTAGCTCTGATACCAATTGATATTCTCACAATGACACTGAGAGGGGGTGAATCAGCGTAGCTATTAAAATTCAAATCTACAACACTTAAAGTTGAAGCAAAGAGAACTTGAAAACAGGTAAAACAATTTTCACAAGAGAGCACACCACAACACACAATGTAACGAGGTTCACCAATTTGGCTACTCCTCAAAAATGACTGCTTGGACTCCAATCCAAATCCAGCCTTTGCAAAACACCAATTTTACAAACACTTTACTAGCACCCACTGGAAGGAGCACCAACCCCTTAATTTTTTGCTGCAACAGATAGGAGCACCAACCCCTAATGCCAAGCACCAACTTGGACTGCAATTCTGAATTATTTCAATGACATAAAAATGCCTTCGCTATTTACATGACCCTGACTGGTCTGTAATTAATCAAACTCTGCACGCTCTCACGGCTCTGCTTATCTCTCTCTCGGCCCTCTTTTAACCCTCTTTACGCAGCAATTTCTCACATACAGCAGCAACCTGATTCTCTGCGCGACTGTCATTTTATAATCCTTTTTCTCATAGAGACTTCTCGTCTTCTATCACTTTTGTAATCCCGCATGCAGTCTATTAACATTCTCTTCTACCACTTGTCAACTGTAACTGCTTCTTTATGTAACTCCTTTTGTATATATAGAATGGGCATTTCGTCGAACACGTTACATGCAACATATACCTCTACCATGATTGTTCGTCTTCTTGGTCATGACTGTTCGAATTCTTTTCTATGCATGCATGCATTTTTCGATTCTACTTATGCGACTGTTCGATTTCTCCTTCTTCGACCGTTCTTAAAAATAGCTGCATGATTTCTATCTATCACTGCACTTGTAACTGTCGTTCTACTTTCAGTTAACTGTCAGTAAGCGTGCTGTAGCGACCCGTTGCGAAATCGCGACACTTCTGTCTCTTTGTACTCTTTTCGGCTTCAACCAGTGAAAACACATGTCGCGATATCGCGACACTTTCGCCTCCTTGCTACTCTTCTTGGCTTCAACCAGCGAAAACAGAACATGTCGCGAAATCGCGACACTTTCGCCTCCTTGACCTCTTCTCTGTCTCTTGCCCGTGAAAACGGAACATGTCGCGAAATCGCGACACTTTCGCTGCCTTACACTTTTCTCTGCTTGCACTAGCGAAACCATGACATGTCGCGAAATCGCGACATCTTTCGCTTCCTTGCACTTTTCTCTGCTTGCACTAGCGAAACCATGACATGTCGCGAAATCGCGACATCTTTCTCTTTCGTACACTCTTCTCTGCAAGCACCAGCGAAAACCTGACATGTCGCGAAATCGCGACACATTCACTGCCTTGTGCCTTTCTCTGTCTTTCGCCTGCGAAAACACAACATGTCGCGAAATCGCGACGCTTTCGCCTTTGAGCTCTTCCTCCTTGAATTTGTCACGAAATCGCGACGCTTCTGCTTCCATGCTCTTTCGTTTTGCTTTTGTCGCGAAATCGTGACACTTCATCCTTCGGAGTCTTCCTCTCTGCTGTTGTCACGATATCGCGACATTTCTATCTCCGTACATTCTCTCTCCTCTCTTAGTCGCGAAAATGCGACATGTCGCGATATCGCGACATTTTTCTTCCTTAGCACTTTTCTTCTCATCGGGTCGCGAAAACCCGACATGTCGCGAAATCGCGACACTTTTTCTCCTTGGCGCTTCTTCTTCAAACCTGTCGCGAAATCGCGACAATTTTTCTCCTTGGTGCTCTCTGTTCAAACCTGTCGCGAAATCGCGACACTTTTTCTCCTTGGCGCTTTCTGTTCGAACCTGTCGCGAAATCGCGAGACTTTTTCTTTCTCTGCCTTCCTCTTCGCTTCGGACCGCGAAAATGAAATCGCGACATCTTTTTCTTTCTCCTCATTCTCTTCCAACACGTCGCAAAATCGCGACAGTTTTGCCTGCATCTTCTCTCTCCTCCGATATGTCGCGATATCGCGACAGAAAACATGTCGCGATATCGCGACAGTTTTCTTATCTTTTTCTTTGATCCGCTGAATCTGAGCCACTTCTGTCTTCTTGGAAATTCACTGTACATGCTCTGACCGACCTCTGAACTCCCGTCCATTGCATCAACTGATCTATCTGTCTGTGCTGACAACAATGACAATACTGTTTCTGCACCTTGCTCAACACCTTCATCCTCAAGCTATAAAGCTGCTTTTTCAGAAAAACCTTGTTTGTTGCAGATTTCGTCTCATACAACTTTTCAAGCCTCTTCCAAAGGGCTTCCGCGGTCTTCTCTTCAACTACATTGAACAAGACGGAGTCCGCTAGGCAGAGACGGATTGTAGAAACCGCCTTCCTGTCAAGCGTTGTCCACTCCTCATCTTTCATGCTGCTCGGTTTATTCGCGACCCCTTCCAAGGCTTGAGCTTGGTCATTCTGAACCAACAAATCCTCCACCTTCATCTTCCATAGAGCAAAGTTCCTGCCATCAAATTTCTCAATTTTGAACTAGGTAAATCCTTTTGTCATTGTTGCAACTCCCACTTGCACAGCTTTGATACCAGATGTTAGGAAAAACTCCAGATGTATCACCTGCAAGAGGAAGCACAATAACAAAAATATAGAACACGGAAACAATAACACAAGTGACACAGAGATTTACATGGAAACCTGCAATGTGCAGGAAAAACCACGGGGCAATGGCAACTTCTCTTTTATTATTTTCAGCAAAATTTACATCCATGTCTTTCAACGTTTTCAACAACCTCTCTCACATATGCAAGGGTTCAAGTCCCTTTTATAGAGCAGAAGGAAGACTCCAAACTGTTCGTTTCCTCTTCCAACGAAAGCCTCCAAAAGACTGTTCGTTTCCACTCCCAAGACTGTTCGTCTTCCGCATTCCTGTCGTCTACCTAGATGCTACTCCTCTGACGTCTACTTGGCTTGACGTCAGGCTGTACGTCTACCAGCCTAGATGTTTGGTTGGACATCTACCAGCCTAGACGTTAAGCCCAAACGTCTACCAGCCTAGACGTCTGGCAGCCCAGACGTTAGGACCAAATGTCTAGCAGTCTAGATGTTTGTCCTGCTTGAACCTGCTGCAATCTTGTTTCTTGGATGCCTGTACTGCATAGTGACTTCACTTCCTAACATAATGTTTGAAATTTGAAACTTTGAAGTTTAAACCCTTGGGATTTTTTTTTTCCTCCTCTTTTTAAGTAAATATTGCTTCCAGGTGACTATGTATGCAAGCCCATTTTTCAGCTGTTAGTGTTTGAATTTGAAACTTTGAACTTTGATCTTGAAGTTTAAACCCTAAACCCTAGTCTAGCCCCTAGGGTTTTGGGTTTAGGGTTTCTTTTTCCTCCTTTTTAAAAGTAAATATTGCTTCCTTATAACTATGTATGCAAGCCCATTTTTCAGCTGTCAATGTTTCAATTTTAAACCCTAAATCCTAGCCTTTTGGTTTAGGGTTTCGATTTTTTTTCTTTTTTTTCAAGTGATTGTAACTTTATTGTTACTTGTTTCCATGTGCAGGCATATAAAAAATGAAACCTTTTTTTCCTCCTTGTTACTTGTAACTTTGTACCTTTTCATACTATAAGCAATACAAGATGTGTTTTGTCACTTTCATGTGTACTTAAAGCTTGAGCCTAGTATGATGTCTTGACATAAATTATTCTTTTTATTGCAATATTTGATTAGCATAATGTTAATTCATTGTTATATGCATGAAATTTTTTTTTTTCAATGATAAATTTCGTTTTCTTCATTTTTCTTTTTGCCAATTCTTTGCCGATTCTTTCCCCGATTTTTAAAAATGCCGATTCCCAATTTTTTCCGATTTTTAAAAATGCCGATTCTTTGCCAATTCCGATTTTCTCAATTATGGACAAAACAACATGTATCCTTCATATTCCAATTATCTACAATAAATCATGATCTAGTCGAGTATACAACATACAAACCACACATCTCCATATCAATTATCATACACACGACAGACATACCGTGACCAAAGTCATACCTCAACCAAGGTTGTTAGCATACATATAGGTATCATGAGAATTGATGGTTGCCAACTATCCATCCAAGTGCCACCTAACCACTTGTATACATAAAACTTTAAATATACTCCATAACATTTTACATGATATTTATTACAAACACGTGACATCGTGACTACACATGACAATACTGTGATGACAAAGTCTACAACATGACATGCATGATTTAGTGAAGTCATGTTTCCTAATTGAAGGTAGAAGGGATGAAATATCCTGTCACAATGTGCAAAGAAGTGTGTAGTCTTAGAGATCTATCACTCTCAATACTAGTAGTTCCTATGCTCCAAGGGCTTTTGATGCCTCCAATATCTGAAATCGCTTGAACAAAGGATGTAATCAATTGGGTGTGTTTGGAATAATCAATAAACCTAGAGTGGTCTACATTGGAGAGCAATTTCTTCTTGAAGGAAAACTGTGAGACATCTTTGGTGGAGATAGTAGATGAAGGATTTGAGTGATCCTTTGGAGTCATGGTACAAATAGTAGTACATACCTTGAATCTCATGGTAAATAGGGTATCTAATGATGAAATACATATTGTCTTCTATCTCCTTGATAGAGCAAAGGTGACAAATATTTTCCTTTCAAGGAATGTGATGTCTTGACGTGCAAATGATGGGAACAAACTTTCAATTGGCCAAGGGGAATCCTCAATCCATGAGACCAATGTTGTTAGAGATAGTTAGGAGAGTTGTGATGCCAGTACTAATCTTAAGAAGTGCTTAACATAGAGGGCCAATTTACGGAGAAGGGGTTGTGGGAGAGAAGTCCATGTGACTTGAAGACATCGATGGTATAAGTTCTCCCAAATTGCTTGATTAATCATGTTCTATATGGGATGCATCCAAGTAGTATTTGAGGGTGGGAGAGCCGATCAATTCATATGCCAAAAGACTGAAGAATAACCTAGTGTTGGAATAGCAACAATGTGGATGCCCAATAGAGCCCTATGACTTGATCAACCATGAAGATTAGTGTCCTAAGTGAAGGAACCTCATGTAATCAAAGGTAGAATGGTCCATATATTGGAGTCTATGCAAGTAGAAGGTAAGATTAAAAATATTCTCAACTTGAAGGGTTTGGGATGCAAATTCAGCTTGAAATATACTCTACAGGTCTGTTATTTTGCAATAAAACATATGTTGGGGCATGAGAGTTTGAATTCTCTTGGTCCTCGCCGAATCTATTGCTCCCAAACTAGGATTCCGAATCTTTGAAACATAACAGTAAGGGAGTTTGATAATGCGTCAAAGAGGTGTATCTTGAAAGGTTTATTCTAAAAATATATTTGAAAGCATTAACACTCAAGAATCAATAGTGAGGTGTGTCTCTCACATAGGGATGATTGGGCAACTTCTTGTAAATTGAAAGGGCTGATAACTTGAACTCTTGATAGGTGTGGGCCATCAAAATCTATGTGATTTCCCTTTTGTTGAAAAACTAGAAGCTAAAGAGGATATCTTTGGCAGTATTTAAGATCATGACCTTAGTTTTACTAAGGTTAACTATGATATTTCTCTTCTCATAAAAGAGGGCAAGAGCATCAAGCTATCTTAAAAAGTATTCAAGAGAGTAAGAGAGGAGAATCATATCATTGATAAAGAGTAGGATTGCAATCACTAAGTGATGTAGTGTGCAAGCATCACCTATGCAAATATGTTGTTGACAAGATTCTGACTACAAACAATATAACTCTTGCCTTCATTGGCAATTTGACTTACTTCGCCCAAATGACATGCATTTGCACTCGGGGCAACACATGCTTTGTCTTTGATGACAACCTTTGACTCCATAGCACCCATCAACACCCAAGTAACATAGTTTTCTCCTTCCCATATGACCAACTATTTTTTCACTTCGACGACATCCTTTATGCTCTAGAGGGTGTGGGATTGGGCGTAGACTGTGAGGGCTTGTAGTCAGACTGTGTCCACTTTCATTGGACGACATAGATTTCTTAGAGGGCCTAGACAACAAGATCTTGTGTTGAAATGATGTCTTCTACATCCCATATGAATGACATGATGTTGTAGTTGGACGGTTAGGTTGTGCACTCAAATGGTAATGGCAACAAGGAATAGATGATGTCAGGGGATCTTGATCCCAAGGGTTATTTTCCTTGCTTCCTTCAACTTGAGAATGTTTTCCAACACTTGGATGGCATCTACTCCCTTATTAAACATCCTTGGCAAACCCTCCGTCGATAGCATTCAACTAGACGATGTGGTATTAGGCTCATTCAACATCCTCCATGCCCTAAACGACATCCACAACATTTCAAAAAACATGTACAAGTTTCCTGACGACAACAATCTCTCTCTCGACGACATGGATAAACAAATGACAAGAATGGACAAACAAATGACAAGAGCATGGTTGAAGACTTGATTTCTTCTTGTCGAGATATTCATCTTTTTCTCCTAGACAACCTACACATTCACACAGATGAACTCTCTTAATTACTTCTATTTGTATGACAATCCCTTAGTCTAGGACGACAATCACTTAATCTTGGATGGAGTCCTCCATGCCTCCGACTATGAGGGCAAAAGCTTGGGTGGTCTTCTTTTCCTTCCAAATGGTCCTTTTTGTGCTACGAAGGTTCTACACTTACCCTTGCATTATTGCAGTAATGTGGGAAAACTCTCGCACTATGCAAATTTGCTTGTCATTTGCTTGAATGGTTGCTTACTCTGCCTCCTTGATGTCCCTCTTCTATATGCAACCTTAACACTTTTGCATTCTTCCTTTCCCACTCTATATCTCCTTATTCCTTTGACAATGTGAGTGGTTGAATGAGGACAACATTGTCCAAATAAGCAAATTTTACCTTTTCCTTGCTTTTCTCTGCCCTATAATTTTGAATGTTGAAGTGAGGTTGATAGATGACTTTTCTTTTGATAATAATTTTGAATATTGAGGAAATTTTTTGACTTACGGTTGAAACTGCTATTCCTAAAAAAACAATTATGATTGTTGTTGTCCTAATCTTGTACGTCTCCTCTCCGTTCACGTGTATCAATGTCAGACATCCTCCCTATTTGAATTCTATCATGTGTTCTATGTCATCTTCACTTGAAGATCACTCGGAATTCTGGCATGAACAATGAATCTTAAAATTTTTAATCACCATTGTACTTTATTTAATTTTTTTAACTGCCTGGTTTTGCTTTCATTGGTAGTGTTCTTTGGACTCGTGCAAGGTCTGTCACTACCATCTTGTTCACTTGACTTTGATTGCCCGTCCAAATGTTGTTGCAACATGTTACGTAATGCCACAATACCGACTCTATGCTACCTTGTTGTTCCTCAATACATGCATTCAATGTCTCACTTTTTGCTTGCAATTTGTCAATCCTGGCCCACATGCTTAGTTGCATGCGATCAATATCATCATGTGAGATGGGTTGTTGCCTTCCTAGCCCTATATCTGAGATCATGGCAGGTCAAGAAGTCTCATTTGTTGCATGTTTATTTCCTTCACATCTAACACCTTTTGTAACCATTGTAGTCTATCTTATCTCACAACATATTCATCGGAGAGGACAAGACTCTTCACCTTCCACAAATTAAATGTGTGCTCACAACCTACACCGACCTGTATAGTCAAGTTCCATCTTAGTCTAATCAATTATAGGCCTATGTTATTGCATTGGTTGGTTTGCTCCTTTCGCCAGCTAGTCTATTCAAATAACCGCAACATTTGATCTCCCTCTTCCTCTAAGTTGTCGGCGATTGTTGTTGGAGTCAGTTCTATGTCCTAGGAGTGATTGCATTTTGGAACTTCTTGAATCATGTTCCCTTCAAAGGGTTGTGACGACTGATTGGATGCATTGACAGTCCATTAGAACTATCCATTTCAAGGTCAATAAAATTGACCTACGCTCGCACCCTATATGACTTCAACTTCAACCTACTTATCGGGTCAACACATGACATTTTGTTCAATATTTGTAGTCAGACGGACCTGTTGTCCATTACTTCCATGTTTTGAAATGGGCTAAGCTAAATGGTCTTCAACTTCCCTAGCTTGATCTCCCTCTTCCCATTAAATTATAGGACAAGGTCCCCCTCTTTGAACACCATTCATTTTAGGTGCTTGTAAAGCTAGTTTTTATGTCTTCGTTGGGCTATCTCAATAGCCCATTGCACCATCACTTTTTGTTTGTCAAGCTTGCTTAGTGAAAAGACTCTCTCCTTTAAATTCTCCTTGTTATCAAGTTGGTTTGCACCACCACTCTAAAACTCGAGACTAAGAACTCCATCGGTATGACTATCTCTTTCCTATATATAAGCTAGAATGATGTATTGCTAGTTGTTGGCTTATGTATAGTCTTGAATGTCCTTAGGATTTTTGGCAACTTCTCCTCTCAGTCAACCCTTTCAACTCCAAAGGATCTATGAATAATTGAAACAAGCACCTTGCTTGTCGCTTCCACTTGCCCATGTGCTCTAGGGGAACATGGGATCGATTATACATGATAGGTATGGAACTTCGTTGTTAGCTTCTTGATCACCTCATTCACAAAGTGGTTGCCTTGACAACTTGTGATTTGCAATGGTATTTGAAACCTTGTGACATTCTCTTCATAGATGAACTTGGTTGTACTCTTTGCAGAGTTGTTAGGCAATGTCCTTGCCTCAACCCATTTTGTTAGATGCATCATGGCAATGATGATATATGTGCTTTTCCTTCTACTTGGCTTCAAAGGTCCCACAAAATCCAACCCTCATTGTTCAAACATCTTATGTTTGAGACAGATAAAACATGTAAGTCTTACTTTAGTGGATTCATTGTTCTTTGACATGTGTCACAAGTGAGCACAAACTCCAGCCCGTCTCGAAGCAGTGTTTGCCACCAACGTTTAGCAAGCAAGACGTTTCTTGTTGTTGTATTAGGTCCTATATGTCCACTAGCCAATCCTTATGCACTTCTTTTAGAACACTGTGTATTTCTTCTTCCAACATGCAATGACATAGTATCTCGTTAGGTCCTATTTTGTACTAATAAACCTTCAATCAAGTGAAATGGTCCTGATCTGATGATCACGTTCCACTTATTTTCTGTCCACATTTCTCTTGGTAGTCTATCTTGTCAAAAGGTATGTATCTATGTCATACGTGCAGTGCATAAATGGAATGGCATTTGGTTATATATGTAAATTCCACTCTCCACAACGAAGTTGGTTTTCAACTTGTCTTCCTTTATACTGATTTGATTGTAGTCAAAGAATCCTTGAAGAAATGAATAGATCTTGTGCTCGAGTACCTCGTCCAAAATCAAATAATTAAATGGAATTGGGAAGGGGTCCTTGATGGTGGCCACTTTCAAATTTATGAAGTCGACACATATTCAGATTTGGGCTCTCTCCTTTAAACTGATAATGGTTAGTGAGATCCTGTCCCTTATAGTCACTTTGAAAATGATGTCGACCTCAAGCATGTTCTTGATCTTTGCATTGACCAATGCTGTGTACTTCGGATTCATGCAGTATGGTCTTTGTCACATCGGTGGTGTTCTTGAAACCAAAGGTATGTGATGAATGCACAACTCTAGTGGAATAACCTTGAGGTATTTTTAGGTCCATGCAAAGACTTCTTTGTTTTGTAGAAAGATATTGAATCCTGCCATCTTCAAAACTGGATCTAATTTTCATCATAGTGGATGGATTTCTCCTCATTCCCCACTCCCAAGTTTAACTTGCATCATTTGCGGACACTTATATTGAATAATGTCAGGTTCTTTTGTCACCTTGTCTACTTTGAATGGGTGCGTTGGACTTTTGTTGATTTGTGCGTCACCAACAATGAATTCTGCAAAGTTTGGGGGAAAGCTTGGTTTATCAATGTCATCAACTGCCATGCATGCTTTATTTGTCTCAATCCGTGTTGTGGTTGTGGTGTTTGAATCTGTTGGAAATTTAGATACTGAATGAGATAAAAATCAGAACATGACAAGAATAGGACAAAAATCAGAACAGGACAAGAATAAGACAAAAATCAGAACAGGACAAAATTGGAATTGCAAGTGAAAATTGAAAAAAGGAAAAAAAAATATTCTCACCCAGATTTGGAGAGAATGTGAAGCACCAAGAGTCTCTTGAGACAACCAAGAGACATCCTATTGTATATATAAGTATATACAAATTTGAAGATTGATGAAGTGTTTTTTGGAGGGTTTTTGTGCAATTTCATTTTCTGTTCATTTTCTCCTTTCTATGCTGTGTTAATCTCTGTTTTAGAGTACCACCACATCTCACATACTGGTATCAGAGCTTGGAGCTTGGAGATTGGAGAAGTGGAGAGCTTGAGGATTTGATTCTCTTTAACCAGAGAATTCAGAATTCAAGTTTGTGGAGGAAAACTTCATACATTATTGTTGTAGCTGTCATGGCTCATGGTAATGCTTCACTGCCCATCCCAGAATTTAAAGGAGAAAATTATGATTATTGGTGCATAAAGATGAGGACTTTGCTGATTGCCAAGGAAGTGTGGAGTGTTGTGGAAAATGGATACAAGGAACCTGCAGATTGGAGTATTTTATCAGCCACAGAAAAAAAAATATGGAGGAAGCACAAAGAAAAGATGCCTTGGCTTTGTATCACATACAAGCAGCTCTTGATACAAGCATTTTTCCAAGAATTGCAAGTGTCAAGACTGCCAAAGGAGCTTGGGACACCTTGAAGACAGCCTATCAAGGGTCTGCTCAAGTGAAATTAGTGAAGTTACAGACATTGAAGAGAGAATATGAAAATCTGAGAATGAAGGACAATGAGAATGTGGGAGATTATTGTGTAAGGGTGCATGACATTGTGCACAAAATGGGTATCTATGGTGAAGAACCAGCACAAGGAGATGTTGTCAAAAAGGTGTTGAGAACATTGACACCAAAGTGGAACAATTGTGCAATGATTATTGAAGAAAGTAAAGATTTGAAGAAGTTGGAGTTTGATGAATTGGTGGGATCACTTATGTCCCATGAAGAAAGAATTAAAAATAGTGAAGAAGAAAACTTGGAGCAAGCTTTTGCTTCCAAGGCTAGAGTGTCAAACAATAATGGGGCTAGCTCAAGCTCCAATTCCCAAGGTCAAAGAAGGGAGGAGCAGCAAAATCAGCATTCTACAAGAGGAAGAGGCCATGGTAGAAGAGGAGGCTATAGTGGAAGAGGTAGAGGCAGATTTGTGGATAAGAGGAATGTTCAATGTCACTATTGCAAAAGGTATGGCCACTATGAAAGAGAATGTAGAATAAAGGCAAGCAATGAAGGAGGAAAAAAGGCAAACTTTTCACATGAAGAAAATTAAAGCTGAAAAAAATATGTTCTTGTCATGTAATGTGGCAGAAGTTTCAACTAAAGAGTCTTGGTACTTAGATTCTTGTTGTTCAAATCATATGACTAGTAATAAGGAGTTGTTTGTGGAGTTGGATGACTCATACAAGAGCAAGGTGAAATTTGGAGACAACAAAGCATTGGAGGTTGAAGGAAAAGGAACCTTACAAATTGACACAAAAGATGGAAAGAAAAATATCCAAAATACTTACTTCATACTAGGCTTGAAGCACAATTTGTTGAGTGTGGGGCAGCTTCTAGAGAAAAACTACAAAGTGGTGTTTGAGAATAAGGAGTGCATCATCTATGACAAAGCAAATGGGAACCAAGCAGTGGCTGTTGTACCTATGACAAAGAATAGAATGTTTCCTTTGAAGCTTGGAGGAGAAGAGAGCAATTTGTGTCATACAGCCATTGAGGACAACAGCTGGTTATGGCACCAAAGGTATGCCCACCTAATTTTTTAAGCTTGTATTTGTTGAATGCTAAAGGAATGGTCCATGGACTGCCTTGTGTAGAAGCAAGAAGTGAAGTGTGTGAAGGTTGCACAATGGGAAAACATCATAGAGAGAGCTTTCCAAGAGGAAGAGCATGGAGAGCATCATATCCATTGCAGCTGATTCATTCAGATATTTGTGGTCCAATGCACACACCAAGTGTTGGTAAATCCTTCTACTTTATCACTTTCATTGATGATCATACTAGAAAAACTTGGGTATATTTTTTGAAGAATAAGAGTGATGCTTTTGAAGTATTCAAGAGCTTCAAAGCCATAGTAGAGAATGAAAGCGGATATAGAATCAAAACATTAAGGACTGATCGTGGTGGTGAGTATTATTCCAAGAAATTCAATCAATTTTGTGATGAGCATGGGATAAGAAGACAATTGACAGCAGCCTATACACCTCAGCAAAATGGAGTGGCAGAAAGGAAGAATAGGACAATCATGGAGATGGCAAGAAGCATGGTACTAGCAAAAGGTTTGGGCAATCATTTGTGGGCTGAAGCAGTTGCAACAGCAGTGTACATCCTCAATAGAAGTCCCACAATTGCAGTAAAGAATATGACTCCTCATGAGGCATGGTATGGAAAGAAGCCTTCGGTAAGTCACTTGAGAGTGTTTGGTTGTTTGGCTTATGTTCATGTTGAAGATAAGAAAAGGAAGAAGTTAGATCCAAAGAGTCAAGCATGCATTTTTGTTGGTTATTCTGAAGAAAGCAAGGCATATAGATGTTATGACCCCAAATCTAGACAATGCATTGTGTCTAGAGATGTGATTTTTGATGAAGGGGAGTACATGGACAGCAAGCAGAAAAGACTGAGAAGACAATCATAATTGAAGATTTTGGTGTGTCACAAGCATCAAGTGGAGACACAAGCATTTCTCCAAAGACAAGCACAAAAGGGAAGAGAACATTACAATCACATCCAAGCTGCCAAATGTTGGATCAGAATTTTGATAGGAGGTTCACAAGAAGCCAAGCACAAGCCCAAGAACAAAGGCAAAAGGAACAAGAAGATAATATGGTGAACTATGCACTATTGTCCAAGATTGAAGTGGAGCCCTCAAGTTTTGAAGAAGCAGCCCAAAGCAAGGTATGGACCAAAGCCATGAAAGAAGAATTGAATGCAATTGAAAAGAATGATACTTGGGAGTTGTGTGAACTTCCAAAGAACAAGGAGGTAATTGGAGTGAAGTGGGTGTTCAAGACCAAGTACAATAGTGATGGATCAATTGAAAGGCACAAAGCAAGGCTAGTGGCAAAGGGGTATGCACAACAAATTGGCATAGATTATGATGAGACATATGCACCTGTTGCAAGGCAAGACACAATAAAAATGGTCTTAGCCTTGGCAGCCCAAAAAAGATGGATTGTACATCAACTTGATGAAAGAGTCTTCCTTAAGGAAAAAATAAAAAAAGTGTAGGGAACAGCCACAGGATTTGAAGTGGAAGGTAAAGGACATGTCTACAAATTAAAGAAATTATATGGAATTTCTGATCAACAGCCACAGGAAACAACTACGTTCATGTTGCTTCATCTATCACTCAATTTGCCTTCCATATCGTAACATAGGTTCTGCTATTATGGAAAGGGTCTTCCTTTCCATCAACCTAATTTTTTAGGTGCTTTTGTTTACCTACTCTTGCTGCAGCCATTTTTGAATGTATAGATCTTGTGTTCGCCTTTAGTGTAGCCAATTCACTGCTTGTTGCTTGACTTGCCTCATCCACTGATGGTCTCTTTGCCAATTGCATCTGTGTCAAAGGCTTGTCCAAGCTCAGTGCTCAAACATCATCCAATGTTCATGCTAATACTTTGTTTCCTTCATTCTGAATAGACTATTGTTGGAGAGTGTGTCATTCATTTGAGGACTTACCTCTTCCAGAGAGGCCCAGATGTGTTGGATTTTTGGTGACAGTACTCCCTTTGTCACCGAGATGGGTAGGATGGCATAGTCCCTAGTATCTATGCGTCTTTGTCCAAAAGCAAGGACAGGTAAAAGTGTTCGCACATGAGAGGGCTCTCTGAAGGGTCACCTCCTATAGTTTCTTGCATTCGTGGAAGGGGCTCTCACGGCTCCATTGTACTTTGTTGTGTGTCCATGCCCATGTTGTTTGCACCACGTTCGTTGTTTGTCATGGTTGTACATTGTTTGATTTGCTTGGGCTTGTGCATAGGTTCAGCCCATGTTTGTCATTGTCAACATGTGTGTACGCTTCATGGATTGTCCCTCATTCAATCATGTTTCTGAGATTCCTCGATCCAACATTGTTGTGACAATGATGCTAAATGTAGCATCTAGCATTTTTGTATTTCACAAGATGCAAAGAAATCACATACAAATAGCATAAAAAAGAATTGAAATCAGATGACAATCCAAACTTTGTACATACATCAACAATCATACAATGCTCGACAAGTATGAACATCATATATCATCACAATATGCAACATATACCTCTTCCGGAATGTAGGGATAAATATATACAAAGGGGTCATAAGGGGGATGGTTGGTAACCACCCAACTAGAAACTACCTGATGGTTGTTCCCAAAAATAGGATGTCCGCTACTAACTTTACTACAAACACTTAGGTGTTGCGCACTAACATGTGACAACCTACATTGGACAAACTATAACAAACTATATACAAATCAAAATGTTCATGTGTATGGCCATGTATGTGAGGACTCAATATTGCGATGGCACATGAGCTGGCATCATGTCAGATTTGCTGCCTACAAACACCAACAACATTGCTAGATTGTTTGCTCTTCAACCTGGTCAAGGGCTTTCAATGCAACTTAACATGATTCACGTCATAATAAGGGATTCAGTTTTAAGAATTCATGATTGACAATTTACCAACTTCTCCTCGTCAAAGCCAACACCTCCTTAAAGCACACTTAGAGAATCTTTGTTTGTCCAACATATCATAGAAGTTGTGCTTCTTGACCTTATTCAATTCCAAGATGCATCATTTGAGAGCATTCTTAGGAGAGCAAATTTGCCATAGGCTTGCCTGTTCACCAAGGAATGTATCAAGTGATTATTTCCACATAAATCATTGAGAGGAAAACATCTGCAACCATTCTGAAGCTTGCATTGCTTCTTGGAGATTAGAGCATTTACTCTCAACAAATACACCACATATAGACCATCATGGCAACATGAATGCAAATTCGAGAATGTTAATCCCCTTGCTAGAAAGACCCTAGATACAAGTGCAAGAGCATTTCAAGAGTTGTGGCTAGTTTCTTGGTAACATTCCTACCAAGTCTTCCTTCCATCTGATCATGATTAAAAGATTACATCATATCCGTTTTGGTCACATGGGTTTGCCATTTCAAATTATGACTATTCTATATGTTGAGACCAGAATTTTGAGCCCCTTATCCCCCGATTTAAATTGGACGAGGCAGGAACAAACGAAACACTAGTCAAGCTCTTGTAGAACAAAAACCATTTCTAGAAGGAACTCCATGTGTATGTCTAATCACCCGTGAAGTTAATGAAGGCCTTGGAATCACCAGACTGCATGACAAATTTGAGCAAGGGGAAAAATTTGCTGATAATCACACACTTATGTTTGACCCTTACTATTTCTGGCTAACTCAGATTATGAGGGAACATGAGGTCATTTTAGTCATTAATGATAAGACATAGAACATGAAGTCCCAGCCCATCCTTGAGGTTTGAGTCTTTGAGTCACTCTTCAGAAATGAATTCCGGTGTTTGCCTTGTCAACCTCCATCCTCAATGCTCCCTAGATGTGGTGACCATAAACTTAGGTTCCTGTTGCTTGGTATAGTATAATGACATAACTTCTATTAAGTGTATATAAATAACATCGCTGCAAAGTATAAAATCCCTGGTAGCTGGGTTGGGTTTTTATTTTTTTGACAAATCAGGTGGTAATCAAGTCTATCTTCTATTTATGACTTTTTTTTATGTTGGTTGGCTTTCTTCCAAATGCTTTTGCTTAAGTTCTCAATCTTCCATGACATGACTTGTAGGATCCAGAAAGGCAGAGTTAAAGTCTATGGAGTGTTTGCCAACAAAACATCAAAGATGAGTATGCAATCAAGAATAGACATAAAGGTACATGCTGTAAGGTATTTGGAGCAGGTTAGAAATGGTAGTGGTGAATATTATATGCATAAAGCATATGTAATTTGTATTGAACAACTATTGGGATAAAACAGTGCCAAATAAACGCTGATGATAATTCATGATACAATCCAGTCATTACATTCATCCACATGGGCATTCATAGAGCACACCTGTTACATTCTCCAAGTCCCATATTGTTCTCCTGTGCCAAGGACATATCTATCTACAGTGCAGACCTAGTTGAAGGGAAAATCATGATCGATTTTCATTAGTCTGGACAGGTGGGTTGAACTGAGTGCAAGCAGCATGCAACACGATGTTTCAGTAATGGCATGGGTAGTTCAAACCATTGAATAATTTTTTTATGATTTATTTATTTTCTTTCCCTTTGGGCTTGCATTGAATGTGCTGGTAACTCCCTTGTGATGTGTATCTTTATGGATTAGCCATACATGCGATGTAAAACATTCTTATAATGCCCGATTCCCTTTGAGAGAGTTTTTTTGAGATAGATAAAACAGAGGAGCGCTCTTGATATTATCACCTTATTGAGTGATATGCTTTTCTTTGCAAAACATAATTTCAAAATTTAGTATTCTATTGAAGGAAAGGATCTTTACATCAATTTTCATTGACTATATGGGCAAGTTATTTTCTTTTAATGTTGTTATCCATAGGAAATTCAATGCCCATGATTGCCTTGCTATGAATATTTCTGTGTGAAAGACCAAGATTTTGATTTGTCCAGTTCAGTTTTAGACTGCTTTTTCAACATTATATACATGTCTGGTTTTCACTGATGATGGAGCTGTTTGTTTTCGTTTCCTGGTTGTCCATTATAACTCAAAATTATTTCTACTGCTTTTTCTGTGCCACTTCAATTTTTAAGCCTTTTCCCTGCCATCTTACTCTTAACTTTGTTGTTACATAGACTTCAGCATTCGATTTACATTGGAAGAGCATATTTCTCACCGAATATGTCTATGTGAAATTTCAGGCTAGTTTTTGTAAACATATTAAATATTTTATAGTATCAAAAGTTTATGTAAAGAACAAGGATGGAAGTTGCTGATTTCTTTTCTTTAAAAAATGTAGACCATACCTCCAGTGGAGAGCGTAAATAAGACAGAAGACAAATGAGAATTTGGTGAGTTTAAAGCCTGGTGAAACCTGATCCTAGCTTGAAAACAGTGGATTCTGAAGGATAACTTTTCTGCTGTTGTGAACAAAGTTTCTGGTCTATGTAACTCATAAAATTTACAAATTAGTTGGGAGATTGATGACAACATTAGTAAACTGATATTTACATTTTAAGTATTTATGCAATATCTTACAGGCATAGAAATATGAGCTCTATTTTTATGATCTGGCTAACAAATTCATTTTTTTCATAAATTGGCATCATAATGTCACGGTTCACCCATACATGTGGAATATTTAAGGGTATGAATTTCTGGTGGGACTGCATATAATTGAAATGTATGATGGGACTGCATATAATTGAAATATATGAATGTTTGGATGCCATTTAATACAAATTTTAATTTGATTTTGCCACAATGTGAAGATCTGGCTGATTGGAAACGTTTGACTTGGCTTAGGTCACAGCCAAGCTAGCAGCGAGGGGGAAAAATCACTTTTACCTTATATATTAGTTCAATTATAAAGCTCTTTGGGTTTTGGCCCTTTGACTAAGCTCATGTTAATTTTGGAGAATCCATACATTCAAAAATACGAAGCATCCAAGAGAACAGTCATTACGAAAAAAAATAAATACTTTGTGAAATAGGAATAGACTAACTCGATGATCCAAGATTCGAAGATAATTATCATAAGCAAATGAAGTACTTTTATATAGGCACATGGTGGTGAGGTTAACAATAAAGGGCCTCAACCACAACTTACAAAATAATAATAAATATTGTCTTAAAAAAGGGCCTTAGACTAGTGTCAAATTACATTGTTTACAATGGGCCAAACAAGCTGCTTACATATTCTAACATCCCCTCTTTAACACAACTTGGAGCGACAAAAATGTGACATTATGCCATCAGCCCCCTTAAACGATAGCTTTTAAAAGACCTATCATGTCACAAAACTTGGTGAACTTCTCCTTGGTGAAGGGCTTGATGAAGATGCCCATTACTTGGTCATCATTCCTATAATAGATGACAAAAATTGCTGCCTCGTATACTTGCTCTTGTAATAGTGAGAATGGACCTTAATGTGCATTGTCCTGCTATACGGATTCTCTACTTTGATGATGTTGATGTTGTCACAATAGATTATAGGAAAAACCCTTTTATCAGGAACACAACTGGTATTGAGCTAATCGCCTTGACTTTCGAGACTATGGCATCATAGCTAGGGTGGTGGCCCGGTGGGCGTTTCCTTTGATTGACCTGAATAAGGTTGAAGGGACTCAACGCTAGTGTATGGATTGGGGTGATTCCTCCTTTGCTAGGGTGTGATGGTGATTGCCATTAAAGTTTTTCATTGGGTTCCGATCTTTGAAGACCTAACCATAAAGGTTTGGATGGTGGTAAGCCTAGTAGCCTCTTACTTCGACATAAAGAAAGTTTCATTTTTGGAGCCTGGTGTGGAAATATGGAACCACAACAAGCGCAAAATATAGAAATTTCTTTTTGTTGACTTAAGGAACTAGCCGTGTTGAACAAGGACAGGTAGGGTGGTTTTTGAAGGGGTGGTTTTTGAAGGGTTGGGGTAGACCCCTTTTCTGTTGAAACTTGATGCTAGTTTCAACAATTTAATTTAGTTTTGTGGGAGTCCAATCACTTAAAGCAAACTAATTAATGCCCTTCACGTGTTGTCATAAATACTCGTTTATGCTTGACCTTGATGGTTGACAAAGCTACAATTGGTTGCTTTTTGGACAATCAAACAATGATCATTGATCCAAGGTTGAATACATGTTGATGTAGACTTCCTTGAATAAATGCAACCAACCCAAACAAAATTAATATGGCATGTTAGTGCATTTGGACCATCTCTAGTATACTTGATCCTCAATGTGGGAGTACCCTTAAAATATCTTAGAAATTGCTTTATTGCCTGCTAATTATTTTCCTTCAGATCTTGCATGAAGCTAGAAATAATACTAATAGGAGAGAATATTAGGACTAAGAGAGATAGATCAAGCTACCCAAATGTTTCTTGTAAAGAGCTGTATCAACTTTTTGATAATCCTTCGCAGGGGGATGCATTGCGCATGGCCAGGGCAATTGGACTCGTGATTAGTATGGTGTATTGAAGCAAATCTGCAATATAAGGGGATTGAGATATGAATATTCTATCTTCCAACTACAAGGCTTACAAGCAAAGGAAGAATTATACAAGACCTAATTTGACTCGTGATTAGTATGGTGTATTGAAGCAAATCTGCAATATAAGGGGATTGAGATATGAATATTCTATCTTCCAACTACAAGACTTACAAGCAAAGGAAAAATTATAAAAGACCCAAATTGGACACCTCAAAAGTGCCCTTTAAATATAGCTTCACTTTATGAAATAAATTAATATTATTAGTTGTGAAGATTAAGTCAATCATGTAAAGAATAACAATGACAATCTCCTTCTTAGTATGCTTGATTTAGATGTTGTGCTTACACTAAATCTTGAACTTACACTCAAGAAAGAACTGTTGATCTTCCCATACCAAGCATGGAGGGCTTGCTTCAAGCTATACAATGCCATCTCCAGTCTACACACATAATCCTCTTTTCCCTTTTGGATGGATCCAATTGGTTGCTCCATGTAGATCTCCTCATGAAGATATTTATACAACAAGACACTCTTCACATCCATTTCATCAACCATTTGAAGCTAGTTGCTAAAGAAAGAACCATGTGGACACTATCCATCTTAGTGAGAAGGGTAAAAGTATTAGTGTAGTCAACCCCTTCTTGAGAGTACTTAGCCACAAGCCAATCCTTTTGCATTTCCTTGGCATTGTTCGATGTAACTTGGTTTTATAGGTCTATTTGCAATTCACAATGCTTGTTACTTGTCTTTGGTATGAGATGCTAACTCCTAATTCCCATTTTTCATGAGGGACTTGTACTTTTCTTTAGTGTCTCCTCTCACTCACCAGAGCCACAAGCATTCTCATAGTGTTGAGGATCACAAGACTTCTATCTCTTCCCCCTATTGACTTTAAGTGAGGTGAGTTTGTTCTTGAATGTTGGTATTGGCATTTTTTTTCCTACCCTAATAAGATTTCATTGTTAGAGGGGTTGAGAAGAAGACCGTCCATTATACAAAGAAGCTTTCACATCATCATGCTCAAGAGTATCATCATGTGGAGGAGTATCATCAAGCATGGATGCCCACTTCCTTTGAAGAGGGATCAATAAGGATTGGAGTGGATTGGGTCTCAAGCAAAGTAACACCCAATACAACCTATTGAAACTTCACATCACAACTATCAATAGTCTCCTTTGGAGCAAAGAAGCAATAGGATTTGGAGGGCTCATCATTTCCTACCATAATCATTCGAGTACTCTTTGCAATTGACCTCCCTCTTCTCATTTGGAACTTTGGTATAAGCATAGTTGAGAAAATTGAAATCGATAAAGAATTGATATTTTTAAAAATCGACAAAAATCAGGAATTGGCAAAAAAAAAACTAAAGAAAACGAAAATTTTCATTGAAAAAAAGATTTTTTCATGCATATTACAATGAATAAACATTATGCAAATCAAATATTGCAATAAAAGCAATAATTCATGTCAAGACATCATACAAGGCTCAAGCTTTAAGTACAAATGAAAGTGAGAAAACATATTCTTTAAGTACATATGAAAGTGACAAAACACATCTTGTATTGCTTATAATATGAAAAGGTACAAAGTTACGTAATAAGAAGGAAAAAAAGGCTTCATTTTTATATGCTTGCACATAGAAACAAGTAACAATAAAGTTACAATCATTGGAAAAAAAGGAAAAAAAAACCTAGACCTTGAACCAAAAGGCTAGGGTTTGGGGTTTAAAAATGAAACATTGACTGCTAAAAATGGGCTTGCATACATAGTTACCAAGCAGCAATATTTACTTAAAAAAATGAGGTGAAAAAAAACAAAACCCTATACTCAAAACCCTAGGGCCTAGCCTAGGGTTTAGGGTTTAAACTTCAAAGTTCAAAGTTTCAAACATTAGCAATTGAAAAACGGGCTTACATACATAGTTATGCAACAATATTTACTTAAAAAGAGGGTTTCGGGTTTAGGTTTTAAACTTTAAACTTCAAAATTCAAACATTAACAACTGAAAAATGGGTTTGCATAAAAAAACCCTAAATCGACCGCAATCTAAAAAAAAGAGGAAAAAAATTGTAGATTTTTTGAAAAATTCGGCAAAAAATTGACGAAGCTGATTTTTTCAAAAAATCTTCAAGCAAACCCTCATTCCTCTTCAAAGGAAAGAAATGCAACACAGTAAAGAAATATTAACATAGAAAATAAACTTATTAATAATTTGAAGCAAACCCCCATTCCTCTTGAAGTTAAAACTAGAAAACAAATGCATTCTAGGAAAGAAATGCGACACAGTATAATCCAATTCTGTTATATAGTTAAATAAAATTACATAATGAGAACTTTCATATATAACTCATATATTTGCAATACATCATGGTCTGGCTAGGTGTACAACATGGACAAACTTTCCTTGACCAAGACCATCATCATGACTTGATGAACATTTCCATATCTACTAACCTTTCACTTCGACCAACACAGTCGTGTACATATAGGTATATGGGGACCATCTGGCGATTGGCAATTACCCAACTACCACCTAATTACTTGTGTTTATGGAAACTTAAAATAATATGATTACATTATATTATTATAAACATTGATTGCTATGCACACACAAAATACTATGTGACAACACTTACGACAATTCTTTTTACATTTATCACTAATTCGTGCGCATGCATACTTGTACAAAATGTGCACTCGTGTAGACGTGTCAAATTATATACCTACGTCCATCCCCTCCTCTAGACTTGGTGTCCTTATCAACACAATTGAACAGTGGGGATAGAAGCTTTGAACATGGTACTTGATTTTCTTGTCATGGTCCTTCCACTTCTTTCTGTTCCATAGGTCTTCTACAATTGGTTGCATTTTAATTTGTTGCCTACAAGACATTGCTCTCAGATTGCTTGCCCTACTTCATGCAACCAATTACATTACCTCGATGACAAACAAAACTCGTCATCGCATATGCTGAGGGTTGAGAGCCACCTTATGGGGTTGAAGGGATGTGCCCTTCACATGTATTAGTTTGACAACTAAAATTTCCTTGTGGGTGAGATTTTGGAGGCATGCTCTTGGCCCAAGTTGATGATTTGTTCGCCAACAACCACCCCTTCGCCATGTTATAAGTTGTTGAAATACTTTGTGCAATTGTTTTGCACATGAGGCACTAAATATTTATGAACTTGAGTGTGTACTAGACATGCAAAAGTGTATCTGCTCTACTGTTGAATTAATGGGTTTCCTATACATTGGCATGGACAACATCCTAGGTAATTCCTACTATGATGTAAATCCAATTGTTGTTAGTGTGGGTTGAATATTTTTCAACAATAGCCTTCTAAATGTTGTCACTGGTGTTGGAAATGAGTATGTTGGTTGTGTTGAATCACTGGTTGTAGCACAGTTAAAGAGGGTCGACAACACCTACCCCTACCTATTGATAGTAAAAAAAAGAGTGTCAATGGAACCTATTGTTTAACCATCAATAGGGTTGGGGAATTGGCTAATGAAACCTTTCTTCCAGTTGTTGGTTGCATGCACAATGTGACCAACAATGACAAAACTAAAGATGATGTTGAAGACGACAATGAAACTGAAGACAACGGTGGCACTTAAGATACTATGGCAAAACTAAAAATGTCGACAATGAAGTGATGATGATGCTAAGTCAACAATGATATTGAAAACAACATTAGTCACCAAAAACATGCCAACACCTTCCATGCTGTTGGTAGACACTAGGAACATACCATCAATAAGGGAAGATGATGATGATAATGAAGACACTGTTAGTCACCAAAAACAACGATCGATGACACCTTCCTTGTCGTCGATAGACACTAGGAATAAGTTAACATCTTCCTTGTTGTCAACAATTTGGACCAACATTTTGATTCCTTGTTGTCGATAATGTCTTCTTTGTAGTCTCATACTCCATATTGCTATTTTCTCTTTTTGATTTTGCTCCATATTGCATTGTTGTTGTTTAGGTTTGACACTGTTACGAGCTCCTTTGATTGGTCATTCTCGTATCTTCCATCCACATTGGTTTCATTATTTGACTTCTCTTCAATTTGAGCTCCATCATCTGGACAATAGACTTCCTTATTCAAATGGCATCCTTCATCATCTGAATGCCCTTTCTCCTCAATTATACAGTCTGCATCCTATGCCTAAAAATGTTGTATATCCATATGGCATCCTTCACTGTTTGGACTATACTCTTCCTCTCATTCATCGTTACACTTGTTGCAAATGCTCTTCCTACTCTCGTATGCCTCCAGAAAAAAAACTAAAATTTGCCCATGTTTCCAATGGTTGCATTATAGCTTCCATGTTTGAGTTAAAGGTATATGTCTCTGACTATGTTGATGTCGACGTTAACGTTGACATCGACATTAGCGTCTACACAACTTGTCGCAAGACCACCATTTAGCACTCTACCTCGATTGCAATCAAATTCACAGTGTTCTTTGTTTTTTGTTGGGGGTTTGACTCTACTTAGGTTTCTTGAGCCTTCTACATGTCATTGGCTTATCTGGAGACTAGAATTGCTTCAGTCTATTAGTCTTGTGTGAAGTGTCTCCAAAGATGACATGGCACTATACAATGGGTCTATCGCTACTACCATACTCAATTCTATATCTTCTATTGCCATGGCAGTTGGTATGAAATCTACCACTAATGGAACCTCTAATTGGAACACTGTCATTATGGGATACATATACCTATAGCGACAGTTTTACTTTGTCATGCAAGTTCTCCATATCACACTGATTCTTGTAATCATCGTTCTTGTTGTCGATCTCGACACCAAAGTCACTTCCTGTACTAGCTTTCCAACTCTAATATCTAGATGGTATCCTTGAATCATTCTTTGAATTGCTCTTAGATTCATGATTCTCGTTGCTAAAGTCACACCCATTATCAGAGTCGCTCATCATGGTTTTTTTGTCTCCAATATTTAAATGATGTCTTCACATCACTTTCTAAGTTCATGGCTTGCACAAAGACCTCTTGATATGACGTCAGAGGAACCATGTTGATCTTGCCTCCATGAACCATCTTTTCTTCAATGTGTTTGATGGATTATTCTCCATATGATTGACCAACCCAGTCAACCCATGGTTGTATGACTTAACACACTCCATCTCATTCTGATCCATTCGATGGATTTCAACAATTACCTTATCATTGCAGAACAATTTGAATTCCTCCATGAAAAATTCTTGCATCTCATCCTAGGGATGGTACTTAGGATGTTCCCAGTACTAATCTATTGCGACTGCATGCAACATTATAGGGTATAACCATCGCCAATTTGCTTTATTCATGTATGTTGGCCTTTGGAATTGTGACACAAATTTGCCAATGTCTAATTGCATCCTCTATTCCACCACCATGAAATGTGGGACACTCGTCAGATACATTGTTGGAAACCATATTGTAGTTGCATATGCGTTGAACTCCTATCACATGCATATGTTGGACATACCAACCTTTTGTCATAATTGTGCCAGACTCCCTCCCATGCATCGTTTGACATACCATCTATCAGTGCTCCTTCGAATAATTGTATTCATAACAAATTGCTATCTCACATACTCTGATGTGCCAACCCATAGTTGCTCCATCACAAAACTCCCAAAATTAATTAACAATATTTGTGCATTGCTTGTCCTTACAAGATCAACATTTACACTTTGTGACCTTCGTTGCTTATAAACTTGCATTGGGTCTATCGATTACCGCTATCCTCTGTACCACGAATGCACCCCTCGAAGATTGCTCCTATGCTAGATTCCCATCCCATGCACCTTCAGATACATCTCCTTGCATGTGTGTTTGTGTTGGTATTGCATACGCAATCACTCATTAGTTTGCCATGGACAAGGTTGCAAGGTCACAAGAGAGTTTGCATCAGTTTTAGGTTTAGCATCCCATCTTTCCTCCTCTTAATGGTGTAAAGGGAGGCTTGAACTACTATGCTCTTTGGCCACACTACAATCTTCTCATCATCGTTGATGTGTACCTTCTTGAGCTATATGCTCATTGTAACTTTATGTCACCAACTTCGACCTAAATTCATATAGGAAATCATGCAAAAATGTGGGAAGGGGATTCAAAACAATATAACCCAATTCTATTATATATAAATAAAAAAAGTACACAATGAGGACTTATAGATATAACTTAATTATCTACAAGACATCATGGCTTGGCCAAGAATATAACACGCAAAAACTTGCCTTGATCAATCTCGACCAACATCATGACTTGACAGACATTTCCATATCTACTAACTTCTCACTTTGACCAACATAGATGCATAATATAGATATGATGAGTCTGGTTAGCAGTTGGCAACTACTCAACTACTACCTAACTATTAGTGTACACTAAAAATTAAAATGATCTGATTACATTACATCACATTATTACAAATACTTATTGTTATGTACATACAAAATACTATGTGATTGTACTTACATTTGATAATTCTATTTACATATATCACTAATTTGTGTGCATGCATTCATGTGCACTCGTAGAGATGTGAGTCGTGCAAGCATGCCGAATCGTCTACCTACAAGCATATTAGTCCTCTTCTTTATACCTTTGACCCCTACAAGAGCCTTGGAGGAGTGTTCATCATTATTAAATCCTTCGTGTGGACAACAATCATTTTAAACAACTTTACAAGTTTCATATTGGGACAATTTTCCTTCACATTTTTAGGAATTTTAACATTTTTATTAGGTGCAATAATTGTGTCCCCTTGAGCTTTAGATGCTTCTATCATTCATTCCACCTTTAAGTCCAAGTTTTTGACCTTTCACATGAATGGATTATATACATAAATTTAATTTTATCCATTCTATAAACTTCTCTGTAGAGATTTTCTTCACGAAGTCCTTATCTCTAGTAAATATAGGTCTTTCTGTTTTCTCTCCATGGATAACTCCTAAGTTGCTAGTAGCATCTTCCTTTATTTGTTAAAGTTTATCTACCATCATCTCCTTATTGTGGAAGTCAACTTGGTCCAAGACTTTTCTTATCCTCAAGAAAAAGTACCTAGCAACTTTATGCACATTAACAAACAAATATTTGGATAGTATTAAATCTTTGGGTGTAACATGGATCTTCCTTCATACTGGACCTAAACATGTTGTTTCATAAGAAATTCTTTCTAATTATTCTTCTTGGTCCTCTTTATATGGTAACTTAGTTCAAGGAAAAGAAAAAAACTACATGGACCTAGGTATACACATATCTTTGTTATGCATGCATGTATGTGTGCATTTTAAAGAGGATTGCAATTATGTTTGCTATGCATGCATGTGTGCATTTTGAAGAGGGTTGGAATTGGAATTTCTTTTGAACTCTAAAAATCATACTTATCAACTTAGTCATAAGGTTTGGCAAATTTCCATATTGAAGTTTGTAATTCATCGAATTTAACTAAATCCCAAATTTATTTAATAAATTTTAACTATGAAATTCTTTGTTGTCATTAACCCCTACTAATATTGCTTAAGTACGTCAAAATACAATGCTAGGAATTGATTGGGGACATGAGATTGAGATATCCCCAATAAAAGCCATGCATAACCATGTGTAGGGAATACTCATAAAAATACGGTTTATAAGAGAAGCAACAACTCTACAAGAAAATCCTCTCAATCAAGATTGCACCTTGAGATGATTCGCTACATGTGTGGGATTAAATTAAAAATTTTCATGTATGTCTGCTCTAGGTTTTTACTTTCTTCTCACATTTCCCCTTCCCCTTTGTCATTCAATAGATGTTAACCTTTTAGGGTTTAGGAATATAATATAATAGAAGACATTTACCATCCATTTTTTTTTGTTGGAAAACATACTTTTATAGTTGAAGCATATAGTTATGGGCACAACAAGGGCCACCCTCCCCGTGATCTGGATTTGGGTCTTTGCAATGAAAGCCTAAAGTCATACCAATGCAGTATCCCGACAAGGACTTTACCATCCACTATATTAAATAAAATGAATTGTTTTTCATTAGTTTATGTAATATCTTTGGTTTAGTTCTTTACACCACACTTGCAAAGTTTTTTTTTAATTAAACATAAAATGAATTGTTTTTAATAAATTGATTCAATATTCTACTTTTAATTATAATTTTATAATTGTCTAAGTGGGATTGAAACTTAGACCCACCCACATTATATTATGATCATGATATTTCAAAAAACCACATAATGGTATTATAGTAACATATGGTAATTATGCTTATACCATCTAGAAAGATTTAAATTTGATTCTCTATGTTGAAAGTCCATATTTTAAACATTTGAGCTTATGTTATTTAATAAAAAAAGTTAAGGTTTCCCCATGAAATTGGAACCTTGGTTTGCAATGTAAAATCTTTGCTTCCCACCTCTTGTCCGAAACCAATTTTGAATTTCATCTTTGCCGAACTCAAACCCAAACCTAAACCTTGTAACATAGCTTGTCAATTACAGGTATGACAAATTGTTCTTTGTCCTACTCCAATTTGTAGGTTTAAAACATATATTTTTGTACTTATGAAGAAAAATGGTGCTCTAAGACATTGGAGGAGGCAAACATAATCAAAATTTGAAAAAAGACATAATACAAACATTTTTTTTTGAACAAGTGTCATTAATTTTCACAAACTAGTAATCTTATCAAGTTTTTTTAGAGAGAAAAAACCAAATCAAGGTGTCTTGGCATTTCAATGGACATTCTGTAATATAGTGTCTTAATTATATAATCGTAAGTACCTCATTTGTAACATCCTACAAGGAAAAAATAAATGATTTAAAATAAATGGACAATTTAATTCACTGAACTTTGAAAAATAATTAAAGTTTTTTATCTATTCAAAAAACGCATATAAAATATGATACATATAGCTTGTTTTAAAACATAAGTCCAAAAATATTTTCAAGGATAAATTGTAAAACATTCCATTGCGTAATCTAATGTTTTTGATTAAATATGGAGAAAATAAGTACCTTTGGAAGAAAAACATTGAAAAATAGACTATATCATTTTACCATGCAAAAATATATTATTAGGTTTAGAAATTAAATCCTATGTTTCATTTAGTCACTACATCGTAAATTTATCAATTGATCTACAATATTTTATAAACCAAAATGACTATAAAATCAAAATTTGGACAAAAATGGCCTAAACATGTACTCATTGTTATGAAGCAACACTTAAACCCTTATTGGATCTACACTTTCCCTATTTTTCAACCACAAATATATAACCACCTACCCTAAAAAGCAAGATTAAATATGAGAAGGAAAGTGTTGTTTGTCATTACCATAGCGAGGCATAGTTTTTGCCAAGAAACAATATACAACCTCACAAAAGATGATGAAGAAAGAACTCTTAACCAAAGCACATAGACTTGACATTAGGAACCTTTACCATGTCAAAGACAACCCATAAACCAATAGTGAAAAAAGGAAAAATGCTATTAATACTAACATCTACATCATGTTGAAAAATGTAGATAGGTATCATGACTATAACACCCACGACTTATGTCACTAGTATCACTAGCCCATCATGTATATTTGTGTCTATAAAAAACTTTAAATGCAATTGCATATAAAGCAAGACATTTGCTAACTTTGTGTCAAATTTCATATGGTTATGTGTCTTCTTGACGCTATGAATGCATGCAATAATTACACCAAATGGTACTCTTTCCAGCTGACATTTTTGCACTTCCATTGGTTTCAAACATAAAATACTTGTCTACCTTGTCTAGTCTCCACATTTGATATCGCTAGTTTTTCTCTAGTGCTTCAACTTTGACTCTTGCTACTCTCCACTATGGTTCTTCCCGCTCATCTTCCAAATTCAACCTTGGCTCTTCAAAACTGGTTATTTTTGACATCCTCATCTGGATTGATTCTTTATCACTCACTTTTTATGGCTATAATATTCTAAAACTCATGAATTTTTTCATGTGGACATTGGCAAACGCTACTTCTATCTAACATTGCTCACTTCCAATATTCTAAACCTCACATATTTTTTCATGTGGGCATTGGAAAACTTTACTCCTGGCTAACTTTTCTCACTCCTCCAATATTCTAAACCTCATGTATTTTTTCAAGTGGGCATTGCAAATGTTGCTGTCGGCTAACATTGCTTATTTCTCTTCAATTATCTAATAATATAATAATTGAGTCGTTGCTCTTTTGGCTAACACTACTCTCCCAATACTGCAATAAAAGTTTCTCTTGCAGAAATTGCTTTCTTGGTTGACATTGCTCTTCTCTCAACACTATAGTACTCTCCACTAATGGTCAATGGTGGTTAATGGAGGCTATTAATATGCTAATGGTGGCTTTAACCAAACACAACTAGTGTAGCTCTAATCAAACACAATTAGTGTAGCTTTGATACCACTGTGAGCAATCCAACTATATTCTCACAAGATCTAGGAATATAAAATATTCATACAAATGCATACATTCAATAACACATTTATTGAATAATTTTATTGATGAATATTGAATACAAACAATGAAATGCAAGGTTTGTTCTGGTTATATTATTATCTCACTGCTACACCAATTACATTGGTTTGCCTTCAATATATACACACATGGATATGACTCCTCACATTCACAACCCTTTACCTTTCCACTTACTCAAAATTTTCATCTCCTCGCATACATGGAAGACCTAACACTTCATATTTCTCATGGGAGAAATACCACATAATAATAAATCTCTTATTGACTCCACATATCCACATAAGGACAAAGACTCTAATGATTGCATATACTAAATGACAAACTCTTACATGACTCCATACTTACATAACTCACTCATATGACACCTACTATATACTCAAATATTTACAACATTCTAAACTAAACTATTTACATGGTACTTGCAATATTCTTGCAAGTTACCAAATACTGTGATAATTACAATAGATTATACCCACATGACGGTTCCTAAATATGGATAAAATATCAGGATTAAAAATGATTGTCCATGTATTTACCTCCTACATAAGTTGGATGATGATGGTGTTGGCTTTTAAGCCTTCTACTACCACAAAATATCATAGGTTATCTTAACAATATTCCACAGGATCAAATATAAAATAGCCACAATAATAAAGGTCAAGATAATATAAGTAGAATAATATGAACAAATTAATATGTATATCAAGGCTTATATAAATCAAATAACATTCATTTATATACTGAAATATGAATGTAAATAACTTGAATCATTCATGTACTATGCATGAAGAACAACTTACAATATTAATTGCTCAAAATGTATACAAGCTTTATTGCTCATTTTTTCTATTACAACTCTGAACTATTAATGCTTGATTCTTGATCAATATTCATTCTACTCGCTTTCCTATTGTCTCCATAATATAACAATAGTAATGTGACTCTTTAGATACTTGACTATTGCTCTTCATATGCCAAGTCTCATGACTCTTGGCTTATCTACTTGCCACTTGCATACTTGATGAACACTTGACTCTATAACATTTGCACACCTTTACACGGCTCTTGCACTTTTAGTTGCACTCCGAATATAAGACACTTGTGCACATCTTTACATTATATGTTTGCACTTTTACATACAAGACACTTGTGCACATCTACTCAGCCTACACTTGCACTCTAAATTACTACACACTAGTGCATTTCCTACATGTTGACACTTGTGCATTTCCTGTAGATTCACACTTACATAAAGAGGGAAATACATTTCACACTCTAAACTATAGACTCAACCCTAATCTAGTATTTACAAATGTACCATGAAGGTACCATGGGGGTATATTAGCATGTACCAAATAATGTAATATACCTCAACACCCCCCTGTATTACATTATTTTGTTATTGAAGACTTTAGTCTTCAATCTTGGTCTTCATATTTATCTTCAATCTTCAAGTGACCTTGCATTGTACATGATCTCCTTCTTGATATCCATCAGGTTCATCTTCTTGCTTGACTTCTACTTTGAGTTCGTCTTTAGCTTCTTTGAGTTTAAATTCGTGTTCTTTGTCTTCATTCTTTAGAATCTTTGGTTCTTTAATCATTGTATCTTCTTGCCCTAGAACACAAACTACTTAAACTCATTTTTTGGCATCAGGTTCATATATAATATTATTTCTTTTGTCTTTAGAATCATATGATGTTTTCTTTTCTTGTATAGTAACTTCTAAACATTCACTTAGAGCATCATAATAATTTCCCAAGTTTGATGAACTTGGAATGTCAATATTGCATGATGAATAAAATATCGTTTTTAGAGATGATTCACTTGATTCATTTGTATCAATATTTTTTTTTTTTTCTTTAGAGTTTCAAACAACTACTTCTGTTTCAAATTTTCATCTGTATAAAGCTCCTGTAAAAGCAATGCCATATACATTATGCTACCTATATCTAGAGGTATCATAATATCATATTTTGCATTATCAATTGCTTCAACAAGTCTTGAATGTAAATAGTATTCAAATATCTCAAAATTTTCATCCATGGCTTCTCTATAGATGAATTTTAACACCATCTATCTTATCTTCAGATTTTTCAATCAAATTCTTAAAGCCAAACTTTATAACTTATATTTTTTCCTTTCTAATTATGGACTCCATATTTCCATCCATATTAATCAAAGTTTGCAACTTTGATTCCTTTGAAGTAGCAAACCTTATGACTCCCTAGTTTAGAAAATAATAATATGAAATTTGCAAATTTCATATTATTATTTTCCTAATCCTTTGATATTGAAAACCTTTTA